>VCAZ01000053.1:2019568-2689568 GCA_005784505.1 Bagarius yarrelli
AACTCAGCAGCTCCAGCAATCAGCATTCGAGCCAAGACTCAATCACGAATCAAACCAGCCGAACCCGACGCCAAATGCATCGACAGGAATGCCTCAGTTGCCAGCAAGTCTGTTCCTTCTCCTTTTAATTTGTATGCAAGAAATAGTTTTACTATGTACTTCAGACATGAAGGAAGCTATTGAGGAAAAAAAACATCAGAAATTTGACCTTCTTATAAAAGTCTTATTTGCAAGATGCTTCCAACCAGGACAGACTGCCTGAAACCATAACGCAGCTCCTCTTTAGTGGTACGACACAGGAACGATAAAGAAAAAGAAATGAAAAGGCAGAGAGAAAATGTATTATCCACATTTCTTTAAAGAAGAGAAGAGTCAAGAATGACAAGATGACATGAGTGACAAGATGAGATTATATATTCACATGCAGGGAAATAAAGAGGAAAGAGAAGAGAAGAGAAGAGAAGAGAAGAGAAGAGAAGAGAAGAGAAGAGAAGAGAAGAGAAGAGAAGAGAAGAGAAGAGAAGAGAAGAGAAGAGAAGAGTTTTCTGTTTACTTATTCATTATTAATGTCACTTTGTACTTTTTTCTCTTTAATTATTAGATATTTACATTTCCTAAGCCATTTTTTGTCCTATTTTAAATTTTATTGTACTTTCTTTTTTTTTTCCTTTTTTAGTTTCAAGAAAAAGAGAGGATAATTAAAATCACCTACAGGAGGCTTCCAAATGGGGATCTAAAGCTTTAAGTTTATTTGGGGTAACTGTCAGATCAGACGGGGTTTGAATTCGGAGACGGTTAATCAGAAAAGAGTAAACAGCGGTCAGGATTTAACTGATTAGCAAACACAGCAAGTACAAGCTGAAATAAGCTGCTGGGATTTCCCACTGGGAGTAGAGCAGGTGGGAGAGTTCATGCTGAACAATGTTACCTAAAGAGATTAAAAGCAGGTGTGTGTGATTAGTAAAAACCAGGCTGTGAATGGGAACACCAGGTCATGTGGTATAATCATACACTGATGTGTGATAGCGAGAGCAAAGCTTAACTGTAATTAATAGACTGTTTGTGCTTTATAGCGTAGCAATGACACAAATAACAGAAAAGCTAATGTCCTAATGTCAAACATTAATACAGGTACAAAGTGTAAAGGGGCAGTAGGACAGCTTGGAAATCAAAAAAGTTATGTCCTTCCTTTTGTGGCCTCTTCTTCTCCTTTCGCCTGGGGTTGCCACAGCGAATCATCTGTCTCCACCTACCCCTATTCTCTACATCCTCTTCACTCACAGCTTTGCCACCTGTCTTTTTCTCAGCACCACTGTCTCTAAACCATACATCATGGCTGGTCTTACCACTGTCTCTAAACCATACATCATAGCTGTCTCACCACTGTCTCTAAACCATACATCATAGCTGGTCTCACCACTGTCTCTAAACCATACATCATAGCTGTCTCACCACTGTCTCTAAACCATACATCATAGCTGTCTCACCACTGTCTCTAAACCATACATCACCATCTGTAAACATGCATAGCTGTCTCACCACTGTCTCTAAACCATACATCATAGCTGTCTCACCACTGTCTCTAAACCATACATCATAGCTGTCTCACCACTGTCTCTAAACCATACATCATAGCTGTCTCACCACTGTCTTGTTTCTAGCTGATATTATTCTGTTACACATCACTCCTGACACGTTTCACCACCCATTCCAACCTGCCTGTATTCCCTTCTTCATACCTCTTTTACACACTCTTCATTGCTCTGGACTGTCGACCCCTAGTACTTAAACTCCTGTACCTTCTTTACCTCTTCACGCTGTAATCTCACTGTTCCACTTCCCTCCCTTTCATTAAAACACGTGTAGTTGCTACGACTGCATTTTTCTTCCTTTTCTGTTCAAAGCCTCCTAAATGCATAACCACAGAAGTCAACCAGAGACCACATTACTACAATACATTATGTGTCATTCACCGGTGAGAAAACTTTATAGTTCAGATAGTATAACACTAAAATACCAAACATAATAAAAGTACCAGATTCCACACTGCTGCTGTAGTTAAGCTCAATCGTAAAGTAACACAAACTACATAGTCTATGTGTTACGATCAAAATCCAATCACATCCTAGTGGTGTGCAGTCCGGGCCAGCAATTCCTTCTCTGCTGCCTAAATAGTGGGGGCAGTGGTGGCTCAAATGGTTAAGGTGCTGCGTTGCTGATCTGAAGACCAGAAGCACCTGGGTGCAAGCCAACCACCATTGGGTCCTTGAGCAAGACCCTTAAAAACCCTTCCTGCTCCAGGGGCGCTGTATCATAGCTGACCCTGCACTCTGACCCCAAACTTACTAAGATGGGATATACAAAAAAAAGCATTTCATTGGCTCTGTACACGTACCTTGCACAATGACAATTAAGTTGAATATATATATATTATTTTTATATATAAACACGATCAGAACCACTGACCTACATTCACAAATATAAATTTTAACATTTGTTCTATTAAATGGCATTAATTTATTTCCAACAGTTTATTCATTTCATTTTGTAGCGTTTCTCTTGCTGCACTGCTTCCAGTATGTGGTATGTGGATGTTAGATTTTTTTTGTTTAATCAGATTTCAGTTTCTATGCGCTGCCATGTTAATCTAATCTGCCAGAGCCTTCAGAATCAGTAGTGCCGCCCATGTAACTTAAAACTATTTTAAAAGTGGTAGATTGGAATCTCCTGGGCCAACTAGCTAGCCCGGAATGAGCATCTTTCTGTCCTCTGATTAGTTGATCAGAGTAAAACGATTACAGCTAAGTTCGTTCAGCAAAAACACGCCTGTACAGTTAAATTACAATTTTTACACCCACAATGGGTGACGAAGGAGGAGAAATTGACTCTGTCTCTCGGACATACTTAAAAATATGTTATTAAGGCGCCACTTTTCAGGAGAAAAGACATCGTAAGGAGAGGTCGGTTTCGGTTAACCCTGAAGATAACTAGCCTGTCTCAGCCTGGAAAAAAGACCAGTTCCAGACCAGTGCCGCCAACCAGTAACGCTGACTTACAGCCTTTAAAATGTATTACATATTTTATCTTTATCTTTAATGTTTTGTGATGTTATTAGATGTGATGTTATTAGATGATTGCTCCAGATGTTGTATGTGGTACAGTTGTGGTTGTAGTTTAGAGGTTTGAAGTCTTAACGAGGTTTCTTACTTTAATAAAAATGATTTTCACCCTCAGTACGTGAAATATCTCTCTCTCTAATTCCACGCCGTGTTATATTGTGTTTTTTTTCTCTAGCATTGATGGTTTCTATAATTCCGATGTGATAGTGGTGGTATTAGGAGGTGTATCAGGGTTTGATTCCTAGTTTCACTGGGTTGCCACTGTTGGGCCCCTGAACAAGGCCCTTAACTTTTAATTGCTCTGTTGTATAAAAAGAGCAAACCTGTGGTTTACATTACATTACATTTGATCACCATTACCATGAGCTGTAATTAACAAACATTCAGTGTCCCCGAGATGAGGATAGGTTCCCTATTGAGTCTGGTTCCTCTCAAGGTTTCTTTCTATTTCATCTAAGAGACTTTTTTCTTTCCGCAGTCGCCACCGGCTTGTTCATTAGGGACAAACTTACAATTTCTTACAGTTACTGCATTCTGTGAGATGTCTCTGGTTAAAAAAAAAAAAAAAAGAATTGAACTGGATGAAAATCTAAATTCACACAATTTTTTTCTCTACATCATGAGAGAACATGTGTCTTCCTCAGAAAGATTAGTGGAATTAGAAGGAGGTGCAGGATTACTGATTAAAACATGAAAAATCATCTGCTGGCTAGCGATCCTGAAAAATTGCTTGCGGTGATGGGACAGAAAGAAAAAATACAGATTGGCTGAAAGTTATAAAATGAGAATATGACTGAATAAAGACTAAATAAATAAATAAAAAGGATCTAGTAAAAGTTAATTAGGGTCGATTGTGATGGATGATTACACTCATGATTAAATCTTGTCAGCTTTGCACATTCGTCTTTTACAGATCCACTCGCTTAAAAAACAACAGCACTTGATGTAGTGTTCAGCAGACGTGATTAATATCGGAGGAGCAGGTCAAACGAGGAAAACTCAATATTTTCTGGATGTATGGATGACTGTTTGGAACAGGCCACATGGTCATTATGCCTAATAGACGGAGATAATAGAAGACAAACATTTTAGTCATTAACAGAAGGTGAGAAAAGGAACGACGTGAAGCAGAACAAATATTTCATCATGCCTAGCTGGGTTCTGCTGACCCAAAGACACCCAATCTATTAACACACAAAACAGGAGAGTGCAGTCGCTAAATAGGTCTGTGTTTGCTTTTGCTGAAAAGCCACAGGAGTGCGTGCACACACACACACACACACACACACACACATGTATAGAGACTCATGATTTGTCACAGTAGTGATATATCTTGTCAGGGAGGAAAGAAGATATATATTTTTTCCCCTTTCTTTGTGTCTCTGTGCATGTTCTCTCCAGTCTCACTTATGTCTCGATCTTGTCTCTATCTAACAGAACGGTGGAAATAACAGATGCGTAGGACGAGCAGGAAGGTTATCACACTTCAAACATGTTTAACAGCTTATTCTTCATTCGAGTGCTTTTCTCCAGGAGCAGCTGCTCAGTTAGACCGTATTTAAATACAGAAAGTGAAAAGTGTTTGATTCGGTTTTTTAGGTTTAAGTGAAATGTAATCTCACGGTACAGGCGTTCAGTAGCATGAGCCACTGATGAGGTTTAAGCCGACGACTCGAAGTCAAAAAAACACCTTAATAGTGGTGTCTGTGCACTCCTTTACAAGCAGTGGAGCTTGAAATGATGTGTGGTTTCTCTCCTCCGAGAAGAAGAATCGGCTATAAAATCTGACAACTCAAACTAACCTTGACTGCACTGGAGGGTCTGCCTACGCTGCCGGGTGCAGCAGAGATTATTGCACCGGGCAAAATAAAGAGATAAAAATTCACCGGTTCAAATTCCAGTGAACAAATTCGACTTGCTGAATGTCTACTTGTTTTTCTGCTCTGCAGCCGAGAGACATCGCAGGACAATTTTTCTCAGATGGTACAGGTGCTCTCCAAAATCTATATTAATACACACACACACACACACACATACATCCTGAAAAACCCTAGTACTAGACAAAAAATACCAAAGGGCTATCTGGAAGCAAACACACCTGTTTAAATATTCATATTCCATTTAGCACACCGTTTCTGAACAATTTTCATTTGCAGCAATGGAGCAGAGAGAGAGAAAAAAGAGAGAAAAAAAGAGAGAGAATGGGAAATAGAGAAAGAGAATGAGAGAGTATAAAAAAGAGAATAAGAGACAGAGAGAAAGTGAGAATGAAAGAAAAAGAGAATGAAAGAAAGAGAATGAGGGAGAGAGCGAGAGAGAGGGAAACAGAGAATGAGAGAGAGAATGAACAGATGAAAAAGAGAATGAGAGAGAAAATGAGAGCAAGAGAGTGAGAATGAGAGAAAGCGAAAGAGAGAGATTAAGAATGAGAGAGAGAATGAAAGAGAGAGAAAGACAATAAAAGAGTGAGAGACTAAAAGAGAGTAAGATTGAGAGTAAGAATGAAAGAGCGAGAATAAATAAGATAGAGAGAAAGACAATGAGGGAGAATGAGAAAGATTTATTTTAGGTTTGGTTCTTAACAGGTTACACTAAAATACGGAGTGATTTTAAGGGGGTAAATACTTATAATTAACTTACTGTCACGGTTGACCTTTTCATGTAATAATCATAGTAATACATTTTATTTATAAGCGCCGTTCATAACACTCAAGGACACTTAACAGAGATATACAAACAATGCAACTACAGTGATGCCTTGATGAAACTCGTAACTCAAATTACTCGAATGTCAAATGAATTTTTCTCATTAAAATGAACAATTCTTTTTGTTACATGTTTTTAAATAAGAAGAATAAATGTATAAATAACAAATAATGTATAAAAAAACAATACAATAAGATGTACTGCTAAAACCGGTTTTATTAAGTATAATGTACAGCATTTACCTTGGAGATCAGACGACTCCACTTGCTTCTGACTAGCTATCGAGTGAGACACGGGATGTCGGCCGGATGTTATGGCGTTCACTCTGGCGTTCGCTACACCGACTAGCGGTTAGGTGTCTGAAGCTAACTTGTAACCCGAAAATTGGCAGAGAAAAGGCTCATATCTCAAAAAACCCGTTAGTTGAGACAAAGGAGAGAAGGAGGGGAGGTTGTGGCACCAGGAAATCAACAGTGTATGTGATTTTGCCAGGTAGGATGTGATTTTATATAACATATCAATTAACCATTCATAACCATTGGATGTCATCAGTGCATACAGACCAAATCCTATCACATCCTACTTGGTAAAATCACGTCCACCGGGAGGCATCAGCACCTTGTATATGTTGTCAAATTATCCACTATGTAACGGATCACGTTTAATTAGCGTATTTTTTTTATAATAACATTTACTAACTAAAGTATATAACAGATGATGTGGTCTTCTTTAGCGTTCATTTCTCCAGTTTTGTAACAGTTATAGCTCATCCTGTAACTTACATATTTTTTTTTCTTTTATTTATAACAAGAGTAAGAAAAAAGAGAGGGAGAGTATAGCACATGGTCATAGAAGCTAAAATCTTAATTATTGCACTCTTCGGCTTCTCTTCTCTTCTATTATCTGTTTTTCTTGCCAGTGTCACCTCTGGCTTGTGCATCAGGAATAAATTTCTGTATTTATTATTTATATCCTAAATTAATGATTTTCTCTGAAGCTGCTTTGAGACAGTGTTTACTGTAAAAATCAGAACTAGGAATAAAATAGCATTTTAATGAATTACTTGTTTTTGCAGATGCTCCATCAGGTTAAATGTAACTGAAAACGGATAAAAATGTACATCACTCTACAACGAGGTATAAAAAGGAAAAGGATTACATCTAAGTATAACATCTAATCACTTATTTTCCTAAAACAGCACATCATCCACAACGATAGACTGTTCAAGTGGTTAAAATCTCATCCAAGAAAGTTTCTAAATACATCCAACCTCATTCTTTCCATCCCACCATCACGGAGATATTAAACACCAGTGGCTCCTGTAAAACACGTGCTTCAGAAGCTACTATGCCGAGAATGTGTTCCTTTAAAAGATGGAAGCTTGGGGAACATTCATCATGCTGACGGGTTTAATCCCTACAGGTCTCATTCCACCAACATCTGGGGGGTGAGGATTTACAGTAGGTTCCTTGATTCACACTAGATTACATCTAATCATGAGGAAAAAATGTGTGATTTTCCATCTATGGTTTCTTTTGGTCTAATTTGTGCAAATATCTATTTATATCCAGGAGCTGAAATAAATCATATTAATAGGATGATAAAGTATTTACCACATCTGGAGGAATGATTTAATGTCAAGGGGTTTAAACATAGGCGCTTGAGTTCAACTTTAAAATGTCAACACATCCCTTCCTAAATTTTTTAAGCTATTTCTATGTTCCATATACAGCTGGCTATAGCCGTACATACTCTTTCTCAAAACACACACACACACAGTAGATCCGTTAAGGTATGTGGGTTAAAAAAAAATCTATTAAAGTAAGAAACGATCAGGAGATTTTCCAGCAGGCGACACTTTATGATTCGATATGTTTACGATATGTTTTCATCCCGGACATCATTCATATTTTACGCTGCTCCGATGGGGTCTGTCCTAAAGCCAAAACAACACTTCATCAAAGGCTGAAAAGCGCTCGGTGCCAACTGGGGTGTGATATAAACAGACGTCTTACACTGCTAATATCCACTCTGTGGCTTAATGCTAACATTGTAATAATAGGAATGCTACAGTGTGGTGCAGTGGGTAGCAATGCAGGGTTGCCAGATGGATTTTAAAACTAAGAAGACTTTTAAAATGGCAGTTGCCTTTAAAACAAAGCATGGTGGCAGGAAAAAGGGTAATGTTAAAGCTCTTATAAGGACAGGAAAACTCACAACTGGTAGTAGTAGCATTAAATCTTTCCTGCCATATCCATACATTTGAATGCAGCTCACACTGCGGTCTACGATTGTTTCAGCGGCGAAGAAGCCTGCACAGGTGTTTTAGCTGATGATGACATCATTCATACTGAAACAATGAGAGTTCCTGTTCTCAATGCTGATGAATACAAATGAACTGGAGAATTGTGTGAGTGTAAAACAAGTCTAACATTGCCGTGGAACCCTGGAACACTACAGCAAGTGTGTGAAGTGTGTAAAGTACCACTGCTGGAATGGGATTACCAGTTTCCTTCCAAACAGTAGTTAATTGGCCCGTGGATGCAAATGAGAACGTCAGATGTGTTATTCAGCCTGCAGTTCGCCCTGTGCCAAGTTTCTCTGTCTATCTGTCTGTCTATCTGTCTGTCTGGCTGGCTGGTTGTATGCCTGCCTGCTTGCTCTGTCTGTCTGTCAATTTACCTACATTTAAAGCATTTGTCAGACGCCCTAATCCAAAGCGACTTACATGTATCTCTTTTGCACAATTGAGTTATCTATCTATCTATCTATCTATCTATCTATCTATCTATCTATCTATCTATCTATCTATCTATCTATCTATCTATCTATCTATCTATCTATCTATAAATAAAAAAAATCTATCTATATATCTATCTATAATCTATCTATCTATCTATATAATTAATTAAAAAAATCTATCTATCTATCTATCTATCTATCTATCTATGTAAAGTAATAAAAATCTGTCTGTTTATCTATCTATCTATATAAAAGTAATAAAAAATCTATCTATCTACTATTAAGTCTATCTATCTATCTATCTATCTATCTACTAATCGTCTATCTATCTATCTATCTATCTATCTATCTATCTATCTATCTATCTATCTATCATTTCAAGTTCATAAGGCCCAAGAAAAATACATTTCCATTACTGACAGATTACCTTGTATGATGAACAATTTTACTTTAAGTTAAATCTTTTATTCCCACATAAACTTTGAACAGGTTTTCATTCCATTCTGGACCCGGGTTCGAGTTCAGCTCTTGGATGTTTTTTACATTTAAAAAAAAAAACATTTTTTAAATTATTTGTAGAAAATAAATGTATGTAAATATATTATAACATATATTTAAAAATATATATTTTTTTTTATATATATTAGATTTTTTGTTTTCATTTACATCGCAAGCACACAAACATGTGAGTGTAGTGCTGCTGCTTCCATCTCCTGAACCTATTGTTATTCTGCTCTGTGTGTGTGTCTGAAATGAGATCTTGGCTTATCTTCTTGCTTTCCATCGACTCCACACTTTGTGCTACTTCCTTAATATTTAGACGCATAATTTTGCAAACAAATGTCAATTTGTGTGTGTATGTGTGTGTGTGTGTGTGTGTGTGTGTGCAAATTATTTGAAACATTGTACATAAATATGAAAAAAGGTGTTTATTAGGAATATATGCCGACACACTCACACCAACACCCCCCCCCCCCCCCCCCCCCCAGCTCATTCCAGCACACTGTTACATTCAGGCACTCATTCACATTCTGTCCTGTCTTTTCTCTCGGTGTTTGTCCTCGTTCTCCTGTCACTATCTCTGTGGGTTGCAGTGGCTTGTTACTATGCACTTTCTCCCTTCTGCTCCTTATGTCTCTCTCACTCAGATTGTCTTTCTGTCGGAGTCCCCTAAAGTCCAAAGCTTCGTCTATTATGACTCATAGTGTCTTCTATTAACTGAGCTCTGTGTCACTGAAATATACGACAATGTTACACTCAACCTATCCAAATTTACTAACACACAGAACGTAAATTATCTTTTAATATATCTCAAGGCATTTTGTTAACCTAATTAATAATACAGCTTATTTATGTAATGTCTACCAGCCAGATGTCCTCACAGGGTCAGATATGTCTCATATCCTATAATTATAAGGATATTCATTTTCCATCCAGATATGAGAGCGTGTCTGCGCACACACACACAAACACATACAGACCTGCCTGGCCAGCGTTTCTGAGTGCTGATCACAATTGTCCAATAAGAATTGTGTAAATGAGATCCACCAACGTCTTTTTTTGCAGATGTGCATTAATGAGTTTGACTAAATATAAAGTGATGATATAGAACAAGCGAGAGAGAAAGAGAGAGAGAGAGAATGAGCCATGAACAGGCTGTTATGCTGCTTTGAGAGGAACACTCGTCCCAGGACATTTGTGTCCTGAGAGTTGTATCCGGTAGATATACACCACTTCAATATTCTGTTTTACATGTGGTGAGGAACGGTGTGAAGTGTAAGACACTAAAATTGGTGTAAAAAAACTAAAACTGTGTCAAACACAATGCTGCTGCTGATAGATAGATAGATAGATAGATAGATAGATAGATAGATAGATAGATAGATAGATAGATAGATAGAGATTGATTGACAGACAGACAGATCAATTGATAGATAGACAGACGGACGGACGGACAGACACACAGACAGACAGGCAGACAGACGGACAGACAGATAGATAGATAGACAGACAGACAGACAGATAGATAGATAGATAGACAGATAGAGTGCAGAACATCAAGTGGGCACAATATCATCACATGCCAAACTGAATGCATAATATAGCAATGATAAATAGTGTGTCAAAACAATCCACTGCAATCTGGAAATTCTCTGTTTCTTTATACGGAGAAACATCACTCGTGTGTTAGATTGAATATTAAACTACAATTGGTTCGCTATTATCACAGTGCTCTTCAGCAGTCGTATCTGATAACATTGCTATTGAGTGCAATGAAAAATTCAGTTTAGAAAGAGACATAAACAATCTGAGCAAACAGAACTTACCGGATCTATCAAATAGCAAATCAGATCTTAAAAGCTTTGCCATTTTTACTGCAATGGAAATGACACAACAAATAAATCGTACATTTAACCGGGTTGTACCAGGTTTAAAACATGATGTAGGATGTAAACACAACTAAAACTAACTAAAACACAACTAAAAGGCCAAACCTGCAAGGATCCTGAGGGATCCAGAGATTGTGCCAGCACTGGTAGACCTTCACTAAGAAGAGGCCAAACCTGCAAGGATCCTTAGGCATCCAAAGATTGTGCCAGCACTGGTAGACCTTCAGTAAGAAAAGGCCAAACCTGCATGGATCCTGAGGAATCCAGAGATTGTGCCTGCACTGGTAGACCTTCAGTATGAAGAGGCCAAACCTGCAAGGATCCTAAGGCATCCAGAGATTGTGCCGGCACTGGTAGACCCTCAGTAATAAAAGGCCAAACCTGCAAGGATCCCGAGACATTTAGGGATTGTCCGGCACCATTTGGATTATGCCTTGTGAAAATTTGGGGTATTTACTCTGTAAAGCGAAGAGGCCAACCCTATGTGGACTTTGAGGCTGTCAGCAGGATGAACCTCCATCATACAACTCCCACTGACTGTATATGATTATAGAAAGGACACTGCTCATAATCACACTACGCAGTGTTTAAAATAAATACTTTCTAAAACACACTCTCCAGTAAAGAGTCACCCAAATGAGGATGGGTTTCCTTTTGAGTCTGGTTCCTCTTAGAGTATTTTTCTTTGTATCAGTTTTTCTTTGCCACGGTCGCCCCAGGCTTGCTCATTAGGGATGTTTTTTCTAATATCAATCGTGGAATTTTGTATTGTTACTTACGTTCAGTAAAGCTGAACTGAGTTGAATAGAATATGTGTGGTGTGCTGGAAAAATTCTTTGCATTTTTACTATACAGTTCTGCAGGTATAGCAATCAAAAGTTTAAGCAAGTGTGCTAACAATATAAAGGGAGATGCCCTTTATGCCCTTTATGCCCATTACTGTGCAGCATCGATCATGTTTTTAAAGCCAGGATCTGATTACAAACTGGTTTTGGCTCGTGTCTATTTTACTACAACACACAGCTATGCAATTTGCCGAAAGTGTGACATTTTCTGTGTAAGAAAATTATACTTTGCAAAGACTGTTTTACCTTTACTTTTCACATGACCTTTGCAGAGAGGGAGCATTCGCAAGAATCAAACAGAAATAAACACATTTCCACACAACTGTAAAACAACAAAATTGGGAAAAAAATTTAAATCAGTGTATTTACTGTTAATACTGCAATAATTATTTGTTATTAAAGTCAACTATAACATATTACAGTGTTTTTACATGACTTATTATATTTATCCTTTTTTTCAGTTTTGTAATGTGTGTGTGTTTAATTTGTAATATTTGTAATTCAATTTAAACTTAAAACACATTCAGTGATACTCTCGCAATTCATTAGTTTATTTAAAGCTGCAGTCTGTAACTTTTTTTATTAAAAATGATCCAAAATTAATTATCAAGCAGGTATATTACAAGCAAGTATATTACATCGGGCTACCTTAGCCCGAGTTACTCCATACCTTAGCCCGAGTCACAACGGTAATCTTGTTTTATAATTTAACTAAAACTGGTAGTTTTTTTACAGGAAATAAGAGTCATAGTGCTGTTTATTATTGCATCGTTATGTCACATGACTCACAGCCCATACATACACCATCCTGAGGAACCGAGCCGTTGCATAACCCAAGTAAAGAAGATAATTCCACAAATAACTGCTATTGCAGGTTTCAAACAGAGATGGCGACAAAGAACTGTAGCTTTAATGATAATTATTACTATAAAACACATGCCAATGTTTGGCTGTTGATTTTAGAGCAAAAATCTAATATAGTTGTGCATAAATTCAAATAAGTAACAGTCTTTCCCCAAAATAATATATCGGCATAAAACTTTTATTAGATTTTATTAGAACTAATTTTTAAAGTAAGCTTTTGGCAACCAAAGCTGGTAGTTTTTTAGTTAATATGTAATTTATTGGTAGAATAAATGTAGGTTTAGTCATTTCTATGTTTATTTATGGTTAATGTTTGCTGTAAGAAAGAATGTTAAAGAAAATAATACATTTTTGGGCCAATAAATGGCACAACCACAGGTTCCCAAGACTACGCTAAACAGAAGCGCATAATTACATCTACAGCATTTGGCAGACATCCTTATCCAGAGCGACTTACATTCATCTCTTTTATACAACTGAGCAATTGGGGGTTAAGGGCCTTGCTCAGGGGTCCAACAGTTGTGGCTTGGTGGAGGTGGAAATCGAACCCACAATCTTTAAAGTTAGTAGTCCAACACCATAACCATGAGCCACCACTTCCCTATTATATAACAGTCATTACATTAGTGGTGAAACTGTCAAATAAGTCCTTAAATGTTATAATTATCCACTATTATCAGTAAATAACACTGTTTCAGAATCAGTTGAATGTTTGATGTTATTTAAATCATGTCAATCCTGAAGCTACAGGTTACAGGGTTTAAGTGCATAATAAAGAGCAACGAACTGTTTCTACATGGAGTTTAGAAAGAAGAGCCGTCCAAATTGGAAGGGATGTCTCTTTCTTTCATGAATAAAGCTCCTATCTACCGTTTGTATCTCATTCATAACCTGGGAGGAAAACACACAGTACTGCCTTTGCCGATGCTAATTTACGTATTCCGTAGTAGCAGTGTTTGTATTTCGGTGTCATGTTTTATAATGCCAGGGCATGTAATTCTGGCCACTTAGTTTCAGTTCAGGATGTTAGTGATGTCAGCCAGAGCATTTTGTAGCTGTAAGGCATCATCTACTCATCTCCCGCTGAGTTTCCTCAGGAGAATGAGGCACAGAACTGACACCATAATGCCTGCTGTATTGTGGGAGAGATACATAGATAAACAAATAAGAAAGAGAGAGCAAGAGAGAGAGAGAGAGAGAGAGAGAGAGAGAGAGAGAGAGAGAGGGAGTGCCGGCAATAGTAAGAAAGATGAAAAGAAAAAGACAGAGATTTACAGGTGGGCCGATACTGAGGAAAAGAAAGGAGGAAAAAATAAGAGGGTAATAACAATGCATGTCCTTGGGGTGATAATGCATGCTCCCATATCTTACAGCGCTTGGCATCAGCATGAGTTATAGCAGATCTCTAAAACAGTCAACTCAGAAAGGAAGGAAGGAAGAAACTCAGGAACTCAGGAAGGAACGCAGGAAGGAAGGAACTCAGAAAGCAAGGAAGGAAGGAAGGAACTCAGAAAGCAAGGTAGCAAGGAAGGAAGGAGGGAGGGAGGGAGGACGGAAGGGAGGGGGGGATAGAGGGAGGGGGGAAGGAAGGAAGGAAGGAAGGAAGGAGACCAATAGCTGGGAATGTAGTCAGACTGCCTCACTGTCAACACGACAAACTCTGAGCAAACATACTTTATAATCTACTCATAGTTCAATAGACTGTATAGTTTATTCAGCACCACATCTTTCAAACACAATTAAATTGTAGCATCTGTAAAGATTTATTTTAAATTGAAACGCAGAAGCATCAAATTACTTTTCAAAAGTAAACAGAATGATTTACAGATGCATTTATTTACAACATTTGGCAGACGCCCTTATCCAGAGCGATTTATCTCTTTTATACAACTGAGCAATTGGGGGTTTAGGGTTTTGCTCAGGGGCCCAGCGGTGGCAACTTGGTGGTGCTGGAAATCAAACCCCGGTCTACCAGTTAGCATTCCAACACTTTAACCACTGAGCTCCCAGCTAGATTTGTACTTTTTCTGTATTTATAAAGACTGTCCCGCCCTTAGCGACTTAAGATTCTCAACATACTGATATTTTACTTTATACATTATATTCTCTGTAATATAAAAAAGCAAAGTTGCAAAATTTTTTTTTATATCGCCTTCTATAGCGAGCTTTTTCTGTGTGACAGGGCTATGCACAAATTGGCTGTGCTTGTAACGTTTATACTTCATGTTTCTCGTTTATATTATCTTTATGTTTTATATAGTTCATGTTTTAGGGTTTTGCTTTATGTTTATGTTTATTAGGTCATGTTTTGAGTCCACGTTTTTTTCTGTTCATGCCTTTGTTTACTTTCTGTCTATTCTTTGTCATGTGATTCTTGTGCCGCATTTGTTTTTGTCACATGATGCCCTTGTCCATGTGTCTTGTTCTCATTGATTAGTCGTGTGTATTTATAGCCCTTGTGTTTCCCTTTGTGTTTGTCATGAATTTCGGTTGTGTAAGCTAATGTAGCTAATGTCTAAGATAATGTAAGCTAAGATGAGTCAAGCTAAGCCAAGTCTAGATAAGTTTATGTTTATTGTTCTTGGCAACTTGTAAATAAACTGAACCTTTGGATTCACTACTACTACTGGCCTCAGTGGGATTCGTTACAGCGCTGTTGTTCCAGGTCTTTTGGATAAAAGAATTTTAAACTGTCAGTAACAGCAGTTTAATGCAATAACTTAAAATCTGCTAATTAAAAACGTTTTTTAATAACACACAATACATTAGTGATTTAATTTGATATTTCTTTCCAAGGATATCAGTGTGTTGCTCTAGGGTGGCCTGATTTTCAGACTGACGACAGAAGGTCTGGGAACCTTAGCCGCTTTGAATGGATAATGCCCGCGGGTGAGAACTTATGACTGACAGGTAATGCAGCCAATAGCATCGATCTTGATTAACGCTTATTGCCATCAATGTAAACACAACAGGCTTACTTCTTCAATCAGATGGCTTTCCAGATGGACCGTTAAACAATGCGACACACACGTCTCACGAAAAGTCTGAACGCTTTAACCAATCAGAGGACAAATTGGAAATTCCTGAAGCCCATAAGCGTGACGTCTGAGGCTAAGATGATCAATGTGGTGGCCTGTCACACTTTTACATTTTCTATGATGTAAATTCTGTTCTGTTTTTTTTGCCTGAATTATGTTTGATTTTGCATATTTTTCAATCAGATGTACTGGCATAAGATCTAATAACATTCAGAGGTGAACAAAGATAATTGCATTTAAAGATTTTGTTCCAGCTCCAATCAGACGGCCAGGCTACATCAATTTCTAATCCAATAGACTGATGGAAAAACAACATTGCTGCTAAGCTGTACAGACGTGTACAGGGGAAATGTGTTCTTACTTCATTATCAGCATCGTTCTCATCCGTCCGTCTCATCGTCTGGGTTTCAAGTGGCTCAAAATTTAACCCAGAAGTCTCATCGCCAGCTCTTTACACTACTAATATCCGAGACTGATATTAGTCAGGAAATAATTGCGTAAAAGTTCGTTTTGTTTGTTTAGTTTTTTGGCTTGGTTATTGCCTCATTTTGCCCACTGTAAGTGTGTGTGTGTGTGTGTGAGTACGTCTGTCTGTGGCGATTGCCAAACAGCCAATATCTAATTACAGACAAGGCCACACTAAGCTAGAATAGCTTTGGACATCTTGGACAGAAGGCTGGTTACTTAAGTTACATGTTTGTTTAAATCAGGGGTGGGCAATCTCGGTCCTGGAGGGCCGGTGTTCTGCAGAGTTTAGCTCGAACTTGCCTCCACAAACTTACCTGTGAGTTTCAATTATACCTAGCAAGATCTTAATTAGTAGGTTTAGTAGGACACCAACCCTTCGGGACCGAGACTGCCCACCACTGGTTTAAAGGCAAACACCAAAAGCAAGGTTTGACTGTAGCCGGAATTTAACATTATTCTAGCAAAAAAAAATACTTATGCTTTCCTTAAGAAATCAACCAATCATTTAAAACATTATAAACGGTCTTAAAATATTCATAACAACTAGGTTTGAAAAACTTCTAGGAATTTTCAAGGCTGAAAACTTTCATATGAATTACAGGAATATATGGGAATTAATAGGAATAAACTGGGAATTTTGCAAAATGACAAGTTAGGCTATAGCAGGAAATTTAAATGTAGATGAAAAACAAAACTTTGTTTAAAATAAACAAATTGAATGCAATTTTCATTAAATTTAGTAATTTCTACCCTGCATATTTCACATCCATACAGCACTGCAAGGCTATCAGGGCAACATCCCTCTGTTACATACACCCATCATTTTTTAAATACTGCAGACAGAATAATAAATATTGATCAATATTACATACATTCGTATTTTTTTTTTTATTGTGCAGCAATATTTTATAACTGCAAAAACAAATACACTGACATTTATGGGATGATCATTAAAAAAAATCAAAAAAAGACCCTCATTCATACCCTTTGTCATTAAAGAGGAAATTCCCACATTTTCATTTTAAAAATGTGTATTTTTCGTATAAATTCCTTCTTGACGTTACGTTTCCAACTTGGAATATTTCCAAAATTCCCAAGATGAAAGATCCTGGAAACTGTAAATTAAATTTTCCTTTCAAACCTAAATAACAGCTATCCTATATTAAAATAATTGTAATTTTATTAATAAGTTGAAATCTGCTAATAAAGTAAACATAATTACTACTAAATTACTGCTACTACATTACCAATTTACTACACAGGTAATGCAAATACACTACATAGAGACAGCGTCTTATATCCGCACAGATCTGAAACGGAGAGAAACTAACTAATTTCCAGCGCATTATAGGTTAAAAACCCTATTAAACTATCCAGGAATATAATGGGTTTTTTTATTGTTTAGATGCTGTTACCAGTTAACTGAATGACAAGAGAGGAAAGAATTCAGCCCCGGTTACAGATCCTAAAATACACAACGGGTGACACGCTTGATGTGCATTTCAAACATCCCATAACAGGAACACACATTTTACAGTTTGGTCCTGGCCAACTGTGCATCATCCATCATAGAAAAACAGCTCAGAGCAGCTTATACACTTGGACGGAAGTTTTGATTTAAACAACGCTTAATTACCCCTCTCCTGTTGGGGGTGACCTAAAGAATCTTTTTCAGTGACCCGCGTCTGCTGACGATGCTTTTTATTCGTTGAGCAAATCATAAATTATTCCTGTGTTGTCCCACCTGACACAAACACCTCAGCGGTGCAGGCTTTTACTCGGTCTTTGTGAGACAGAAGAAAGAAAACAAACATAAGAGAAAGTGCCTAAGTGTAGGTGCCCTATGTGCCAAACAGATCTGTTTATTTAGCACACACACACACATACATCATCTTCATCATCATCGTCATCATCATGCATATCCACCCTTTGAATCAATATTCAACCCTTTTCTACTACACTTTAAACCCTTGTCACACATGGGAAGCCAAGATAATCCCACCAGCTCCTTTGTGTATTGATGAAACCTGCTCTCAGTTAAACACATTCACCAGTGACCTAAAAATCCACACAACATACACACAAAGTCTAGCAGTGATTATTCTTTGTTGTATTACAAAGCAACAGTGTGCTTTGTCTATAGATTTTGTGGCAGGATGACAAAAATAATAATGACACAGGTTTATACAAAAGTAACACTTGACCTATACTAACAGATACATTATGGTTTAGTAAACATTGTTTTAAGTGGTTTTAGGCATAATTTAGTTTGGCATTATTCAGTACAAAAGGTATATTTTAAAAAGAATTTGAGTCTATATGTATATTCTTAAAATTAGAGGTTGACTGATAATCGGTTTGACAGATTTTTTTCTTGATATTTAAGACTGTATCAGATATCGATTTGGAATATTGGATCCACCGATACATAATTCTATCTTCTTGCTCTTTTGGGAATTGCACACTAGAACACAATTTTAGCATTGGACTGTGAGGAGAGCCACGACAACAACATTTACAGTAGTTGGTAGACGTCCTTATCGAGAGTAAGTAAGTAATCTCTTTTATACAACTGAGCAATTGGGGGTTAAGGGCCTTGCTCAGGGGACCAGCGGTGGAAGCTTGATGGTGCTGTGAATCAAATCCAGATCTTCCAATTAGCAGTTCATTACCTTAAGCACTGAACTACCACTTTCCCGTTCTTACAGGCAAAAAACGCACCACATTACACTCTCCCAGATGCTATCCTTTTTTTTCAATTGTTAGAATTGTTTTCAGTTCTTTTATTTGTTGCCTGTTTGTTTACCTGGTCGAAGCTTTTATTGTGAAGAAAGTAAAAATACTGTATTAACAGTGTTATAAATAGAAATGCTTGTTTAGTTTATTGTTGTTGGCTCAAAATGAAGTGAACAGTAAATATCGGTTCTGCATTTCATTTTTGGGTCACGTAAAATTGCAAAAAAATTGGTATCGGTTCTAAAAAAAACCCAAATTGGCCAATCATAGACAGACCAGAAGCTAAAAAAATCCAAAAAATATACAATTTTCTTTTTCAATTCTTTCAATATAAACGGTTCTGGATAACAGACACACTGTCTAAAATGTAAAACTGCACTCGTTTGCTAAAACGTGTTAGATTAAATTCATCAAATTTAATTAATAAATAAGATTTTGTCTGCTGCCCAGTGTCTCAGCGCTTTCATTAACCGAAAATAGTTCAATTAAACCAGCATGCAACAGTGCGATTACTAGTCGATCGTAATCTATTAGCACTTATTGTAGTTTTCTTTTCTCACCACTAGGGGCGATGATAACATTAGAGCTACAGTAGCAAATCGGTTGAAGATTATTTAACTGATTAGTTAACGTTTTTAATATACAGGGTTAAAAATGAAGGGACGTTAAAAAGATTTATTATGCATCATGCATTGATATCGTTTATGAACGTTTTATAAATTAGGGTTGTTCCATTGTGAATGCTAAAGTGTTGATTTATTTTCTATTACAGCAGCTCTGATAGCGCTGCCAAATAAAAAAATACAGGACCCCTAGGACCAAGTTTGGAGGCCTTTGCCCAAAATCCTATACTAATTAATTAGGCACTGCATTAAAATATGGATGTATTTTCTGACCGATAAAAGAATATTTTTTTCCATAGTATGGTTATGCGTAGTATAAATGACATTCTGACGTACTACATCCGCCATGTTAATATTGGCGCATCATGTATGTCATCACAGCAGCGTAAATTAATAGGCTGGATAATGTCTGCATGGATGAAGTTCCATTCAGGGGTCACCACAGGGAATCATTTGCCTCCACCTAGCCTTATTCTCCGAATCCTCTTCTCACACACACACACAAACACACTAACTTTATGTCATCATCTATCACATCCATATCCAACGCCATCCGTTATTTTTGCATATGAGTCATTTTTCCTGTAGCCTTATGGGATATTAAAGTGTATAAAAAAAAAGAAACTTCTCTGCAAAAAAACATACCGGATGCAAATAAGTTTCATTATTTTTAACCATTTTTAAAATGGATTTGAACTGAGTTGCTACTGATTTTATTTTTGATTCAGGAATATTTTTATGAAATTATATTTAATTTTAGTAGCACAAACTTTCTTTGTAGTCATCGCACTGCTATAACATTGCACAGCATCTAGACAGATAAGCAAATCGATTCACTTTATGTACCGTCTGTATCCTGCATAATAACATTCTTATATATGCTTCATAAAGGCTAATTGGTGGCTCAGACAGCGCATAGGACTAAAACACTTAAAGCACGTAATGTATTTATATGCCATAAGGTCAGGAGTTCTATTTTGGGCCCTATGAAAGAATATGAGACTGGGCCCCCATTCCACACTGTTACTACTAATAAAACAGATCTCTGGGGTCCCCAAGTGTGTGTAGGACCTTAGAATCTCCCCTCTCTCACACACACACACACACACACACTTAGCAGCTTGACTTCATACAGTAAGCTCAAGGTCGTACTTTTCCCAGTTTCCCGTCCGAACATGTGTGATGGACAGAAAGACAGCAGGAGTGATTGGTAGCTTGGACAGCGCATATGTTTTTACAGACCATGACTGAAACCCAAGCACGTAATGTATTTATATGCTATACATTCAGAGGCGCTGCTAGCAATTTTGGGCTCTAAAAGAGAATATAAGGTTGGGCCACCTAACACACCCATTCCATACTGTTATTACCAATAAAATAGATCTTTGGGGACCCCAAAAAACGTGCAGGATCTTAGAATCGCCCCCGGCTCCACTGCATACAGGAAGCTCAAGATTGCCGTCAGAACATGTGTGACGGACAGACCAAAAGCAGGCGTGATTAATGCCGGGTCAGCAGTCTGCAATTCCGTTTATATCCAGGCATGGAATTTTTTTAATGGAATATTGCAAAGTGCAAAGCTGGAATGTTGGGGGTTGCAGCAATAGTCCAAAGAAACAATAAATCATATACTAACCACGAAAAAAGACAGTTCCGATCTGCTGTTCCATTATATTTTACAATCAGTGAAATCAGAATAATATAGATGCATTATGTTGCTTTTTACGTTCCTCTCTAACACTGGAACAACTCAATGGCACTGGGTTGGTGTTTATGTGTTTCATAGGCAATAAATTAGGACAGAAAATCAGTAAAAGGTGGTATCTGTATTTCCTCCTTGTCTGCGTGTGTGTGTGTGTGTGTGATGTGAGTGAATGAAATAAAGGCAAAGTGTGAAAAGAGTCCAACAGTGCAGTATGCTGTCAGTTTAAATAACAATTAGACACTGCACGATAGTTAGCACACGCTGCTACTTAATTTCCCAACAAAGTAAATCCCTCATGCAGAAGTGTAAACAGCAACAGGGGGGTTCGAATAATTTCAGCACGTTCCAGACCTCCGGGAAGCTGACAGCATTGAATTTTACACACACCTGCAAAGCCTGCCATGACTAATCTCAAACATGGACGCAGACGTGCTTCACTTACTTTTTTTTTTTTTTTTTTGCTGAGCTATTTCTGGCGCTGGTCCATTATTTGTTCTGGCCCGGGTTTCGGGGATAGCATATAGGGTAGATCTCCATCTTTGTTCTCAAACCTATGGCCTGGGAGTCAAAGACCAACGTCTCTGAGCGCTTGCATGCAAGACAGAGTGCAGCTCTGCTCTCTGGAGACGGGAATGCTGTGACAGGTTGGTTGCGTTGCGCAGCTTGCCTCTGCAGCTATGTTAAAGGGAGGGGCTGGCAGGTCGCAGCCGCACAAGCAGACAGAAAGCTAATGGGAGAGAAAGACAAAGCGCTCCCTGGTGCATGCAAAGCAAATATTTACTTACACATTCAGAGGCAGGACCGACATCAGCGTTTTAAGCTGGTCTGTGTTTGAGCGAGATCGCTAGCTTGATTGAGCCATTGGGGCGAGCCGGTGAGGACATTTGAGTAGCCTTAACTATGCAGATGAGAGACTGGTCGACTTGGAACAAGCTTGAAATTTAAATAAGTCAGAATATTGGAAAGTTTATTGACATATTCTTATCCAACCGCTCGCTTATTCTGTATACAATTCCGGCGCCGGATATCGATTAATCCATGTGCACATGCCGCAAATCCCGATATGCTATCTTAAACAAATCAGGGATATAACAGCCAATTTAATCAACCAATCCATTCTGACAAAAGAAAGAGGCATCGTTACAAAAGTGATACATGCATCAGTATACAATAACGAGGAAACTTCAAATCAAATCAAACACACACACACACACACGAGTTCTCCAGACGGAGCAAGCGGTATTTTGAAGCTTTTTCCATTTGCAGTGACAAGTCAAATCTGTGCTGATAAATGGGAGACTGGGCTCACTCTCAGCCACTGACAAGCTCTAATGCTCACAATAAGATGGCCATTAATATTCATGAGTGACTCTACAGTGTTTTAGGACCTCAGGTACCCAGTTAGAGTCTCTGATAGAGTCCAAGAGTATGCAGACTTTGAAAGCAGAAGGAATTTTATTAGTATAAAAATAAACGTTTATCCCTCAGTGAATCTATTGAGAAATCATTTATCTTCAGAAACCGCTTTATCCTGTACAGGATCACCGGGAATCTGCAGCGTAAACTGGAGATACATGTTGTGAGGCAGAATTACACAACATCTGACCCAACATCTGTCCACTACTGCTATGTTTTGGGTCAGTGAGAGTCAACCAGGGATTATAAACTCCGGGAAACAGGAAGAATGTTAGCAACTCCAGCTGCTGTCTGTTTTCCCACTGGTTTCGCTTTTAAGGTAGCACCCATATGTTTTAGAAGTTCCTGAAGTTTCACCACATCATGATAAATATCTCTCAACTCTTCGATGCCTTTTATAAAGCTGGTGTTAAGAGTAGGTCTGAAATCCAGTGGAAGAGGGAAGGCTTCCTGATTCAGATGATTGACAGGCAGGTAGAGATGCATTCATGCTGTGATAAGTTGGACTCTTAAAGTTCATTCAATCACAGTTTGTTTTCTCGGCTTCCTACTGAGCCTGCATTATGTGGAGAGCTTCATTCTGATTGGCTGGATGCTGGATCGTGTGTTTGTTCCCTCCAAGCAAATAATACAATTTTCAACATATATAAACTGTAACACTTACTTACCCAAGGAGGTGGGATATAATGTACTTAAATCACATGACTACAACCTATAAAAAGAAAAACAAAGGTGCAGTAGGCGGGGTTTATGTGTGTCTCGTGTAGAGTCCGATGTTACATTTTGCTACCTAAGTGCTAAAGATCTGAATTAGCAGGGGATTTTCTGTGACCTTCCACACTTAATTGCCTTATGAGAGCAGTAAAAAAATCCAATATCCAAAATCCAGCACACTCATACATGCAATTAATCCATGCTAAACCCGGATAATATTCCATATAAAAAATTAAACAGCTTTAATACATGTTCAAATTAGGCCAAGGAGGCTTTTTACAGGGAAAAAAGTCAAAGCAGGACACAAAGAGGGACAATTTGACTCAGGACAGACAGGGAAAACAGGTCAATCCTGGATAACATCTTTACGCCTGACAAGTTACAACTCTGCATCGGGGTCATTTGCATCATCCACAGTTTTCAAGGCATTTTTTTTTTCTCGATGATCTTTTTATCCCAGACTCCCTCGATCACCAGTTGTTTGCTCTTCTCTCTCTCTCTCTCTCTCACTCTCAGGCAGATGAAACCTTTCATGCAGCCCACTCTAAGAATGTCCAGTGGCACACCCTCACATTAATCCAGCTATAATTTGTCAATGAATTGACACTGAAACACTGAATCAATTCCACCTCATTAAATGGGGCAGATAAAAGGGCAGTTAAATCTCATTATTCTTGGTACAGCCATCAAAAACAAGAGGATGTGCTTGCGGTAATTAGCCGTGGCCGTGTACATGCAATTGGTTAAACGTTTTAAGATACTTAATATCATTTATTGTAAAAAAAATTCTTTTTTAAATCAGTCCCTTTTACAGCGTCATATCTCTAAAGTGACATAGCAAAGGAATGTAGTCTTATAACATATATGTTATTTTTGTAGGGATGGTTGGATGGATAGGATCGCTTCTTGGTTATGGTGAGGTGATGACTCGCTCCCGTGTGTGTGTGTGTGTGTGTGTGTGTGTGTGTGTGTGTGTGTGTGTTTGACAGGATGAATCACCGCTTGAAGACGACGCACCAAAGACAAACGTTTAAATCAGGAAAACAACAAAAAGACAAAAGTTACGAAATGAGCGCGTAATTTTTTTAAGTATATAACATTAATACCGAGTAAAAAACCGAAACTTTTCTTCTTCTTTTCTTTTATTAAACCGAAATAAATCTTGAATAATGTATCAAAAACAACAGTCTTTGAATGATTATTGCCCAATTAGACAAGCCGCGCGCTGATAGGCGTTGCGCGCACGTTGCGGGTTTAACGGTTTAAAGCGCACAATTGGCGCAGTTTAGTGAAATAAAGTGTGTGTGTATGTGTGTGTGCTTGTGTATGTGTGTGTGTTTGAATAGACAGAAATATTTAGCAAGAACTCGCTCCTGGTGTGGTTTATCTGACTTTTTTTTGGCCGCACGTTGTTCGCCTGCTGTAAAGCGCACAGAGGAACGAGAGAGAAACACACACACACACACGCACACACCGTAGGAAAGCCGCGTAGTTAATGAGTTGTATTAGTTTTTCTAAAATATGACCATAACACGCACAAAACATGTCTAAAGTGAAAACAGAAACACTTAATAGTTTACGGTGGACAAATGAAACTAGATGGAAAGAAGCATGACAGATGTCCCCCAGGTGTGTGAGGGGTTGTTATTATTATTATTATTATTACTATTATTATTTGTATTATTAATAACAATAATAGACTCACCAGTTCTCCACGATCTCGCGTTGTTTCTCAGTTCACTTCATTACGACTTGCGCCACTCGTTCCTCTGTGCGCCTCACAGCTCCGGATTCCATCACAGGTGGCCGGGACGCTGACACACCGACTCACTCCTTTACACACACACACACACACACTAGACTCTGGGACCGGAGACTGAGACAGGAGCGAGGCGCGCGCCCTAGAGAGCGACGTCACTGCGGGGGCGCGCCTCTTTCGAACTAGAGCGCGTACAACGCGCTAAACCTCTCCACCGGTTCCGTGGCGCGCATCCAGCTGCAGTGTTGCTGGCGTAATGACTCGACTCTCAGAATAACAGCTGAAAAAAAATAAGACCCCCCCCCCTGACGCATCCTCATAGGCGCGTACAAAACCGGGGCGGTGTTCATGGATATGAATATGACTGTGTGGAAGGAATGCAAGCGCATTGGTTTGATTTCAATTCAACTCCCCCATTCTGCATTTTATAATATTAACTATAAGTAAGAGCACTAGTTTAGTTCACATTAATGCAGTACAATCAATTCACCAAAGCACAGCATGTGGCAAGGTCGAACGACATCAGCCTAATGCTGGGGTTTAAACAGTAGCCAGAGGAAAGCTTAGCTCAAAAAAAAATTAAGCTATCTATATCGATTCTTTTATAAAAGAATCCATTATTTATAGCTGCTCTTTTAAAGAAAGGTTTATATTAGTTTAGGAGAACTCAAACTGGAGAAAGATACAGTTTTAAATCAGTTTTTCCAGTGGTTTTGTTCTTTGGGATGTTTTTATTCTCGTTGGACTCATGGCAGATATGGAGGGTATGGCGGAAACACAAGTTGAGAACTGAAAAGATAATCCGGATGGGATGTCAAAATTGCTTAGACGCAATCAGATGTGCATTCACCTGTAGCAGAAATTAAGTGTAGTCAGTCTACATCTACAACACAGGGGACACCCAGGGCCAAGTTGATGTGCGGTAAAATCACACTCACTCACACACTAATGGGAATTTAAAGATAATCAGCCTGCGACACTTGTGTTTGGACTGAAGGAGAATGGCGGAGAACCTAAAGGAAGCCCGAAAAACACAGGAAGACCTTAATACACTACACACACTCAGAGAGAGGGATCAAACGCCCAAAGCTGGAAGAGCAAGCAGACACCTATCAGAGAGAGAGTAAGCAACAATTAGTTGAAGTTCTCAGTAAATTGTCATTTTTTGCCTTTATTAATAGGACAGAGGGATGAAATAGGGAAAA
This sequence comes from Bagarius yarrelli, assembly GCA_005784505.1. Classification (NCBI taxonomy): domain Eukaryota; kingdom Metazoa; phylum Chordata; class Actinopteri; order Siluriformes; family Sisoridae; genus Bagarius; species Bagarius yarrelli. The sequence continues at coordinate 2,045,899 of VCAZ01000053.1, forward strand.
TAAAGAGAGAGGTGGGACCAGAAAGAACCCAAGCTGAAATCGAACCCAGGTCGCCAGAGCACAACAACTTGGGCAAGTGTTTAGAAAATGATGGTTTTACATTTCTGGCATTCGGCAGACACCCTTATCCAGAGCGACTTACGATTGAGGGTTGCTTAGAAGCCCAGCAGTGGCAACATGGTGGTGCTGGGAATCAAAATCCAGATCTTTCAATTAGCAGTCCAACACCTAAACCATCAAGCTACCACTTCCAAATAAACTATAAACTGAAAAAAATTGCCTGGTGATATGATGGTACTTCAACAGTTTGTGATATTATTCAAACAAATGTATTTTTTTTTCAATGTCATCAACATTGCATGAAAACACTAGTTTTTTTCCTCACCCCACATCAGTGTTTATTATTGTCCCTGAAATTGCGTACGCGTCAATGGTTCATTCATTACTTCTGCACTTCTGAAGCTAACAAAATAACAAACGTGAACAAACAAGGACAAACATTACAATACAAAATAACACATTGCAGTGTAAAAGCTCATATAGCGAAAAACATGTTCAGGTTTGCACATCACATACCGCAGCTCAGCAACACACATATATCTGAATAAGAATTCATGCCAAAAGTGCAATAAACAACATGGCAAGAAAAATAACTCCAGGGCAATATAGATCCTCAGTTCTAAAATTCAGTCCAAAGAAAATCATCCAGACTAGACTGACATTTTGGGAGGTTTTGTTTGTTGTTTGATATTACTTTTATTAGGCTATTAGTAGTCTGTCAATTCTGGAGATTCTGCTACAGTTAATCATTCTTCATATCCAGTGACAGGTTAATAACCACATACTTTTAGTCAATGAAACACATTTTTCATTCTGTTCGGGAATTGAGCATCTTAGTTTTGTTTATGATTTCTCTTATAATCAGGTGACGCCCCCAAACATCCTTTTCCGATATTTTGCCCTGTTTTTAGTTTCTGAGATTGTGTTGGCCCGTCAACATATTTCCATATAGCAATAAAAAAGTTATCCTCTTAATTAAAAAAAAATATTTAGTTCACTATCAGAGTTTTTACTCATCTGACCTTCATAAATTCAGTATTCGAGTTAAGGAGGTGGAAGGGTTTTTTGCTTACACTAAGAGTAAATGTATGCATCATTAAGCATTTCTTCTTGCTGATGTGTTCTTTAATTTTACACGGAGTCTGATTTAACATAGGCAAAGCTATAAAAGTGTGTGTAAGTGAAAATATACACTTCAGATTGGTGAGGTTATTCATAGAAAAAATATTACCAAAAATGTAGATAAATAAAGTTGTCGTTAGCGTTTAATGGTAATTAAACTATAAATTTTAGACATTATGGCATGGATTTAGTGCTGCTGAACGCAGTGCTAAATAACACCGAATCATTAAGGTTGCTGATAGAGCTCCTCACAGGGACGACAGATTATACCTGACACCTGACAAGACCTTTTTCTTCACCTGGTGCAAAGGTAAAGAAGCTCTAAATGCCCACATAGATTCTGGCTTAGTGAATCTGATAATAGACTGTTAATCTGTCCAGACTCAGTGAAGTTATAGATTCTAAAAAATGTATAAATATAAAATGTTATATTGAAATATCACTAATGAATAAATGCTTCAAAATGTCCACCTAAATGTCCAGCTGGGTGCCCTGAGGGACAGTAAGTTCAATTCAATTCAATTCAGTTTTATTTGTTTAGCGCTTTTTACAGTGGTGATTGTCACAAAGCAGCTTTACACAATTGAAGAAAATTATGAGATAAAATAAAACAGAAATCAGTTTTTGTCCCTGATGAGCAAGCCGGGGTCGACGGTGGCAAGGAAAAACACTGAGATGAGATAGGAAGAAACCTTGAGAGGAACCAGACTCAACAAAGAACCCATCCTCATTTGGGTGAAAAAACAAGTAGCAGGAATTATGTGGTTACATTGTGTGTGTGTGAACAACTTAAATCATTAGTCCTTAAAGAACAGCTGGAACGTCTTTTATGCCGAAGTGGGACGTCCTTGGTCACCCTGGTGATGTATCATCCGCTGGAGCAGGTCACAGGGAAGGGTCCAACAGGTCCGGGGTGGAGATGGGGTCTGGATAACCGGCAGCTCCGTTGTGGCGTATGTAAATCAACAGTGAGAGAGAGAGAGAGAGAGAGAGAGAGAGAGAGAGAGAGAAAGGAAGACAAAAAAAGAAGGAAAACAGTTAAGTGACAATGTAATCACTCGGTTTGATTTGTGATTTGTGGTTGAACTTTCTTATCCACAAGGGTGCTAAGAGGTTGGATTATTTCTGGGGGTTCAAAAAGTACAAAAAACATTCTAAATAAAAACAGTAAAATAGTTTGAGTGTGTACCTAATGTTGATGAATGAATAGATGAACGAACAAACGGATAATTAAATGAATAACAAATCAAAAGAGGAGCCAGTAACAACAAATGAATTACTGAACAATAAACAGATAGAAAGCGAATAAACTGATTAAACAAAATATCGTAAATGAGTAAAAAACAGATAAACGTAAAAATCAGTCATAAACAAATTAGAATATGTATAAACAAATAAATAAGCAAACAACTGAGCAAATAAAACATTGAATAAAGTTTGAATAACCAAATGAAAATAACAAAAAATAATAAATAAATTAAAAATGTATGACGAATAAACAAACAAACAAAACAAAATTTAAAAAAAGGTTTTATTTAACATCTTATTCTTTGAGATAAATGAATGGTACTGGGTTAAGTTTGTACCCAATGTCACCACACACACACACACACACACAAAAGTAATTACCCTGTCTGAACTTTACACTCCCCAACTGCATGATAACATGTTATTTAGTTGAAAAGACAGTATAATAATAGCAAACATTACATTCCGCATTTAAATCTCCAGACAAAAGTTGGGATATCTTTTTCAATCTGTCAGTATGTCCTGCTGCCTGTGCTTATCCTGAACTTGGGCACCGAACCAGCAGCAAGCTGAAGGATGCATGACGAAGAATCGGACAAGATCTTCTATTTCTGTCAAGTAAAAATAAGTATTATAGACATTATGCAAAATTGTAAAACCTGAGAACCTTCACAGAGGCTTAATAGCATCTTTTTAAGCATTCATTTAACATTATTGTTCTAAGGTAAGAGTGGGTGGTGTGTATGTATATGTGTGTGGTGACAGCGGGTGCAAACTCCACCCAAAACCATTCATTCAGCTTAAAGAATGAGATGATACATGAAAAACATCGACCTTAATGTGGGTTTGGGTACTATTCTTAATTCGAACCTGAGTCACTTTTTTGCTTGTTTGTTTGTTTGTTTATTTAACTCAGTCACCAGTTAATTCGTTCATTGGACAACGTATTTGTTTTTTCTTACTTTTGTTACAGATTTTCTCATTTTGGGGTTATTTATGCATTTGTTTATTCAAACGTCTCTTTATTCATTTCTTTTTCTAGCCATTTTTTTTCTAGCCATAGTGATATATAGATCCTGCAGTCATCAGGGACAAATGTAAAAGACAGACGTTTGCAAATGTTTCCAGACAATTTTTCTCTACACGTCCCCTAGATCATAAGAAGGCTTAAGCACATGATGTTTATAATCTGTCACTCAAGCTGGGTCTGCTGGCTGGAGGAAACATTTATAAGATTAGTGAGAATGAGATAAAACAAAAAAAAATAAAACCTCCGTCAGACACGTCGGACAACAAGCAACACAATAAAATACCACATAGGATACAAAAGACATGTCTTTTTAATCATTGGTTGGTGTTGGACCCGATTTCTATGCAAGAAAAATTATGCAAATATTTTTTTTAGCCCTAGTCCCTAAACTTTGGTGTTTTATGGTTCATGTTTTGACTTCATGTTGTATGTTTTTTTTTTGTTCCATATGTGATCATGTCTTCTGCTTCCCTTATCCATCTGTCATGATGTCATGTGGTCTTCAGTCTCATCATTGGTTAGTTTATGTCATGTGCTACCCTTTTGTTTGATATTTATAGGCTTGTGGTTTCCTTTAGTTTTCATCTTGTATTGTTCACAGTACAAGCTGACCAGGAGTTTATGTTCATACATGTATGTTCGTTTATTCAAGTCAATTTAAGTTTGCTGAGGCAAATCTAGTCAAGTTTGGCTAGTCGGGTTCTTTAATGCCCACCAATGGCTCTACTGTACAAAGAGCTATTGTTTTAGAAAGTAATGGTTCTTTTGGCCAATCATTTAATCCCTGAGAGTATATCCTAAAGTTAATTTTCTCATAAGTCAACTTTTGATTTCTATTAAATTTGCCTCTATGCTCATTTCCTGAAACTGAGATTCCAAATATAACACATATCAAAACACCTGGAGGCAAAACCAACCTGCAAATTGCCACCAGAAAGATAAATCCAATAAGTGGCAAATTACTACTGTTTAATATGTTTTGCAAAACTTGAAATAAGTTTTTTTTTTTATTAAAAGTGCAAATCCATTACTGCATTCACTGTCTTGTTATACAGAATTTCTTTTAATGACTATTATTCCACAGTTTATTTGTAGATTCATGCGTTAGTGTGTTTTTTTTAGATCACTGTTCTTTATTTCTGATTAAATTCCTGGGCATGTCTAAGCATGCAATTATTCAATCATATTAACTTTCCGGATCAGATTTATAATGGATTTGGTGTCTTCCGTGAGTAAAATAGACTTATTGACAATTTATTGCAAAAAGATTATTATTAAGAAAAATAATGAATAATAAAATCCCACCAGTGTCACCCAGTCCAATTTTGAGTCTGGTTCCTTTTACGGTTTCTTTATTATTATATTTTTAGGTTTAAGTTTTTTAAGTTAACATCACATATGAATTTTCATATATAGATTTAATTATATTTTATAGCCAGTATTTATACTTTCTTTGTAAAGCTAATCTGCCCCAGTGTCCACTGATAAAATTAACATGCAAATAAGCAGACCTAAATTGATTCGAATACACTTTGGACGAGGCAGCATATCCAAACATTCATACATCCAAACATTCGCACTGTTGCCTCACAGCAAGAAGGACGCGGGTTCGATTTCCAGGCAGGAGTCTTTCTGTGTGTGGAGTTCGAATGTTCTCCCTGTGCTTGTGTGGGTACTTCAGGTACTCCAGTTTCCTACCACAGTCCAAAGACATGCATGTTAGGTTAATTGGTGATTCTAATTTGCCAGTAGGAGTGAGTGTGTGTGATAGACTGGCGACCTGTCCAGGGTGTACCCCTCCTGCCTTTCGCCCTTTCAGAGATGGCTGGGATAGACTCCAGCAGATCCCTGTGACCCTGAATAAAGGAACAAGCGGGTATAGAAGAATATCCTAAGACAAGAATAGGTATTCTTTTGGTTTTAATACAAGTTTAATAAAAGGTTTTGATCCACTTCAAATGTAAACTAGTATATATAGAAAATAAAATCTTCAAATACAAACTCGAATTCCGGAAAAGTTTGGAGATGCTACACTATGGTAAACATGCCCCATCCCAACTATTTTGGGCTATATTATTTAGCATGACAGCTATATTATTTAGCAGTCATTAAATTGAAATGAGCTTAATTAGTAGATAAAATTCTCACTTTGTTAATCATTCGGACATTTGTTAATCAAACTTGACTATCTAGAGGAAGTAAAGTAGTAAAAAGGTTTCTGTAGGTGAACCTGCGGAAGGATCATTAACGGGTTTTCGTCCCCGGCCAATGAAGGGGGCCGAGGCAGAAGAAATGGAAAAAGGATGAGGCGTATGGCTTCAAACGCAGAGGTCGCTTTAAACTACCACGACGTCCCAGTTCAAAAAAAAGAGAAAAGGTCCGAGGCGGTGCACGGAAGGTTTAGAAGCATCCCATAACAGGTTTAGAAAAAAAATGTTCTAATGTGTTGTGCACATTTGAGTGAAAGTCTTTTCGTTTTATTTTTATTTTACTTCAAAAAATATCGTTCCAACTTCTCCAGAATTCAGTTTGTATATATATACGCCATATAAACAGCAAGCTGAGCTCAGAATCGAACAAAAGATCCCAAAGCTGTAGGATGAAACGCTTGCCAAAGTGCAGCTCTAAGAATGTTTATGTAAATGGTAAAAAAGTGCTATGTCTTCTTCAATCGTTTGAAATCTATTAATCAAATGCTTAGTGCTTTAGAGCAATCTTACAAAAAATACACACCTGGAAAACTAAAAGCTAAAAAGACGGGTGAGAGTCATTAGACGATACCTGCTGGCTTGACTCGCCTTTTGTCCCTAGCTGTCAGACGAGTACTTCCCCGCTGACACAATCTCAACCTTCGCTGTTATAATAACCTCCCATCTTTTAAGAAGGTTTTCTACTATGCTTTGAAAATTGAATACAAGATTATTGGACAGTTTAGGCACTGATGTTAGTGAGCAGATCTGATGTGTACCGTCTGCATAAGAGTCATCAAAAATGTGTTCAGTGGAGTAAAGGTCAAAGCTCTGCAGGAAACTCGGGTTAATTTTGGTATAATATCACTCCATGGAGCTCACACAGGAGCACTGTTATGGGTTGTATGCACAGATATTCAACACAACTGTGCCATGTTTGTGACATCAGCTTATCTTTGTCCAGATATGTCCCACATATGTTCTGATTTCTTCTCCCTGCTTTTTTGCACATGGATAATACCGTAGTATACTTTAGGGTTTACTCCAGTAAGATGTAGTAAAAACTGTAGTATAGTGTAGTGTATTACAGTATTTACGCCATAAGACTGTAGTATTAACTGTAGTGAAATGATAAACTGAAGTAAATACTGTGGTAAACTTTACTAGAGTAAACTAGAAGACTGTGCGATACTGTATTATATGATAGTATTTACTAAAGGATTTAGTTTGTTATAGTATTTATACTCGGTTAATGTTTACGCCGTACTATAGCAAGAACTGCAGTGAACTGATCAACTATATTTTAAAGAGTGGTTCTATGAGGAACAGAGTTGTTAATGGAGGACAGGTGTTGTTCCAGTGGGAAAGACCAGATTCCCATTTCTGATGGACAGCAATGTCAAATCACTGATTCAGTAAAAGTTCAACAATGTTGATGAAGATTTTCCAAAAATAAAAAAGATAAAAAAATGAAACAGTTTGTTAACATTTTGTTTGGTTCTATTCGTTTTAGGGATTTTGTGTGCGTTGCATTGATTGATTTGCTGTGATTTGTGCTGTGAAGGTTACACACATACTGTATAATACAGTTGTAGAAAATTTACTATAGTAATTAATGTAGTCATATGGTTTACATTAGAGTTACTATAACAAGTGTAGTAGAATTACCACATCATTGCGATTGACTATAATAAGTTTTTAATACACTACAGCATTTACCACAGGGAATTTTACTACATGTTCTTTACAATAGTTCTGTAAAATTGCTTCACAACACTATAGTACTTTTAGGTATTTTTAGGTGATCTAGCACAATTTTAGAATTGGTTATTAATCACTGAATCACAGGACAGGCAACCCCCAACATGTTTTGGGATCGTTTTTTTGACGACAGCATCAAACGGCATCAAACATCAGTGAACAGGCATTAATTTTTAACTAAAGTTCCAGCCCTGTGAGATGTGGGTGAAGGTGTGCTGTACAGTAATGTGGGTGCTTACTACACTACACCTCTGCTGTGAATTCTATATACTGTATAGTTAAAATGTTAAGTAGGAGGAAAAACAGGACATTTGAATATTTTTTGGCATAGAGGGTCAAGCAGAGCTTTCTTTTAACACATTTGCTTTACCATATATAGTGTAAATAACTGGACTTTCTTACAATGCTAATTCCCTACAGGCCAAACATGCTAGCCTAAGCTCTATGATAATTTTGTAATTATAAAACATTGACATCCTTTGTAGCAATGCATAAATGATTTTAACAACAAAGAGTGCCATTTTGTTTGCACACTACCCAAAAATGCTGATTTATTATAGCCAACCGTCGCATCTCAACATGTCACAATTCACCGCAGACTGCAAACAGGGCCACTGCGGACTCTTACTCCCAGCATTCATCTGCAATTCCTGTAAGTAAGTCTTTATTTGTAATATATAAAAGTATTGTATTGTATAGCAAAATTCTTTTTGTCTTATACCTTATCCTAATAAGTTACGGTCAAGAGATAAAGTTAGCTATGACGATTAACAACCCAAAGCCTTACCCATTTGAGCTGTCACTCCTAATTATGGTTTGACGGTGTTTACCTACTCACATGGGCCACACGTTTTACTTTCTCTTGATCCAAATACGACAATAAATGGAGACGCTAAATCCAGTTAAACCTAGATGGGTGTTCTTATTAAGAAAACCAAATAGGAGAAAAAATAATGAAGTCTTAGAAGAATTATACAAGTTATCAGCGACCAGCGGAAAACATAGCAGTGCAGAAGAGGATTCACAGAGCCAGGAGCTTAGAACTTGGGACCAGAGGACACAGGAGCTTGGAAAATGGTTACTGGTAAACGGCAGGTAAGAGATTGGATCTCGGGAGCGTGGAAATGGAAATCAAGGCAGGTTGGGGTGAGCCTATCAAAAGCATATCAGTTTAAGACCAGACCGTGACTGTGTGTATGGTGTGTTCTTTAAATAAAGGAGTGAGAGTGAGTTGAGTGGTAATGAGCTGCAGGTGTGATTAATCTGGTGATGGTGAGTTGAGTGGTAAAAGGATTGAGTGAGGAGTTTGGTGTTACCGTGACAATGACTACTAGCTCGATTCTTGTCCTATGTAAGACTAACAAGTTGGTCCCAAATGTCAGCCTCAACAAATCTTTTTTTTTTCACAAGACAGTAAGCAAAACTTGTGATTACCAGATTGTAGTAGCACCTTGCCCAGAGTGTAGTAGCACAATGCCTGACCATGCCTGGAGTGTAGTAGTACCATGCCCAACCATTCCCGGAGAGTAGTAGCACCATGCCCAACCATGCCCAGAGTTTAGTAGCACCATGCCCAACCATGCCCAGAGTTTAGTAGCACCATGCCCAACTATGGCGGAAGTGTAGTAGCACCATGCCTATACTTGCCCAGAGTGTAGTAGCACCATGCCCAACCATGCTTGGGATGTAGAAGCATCATGCCCAACCATGCAGGGAGTGTAGTAGCACCATGCCCAATGATGCTCAGATTGTAGTAGCACCATGCTTGGAGTGTAGCAGCACCTAAAAGCCACCAGGCATGTTACTGTTTTTAGTAACCACCATTTTGTTCATAGCCTAATAGGTCTGCGCAGATTTAAACCCACAATTCATCGAACGTGTTTTGGATTAAGCACAAAGACAATTTCTCTTTTGAACATTTTTGAATGTAAATAATTTGGTGTCCTCTTTGAACAAACCCCAGCATTCGCTTTCTACCAAACAGTATCTGCGTTCAACACATCCGGCTAATGAAAAAGCCAGCATGACACCCTTCCTCTGTAAAAAAACAGGCTTTCTTATCAAGATTGTGTGTGTTTTACGAGCAGAGTAAAAAAAATCCATTATCCACTGGCTGTAAATTTGCCTGACTCAATTAGGAGACTTAGGGAAAGAGTAAATTGTCCTTAAATCACCCCAAACAACTCAGATAAGCATGTAAAATGAGGAACTACGCCTTCACAGAGAAACCAACAGTGGAACAGTGGTTTCTGATAGCTTTTTAATGACAAACCACATATGAAGAGAAGGTGCATGAGTGTGCAAGAGTGTATGATTGACTAAAGCTAAATTTGTGATGTTTAATTAAGACATAGAACTGATCTCCAGCGGAACGCGAAAGCTCCACTAGTTTCTAAAGTATTCTGGATCTTTTCATTGTAAAAACATAAAGGAAGACAGGAGAAAAAGAAAGACCATGCATATGAAATAGACCCCTAATGGATATGCAAATTTTTTATTGCATATACACACTCCCTGTTTTCTTACAGTTACACACACTTTTTTTTTGTTGAGTAAAATGGAGATGAAATGCAGTCACTTATATCTTCTCGCTTAAAGTGGCAAGTGCCAAATACTTTTAGCTTCTACTACATCCAGGAATGTAAACTAACAAACAACTATATGTACTCTTTTTACAGCACTTGAATATAGGGTGGCAGCATGGTGGCCTAGTGGTTAGCACTGTTGCCTCACAGTAAGAAGGTCCCGGGGTCAATTCCTGAGTTTGCAAGTTGCTTGTGTGGGTTTACTCCATTTCTCTCCCACAGTCCAAAAGCATGTATGTTAGGTAGATTGGTGATTCTAAATTGCCTGTAAGTGTGAGTGTGAGTGTGGCCCTGTGATGGACTGGCGACCTGTCCAGGGTGTACCCCTTCTGTCTTTTGTCCTTTCAGAGACAGCTGGGATAGACTACAGCAGATCCCCATGACCCCGAATTAGGGAATAAGTGGGTATAAAAATGAATAAATATATATGGTTTATTTTAATGGTTCTTTTTAAATTATAAGTTAAATATTATTAAATATCCTATAATCCAAAATCTGTGGGAATATATATATCTATATATCTATATATAGATCTATATATATATCTATATCTATATCTATATAGATATATATATATCTATATATAGATATAGATATATATATAGATATATATATATATATATATATATATATATTTCCCACAGATTCTGGAAATCATTACTTGGTGATTTTTTTCCCACTAATTTGAAGATTATCATAAGAGTAAAAATGAGATTAAATCTGGAATAGGCTTTTCAAAAAACACACATGGATGTAATTGTTACGAGACACCAGACAGACACAACAGGATGGGTTAAACCCAGACGGGCACGTTTATTTTGAGTTAGCGAGAACGAGAAGCACAATACGGAACAGTAGGAAAGATGTCATCAGGAGCCGGAGACGGACGGAAAGCGGAGGAGAGGACTGACAGGACCAGATGAGGACATAATCAGACAGGAAACCACTGGAATGGAAGGACTAAACCTTAGAGGGAAAGAATGCTACAGGTAGGAGAGAAAGCTTTAGCGATTAGGATATAGCATACACTGGGTATGAGTCTCAAGTGCTCATGTGAGACCAGACGGTGACAGAGTGTGCAGAGTGCGCTTAAATAGGGTGGCGTGAGAATGAGTGCTAATGATGTGCAGGTGGGGGTTATTAATATTCTGGAGAGTAAGTGAGTTGAGTGGCTATAGAGCTGGGAGTTACCCAGTATAGTATTGTCAGTATAGTGTATAAGAGCAAGAAAACTACAAACTGTTAATATCGCAGTCTGGCAACTTTATGACATGGCCTGTAAATAATAGAAGTGGTGAAAGCTCTTTTTGAAAACTGACTCTAATTAAAAATAGACTAAGCATCACGATGGGCCAAAACCGGCTGACTCACCTGTCTGCGACGTCCATTCAAATTAACGTTCTGCACAATTTGTCTTTCAGCGGTGTCGTTAAGGACTTCTCTAGCAGAAAAGCAAGAAAGAATGAATAGTTAAGGTAGAAATATGCAACAATATGGTGCTGCCTATACCAAGTGTTATTTCGTACTGCTGCTGTTTGTATTGTTTTATACACATTGGTTTGTGTCTCAGTATTGATGTTGTGATATTGGCTGCATTTATACTGCATCTATCAAGTAATAAATGCACAATATGTCCCAGATGGGATATGACTGACAATCTTTTTAGATCAGATTTAGGCTTTATTCCCATGTCTTCCATGTAGACAGACAGATTCACCTGTCAGTGCAAGTCAAATAACCGAATGGAGATATAAAGTATATTCAACTTAGTGCAACTGTGTATTGATATTCTTGTTTACTTAAAATCTGTTTTGTCTAAAATCATTAAAATTTAAACGCACTATTAAAAAAAGATATATGTAACTTAGCAATGGTTCGATTCGAACTTGGGTTTTATCTTGTGGGGGAAGTGGTGGCTCATGGTTAAGGTGTTGGATTACCAACCCGAAGGTTGTGGGTTCGATTCCCAGCTCGACCAAGCCACCACCACTGCTGAGCCCCTGAGCAAGGCCCTTAACCCCCAATTGCTCAGTTGTATAATAAAGAATATTGTAAGTCGCTTTGGATAAGGACGTCTGCCAAACCCCTCTCTATATACCCATTAGTTTAATAAAAGCTAAAATAAAATGCTCACTAATCAGATCATTAGGATTAAGTCAGTTTGAAATACCAAGTGTTCACACTAAACAAGAGTGTGCTATATAAATGCATTTTGGCACTTAATGCATCTTCCTAGTAATGCATCTTCCAGCCTAAGGGCCCTTGACCACCTGAATCCTCCCCTGGCAATAGGCATTTTGCTAGGCATCTACTTGTTTACTAGAGGCATGAATATAGTTTACATTTTGTGTAAAATGGTGGTCCGAAGATTGTGGGTTTGATTCCCAGCTCCACCAAGCTACCAGCGTTGGGCCCCAGAGCAAGGCCCTTAACCCCTAATTGCTAAGTCGTATAAATGAGATAAATGTAAGTCACTCTGAATAAGAGCGTCTGCCAAAATGCTGTAAATGTAAATTTACATTTCTAGCATTTTCTAAATGCCCTTAAAAAGAGAGATGTACATTTAATTACATTTATACACTAAGCAATTGGGGTTAAGGGCCTTCCTTGTTCAGGGGCTTAGCTGTGGCGCTGGGAATGGAACCCTAGTCTTCCAATTAGCAGTCCAACATCTTAACCACTACGCTTTCACTTTATACATAAGCTAGCTGGATAGATAGCAAACCAAGGATGCAACAAAAGCATTTGTTATCCGTGTGTCTTTATGTCCTGTTAAGACTGAAGTTACTGTTTATTTATCATAGCTTGATTAACCAGTCAACATAAATATTTTAAAATGTCTTTTACATATAATGTCTAATTAGATATAATAGATCAGTAAGTGAACTATTGTAATATTAGCTAGGATTCGCCAAACATGTTATTTCTCACCATTTTGTCATCATTATTGTAAAAAAAACATATCCGGTTGCAACTACCGAGACGAAAAAGCAATTTGTAAAGTAATGAAAGAAGTCTACGTTGACCAGATGTTTTTAATAAAATCCCATAAATTACTTCTATAATCACAATACTTTCAGTTATGCCAGAGAATTTCATACTATTTTCACCGATGTCTATTGCATTCACAATATAAAACGCACACACACACATATTCACCTAACTTCCTAATGCAAGTTGCCCAGCAGACCGTGACATTTAAAGCAGTTCACTTTAAATAGAAATATCAAAATCAGGATGCAAATATAACTCCGAAATACCAAGTTATTTATTATTACTGAGTTCTGCTGAAACTTTGGACATTTTTTTGGAGGGGGGAATGTCCACAACAGACATTTAATCCTGGTAAAGGGAAGATATTTGCTCAGTGCAGGACCAGTGAGCTATGTAAATCCCTAAGTAAAGGTCTCTCAGCTCACCAGGATATGAGATATTAATATAATGTAATGAGTCCAACGTTTATTCAGAAACCATCCGAATGTACTTTCCTATTACTTGTTGCAAAAAAAAAAAAACTTCACACTAGTGACAGGAGATCTCGCAAGATACATTGGAACAACTGTTTTTTTTTAAAAGTATAAAAATCCTGTCTGAAATTAATAAATGAATGAATAATCCACAATCAGTGTTTCAGAAAGTGTATTTTTTAGATTTTTCACCACTCATTTTTGTATATAAACATCTTTCACACAGTGTAATGTCCTGGCAGACGCCCTTATCCAGAGCGACTTGACCTGAGCAATTGGGGGTAAAGCGTCTTGCTCAGGGTGCCCAGCAGTGATAACTTAGTGGTGTTGGGAATCGTACCCTGATCTTCGAATTAGCAGTCCAACACCTTAACCACTGCACTACAACTTCCTGCTACCACCTGAGACATGAAAACAGCTGCCTTGAACAATGTCACCACTGTCTATTAAAAAATACACAAACACATGGCATGTACAGTTCCACATTCTCAAGATTCTCATCACTGTTAAGTCTAAAATCTTTGTGAATAGATATGGGTCAAATCGGACCTGGAACAGCCTCAATCTAGCTCCTGAACAAAAAAATATCATTTTAAAATGAATTTTCATTTGTGTGTTTTGGGTAATTTTAGAAAAAAGTCAGGCTAAAAGGTTATTTTTATTGCTAACAAATGTCAAAACGGCTCAAATTTATATTTTAAGATTTGCAGCACATTTGTAAAGATGATGCTTGGAACTTCTTTTACTTCTTCACCTTACTGCTTGATTTAAATTAACTTTTTTTTTCTATACATCACAGTACACAGAACATCTTTTCAAAGAGAGCTGAGTTTTTCCTCAAAGCTCTTCTAATGTAACTTCAGTGTGAATGTTACGGTAAAGCCCTTGATCAAGCCTGAACCCCTCCGGGAGTCGAACCAGCAGGATTTAGGGCCTGGCCTAACATGTGTAAAAGCTTCTTTTCCTTGGCTTAAGATCTAAGAGCATGGCAATCAATACTTTCCCTAGACTAGAAAGTCACCTGAGCCAGTTTTGTTTTGCAGAAGTAGCAGAATGCAAATCCATTCTTACTGTTGGGGGGGTGGTAGTGTGAATAGAATGGAATAAAAGTAAGTAAGCATCACATTGATGTTAGAGTGCAATAATGTCCTGAAAATCAGCAAATATTTTGTGTTTAATCGGGCAGTTTGATGTAACCACATATGTTTCACAGCATCAAATCAAATTATTAAAAAACCCTAAATAGTTGCTGTGGTATAAGAGGAACAAATCACTTTCTTAGTTATATCACTTCCTTTTTTTAACAACCACTAAAATCCCCCTAAATTTGTTGATGAGTTACCTGAACTATTGCTAACTGCAGTAAATCCTTTAAAAAAGTCTTAAATATTGCAAAATAGTATATTATCTCTGATGATTGAAGTATGACATCATTTCAGAACAAAATATCTGTTTTCCACCTCCTACTGCTCTCCTTCTTCATAGGTCAGATTGCTAATAGCTAAAATATCCGTTACGAGTAACTATTATCATTCCAGGTCCTCTTCCTATCAGTGTAATTCAGGATGTTCCTCAGAATCACACAAACCAGGTTTCCGTACATAATAAAATAATGACTTAATGATGACTCAAATAAAGTAAATTCACAAGAGATGCTAGCTGTTAAATAAACACTAACATTTCTTCTATTCTGAAAAGAAGAGCAGAGATTTCAATAGCTAAGTCTTAATTCCTATATATCAATATTACAACAAAACTGTATTTTAATCACATTCTTATATTCATTCATCTTCTATATCCTTATTCCCTAATTCGGGTTCCCAGGGATCTGCAGTCTCTGCAGACGTCTCTGAAAGGACGTCTCAGCCAGACGTCTCTGAAAGGGCAAAAGGCAGGACAGGTACACCCTGGACAAGTCACCAGTCGATACACACATTCACTCCTATGGGCAATTTAGAATCACCAATCAATCTAACATACATGTTTTTGGACTGTGGGAGGAAACCGGAGTAAAGCACGGGGAGAACATACAAACTCCACACAGAAAGACTCATGCCAGGAATCGAACCCGGGCCTTGGGTTAGGGTTAGGGCTAACTATTAAGCCACAGTGCTGCCCTCAGTCTCATTGCTCAGTGAAAAAATATCTAAATTCACAGAGACATTCTATTTAGTTCAAGACAGAAGAGAACAGGGTGTGTTTAATACTTAATTCTGTCCGAAAAATTAATTCTATCTGTGGATTAGATGATCACAGTGCAACAGAGGCTAAACATAAACCACACAACTTAATCTTTTCGAGAACGACATATAAAAAAAGGTTTCCTCTTACCCGGTTTAAACTTGAGTAATGTCCATAGAAGAACCGAAAAATAATATATTATATTGTAAATATTAGTATTTATATTTTATATAAATAAAGGAACTGGATTAAGTAGATTATTCTGCATCGTGCCTTTGGGGTTGGAGGTTCTAACTACGCTTCAGGAGTTTCCTCTCTGTAGTATCTCTAAATTGTTAGACGTGCAACATCAAACCCCAACCTACAACTGCAGTGCAGCACTAAACCCCACTCCTCAACACGCCCCCCCTAAGTGTATGAAGGGCTGCTGGCTGGTGAATGTGTTGAAACCCCCCAGCACCAGTTGGTCATATTCCACCCCCCCTGATGATGTGTAGAAAAAGCAGTACAGAAAATAGATAAGTTAATAAATACACACACTGACTTTTTATAAGAACATCAGCGAATTGATGTAATTCTCCAGACAGCTAATCACCTCCTGCTGTTGAAGCGCTTGTGTATGAGCTGCCGTTTTATTTACTGTAGTTGTACAGCAGTGTGATTTGACTTACCGCAGCCATTCCCTTTCCGTCTCTCTCATCAACAAGACATTTTTTTACTCACAGAACGACCACTTTCGAGAGCACTTTGCATGGTAAACACCAAGAAATCTGCTGTTTCTGTCATTTGATTGCTGATTGGGTAATTACAAGAATGGCGTATCTGCTTCTAATGAAGTTGTCAGTTGACGTACATATACATGCTATAACTAAATGTGCTGTACTGTGGTCATTTTTCATTACCCTTTTTTGTCATGTGAAAAAAAGGAAGCTGAGACTGACTGAGAGGCGGCCCACATACAGTGCTCCTTTTAAAGCTTTCTACAACAGCTACCAAACTACAGGAGCCATCGATTGCTGGTTATGGCGGCCAATAGGGCCCATTTACACTTTATATGAATCAGGAAAATGCTTGTGTGTGAGAAAAAGAATAGAGAGAAAGAGAGAGAGATAGAGAGATAGATAGAGAGAGAAACTGTAAATAACATATCAATTCTAGATCAAATAATTTGGTTTGCTCCCTTTGGCTAGATACACCCGACCAATCAGAAAAAATGCACTTAAATAGCATTCAAATGGACATTAAGTAAACCAGCATTGACAGATGACTTCCAACAGCCTTCATCTGTACACACACACACACACAGGTACATATTTGGTCTAAAGAACACATTTACATTTACAGCATTTGGCAGATGTCCTTATCTAGAGTGACTTACATTTTTCTCGTATATACAACTGGGTAATTAGTAGTTAAGGACCTTGCTCAGAAACCCAGCAGCGGCAACTTGGTGGTGCTGGTAATCAAACCCCCCCAATCTTCCATTTAGTAGACCAACACCTTAACCACTGCACTACCACTTCCCGAACACTTGACAAAGGTAAGATATGGCTGAAAGGGTAAATGAAAAATCTTGAACAAAACCCAACCCCAGATTTTGTGTGTGTGTGTAGGCATATGATAGTGTTATGTAAACATAAATGATACTGTATGCTTAAATGCACACACATTTACACATTAGCATGCTGTCCGTATGTAAGACAAACTGGAGCTTTAAGTGCATAATATGTGCATTCATGCAATAAGGGAGTTAATATTGGTTCCCTGCTGAACCTCAAGACAAAAAAATTAGAGCAATGTTAAATATTCATTCATTCATTTTCCTTCCACAGTTCTTGGTGGGGGTCCTGATGACAACAGACTGAAAAGGTCAGCCCACACTGTTCAGCTAAAGATTTCCATTTTTTTTCTAAGGAACCTGTAGATGTTCCCAAGTCAACTGTAAGAAATATCCTTAGCAGTCGGTTCTATATCTGCTATGAGTCTGTTCAGTGATTCTGTCCAAGGATAACGTGTGACCATATGTGTTTATTTTTATGAGGGGCAGTTTAGCCAAACTAGCAATATAAATTTTATGGCCAAAGTTGCCTATGTTGTCTTTTAACAATACCCTTTTTCTATATCTAAGAGACTCAAACATGTTCCAGCATGACAATGGGTCTGTGCACAAAGCCCTTGAGCTCCATTAATACCTGGTGTGTTTTGTTTGGCCTTGATTTTGACTCGATACCAATGCTACACTGCTACAACAGCTTTAAGATAAAGTGGAACACACACTGAAACCCAGTGTGTCCTCACCCAAAATCAGTGAGTGAGCTTACTAATACTATTGCAACTGAATGAGAAAATCTTCGCATTCTTTAACCCAAATTTCGAAAAAGACGTTTTTTTTTAAATTTACGCACAAAGATTATTCCAGTTTCTTTGAAACGTTTGACGATGTTATGCACTGTAGATGATGAGATTTGCAAATTGTTTGCAATTTGCTGTTAAGGAACATTGTTTTTAAAGTATTCCGCAATCTTTTTACACACTTTTTCACAGATTGGAGAGCCTTTGCCCATCTTTACTTTTGACAGATTCTGCCACTCTGACATCCCTTTTATAGCTTGAATTTGAAATGAGCTCCATCAAATTCCTCAGTTTAAACATGTGTTATGTAATCTATGTTCTATTGTTGATGAAATATTGGCTCATTTAATTTTCATTTTTTTTAGTTTTCATTTTATTTCAATTTTTAAAATGTCCCGACTTTTCCGGAATTAGTCCTAAGTCATCTGGTAGCTAACAACAACATGCATAAATACAAACTGAAAATGACACTATTCAGAACACAGTCAGACACATACAAGACTAAAAATCGCAGGTACTGATTCATCTAATTTGTGGGATTCAGCGAATTCGTCAGACTTGTAGCGAGTAGCAAAACAACTGGATAGAAGCCTGAAAGAGAGTCAGAGTGTGTGCATGTGTGGGAGAAATTCATGAGACCAGTGAATCAGTGGATTCGAAGAATTCGTTAAGTGCCTTCTAGTCTAGCAGTCTCCAGATTCTAGCAGTCAGAATCCTTACTGACCCAAACCGACCCCTGTGTGTGTGTGTGTGTCTTTTTAGCATAGCAGACATTCTTAGATTCCTTGATGTCGATGCTATGTGTTACGGATCCACAAGAATTCCTTAACAAGTCCACATAACCTAAACCCAACAGCCAACTATTGGAAATACAAGCACAAGTCTGGGTTTGTGGTTTAACAGCATCAGTCTGAGCTTCAGCACACACAAGCACAGCAGCTTCAAACTACCATCAATCAGTAAAGCGTTGCCTACTGGCACCTAACCACAATCCCACACCAAGCCATATTACATTCCCCGTGTTCTGCTCTGGGAAATCAGGTCCGCTGAGAAACCACTTGCCACTTTGCTTTCTATTTAGATTTATTTAAAACAGCAGGCATGGAACATCCAGGGAGAAAAAATCTGAAATGACATGCAAAATAATATAAAAATCTGCACCTTTTTTACTCTGTGAAGATTTAAGGTGCAGCGAGGAAAGAGATGCTGCTCTCAGTAGGACGTTTCTGCCCCAGCCAAGATAAGAAGAAGCACAAGGCTGACGGAGTGCTAGAGTAAAGACAGCATATCCAGAACAAAAAAACATTTCAAAAAGGAAGCACTGTGTGTTTTTGACGCACTTTATTTATCATCACATTCACACCCCGGTGCGGCGCATACACCAGGGTCCCTTATTGTGTTGCATATTGTCTCTTTCTTGTCATTCGTCCACGTCTTCCTTTCTTTACAACACCCTTTTTTTATGGCTAGCTGCCTGTCTTAGTCTTTTTTTTCTGTGTATGTGTGTTTATATTTTTCTCTTTTTTTTCACCCCAGTCCTGTCTGTTCCCAACAGAGGTGTAAGATGCCTGTGAAAGGTGTGATGAGATTTGGGAAACCTTTCCTCCTTCGCAGCAAAGCATTACTGAAATTCTAAACATTGGATGTCTGCCACGGAAAACACACAACCGGCTTTCTCGTTTAATCCGGTAGCTCTTTAAAACACCAGGAAAGGATAGAATGATGAAGTTATTACATCTCTGGGATTAAATCAGATCCCCTGGGCCTGTGGTGACTTCATTAAAATCGCACCATTTACTCAGAAGGGAAAGACTTTGCTAAAGATGCCTGTGATCTGTCTTACACTGTTTCTGATTGAGGTGAAAATCCCCTCTTTACCATCCCCATCCCCCCAAACCCAACCACCAGCCTGATCACTTTCTGCAATTATAGCAATCACATCTAGAATAGTAAATTAATGTTCCCCTTAGTCACATGACAGCATTATATGATTAATATATGCGGTCTGACTCTGAAAAGATTTTTTCAAAAAATGTTCATTGCACATGACTTTTTATAATTTTATTCATTCCTAAATATTAAACATATTATATATATTATATTAGTATTATTGAATGATTCGTCCCAGAAAACTTATGTTTGAAATTAACGAATCACACGTTGACTCGTTGTTCCTGAGTCATATTAGGGATTTGTTCAAAATGAATGAATCATTCATAAACAACACATCAACATAAAAGTGACATTAAAAAATCTATGACATTAAAATAAACATTTTTGTTGGAATTTAATTTGTTCCAACACCTTAACCATGAGCCACCACTTCCAACACCTTAACCATGAGCCACCACTTCCCAATTTCAATGTCCCAATGAATCAATGTTCAACTGTCATTTGGAGAGAATTGGCCTTTGAGAACATGATTAGATCGAAAACAACAGCGCCCTCCTTTAAAATTTTTCTTCACTGTGAATGAACCAGGAACCAGCATCACCATCCGAATGATATGAGTTTGATCAATGGCTTATATTCATTTTATTATTTTTTTAACCCAGCTAAGCAGTTGGAGTTAAGGGTAAATATCTTTATTTGTCGCATAGACTCTACAGAACAGTGAAATGTGTTTTTCACCTAACCAGGGTAGAAAGTTGGGGTCAGAGGATAAGCTCAGCTATGATACAACGCCCCCTGAAGCAGGAAAAGTTAAGGATCTTGCTTAAGAACCCAACAATGGAAAACTGGCGGTGGTGAGGTTTAAGCCCAGGTCTTCCAATCAACAACCATTTGAGCCACCAATGCTTGCTCAGGGGCAGAGCAGATGTAGCTTGGTGGTAGTGGAAATCAAGAGCTTACCTTTGGGGAAAAATACACACTATAAACACTTTAGTACACACACCAGCACAGATGACAGAATATTTTGTGTGAACAGAAGATATTGTGTGGTTGGAGAAGCTGGATAACAGCATTAGAAGTGCAGCTTTCTGTTCACCATGTTTCCACATTCAGAAAAAAAGCACTGCATTAAAGACTTTAACCACTCGAAGTACAATCAAAAACCATTCCTACAGTTCTGTCTATCCCTCTTTCAATGTGTGTGTGTGTGTTTCAGTGTGTAGGTGTAATAGGCTTTTTGCATGGAAGAAACACCTGGATATTCGTCCATCTTTTTTTTTTTTTGTACTAGCGTTTAAAAGCCTGAAGCCTGGTTTCCGTCTCAGGATTCTGAAAGTCAATCTGATTTGTCGGATTTTACAGGATTTTTAGGAGATGCGTGTACCATGTTTGCAACAGTTTGCCTACAAACAAAGATATCGTGATTTACATTTCATACAGAAGAGAAAAGCAGTTGTGGGATCAGCTAAAGCAGGATCAGCTAAATACTACAAAAAATAAAATACACTTATTCATTTCTACAAGTTTTAAATTGAACATTTATGGTCTGTTTTTTAGGGACATCCATTTCACCTTTTTTACCCCGAAACCTGATGTTAAACAAAAATGAACTGTGATTCATTGTTTTACATGTCCAGGAGATACCTAGGTAAAGTGGTAGAGCGGTGGTTAAGGTGTTGGTCTGCTAATTGGAAGATGGAAGTTTGATTCCTACTACTATTAAGTTTCCACTGTTGGGCCCCTGAGCAAGGCACTTAACCCCTAATTGCTCAGTTGTATAAAAAGATAAATGTAAGACCGGCTGAATAAGGGCATCTGCGAAATGAAAGATTTTTATCCTCCAGCTATGCGAAACAAACTGGAGCGTGGAATCAGGGAACAAATCCGATGACATCTTGAACAGGGTGGCAACTTAATCATGCCACAGTCACACACACTCACTTAACCCTTCACAGAACTGAGCCCTTTAGAGATATCAGTCAATTAACAATGCTAAAGGAGGAAGTGATAGCACAGTGGTTAAGGTGTTGGACTGCTACTTAGATGATCTGGGTTTGATTCTCAGCACCACCAAATTGCCACCAATTTCTACATTGTATAAATGTAAGGCACTCTGGATAAGGGAGTCTGCCAAATGCTGTAAATATAATGTGATGTAACAATGAAGGTCTTCAGACTGGAGACACAACCAGACCACTAAAGTTTCCTTATTTTAAATCTTGTAAGTGTAACGGGAAGCAGACTCAGAACATGAGGTTAGAATCAAACAGATCACTTTTATTCCAGAAGTAAAGCACAGAGGATATCGGAATGTGAACTTAGAGTCTTTGGAACAAACAGAGAAACACAGGATTACCCGGAACACTTTGGATACTTAAAAGTCCCTTGGAATATAGTTTACTCGCTTGGAGCGAAGGGAATCTGGACATCTCAACGGAGACTTGGAATCTGAGGAACTTGAGATTGCATGCAGAGTTTCGCTAGCAGATCACAGAGACACATTTACATTTACATTTGCAGCATTTGGCAGACGCCCTTATCCGGAGCGTTTTACAATATTCCTTGGTATACAACTGAGCAATTGCGGGTTAAGGGCCTTGCTCAGGGACCCAGCACTGGTGGCTTGTTGGTAGTCCAACAACTTAACCACTGCGCTACTACTTCCCACCCTGGGGAAAGAGTCCCCCTTCCACAGCTGAGACCAGCCAATGTGCAACAGTGAGTAAGTGGCTTAAATAGCCACTGGTTTATAATAGCTTCATAACAAATTAGCAAAGGCATGTGGTCATTTTTTATTCAATTCTATTCAAGTCACACTTCTTTAGAGACAGTGGCGCTGAGGAAGAGACAGGTGGCAGAGCTGGAAGTAGCAGAGCTGAAGATGTTGAGGTTTTCTTTGGGAGTGACGAGGTTGGACAGGATTAGGAATGAGTTTATCAGGGGGACGGCTTAAGTTAGAGGTTTTGGGAAAAAAGTCAGGGAAGCCAGATTGAGGTGGTTTGGACATGTACAGAGGAGGGATAGTGAATATATTGATAGGAGGATGTTAGAAATGAAGCTACCAGGCAGAAGGCAAAGAGGAAAGGTATATGGATGCGATAAATGAGGACATGAAGTTAGTGGGTGAGAGTGAAGAGGATGCAGAGAATAGGGTTAGGTGGAGACAGATGATTCGGCAACACCCTAAAAGGGAACAGCCGAAAGGAGAAGAAGAAGAAGATTCAAGTCACACTTTGCATCGACTTTTCTCTTCTTTTGTTTTTTTTAAATAAAATCTGAGTCATGTGATTAGTTACAAACCTGAATATCATTTCAGACACAGTCGGATGATAGAGAGATACAGCAGATCCAGCAAAAATCCAATGTTCTAGAAACTTTCAAAGACAAAGGATTGAGCCGCAGGCATCTATTTAAAAAGCAAACTCTTTGTCCTTTCTGTAATTCACAGTCTGGCAGCACCAGTCAGGAGCTATGTTCCTTATTATCAGGCATGCTGAAATGTATGTAGCAGCCCTTGGTGACCCCACACGATCAAAGAAAAAACAATAAAGCAAGATTTAATAAGGTTTTTGTTTAACATAATGAAATGCCAAAACTCTTTCCTTATCCACCTTTTTTATATGTAGATCATAGGTGTCCAACTCAGTCCTGTAGGGCCGGTGTCCTGCAGAGTTTAGTTTCAACTTGGCTCAACACACCTTTGAGTTTAAAGTATACCTAGGAAGATCTTGATTAGTTGGTTCAGGTGTGTTTGATTATGGTTGGAGCTAAACGCTTAAGGGACACCAGCCCTCTAGGACCGAGTTTGGATTTAGATATATAAGCATTGCTTATGTGTGCTTTATTTACATATACCAGGGGTGTCAAACTCAGTTCCTGGAGAGCCGGTGTCCTGCAGAGTTTAGTTTTAAACCTTATTCCAAACCACAAAACGTTTTTTTAAGGAGACTAAAATACATGATTAGCTGGATCAGGTGCAATTAATTAAGATTTAGGCCAAACTCTGCGAGTATGTGCTACTTTTTGTTGGTCTATCAGATAAAATACATTTAAGTTTGTGGTTGTAAGATGACAAAATGTTCCTGGGGTATGAATACTTTTTCAAGGCACTGTAATTAAAAGCTGACCCGAATACACTCATAGCCCTAAGGCTGCGCTACAGAAACATCCTAACTGTAGAATCTGATTTTCATCTATCTAGAACAGATTTATTTATTTTATTTCTACTAAGTCTTGAAAGGAAAATCGGATTACAGCAGTCTCATGACTCCCAAATCTCCCTGAAATGTCTTAACTGTTGGATAACACTACTGATGCCCTGTAAGGCTGAAAATGATCAGACTTTTGCTTTCCTGTCTCAAACATACCCATTTGGCATTCCTGAAGGCACCGAGATGCTGATAGCGATCGAAGTCTTTAGACCAACATGTGTGTACATTAGGGGCTCTGCTAAGGGTCACGCCTTTTACACAGTGGCTGAAGCTGTAATTTGCTGATTGGTCAGTTTGAATGTCTCACATTCGGTTCTTAATCACATGGGATGGATAAATGAAGGGATAAATGAAGACTGTAACTAGTGCTCTGGCTCTCTGTTCTAGGGCTTTTGCTCGATCCCTTCTTCTCTTTCTTGCTTTCTATATTGTTGCTTTGGCTCTCTTCTTGAGGCTCCGCTTTCTCCCTCTTTCTATCTCTCTTTTTCTCTCTCTCTCTCATTTTCCATACATGCTGGAAACAATAAAATGTCGATATTTTACCATTCTTCATTTGTTCTGTAACAAACTTAAGTGTGACCATAATATAAGATTGTCATTTCAGTTATAAATTATGTGCTAACTAGTGTTGCTATCTATTGTAATACAATATAATCACTTAATCACAACGCTCTCCCACATATTAAGCTGTTATAACTGCGCTTATTTCCGTCGTTGGTATCAGTGGCCGTGGGTGGTAATAGACAAGAACTGTACAGTTTTATACCATCATGCTGATAATATTTCTTCAGTCCTTTAGCAATCCTACAGGAAGCCTCAGTCTTTGCTCCAGAAACTCAACTCACTTCATGCTGCTTCATTATTTTCATTGAAAGTTACACTTCTAAAAGCTGACTGCATGTTTTCATATGACTAAACTCTCTCTGGTCACTCCGGCCTCTTAGTATTGTTTGTGGCTGAGGATGAAATGGGTCCCTACTCCCTATATAGTGCACTTGATGTGATGTAAAATAATGGCTTTTATCTTCTATACCCCACTATAAAATCAATGGGGAGACTTTTCGAAATAATCATTATTTAGGCCATTTAGACATATTTCATATCATGGGTTGCTAGGCAACAGACTGTATATGGCAACCGATTAATTCTATTTTGTAGTATATTTTTGTGAATACAGAACTCAGTCCATCTGATTGGTATCCCATAAGCATTCTCTTCTTTTAAAATAGTGAGTATCAGCTCACTATAATGACAGGAAACTGGGCTAAAGGGCATAGAGCTGGCAAGAAGCGAAAAACACAAAGCAAATAAAAGATAATAATAATACAAAAAGAAATACCACTGTATGCATCTCTATGCTAATATATAGAGATATATAACATATATCATATGAAAATACAGCTAATTTCCCCCTGCTCTGTTTGTGGCATCACAAGCAAATGGCTCCCGGCACAGTAAACACCGACTTCGCTCACAGTGTCTCTGCGGGCAGCCGAAAAGATCAGATGTAATCACTAACACACTCAAGTGAAAATTCAGCATGATGCATAAACCCACCGTGCCCAGAAGAACATCTCAGAAGTGCTGGGAAATACTGACTCTGGCAAAACTCTTTACTTTACTGGAAGTAATTAATCAGGTGAGGAAAGTTTAGGGAAATAGTTAATTAATCACTGCTGTTTTATAAACTGACTTCAGATACTTGAAAAAAAAAGAAAATAAAGGAAGGTTAGTGAGACAATAACTTCTATATAGCTTTAATATAGCTTAATAACAGAAACTAATCTTATGAACTTGTCACGAGACGTAGGTTTGAGGTTGGATGCAAGCGCAGTTGTGCTTGTATTAGCACACTCTTTGGTGTTTATGATGTCTATAATGATAATGACACTCTTCGGTGTCACCCAAATGAGAATAGGTTCTTTTTTAAGTCTGGTTTCCATCTTGGTTCTTATCTTATTATCAGTTTTGCTCATTACGTCTAATATTAATCTTGTACATTTCTTATGGTTGTTATTATAGTGATAAAAACAGTGGTGCTATTCTATATAACATCTCCTTAAGAATCTTTACGTTGCTTTGGATAGCATTACATCACCCCACTGTTGTTATCTTTCCTATAACAGCACGGTGCAATGTGTTTAATGACCCCGGAATCCAAGTAAAAAGAGTTCAAAGGTCGTACACGAGCAGGTGGAAGCCACAGCGGTTGTGTGCTGTCAGACGAGGCCACACAGGAGGGAGCGGGCCGTGAGAGGAACGAGGGAAAGTAACAGATGTGAAGTCAGCAGCTCATTCACACTATGTCCCTCTCATTACTTTCAGCTCCGCTGAGCTCTCAGAGACAACGAGCTCTCCGAGCCAAGAGCCCAGGAACAATGCCGAGCTTGGGCAGATGTTCCCAGCAGCTGCATCTGACTTGTTAAAGGTTCTAAAAAAACTGATTTGATCTATTTAAAGTTTTTAAGTTACAAATTGGCTGTTTTTGGTTTAAAATCATGAAGATTTATACGGTTATGAATATTCAGATCAAGGCCAGCAGTTTGTAATATGCCTAAGTTAAAGATACTTTTTTACTTTTTTATTTGGTTATTTATCTTGCTTTCTGGCTGAGGATTTTAAAACAAGTGAATTCTGTCTGATTTATTTATGGTAAATTCTATGCAGTATAATTTTGCATAGGATGTTTACATGCACCAAGTTTTGGAACAGTAACAAAGTTTTCAATAATTTAGTCCCTTTTGTTGTTACCTATATATGTTGCTGTAGAATGGCCTAGAGTTAGAGCCAGTGCCATTTTGCCCTTAATCCCATGAAAGATTCAAGTACCTACACTATAACCCAACACATGCCAATTACTCCTTTGACGTAAATGTTGGCGTACAAATGAAAGGTACCAGAGCTGAAATCAAATATAAAACATTTATGTGTGACATTTGACAGACATCCTTATTCGGAATCCAGACACCCTTATCCAGCTTGGTGGTCTTGAAAATAAAACCAATGACTTACAGATTTGCAGTCCAACTCCTCAACCACTGAGCTCCTACTTGCCACTGAAAAAGAAAAATTAATAAATTACTGTGATGGACTAGTGACCTGTCCATGGCGTCCCCTTTCCTGCCTTTCATCCTTTCAGAGACAGATGGGATAGACTCCAGTAGATCCCTGTGACCCTGAATTAGGGAATAAGCGGGTATAGAGGATAAATTGAATGAATTATATATATCAGGGGTGACCAAACTCGGTCCTGGAGGGCCTGGAGTGTCTCCTTTACAAGCTAATCAAGTTCTTGCTAGGTAAACTTTCAGGAAGGTGTGTTCAGGCAAGTTGGTCTTAAACTCTGCAGGACAATTGGCCCTTTAGGACTAAGTGTGGTCACCCCTGGTCTGTATGGTTCGACTAAACATCAAGGCAACAGAAAAGGAACCTGTACAGAAGATGAAGACTTTGACTACCACAGTACATACACCCCTTTTTCAAAAGATCCCGAAGAGTACAGGTTAAAAAAGTCTGCAAAAAGAACCGCTGGACAGTGAATTTTTCTCCTATGAAGCTCAGGGGTATATAAGTATGCGTGAGGCTTTTATTGCAAACTAAGCAACGGTATAACCACAATGCTGTGTCAGATTGACAAAGAAAAGGGCAAACTTTATAAAACATGACATCATGATGAAAAGAGGTTATTTAGGACAAAAAAACAATGACAATGATAAGTTGTAAAGTTAAAACCTTAATGCAATATAATGTGGTATTGAGGTGGCCATCACGTAGTCCTGATCTAACTCCAAAATGGGAAGCCTAAACTTCAAAAACATGTCAAAATTCTGCAAACCCAACTTGAGTTAAACCACTGCTGACAGGAGGAATGAGCAAAGCACTGTGAGAAGCTGTAGAAAGGGTTCAAATAACTGAAAGGGAATGCAACTAAATCTGACCAAGACATATGAACGAGAACGAGACATATCAAAAGCCATAATATAATACAAAAAAAGGAAAGTAGGAAAGTAGGAAATGTAGTAAAATGTGCTAATGTATTGTGGTAATTCTAGTACAACTGTTATAGTAACTCTCACATTAATTACTATAGTCAATTTTCTACAACTATATTATACTGTATGTGTGAGAACCTTTACCGCACAAATCACAGCAAAAAGTGTATCAATGCAACTGTTAGAACTGAGTCAGACTGGCCTACCAGCCCACCAGAGGGCAACGGAGAGTCTTTCTGTGTTTATGATTATGTCTAGTCTATGTGCTTAATGTTTATTATGTTTTGTCATGTGATTCCTTGTCCATGTGTCATGTTTACCCCCCATTAGGTTGTGTATTTATACCCCTTGTGTTGTGTTTTAGTCTGTCTTTGTCTTGCTTTGTTGTGTGTCACGGTCGATGGCTATGTCAAGTTACGCGTCATGGTCGTGTCTATGCTTTGGTTATGTCAGGTCAGGTCTGGCTGCGTTTTAGTGTTATATTTTGTGGTTTTATGTTTTTTTTATATCTATTTATGGTGTTTATTTTGCGTGTATCTTACAACACACACAAAACGAATAAAACCGTTCATTTTTTATTGCGTTTTTTTTTTTGTTAAAAATCTTCAGTTACAATGCTGAACTGGTCTTTCCCACTGGAACACACACTGTCCTCCATTAACAGCTCTGTTCCTCATAGAACCACACTCTTTAAAATATAGTTGATCAGTTCACTACAGTTCTTTCTATAGTACGGCATAAACATTAACCGAGTATAAATACTATAACAAACTAAATCCTTTAGTAAATACTATAATATAATACAGTATAACACAGTCTTCTAGTTTACTCTAGTAAAGTTTACTACAGTATTTACTACAGTTTATTGATTCAGCATAGTTAATATTATAGTCTGCTTTAGTCAGTTTTTATAAGTATGATCATAACAGTATTTCTGATAATCATAACCGTGTACCTGCTTCTTTTTGGCTCGAATAGAAGCGCATCCGTGTGCTGAACAGTTGCAGGCAAAAATATCCTTACCTGCTACACCGCCAGCGGCAAAACGTCGCCTTCAAAAGAGCTGCATCGCTTTGATGTGAAAGGCCACCGTAAAGCCTAGAATCTCTAATGATGATGTCAGCTTAAGAGTTATTTCACTGGCTTTTTGAGATTGACCATGCACACACACACACACACACACACACACTATAAACTGAGTAACAAAAATAGAGAAAAAAGTGACAGAGCAAGAAAGAAGCAGAAAGAGACAGAAGAGAGAAAAATAGACTTAGACACGGGGGGGCATAACAGAGAGAGGCAGAAAAAAAGAGACTGAGAAACAGCGAAAAAAAGAGAGCAGACTGAGAAAGAGAGAAAAAGAGCAGACTAAGAAATGGAGAAAGGGAGATAAAGAGAACAGGCTGAGAAACAG
Source organism: Bagarius yarrelli (assembly GCA_005784505.1). Classification (NCBI taxonomy): domain Eukaryota; kingdom Metazoa; phylum Chordata; class Actinopteri; order Siluriformes; family Sisoridae; genus Bagarius; species Bagarius yarrelli. The sequence goes on from VCAZ01000053.1 coordinate 2,075,404, forward strand.
GGAATGAGAGACAAAGAAAACAAACTGACAAACAGAGAGAGAGAGAGAGAAAGAGAGAGAGAAACTGTTATTTATTTACATTCAGCGCCAATAAAGCACTTCTGAATCTGAATCTGACTGAGAAACAGAAAGAGATAAGGAAAAAAAAAAAGAAAGAGAGAAGACTGAGAAAGAGAGAAAAAGAACAGACTAAGAAACAGAGAAAGAGAGATAAAGAGAACAGACTGACAAACACGGAGAGAGAGAGAGAGAGAGAGAGAGAGAGAGAGAGAGAGAGAGGGGAGAGAGAGAGAGAGAGAGAGAGAGAGAAAGAGAGAGAGACAAAGCAAGAGAGAAAGCAAGAGAGCAGACTGAGAAACAGAGAGAGATAGGAAAAGAGAGAAACACAAAGAGAACAGACTAAAAAAGAGAGAAAAAGACAACAGAATGAGAGAGAGAGAGAAAGAGAGAGAACAGACTGAGACAGAGAGAGAGAGAGAGAGAGAGAGAGAAAGAACAGACTGAGAAAGAGAATAAAAAAGGACAACGACTGAGACTGAGAAACAGAGAAAGAGAGAGAAGAAAGGGGAACGGAGAATAATAAAGAGAGAGAAAATGCAGTATGTAAAGACTCGAAAACGAAGATCATCCAGGTTAAAAGCTGAGCATCTCTGAAAATACCCCCGGGGCAGCGGCACTCACAGGAACACTCTCTGTACCTCTATAATGGATTACATCACAACTCAACCATCATTCCACGAAAACCACACACACGTCATTGATCCACTGATTATCAAGAGCTGAAAGGGTTTTTCTGACTTTTATTAGACAGTTTTAATAGCAGGACCAGTGACGGCGACGACGGCTTTAGTAATCTCTGTTATTTCAGTCGGAGTGACAGGGTAACAGACATAAATGACAGCTTACTAAAGTTCACGGGTTTGAATGAATGAAAAGCTCAGAATTAAATTGAAAAAAAATCAAGAAATCTTTTAAGAAGTCGTTTTTTGTTTTTTTTTCTTCAGGTCTTAAATTCATGTAGAAGAAACCAGGTTAGTCTGTCAATGTCGAGTTAAAATGTCTATTCATAAAGTGCTGGAATAAATTCGATTAAGGCAGAGCTTTACTTTTATTTCTCTCTCTCTCTCTCTCTCCTCCTGTATATATATATATATATATATAATATATATATTTATTTTATTTTTATTTATTTTTTTTTTTAGACAGAGAAAATGAAATGTTGTGTGAAGTGAAGTGTGATGTGCTGCTTTAAAGAGTGTATGGGATGTTTTTAATGGAAGAGGAGAAAAAAAAACACAACAACATATTGAACAAAGGCCAAATAGCAAATGTAATGCTGAAGCTGATATGTTTAAAAGCCGAGCCGAAGTTCAGCTGAACGAATCACAGTGGAGAAACCAGAGCTCGCTACTGAGCAGATCCCGGTTCCACAAACCTCAGGAGAAAAGTGGGATGAAAGCCAAGAATTATAGGAAAATCAGTGAGAAAATGGCAGATTTAGAACGTAACATTTTATAACAAATAAAAAAAAACAAAGAATAAGGACAAATGTCTGTCTTCACTTGATCATAAAAAGAGAAAGAAAGAGAGCAGACTGAAAAACCGAGACAGAGAGAGAGAGAGAGCAGACTGAGAAACCGAGACAGAGAGAGAAAGAGAGCAGACTGAGAAACCGAGACAGAGAGAGAAAGAGAGCAGACTGAGAAACCGAGACAGAGAGAGAAAGAGAGCAGACTGAGAAACCGAGACAGAGAGAGAAAGAGAGCAGACTGAGAAACAGAGACGGAGAGAGAGAGAGAGAGAGAGAGACTTTTTTCCTTTATTTTACCAAATTACTTTATACATAAAATCATTGTGACCCAATAAATGAATAAAAACTTTTCATATCATTTATACTTTTATAGAAATCAAAATCAATAAAAATTCTTCATTTTGTTAGTCTGGAGAAAATTCTTTTAACGTCACAGTCTGTGTTTTGCTCAACTTTGTTCTTTTTGCTCAGGTATATTGCCATTTAGAGAGAGAGAGAGAGAGAGAGAGAGGGAGAGAGAGAGAGAGAGAGAGAGAGACAGTGAAAGAGCATTAGTATTAGGACAAATGTCCGTCTTGACTTTATCATAAAAAACGAAAGAAAGAGAGCAGACTGAGAAACAGAGACAGAGAGAGAAAGAGAACAGACTCAGAAACAGAGAAAGATAGATAGAGGGAGAGAGACAGAGAGAGAGAGAAAGAGGGTGGGTGACGGGGAGAGAGAGAAAAAAGAGAGGGCGGGAGACAGGGAAAGAGAGCGAGAGAGAGAGAGAGAGAAAGAGAAAGAGTATTAGCATTTTGACAAATGTCCATCTTGACTTTATCATAAAAAATGGGCACTAGCAACTCCACCCAAATTACATTTCTTTTCTTTCTTTAAAGTTTTAATAAAAAAATATAACTATTTATTTACACTTGGAAACATCAATACATACGACCACCACCATTAAAAATAAGAAACATTGTCAACTCAAATCAAAAACTGGCTTGTGACAGATGCACAGCTGCCTACGGATTCCTATAATAAACAGAGGAGAATACAGGCACAGGATACACACCAGCCTCTGTCTTCTAGCACACCCTAAAATAAAATCATACTGTGTTATACCACATGTCACAACAAAAGCGCTGGGATGGATGCAAAAACGCTGACAGTTCCAAGCCCGCAATTCCCCAAAGTACAGCAATCAGAAAACAGGATATCAAACGCTGTGCAGGTCCAAAAGATTACAATTAGAGAAATATCTTGGTAAATTCAGATAACATAGTGGGCCCCTGAGCAAGGCCCCTAACCCCTAATTTAAAAAATATATATTCAACTTCATTGTGCAAGGTACATGTACACAGCCAATGAAATGCATTTTTCACATATCCCATCTTAGTAAGTAATCAGCTATGATACAGCACCCCTGGAGCAGGAAGGGTTAAGGGTCTTGCTCAAGGACCCAACAGTGGTTGGCTTGCCAGAGGTGGGGCTTGAACCCAGGTATTTCTGGTCTTTAGATCAACAACTCAGCAGCTTAACCATTTGAGCCGCCCTGCACGTATGAAAGAGATAAATGTTAAATCGCTCTGGATAAGAATGTCTGCCAAATGACAGTGTGAGTGTGTGTGTGTTTAGAGACAGATGTTCAAAAGGCCATTACTGTAACTGTGAAAGTGGAAGTAAGTATGTACGGTAAGTGTTGTAGAGTCCAGCGCAGCCATGTTTTTAGCCCATAATGCATGTTGGGAAAATTATTCAAATGTAGGTTCTACACACTTAAAACAGTTATGACCCAACAAAGAACCCACCCACCTATTGTTGGGTTATTATAACCCATTTATTTGGGTAGTAAGTTTTGAAAGATTTAATAAAAAGGATATGAAGGAACTAATTTGCTTATTTGTTGGGGTTTTTTTATGCTTGGGATGCCATCATGCTACATTGTTTATACAACTTTATATATACTTATATACTTTACAACTTTATAGATAAAATGTTTAATATTGTGTCATGGCTATGAAACAAACGTTGTTGTCGTTAGTTACGAATATGAAGCAGTTAACAGGGGTAAAGTTAAAAATAGACCTATTTGTGGAGAGCATGCAATAATATTACTGTTTAAGGGCTTATAATCTCTTTGTAAAGAAAAAAAATCGCACATATATGCATAAATTGTATGACATTAATGTACACGTGAATCCTTTATGACAGTTGTAACCCAACCGATTGCGTTGCTATACAAACAAATTTATGAAGCTTCAAAATAACCTAACATAATAACCCAATACGTTTACCCCAGATACTGAATGCAGTGAATAACCCAACGTGTAATTTTGTATTATTACGTACCTCCGGACTGTTAAAAAAGAATGTTCTATATATTATAATTCTGGGTTGTATGAAGAAAATTCACTTTACAGTATAAACACACAACAGTATTAACAGTACCAACAGTATTACATAGTATATGTTTTGGCTTATACAATACAGGATAAACACGCCAACTGATAGTAATCCGTCTACCAGGATCCACAATGTAATAATTCCCTAGTATGACTCCTGTGCTTTTTTTTTTTGGTAGCCTATCAGAAAGGCAGTCAATTATTGGAAGCCTGAAATCAATTAACACAGTGCAGATAAAAAAAAGACATTATATTAAATGTAGAATATTGTAAATAAGTGAAAACATTAATCCAAAACACAAATAACAGTCGTATAATATAATTAATTTATAATCATTAATACAAATATTTTGTTTTGACTGATCTTCCTATTCCAGACATCAACGAATTTCACAACACTCGTCACTACGCACTACGTCGATCCTTATCACATGTTTAAGCATTTCACCTGTCATGTGAGGATAGTAATGACTGGCAGGACAGGTTTTGTGCGCAACTGATTGGGAACGCCACTGGCAAATATCCTGCAAAATAAGTACCACCACTCCCTATGAACAGTTTGTGCGATTGCAAATCAAAAGTGAATAACTGCACGACCCTGTGTATTGATAGGGTCCCCCCCGATTCCTGAAAATTACAGATAATATAATTGGTCGTATATTTGGGAAAAGATGCAAAAGCAGTCAAATATATTTTTTCCTACTGTATAAGGTTTTGGTTCATGTTCTTGTTTCATGTTTATGTTTATATTCATGTTTATCTTGTTTTATGTTTATATTTTGTTTGTTTCATGTTTATATTGCGTTTATGTTTTTGCTTTCTGTTCTTTTTTACAGTGTATGCTGTTCTTTATTCTCTTTTTGCACTGTCTTTTGTAATGTTTGTATTGTTTATTAGTATGTGTTCTGCACTGTTTGCACCAGGTTGCACACAAGCACTTTATGGTTGTTCTGTTCAGTAGCTCTTTTTGTTGTTTTTTTGTTGTTTTGTGTAATTCTGTATTTTTGTGTAGCACCGTAGAGTCCTGGAGAAACGTTGTTTCATTTCACTGTGTACTGCATCTGCTATATATAGTTGAAATGATAATAAAGCTTCTTGAACTTAAACTTTAACTTGTTTATGCCTTGGTTTCACGTGACCCCCTTGTTCATGTGTCGTGTTCCTATTAGTTTGTCATGTGTATTTATAGCCCTTGTGTTTCCATTTGTCTGTGTCCCTGTACCGCTGTTCTGAGTTGTGTATATCAGGCTAAGTCAAGTTAAGTGCATTATAGTCAAGTCAATGTTTATTGTTTGTGTTCTAGTCAAGCCAAGCTAAGCTAACTTAAGTCAAGTTTTAGATCATTGGGTTGTTTTTTTTTTTGCTTGCCCTGCTTATTTAAAAATAAAGTCTTGAATCTTAAACATTTATCATTTTATAAATCTCATTGTGTGATTGAGTTTTAAATCTTTAATCTTCTAAATCTGTCAATCATTGACACAAATTGGCTTTAATATCACAATCATATTTACAATCCAATGTGCAGGTCAAAGCCAATCAAATCTTAAGGTCATTTTTCTGTTTATTAAGTCATGATCTGTAAAAGGAGCCAAAATTTCTGCCTATATATGGATTGTAGTATGCAGTAAGCTGTATTTTCCTGTTAGAACAGTTCCCAGACATAATAATAACCTGAGCAAAAGGAGTTACTGCAACCCGAGCCATGGCTCGTACGGAGGCAAGAGATCAATGCCAAAGTGGGCCGATTCTTCTACACTTAAATTACCAGGTACCTTTTAGAACTTGGAATCTATCTCTGAGAGCCAGAATAAAAGAGATCCATTTCAAATATAGACAATAGAAACATAAAATCGATCACTGAGGTTAAACCATCCTTAGGTGTTGCCCCATTGGACAGTAATTCATCTACTTCCAGGCAGAAAAGTGGTTATGACTGGTCATTTCAGTTGTTTTAGTCATCGACATGTTTTATTAAGACATCAACGCTGAAGAGAATATCTCTTTTTTTTTTCAGTCACACAAATGGCTTAATCGATTCCTGATTAAGCTTTTTAAACGTGTGCCAGAACTACACCTAAAGACTGCATTTACACTGCAGGTCTTGATGCCCAATTCCAATTTTGTGATATATCCACTTACATCATCTTTTAAAACTGACTGGTACCTGATATCTGCATTTACACTATACATGGCAAAACAAACCAAGGTAGACATACTGACCGGAAAATAAAATAAAAATAGTAAGATAATCAGTGGACGCAATATAATCTGATCTGTCTGCTTACATGGGCAGGTATGGACGTATCCGATTTCTATCTGATTTCTTTCCACATATGAATAAGCCCTGATCGATCTGAAAATTAGTATTTTTAAAAGAAAAAGATTCAGATTATTTAGTCTTCTGGTGCTAATAAGCAAGTCTATTTAAATAAGCAAGTCTATTTAAATGCATTATTTTGTTTGTGACATCAAGTCGAATCACACATAAGAACAGCATTGTGTTTGTGACATCATGTCGAATTAATGCTCCTGATTTTATGTGCTTCCTTTTCAACAAGACCAGCAAATCTAAAGTTAGTAATGGGGAAATGGTAGCTCAGTGCCTAAGGTGTTAGACTTCTAAATAGAAAATCTGGGTTTGTTTCCCAACACCACCAAGTTGCCACTGCTGGACCCCAGAGCAAGACCCTTAACCTCCAATTGCATATTTATATAAAAGAGATAAATGTAAGTCGCTCTAGATGAGGGGGTCTGCCAAATGCTTTAAATGTAAATGTCTTACCTGGCAAAAAATGCAGAAAAACATTTCTGATAAACGAAAGGTTTAAGGATAACGAGGAGAAGGATCATCCTACATTGGAACTCTTCCCTTTGGTCGTACAAAATCCAAATCCATCTTCCCACCAGGCAAACAGAGGTTATGCGCAGTCCTACTTTATCCGAAGTGAATTACATTTGAGACAGGATAAAAGCTTAGTATGTTGAGCGTTAAGGGCTTTGATTAAAGAACCCTGGTACATTAGCTTGATAGTACTTGCCTTTTAACCTTCTAAATAGTAGCCCAAAGCCATAACAACTGAGCTACTATGTCCATCAATTTGACCCTGATTCAAACAGGGATTACTGCAACCATGACATGTACTTACACTGTATACAATCACATCCTTCCACACCTCGAAGGATTTGGCAACGTGTTACAAAAAATGCCAATAGCAAGCTTTTATATTCAAGGATTTAAGAAGTTAACATACAGGACAATATTATCATTCTGTTGTGACCGGTTCTTCCTATTATATGGGTTGCATCACTGCAGGGAAGTGCAACTGCAGTAAAAGACTGGTTAGAAGGGCTGGTACAGTGAAGGACTAGGTCTAAACCTTATAAAGGCAGCAGCAAGTAAGAGGAAGGAAGCCAATTAGTAAGATTTCTGCATATTGCCCCAATGGCACTGTATAATTTCTGTATATTTCTGTTTTTCCAGCAGAAGAGAACCATCTCTTATTCTGCCTCTGTTTCCTAGAACAACAAAGAAGCTTTATTAGCAAGAGCAAAGAAGCAGAGTGAAAGTATTTGCATATAGCAGATTGGAAAGGGACTGGGGTCAGATCCTAGGGTCAGCTGTGGTTTAAGTACCCCTGGAGCAGAAACTGTTCAAGGGTCAGTTAGAGGAAACCTAATAATGGCATGGCTTCACCTTCAGATCATGCCCTTCACATTAGTAGCCTGAAACATTACACAGAGTCACGACTGCCTCTGAGACTGTCACACTGTGTGGAAATAAAGTCAGTATAAAATAATAAAAATAATCAAATAATAATATTCTTTATACTGATTCCTCTGTGTTGTATAAATGTGCAGTATCTATCTATCCACCTTTCAATCCATCCAATAATCCATCCACCAATCCAACTGATCATCCAAACTCATCCTCCCACCCATCCATTCATCTATCCATCCATCCATCCATCTTTCCATCTATCCATCCATCCATCCATCCATCCATCCATCTAATTGCACAGCAGTAGCTTGCTAATATACTTTTTCCACTGTTAAGATTAAGGAAATAGTTGGTTTTATAAGGCACCCGATTCTATCCCTAGATTTTGTAATAGTCATTCCCACAGGATTGTTTATGATTTTTTTTTTATCACACAATTTTTCTCACCCAGATACAAAATCACACCCACCTTTCTGAGCCAAATAATTCAGTTGGAATCTTAGCCCACTGAGCAAAACTCCATGTCACAAAGCAGAATGCAAACTGGTCAAAATGTACTCACCATTGCGTAATATTTGCATTTTAACAGTCTTATGTATTAATAATTCACTAAATATATGAGAAGCTGGCCGACGCCGTGGTGTAGTCGGTTCAGGCACCGACACCCACATGCGCAGCTGCGCTCCGCATCCGGGTCCATTACGGTCCCACCTCTCTCTCTCTATCTCCCTCATTTCATCCCTCTGTTATATCAATAAAGGTAAAAAATGCCCCAAAAATATCCTAAAAACATATAATAAAAAAATCCGAAAAGCTTTCAGCACTCGGCAGATTGGGAACCGACCTTGAATTGTGGGTTACTTTTTACACGGACAATAATTCAAGCTGAGAATCAAACTGTGCCAATAGCCCCCACTTCTAATTTAGTGTATTGTGCACTGAGCTATAGTTCCTCTGAAACATTCCAGTTTGCAGTAAAAGGAATCTGTAAGGAAACTGAGGTCCGGGAAAATGTGCTGATGATGCGAAGGAATAAATGGCTGAAAAACAGGCGGGCAGGACTGATATAACCGGGCATTTATCTTCTTCTAATAGAAAAAAACCCCAATTAATATCAATGTGGTCGCTGTTACTGAATGATTTGCGGCTTGCATTTTAGAACCAAACACAAAACGTGCACCACTGATGATAATAAGAAAACAAGATCTGCTGTGTAAGAAAAATGCAAAGATTTTTTTTTCTGGTAATTGCAAGCAAGTTTCTTTTTTTCTTTCTATTAGTTTAGACACAAGTTATTAGTTATTTTTACACCATATTTAATCTTGTCTGTCTCATTCAATATCATTACCATGTGTCACTGAAAGCATATGCCAGTGTGCATCAGTGAACAGTAAGCATGATTTTGTCCATTAGTAGATCACAAATTTACCAGTTTAATAAGTATTTCCTGCTAAGCGGAACAATTATAAAAAAGACGAACACAAATCAAAAAACATAGAATACACCAAAACATAAAACGTATCTAAAATAACGTAATATGACACATAACGGGACGACCACTGACCACTCTGGTGGCCCGGCAGAGCAGCGCACCCGGCAAGTCCTGACACCAGTAAGTGATTTTTTATTTGTGGAAAATGTTATGCTTACATGCTAACATGTTTTTATTTACTTTACATTTTAATTGCAAGCATAAAAAATACAGGTGTGTTTAGCAATAGCAAATGTGCCTGTTAGCCGTATGGGGAAATTTAGCATAATAAAAATAAAGTTCACCTACATTTCTAGCATTCGAACTTACATTTATCTCATTTTTCTTTTCCAAACCGAGCAGTTAAGGGTTAAGGGTATTAATCAGGGTTGCAGCAGTAGCAGCTTGGTAGTCCTGGGAAATAAACTTACAACCTTCTGATTCTAAACAGTCCGGCACGTTAATGATGGAAAATTAATAATAGTGTTGTATTTTTTTTGTTGTATTTATTTTGTAGTCACAGATCATAATTGAGTCATAATGTTTAAAAAAAAAATCATTTATTTTATTGCTTTTCTTACAAGCTAAATTAAATGGGTCTTCTCTGCATGGTGAGCCAGTGAAATTCTACAATGGAAACTTGAGGGAAATTATATTTTAAAAAATAACTATTTTAACCTTCATGTTAAATAAAATGTAGTTCTGAAGGTTGTTTTTTATTTTTATTAATGGAATGACCACGTCCAGCAACTTTATGGACATCCATATACAGAAGGTCATGAAAGCCATTCCCAGAGACTTATACTTAAGAAACATTAGTAGTAATGTCTGGTTCACAAACGAATCATTCTTTTTAACTGGTTCTTTTTAGTGAACCAGTCGATCCGGTTCACCAAATCAGACTGAATCCACAATTCACTTTTATGTGCCTGACACTCTCTCTAACATACACATCCTGCATTCCTGTCACTGATCCCAGAACTGTTTCCTTGATGATACCGCTCATGCATGTAATTTTATAAGTGTAGGAAATTAAGCATGGTAGTTAAGTATTTTGTTGAATGTCAGAAAGTGTTATAATATAAAACATATTGGAAAAATGTTTATGACTTAATTACTGAATTAATTACATTCATTACACTCAGTTGATCAGACTGCATGCTGTGCTTTGGATACTACAAACGTACACATCCACTACTAAAGCGATACTCAGGCAACTACCTTAGCGGAATTATACATTTGATTAGTAAAAAATAAATCGTGATGGATTATGCATAGTAAGTGGATCTGATAAGGACTAATTCATTCAATTTATATCTTCAGGACTTCTTGTTTGCAAATCCTTGCCTGTACCTGTAGTTGGCTGCTTCAGTTGCAGCGCTGAAACTGTAGGAAACATCATGATCAGATCATGATAATAATTTAACTTAAGTTGTGTTTTCTGATTATATACTTTTGAATGTTTTGAGTGTATTTTTATTTTGGTCCGGGATGATAGATTTATATTATTGATTTTGCGTCGTCACGAATGACGTCATAACATTAGGGCCTAAAAGAACCAGTGAACCGTTTGTTGTCCAAAAGAACCGATTCGCCACAAAGAACAAGAATTTAAATCACTACATATTAATAAAAAAAAACAATCTGGATTCTCTTAAAGGGCTATAAAACCGACCACATGAATATTTAAAATACTGGATAATGCACAAGATTGCAAATAAACTTGACTCTTGAGAACATCAGCTGTGTCTGTATGGAAGGAATGCTGTGAGGGACAAACCCCTCAAGGATGTATAAATTGTTAAATGAGAGACGTTTCCTAATGTAAAGCCTTTTAGACTGCGGTCTGCTATAAAAACTGTTAAGCAGATGTTGCTGCTCGAGAGATCTTTCTTCTCTGTCATACTATAATTGCACTAGAAGCATGAGTGTTTTATCAATACAAATATGCATATTCAAATCAGCAGATTGAAAGCCGTGTGGAGGAGAAATAAAAGAGATAAAAGAAAAATACCAGCCTGAAACACATAACATATGGAAAAATATTACATTTAAGTGAAAATAATTAAATACATTAAACATCAGTGATTCAGTAATTCTGATGCTGCTTAATGATTCTAATTATTCAGTGATTCTGATACTGCTTAATGATTCTAATTATTCAGTGATTCTGATACTGCTTAATGATTCTAAAGATTCAGTGATTCTGATGCTGCTTAATGATTCTAAAGATTCAGTGATTCTGATACTGCTTAATGATTCTAATTATTCAGTAATTCTGATACTGCTTAATGATTCTAATTATTCAGTGATTCTGATACTGCTTAATGATTCTAATTAGATTCAGTGCTTATTCTGATACTGCTTAATGATTCTAAAGATTCAGTGATTCTAAAAACTGCTTAATGATTCTAATTATTCAGTAATTCTAAATGCTTATGATTCTTAATTATTCAGTATTCTGATTCTAATTTCTATTATTCAGTAATTCTAATGATACTGCTTAATGATTCTAAAGATTCAGTGATTCTAATACTGCTTAATGATTCTGATTATTCAGTGATTCTGATGCTGCTTAATGATTCTAATTATTCAGTAATTCTGATACTGCTTAATGATTCTAAAGATTCAGTGATTCTAATACTGCTTAATGATTCTGATTATTCAGTAATTCTGATAATTATTCTGCTTAATGATTCTAAATTCGATTCAGTGATTCAGTGAATTCTAAAACTGCTTAATGATTCTATAATTATTCAGTAATTCTGATACTGCTTAATGATTCTAATTATGATTTAAGGATTATTCAGTGATTCTAAAAACTGCTTAATGATTCTAATTATTCAGTAATTCTGATACTGCTTAATGATTCTAAAGATTCAGTGATTCTAAAACTGCTTAATGATTCTAATTATTCATTCAGTAATTCTGATTGATACTGCTTAATGATTCTAAGATTCATTCCGTAATGTTCTAAAGATTCTAAAACTGCTTAATGATTCTAATTATTCAGTAATTCTGATACTGCTTAATGATTCTAAAGATTCAGTGATTCTAAAACTAACTAATTGATACTTAATGATTCTAATTATTAAGCAATTCTGATGCTGCTGCTTAATGATTCTGATGATTCTGATATTGCTTGGTGATTCTAATACTGCTTAATGATTCTAATAATTCAGTGAGTCTGATACTGCTTAATGATTCTGATGATTTGGTGATTCTGATACTGCTTAATCATTCTTATGGTTCAGTGATTCTGATGCTGCTTAATGATTTCTGATGATTTAGAGTGATTTTGATGCTGTTAAATAATTCTAATGATTCAGTGATTCTGATACTTCTTAATGACTGATGATTTAGTAATTCTGATACTGCTTAATTATTTGATGATTCTGATACTGCTTAATACCTGACAATTCAGTGATTCTAATGCTGCTTAATGATTCTAATGATTCAGTGATTCTGATGCTGCCTAATGACTGATAATTCAGTGATTATGATTCTGCTTAATGATTCTGATGATTCAGTGATTCTGATGCTGCTTAATGATTCTAATTATTCAGTGATTCTGATACTGCTTAATGATTCTGATGATTCAGTGATTCTGATACTGCTTAATGATTCTGATGATTCAGTGATTCTGATGCTGCTTAATGATTCTGATGATTCAGTGATTCTGATGCTGCTGCCTAATGATTGTGGTTTCTGTAATTTTTTTTTGATTTTTCAGTGTGATTCTGATGCTGCTAAATGATTCTGATAATTCTGTGATTCTAATACTGTTTAATGATTCTGATTATTCAGTGATTCTGATGCTGCTAAATGACTCTGATGATGATACAATGATTTTGATACTGCTTAATGATTCTAATGATTTATAGCTGTTTAATGATTTTGTGACACCGGTGCTCATTCAAGACTCTGATAAAGTCACTGAACTTAGTTTAAAATGTATTTTTAAGCTTTAATTGATAAAAATGAATACCTGAACAATAAATAAATGAATTTCATGTAATTGATTATCACAGTTGATATAAATGTGCAAATCATTCAGGGTGGAGAGGTTTTCTACAGACCTGGCATATCTAATACAATTAGTGACACCATTTCCAGTGAATAAACAAAGTCACAATCTATTAGACAGTTGATGCACAAATGTTTCACAAATGTATTTCTGATCTAATAGATTTATATTATATAAAAATGATGTTTTAGAAATGGAGAGAAATAAATTAGGGGAAGCAGGAGAAGTCAACCTCACCTTGGGTCCAACCTGATCAAAATAATAAAAGAATGCAAATAAATGTATTTAGATTGACTTCAAGCCATCATGAAAGGGAGAGAGAAATGGGCAAATAGGGCAGATGAAAGAAACCGGGGGGAGGGGGGTTAAGTTTAGAAGCCCTATCAAAGCTATTCCATTCCTTTTGTTCATAAACAAAATCAGAGACTTATTTCCTTAATGGCTTTCATAAAGAAAGAAGACAACAAAGAGAAAATCATTACCAGTTAAACACCCAGGGGGCAATCCCACAAAGCAGACTTCAGACTTATTAAAAAACCTTTACAGGGAAAGAGTTTTTTCATTCTTTTGTCTTTGACAATCTGGAATTGTTTATTAAAATCTACAAGACCATAATTAAAGAAGTAATAATAAAGTTACCGACACCGTCTGACGGAAAAATAGCTGCCACTATATAGTACATAAGCAAACACTGGGCTATTTAAATCACTTGTGTGTGCTTACACATTACCTTATTGAGCAGCCTATGATTAAGCTAAGAGCGGAGGAATGATTTGTAATTAGACCAAACGATTCAAGGGGGCAGTCTTTAGCAAGCGTTTATCAATATGTTATAAGTTTCTGTTGGGAGTGACATGAGTAAAAAAAAACGTGTATGGTCATGGATGATTATAAATAGTAAAAATATTATTTTAAAAATTAATGGAAAAGAAGAAGAAGAAAATTGTTAAAGAAGTGGTTTAAAAGCAAGGCAAGCCTTTTACTTTATATTAACTGCATTCTCAAAACTGTAATAAAATGCCCCACTGCTGAGGGGGTAAAAAGTGTGATGAGGATCATTTTGGACATTTGCTTTTCTTTTAGACAATCATATGTGTGGCTATCGGAAATGGTAGATCGGTGGTTAAGGCAGAGGTCTATTCTGGTCATGCTCCTTTGACCACCCATGAGCACTTGCAGAACTGCTGCTGTTGGATGATTTTTATTATATGGGTTGTGAAACAAAGCCAAGTTCCCAACCTGTAACTGAATTGCATTTACATATCTAGTATATGGCAGACACCAAATTTTCACATCAAATTTTTATCCAACTGAGCAATAAAAGCTTATGGGCCTTGCTCTGGGGTCAGCTTGGTGGTGCTCGGAATTAAACCCATGCTATTAAGGGGTCCGCAGACTCTAATCAAATACACTTGAACTAGCTCATCAAGGGGATGCTAGGTATACTTGTAATCTAAAGGCAGGTGTTTTAAGGTTAATTAAAGCTAATCTCTACAGGACACCAGCCCTCCAGGACCGAAGCCACCCCTGGGAAGAGCATGGGTTTAATTCCCAGCACCACCAAGCTGCCACTACTGGACGCTTGAGCAAGGCTCTTAAGCTTTAGAGGCTCAGTTGGTTGAAAACTTGGGTTTTCGTGTCTAAGGTTTAAACACAACGACGGAAATAATAAAAAGCATCCAATGAGCAGCAGGTCTGCAAGTTTTGTTGTAGAAATGAGGGAGGTCTAAGGAGCATGATCAGATTAGAGCGAGTTCACAGTCTATAACAACTCAAATAATTACTGGCAACAACTCAACTAATCACCAACAGTGCTGAACAGAAAGACATCTTAGCATGCACAATATATCAATAGAGGTGGTAACAGCAAACCTTTTTTAAAAAAATAAAATCTGATAATGTTCTTCTATTTCTAAACCTTTTTTTTTTTTTTGTGTGTGTGACATTTTTGTGTGATTCCGTTTTGTCTAATTGGATTAGCAATTAAAGTGTCCAATATGTGTATGAAAGTGTGTACTTTACTATAGAGAATCAATTAAGTAAAGTCAAACTAAGCTTTAACATATGTATACAGGGGTGCCCTGACTTACGATCTGAGTTCATTTCATGACGGAGCTCGTAACTCAAATTAATTTTAATTTTCCCTATCCCTAAATTTGTTCCGGGTTGCCAAAAAAACATTGCAATTTTTTTTGTTACATGTTTGTAAATAAAAAAAACCCAAATGTATAAATAACAAATATCGTCTAAAAAAAACATACAATAGAATGTATTGCAATTAAGTTTAATGTACAGCATTTACCCCAGAGATCAGACGACCCCACTTGCTAACACAACACAATTGATGCCCTAAACACCGCTGATTACCCGGATCTTATGTTTAGTCAATCAGAGGGTGGATTCAGGAACAAGCAATTGAATTGGTATCTCCCAGCTTCGGATGCAGGTAATCAGCAGTAGAAAATAAGCAAGAGAAAGTAATTTAAGGAACATGACTTGTTCACCCCTTGTGTTTGTTCCTCTACACTTTTTTGAAGGAAGAAAACAATACAGTGACAGTGAACGTGGAGCTGCATATCCTACAATGTATATATATATAATATGTCTCTTATTCCAAATAATATGCTGCCATTCCTAGACCCAGGAGTCCCCAGCTACACAATATGTCCTCAAATTTTACCCCATAATACATTTAATAATTAATATCTTTCTCTCGCTCTTGCTCTCTCTCTCTCTCTCTCTCTCTCTTTTTTTTTCTCTTCTCTCTTTCAGGTTAAACTTGCCTCTGAGGTACCAGCTGAACAGTTTCTGCCCCTTTCCTTAAACTAATGAGCTTTAAGGATTAACTGGGACCCTCCTAACTTACATTCATTTGATCACCATTAACATATGCTGTAATTAACAAAAACGGCCAGTGTCACCCAGATTAGGACGGGTTCCCTGTAAAGTCTTGTTCCTTTCAAGGTTCTTTCCTTGCCACATTCGCCACCGGCTTGTTCATTAGGGACTGAATTGGACTTTTTCACTGTTACTGCAGTCTGTGTAAAGCTGCTTTGAGACAATGTCTACGTCATACAAATAAAAATTCATTTAATTAAAATACGATAACAATATTATGGAAAATGTTTTTGTCTCTAACGCAGCTTTTCTTTTGCAGTCATTCATGTGTATTGATGTTGATTATTTAGAAGACTAAGGCTTAAAAAGGGGTAATTTTCACAGACCTTCATAGATTTTTCCTTTTAGTTACCCACTCTGATATGACAACATGAAAAAATATTTAGACCGGCAATTTGTTTAATGGCCAAGGTCACCTGTCCACAGTAGTATTATGTGTAGTAAAGTATAGCATTGCAGCTTTATTGTTTATAGCTAGAAAGACAATTAATTAATCAATCACTGACCTGTATTAAATAATAACTGCAACTTATCTTGACATGTAAGGAAAGAATTGGATTTGACTTAATCGGTCTGAAGTTAAATGATTTGACTATAGAGATATTTTAGCAGAGAGATTATAGATGAGCTGCTGACTATCATATTCGTGTAACACTGTTGTAAGGGCCAAAGTGTGACACCAAGCGTTAACACCAAAATAGCTAAGTGTATTAGAGACATTATTTAATCTTGGCTTCACCTCACTTGCCCTGTCTGCATTGACAGGATGCTGGAAGAACTCAAAGCAAGTCATTTATTGTCTTTTCGACTATATATCGCAGACACAGTACACAAAACAACCTTTCTCAAGAACCCCAGTGCTACATAAAATAGCACAAAACAACAAAAGGGCTACATTAAACAAAAACGGTGAAAGAGAATATAAACACCACTCCAGACAGCGCAAATAAACAATACAAACACCACTCCAGACAGCAAAAATAAACAATACAAACACCACTCCAGACAGCAAAAATAAACAATACAAACACCACTTCAGACAGCGCAAATATACAAACACCACTCCAGACAGCGCAAATAAACAATACAAACACCACTCCAGACAGCAAAAATAAACAATACAAACACCACTCCAGACAGCGCAAATAAACAATACAAACACCACTCCAGACAGCAAAAATAAACAATACAAACACCACTCCAGACAGCGCAAATAAACAATACAAACACCCCTCTGGACAGCGCAAATAAACAATACAAAACACTCTGTTAAGGTACATAAAGTAGTGTCAGACTATATTGTGCAAATTGATTGAAAATTTATAAAAAGAGTCACAGCAGCATTGAAAATAGTTGTGTATAATAGCATCAGTGTCTGTGCATAAAAAGATGATTTTATCTATGGTTATGTGGGTGGTTCTGTAAACTTAGATTCCTGTTGATTAAGTGTGTGTGTATGTGTTTGTGTATGTGTTCAGTTCTGGGTGTTGAGGAGTCTAATGGCTTGAGGGAAGAAACTGTTGCACATTGTGGTTGTGAGTGTCTGAATGCTATGGTACCTTTTTCCAGATGACAGAAGAGTAAAAAGTGAGTGTAAGGGGTGTGTGGGGTCATCCATAATGCTGTTGGCTTTGTGGATTCAGTGTAGAAGGGGGAAAATCCATAATTGATAGATCTTCTCAACTGTCCTCACTATCCACTGCAGGGTTTTATGATTAGAAATAATACGTTCCCAAACCAGGCAGTGATGCAGCTGCTCAGGATGCTCTCTATAGTTTCTCTGTAAGACATCATCAGAACGGGAAGGGAGTGATGGGCTTTTCTCAGTCTTACAGAAAGTAAAGATGACACTGGACTTTCTTGATGATGGAGATAGTGTTGACTGTCCAGGCAAGGTTCTCCGCCAGATGAACACCAGGGAATTGGTGTTTTTGACCATTTCTACAGAGAATCCGTCTATGTTTAGTGAAAAATGGTCGCTCTGTGCTCTTCTGAGGTCAATAACTGTCATCTTAGTTTTGTCACTGTTCAAAGACAGGTTGTTGGCTGTTGCATCTCCTCTCTGTATGCTGACTTGCTGATGAGACCCAACACGGTCTCACGATCTGTGCATTGCTTCACATTCATGAGTCAGCAGAGTGAACAGCAGTGGGCTAAACATACAGCCTTGCGGGGCCCCAGTGCACAGTGTGGTGATCCTGGAGGTGCTGCTTTCAATCCAGACTGACTGAGGCCCAGCAGGTGCTAAGAAATGATTGCGTTGAATGCTGAACTAAAGTCTATTAACAGTATTCATACGTAAGTGTTCTTATTGTCCAGATGTGTGAGGGCTAGCTGATGGGTTGTGGCAATGGCATGATTCACAAACTGTAAAGGGTCCAGTTAAGGTGGCAGCAGGGTCTTAAGGTGCCTCATGACGAACCTCTGAATGGACTTAATTACAAAGAGTGTGCGTGAAACGGCAATATTCATCAAGCTATCATATTCTTTGGCATGATGAGAACAGTGATAGTGGTTTTGAGGCACGTAGGAGCAATGGTGCTGCTAGGGTAGATGTTGAAGATATCAGTGTAGTCATCTGCTATCTGTTCCATGCAATTCATTAGCACTCTACCGGTAATTTCGTTTGATCTGGCAGACTTCCATGGGTTAATTCTGCTTAAAGTTCTCCTCACATTAGCCCTGGTTAGACAGAGTACTTGTTCATTACAAGGAGGGATGGTCTTCCTTGCCACCATGTTATTCCGCACCTTAAATCAAGCGTAGAAGTTGTTTAGCACATCTGGAAGGGAGGCATGGCTGTCACAAGCAGGGGAAGCTTTGTCTTCCAGCTAGTGATTATAAAGGCAGAGTATCTAGACTTCAGCAGTGTACACACCTTTGTAGCTATTCAAAGGTTCTGATTCCAACATGTGGTGTTGCTTTTGGAGACGGTTACGTTAAACATAGCTGGTCACTAATGCCGTATACTTCTCCAAGTTAATAGAATCAATAATCAGTTAAAAAAAATAAACATTTAAAATTATATTTAGTGTTTAAGTGTGTGAATGTGCCTTGTGTTGGCATTCTATTCAGAATGTCCTTCTAATTCTCTTGAAAAGTTTTTCTCTTTTTTTTCTGTTATAGATAGATGATTTTTATAATATGAGCATCATATTGCATAGACATAATCTTGGTTTCTTTTCATTTTACTACACTCTATTTATTTTAATAAAAACAATCTGATTGCTGTGTGTATTCATGAATAAGGTGCCGTGCTGTGTTTTATTTTTCTGTTGGCGTCTTCCTTTCTCTGTGCTTGAAAATCTAGATTGCAATCTAATTGCATGTCATGATATTCAGGCTTACGAGAGACAGATATATACATTTCGACAAAAATGTTCAATGTTCAATCACCAATATGAGAACTGTCCTATAATTCGCAGATTGAATAGGAGAAATAATAGTGTATTTGAAAATTCTATCAGCTTATGAACACTATATTACTATATCTGAGTCAGTGTAAGAGAGCCGGGTGTTTGCAGTGGGTATAGTAAGCCAGTGTGATGTCTGCTAGCATTGACTGCTTCAGCCTTTGGCTCGCTGTCACGCCCGAGGTTGACATGGCTGAAGGAGCACTGATGGATTGGATCAGCATTAGCACCGGCTTGTCTGCCCTCACACACAGGTGGGATTTAATCTGCACTTCACTTAAAAGGACCCACAACACACCGTCTGGATATTTAAAGGCATGTGGGGATATTAAGATTGAGCTGTGAAAAGCCATATCCAATTAAACTTTGTGCAGAATAGTAACAATTTTTTTAATTGTTGTGTTTACATTTGAATGCAATTTTATTTATTATTATTTTTGATTAAAATATTAGCTTATATTCAGAGCCCTAAGGAACGCTGCCTTCCGAGGGAATGGCCTGTTTTTAGAAAATCATTATTGAATTTGAAAATGAACTGGAAATGCTTCCGGACACTCTGTAATCAAGCTTAAATCAAGCTTCTTCTTTTTAGTTAATTAAGTGAAGCTGGGAGTAGTCTGATCCTGGATCAGGTCTATGACATGCCATATCACTGGTAATGTGAAAATGTAAAGACTGGACAACAAAGGAGACAAAGACTTACAAGATGAAGTATTAAAAAAGGTTAATGAAGTCATGGCAACATATATATATAATATAATATTTTTTAAATGTGTCTTTTATAAGGAAATATGTAAGGATGTTTTAAAAATAATGATAAGACCAAATGATAAAACTGTTCAGGGCCACCATATGGTATGTAGCAAAGACAGAGGGACATAGAAAGTGTAATAAAAACATCAGACATTCATTAATGCTTGTCCTTGCGTTGAAAGTCAATGTCATTCTCGATATCAACAATTAGCACATATTTTTCTCCAGTAAGATTTAATTAACCCTTTCGATCCATCTTAAAAACTCAGATATAAGATTGTTTACTGCCACTTTTCCACAATCAGCTCATTATGTATCTCTACATTCGAAATATCAGATTAAAGCAGGTCTGGAATGCATGAACTGAATTCTGAGCTCCATCAAGGGAGCTATCCGGTTGGTAACTCGTGGCCTGGCTTCTAATGGAAATACAGGCGTAATCCCTCAAGGGGGTACCTCAAGGCAGGTTGCCGAAAGGTGAAACAGCTCACGGCAGCAGCCCAGCTGCTTTAAATCGTAACAAATATTTGATTACTCCCTAAACTGAAGTCAACCTTTATGTTTTACAGTTGTAAAAGGCTTTGAAAAAAAGGGTTGCAAAAGGACACACACACACACACACACAGTCCAAGGATGTTTACTCGTCTAATTAAGGTGAGAAGAAGCTGAGTCATTTGTTTTGCTGGCCAAATGTGGACCGTAAACAGGGAAAAGCAAAGGAAACATAAAATCAAAGAAAAAAATGGAAAGGAACAAGAAAAATTATAAGACACAGTAATTTTATGAAGCACAGCAGATTAATTCTGCACTCTGGACAGCGTTTTATAGCTGCGCTTTTCAGTAGCCCCTATTTAACATTTTCTATCTGCTGTCCAAAAGAATTGAGACAGATTCTTGGCTTTTGCAAATCAGAGCCAAGAATAAGCCTTCCTAGATAGCAGCAGATGGGACACGTAGGAGCCACACTAATATTCTAACTGAAAGGTTAGATGAAGGCCATGTTTCTCTACAATCCATTTATTGGTTTCATTAATCTGTTTCACTGTCGGATGCTTGCGCATCCAACTTGCACAGCCTTGAGAACTAAGATGGCTTAGAATCAATAGGTCCAGAAGGAACTTCTCAATCTTAATAAATCATCTGCTATGTTCTATAAAAGGCTGGAGTATTCGCTTTGGGCTCAGGGACATTTTGCCACCTTGCAAACCTGCTAATCAGCAGCATATCGAAGACAAAAGAGCTGTTATAAGGATAATAACCAACTGATCTAGAGGCCAAGCAGAAAACCATCTAGAACCTTGTTAAGGTCTCCGTAGGTCTGTGTCATATAACAGTTCCTGGACAGGTGTATTCTTTCTGGTTACTGATGATCTGATGGTTGTAGAGGCAGTATTACTCCTTGGTTTAAATTACCTTAATGTACACTATATAGATAAAAAGGGAGTGTGACACCTGACCATCACATTCATATGTGTTTCCTGTTTCAGATTCAGTCTTACATGATACTCCTATAATAATCTTTAGACTTCTGAAAGGGCTAGAATTCCACTAGATTTTGGAGTGTGGCTTTGGAGAAAAATGTCAGGTTAGGAGGTCTGAGGTGCAGTTCCATTTCCTCCCACAGGTTTTGAGACAAAGTTAGGATTTTGCCAAAACACTTGAGTTCTTCCATAACAACCATAACAGACCACATCTTTACAGGGCTCAGGGGTTTTGTCCACAGGGGTATTTAATGCTGGAACAGTGTTTGGGCCTTTTACTTCTAGTAAATGGACATTCTAATTCTATAACATATGAAGACTTTAATACAACTAGGGTTAAGGTTAGGCTGAGTTGGATGTGCTTCAGATGTTAAGGCAACAGTTTGGGGAAGACAAAATTATGTGGATGTGCTGGTAAAGAGTTCACATGCTACTGTATATTGTGGACAGCCATATAGTGTATCCACTCTGCATTTCGCGATATTTGCACATTCTGCATTGTTACTACATTGTCAAAATTGCACATCAGGCTAAGACATGTAAACAAATTGCACGTCACATTCAATTACCTTCGATCTTTTTGTATTTCTATTTATTATTTTCTTTTTGCATTTTTTTGTCTTTATTGATAGGACAGGGAGAGATGGCATGGGGGAGAAAGGGAGAGGGGTGGGCCTGGAAAGGACCAGAGCCGGAATGGAACCCTTCTATTTATTATTTTTAAAGTTAGTTTTTTAGAAGTATTTTTCTTGCAAATTAGAATAATTTCAAATAAAATTCTGATAAATCTTTTATCAATCAGTGTAAATTGTGTCTTAGACACACAGTTAGAAATAATTTTGTTTGTAATACTTGAGATACTGAGATACTCAGCAGCTCGGCTTCAGAACATTATATTACCTCATGACTCTGGAATCAATAGAATTATATAATTTCATACAAGCTGTTAAATAAACTCATCATCCATTCTTTTGCCTAATATTGGGAGCAGATCATCTCTGACACTTTACCCCATGCACTCCACCAGTGGCAGCTGGTCAGTATGGGGGGTAAACATTCGAAAAGCATGTGATTTGAAAGTGAGTTCTAATAAGCTTGTTGCAAATTCCTATTGTTAGCAAATTAATCTTTTTTGAATATTTTTGTCCCAATGTGATTGGACCGTTGTGACGTAAGTCAGGCTGTTCATTGTTTTCCCTTTGTCTCCCTCTCGTGGACAACATAATACGTCCTTTATCTCTAAATCCTATCAATATTGTCACGGGAACACCCATCTCCTCACCAAATCCTTCCATTGCGCAACTTACACAGTCACCCGAGTTTTAATTGAAGCCACCTGTTAGTCCCAACCACATTCACTTATAAAAGAACACGAAACACACACACACACACACACACACAGTCACCGCCTGGTCTTAGGCTGCAATGTTAATGGTTGTGAACACTAGACTTGCTACTTGCCATTCTAACTCCATACTCTTAAGTTCCTGTTTCCAGGCTCCAGTTCCTAGTTTCCAGTCACACCTCATCCCGGACGTGTCGCTCTCTCACATCCTTCTCTACTGGCTCTGTGGACTTCCTCTAATGCTCCGGTGTCCTCTGAGATCCTTTAGCTCTCCCATGTCCTCTGTGATCCTCCTGCACACTGTATCGTCCTGCACTTTCTTCAGTTTCATTCATATATTCTCAGTTTTAATAAACGCACCCTGCCGTGTTTCCGTCTGGCATTCTGTAACAGATATAAACGACTAAATCATTTAAATGATTACTTTTATTACCTAAAACCCCACAATGAACTCAAATTTAGTGATAAATAATACATTAGAATTATATTACATTATTTAACAGTTGACTTTAACATAGACGAATTCAATATTTTAGCTAGCGGTAATAAATTACCACCATCGTCTATTTACAGTTCTGCATTACTTACCATTAGATTCAGTCCCCTGTTCCCCCCCTCGTTTTTACTAGATGTGTGCTGTGGTAGCTGGTGTTGGCAGTAGATCCTTTACCTTCTGTAAGTTGTAAAGGCAAGTCAACATCATGTTCCTGAAACAAGTGATGAGCAATTATTGCTGTGTGGCAGGAAGCATTATCTTGCTGAAGCACAGCACTGTAATTAAAATACCGTTGCCATGATGGTGTGTACTTGGTGTACAACAATGTTTAAGTAGGAGGTATTCATCGATAAATAAAATCCATATGAATGCAGGATGAAGAGTCTCCAGCAGAACATTGCTCTTAGCATTACACTGTGCCGTTGTAACCAGATAATCAATGTTATTCATTTTACCTGTCAGTGCTTTTATTGTTATGGCTGATTGGTGTAACTCCCTATTTGCTACTTTTCTTTTATCTGGTATGACCACCTAAAAATCTTCGTATTCCATACAGTAAAAAATTGATTTTCCAATATTTTTAAAAATATATTTACATACATATATTACTTACAAATACATTTAACAATAAAAACCCAGATCACAATGATGAACCCAGATCACAATGATGAACCCAGATCACAATGATGAACCCAGATCACAATGATGCTCCACATGTTGACATGCTCCTCACTAGGTGATCCCAACAACCACAAATCTACTTACGTAAAATACATTTTACAAATCAAACAAAAAACAGTACTTAATATATACGTATATAGACATTTATTTATATAAATTTATATATATATATATATATATATATATATATATATATATATATATATATATATATATATAAAACACGTTTTTTTTTTTTTTTTTTTCCTTTCAAGCTGTCTCCATTTCCCAGTTTTAGAATTTACTACAATCAAAGCTGCCCAGGACACCCATACTTTTATTGTAATGAACAAAAATGACAGGTATTTTTTAAAAAGTTGCTTGACCTCATATTCACATACAAACATTTATATCAGTCAAACATGCTTGCTTGATGTACGAGGACCAGTGTTCATTCTCTTTGTCATCACACATCATGTTCACGCTTTTGTAAAAACTAATAACGTTTGTTTCCACACATCATGCCGAGGTTGAACTTCTGTTTATGTTCACTAATCCAAGTTTCTGTGTAAATAAAAGCCTACAATAAATCTGTTCATCTTACAACAGGATTAAATCTGTAGGGTTAGAAATGTATTTTAATATACATTTTTCTTTAAAATAAAGTATTTTTTCAACATTAAATATATATATATTTTACTGCACATCACAAAAACAACATATATTTTTAAAAAATCTATACTGTATTTTTGACAGCATAATTCACATCTAAAACTTCTGTTTTTGTTACTTGCTATCAGACTGAAGCTTTTTGCATCTTTATGGCATGTAAGATTGCTTTGTACAATACAGTTTTATAAATATTTGAAAAAATAAAATAGTGATAATTAATTGCTATTTTTTAAAGAAACTATGAGACTATGAAGGTGTTAATACCTTCGGATACAAATGATTAAAATTAGAGCAGCCCAAGGTTTAAACAACTTTTTTTCTCTGGAAGAATATAATGATTGGAAAAGTCTAAGTGTAAGAGCTCAGTGATTACTGCTGATCACAAGGTCATAGGTTTAATTCCTAGAATCACAATAACAAGCAAGCCCCTTAACCCATCAACTGCTTAATTCTGGTAATTATTGAATTTTAGTAAATGTTATAAATGTAACTGTAAATGTAATGTGTACCTGGTATTTTTCCCAAAATTGTGAAAACGAGAGCCAAAATGGTGGAAAACAGCCTTCGATTGGTCTCAAATTGACAATGACCATTACATTGTCCCTTTGAAGTGTACTAATCTGTAATGTTCTATGTTTGAGATTAACGAAGAGAAGAGAAGAGAAGAGAAGAGAAGAGAAGAGAAGAGCAGAGAAAAGAAGAAAAGAAAAGAGAAAGAAGAGAAGAGAAGAGAAGAGAAGAGAAGAGAAGAGAAAGAGAAAGAAAGAAGGAGAAAGAGAAGAGAAAGAAGAAAAAGAGAAGGAGAGAGAAGGCGAAGAGGAATAGAAGAGAAGAGAAGAGAAGAGAAGAGAAGAGAAGAGAAGAGAGGAGAGGAGAGAGAGAGAGAGGAGAGGAGAGGAGAAGAGAAGAGAAGAGAAGAGAAGAGAAGAGAAGAGAAGAGAAGAGAAGAGAAGAGAAGAGAAGAGAAGAGAAGAGAAGAGAAGAGAAGAGAAGAGAAGAGAAGAGAATCCCCCATCTAAAGCTTACATGCTTAGTGCCACTACACTAAAAAAAGTAACAATGAAAGGTTACCAGGTGCAGCTGAGGAGCACTGACCCGATCGTAGCTCTGCAGCAGAAGCAGAATATCAATACCCAGCAGGCGGTCTCAGTTCTCTCCAAATCCAACAGCGCATTCGAAAAACAAGAAACGGGCACTGGAGGACAAAGCACATTTAATGTAGCCTCAAGCCCTAGGGCACTTATATATTTAAAATGGAGCAAAGGTCAAGCACTGACATGAATTGAGACCTCTATGTATCTCTGGTGTAATTTACACACCAGAGAAAAATTTCTATTCCAGGTTGGTCAAAGTCTCGATTATTGTGTGAATTACTAAAAGAAAGGGAAACGATTAAAGCCTAAAGTGTGATGGTAAACATGGGGCTGATGAGGCACTTAGACGCCAGGCTGGCAAACCTCTTAAACCTTGAATGAAAGAGAGAGCAACATGAGAGAAATTGAAAAGGTTAGGCAGTGAGCCAATACAGAGCAAGGGCAAACGCCCAGAAGATTAATGCCAAAGGGGGTGTATATATGTGTGTGTGTGTGTGTGTAAGAGAGAGAGAGAGAGTGAGAGAGAGAAAGAGGGCATATGATATGGTGTATATATATTCATACATACTTTAGATGGATTAAAATAAGTTGGAAGGCGTCTGTGTTTCACAACGTACGATCATAAATCAAATAAGACTAGATTAGGTTTCTGATACAAGTGTATTTTTTTTCTATATAAACAATCTCCTGAAAACTAAATATTCCACCTTATTTTTTCTTGCCATACATAAATCATCTTATAGAATCATACCGTAGAATTCATACATTAAAGCATGCATTGGACTCTGGGATCAGAGGGCTATAGAAAGTATGCTAGATGTCCCCACCTGTATTACTACATGCATATAATAGGATTTAAGGTCTTGTTCAGAAATACTAATCATTAAGACTTAACTTTTTTTAGAAACTAGCAGATAATTGGGCTTACAATGCAGTAAGAATGTTTTTTGTTCTGGACATTTTGTCACTTTTCTTTTATAGTTGTAAGTACTAAACTTGGGCACAACAGGGTGAAGCAAGTGCTGTTTAATGGTAGTGTCCTTTTTTTTCTCAGAGACAGGGTTGCTATATAATTACACACACTGTGGGATAAGAAGCGAAATCTGTTTCAACTTATCATTTGTTTTCTGACTGCCGTAACGCATACAGTCAGCAAAACCGATCAATTAGATGTCTTGTTAAACAGTAATATATATGCAGTGTTTTGAAGAACAAAGCAGACTATTTTAATCCACTTGGGAAAAAACAACCGTAAGGAAATCGAGAAAAGAAGTGAAAAAGGTGAACTAATGGCCGTAGTTTCTCTAGGATGTTTTCCGAAGCTATGACCAAACACAAATCATTAAACTGGAGATCCAGAACATGGTCATCTGGACTAATCAAGGCTCATTTACATGGATTTCAAGAATTTCCCTTTTCTTTATGCTTGTTCATGTAAATATAATTACAACAACAAGCATACAAAAGACATAATTCTGTAAAACTACTCTTAATCCCATGTGGTGTTCATAATATTTAATATTAATTCTGCACAATAGCCTGCATTGTTTCACTTTCATTGCTGCAAACACTATCCGCAGGAGTTCCCCAGGGGTCAGTTCTAGGGCCGGTCTTGCTGTCCAGATAGGATGACTTTTTCCATCACCTGAGATGGAGTGTCAACAAAAGATGTCCGAGATATGATGATGTTTTATGGGGCACTAGGTCTATCTTTCAGAAGATGAACTCACAAAGTTATTCAGATTGAATACACACACACAGTGTTTTACTGGAGAGTAAAATAAATAAAGAAATGCTCTGTTTATGTTTTTGTTCCCCTGATATCAAAGACTGTAAACATAAAAAATGTTAAAAAGAAAAAAAATGAACCAAATTAAACAAAAAACAAGAGATATCACATAATAACCGAGGTGTTTTTTTTTTAAAAAACACAATAATTAAACCAGAAGAAAACAGAGCAACACAGATAATACAACAAAAAACAAAGAGAAAAAACAGGGAAAGGGAAAATAAAACCAAAACCATATGCAGAGCCTAATTACCCTATTTATTTATTGGTAGCACTAATCCTACACAGAGTTGTGGAGGTTCTGGTGGCTATGTCGGAGGTGCCAACACAAGCCATTTTACGCACTATGGAGAATTTGGAGACTAATTTAAAACTAGAATAAAACTAGAGAAGAGAAATAAATTCCCCTAACCCTTTAAAGATCATCGCCATGTCCTCCAGTTAACCCATTAAAATGTCTAACTATATAATACAATAAGAGGGAATTTGGTAGTCAATACTGGTAGACGTTATAATCTTCCATGCTGTAATACTTTGCTATTTAAACATTTCAAACAGAACAGCATTTCCTTATCATGAAGAGGCTAAAGCATCACAATGAATGTTGCTTTTTATTTACTTGAGATGAAATCTATTGGTGTGGAACTTCTTAGTGTTTTTGTAACTTAATTTTTGTGACTGGTGCAAAACTGTATAATATTAAATGCTAACACATTTTATTTTTAAGTCAAGAAGCTTTTATTGGTTTTCGAAGTGGCCGTTGTGTGATACTACCTCACTGCCATCTTGGATAATATCGAGATACACAGATATATATAAAGTGTGTAAATTCCGATTTTATCTTCTCACACCGTAGTTTACTCTTTAAAGCTTGATTTAGCAGCATACACTCTCCGCTCACCGACTGCTGTTGTTGCTTTTGTGGGAATAATCACAATCCCTTGATGGCCTAAATGATCTGAATTTAACGGTGCTAATTAAAACCAGCGGTAACAGCATTTCTCAGACTGTGTAGGGGCTTACGGTTGAAGGGATGTTTAGAATCAGGAGAGCTATTATTATAAAGGGTTCTCACACTCTGGTTTAATCGGCTTGGCAGAAAAAAATCGGCTCGCCATTACTCTTGGATATAGAGTTTATTCTTGCAATCGTTTTGTGTAAAACGATATCCAATAACTTTCCGTTGTATAGCTGTCATAGAGCGGATGCCCTACAGGTAATATTTATTACTTAAATCCCCTTTATATGTCGTCAGTTCGATTCCTAAAATCATTTTATTCTAGAATCTTTTAGCAAATAATGACTACATTACTAGGAAATTATCACTGACTTTCCTGTTGATTGATTCTCATTAGCTGTGTTTTGTTTTGTTTAAGTGTTTTGGCTGATTTTTTATTAACAAAGAGCTGTGACGCCATCGTGACAGCGAAACGCTAGTACACACAGCATAACGTTTGCCTTACAAACTTTTTTCCTGCTTCAGAGAAGCAATCCTGTTGATTTATCTGTAAGGATTTTTGAGGTTATCACCACCAAAGACACATACCGTCAAACGTCCAGAGTTCCTGAGTGGATTAATCTCATTGGTGTTATTCCGTGTCCTCCGTAAGACCTTGATATTTGGCATCTTTATAAATAAAGGGCTAAATCTGTAATATAAACTGTCATGTATTGCTAGAGATAGTATTATTTCTACTAAATTTTAGAGAAAACTTTTGATACTTCTTTCTTTTCCTGGATTTATGTTTGGTAATAAAAATCCTTGGCATGCATTCTCTGTTATTGATTCGTATCAGAGCTTGGCCTTTCTGCTGTTTAAGTCCCACTGAGGAAAAAAACAACAACATCCCAATTCTCTAAAGATAAACGGGCTAAACAAAAGAGCAATTTAAGTGCATTCAAGTGCATGACTGAACCTTAACTTTTATATTTCAATTTTATAGCTCATTGCCTAATATACACTGATCAGCCATAACATTAAAAATCACTGACAGGTGAAGTAAAGACTGATTGATTATCTTACGATGGCAGCTGTCAGGGGGCAGAATATATAAGGCTAAAAGTGAACTGTCATTTATCAAAGTGTGCTGAAAGCAGAAAAATAAAAAGTTGCTGAACGTGTGATAGCTAAAGGATTGGGCCAGAGAATCTCCAAAACAGCAGATCTTCTGTTGTGTTTCTAGTGAACCAACAACAAGGTCATACTGAGACAGTTACCCAAATAATGTGCAAGCTAACTTTGATCTGATCCAATATGAAAGTACTGTTAACCAAACTGCCAAAATGGTTGATGCTGGCTATGACAGAAAAGTCGCAAACCACAGTGCATCCCAGATTGCGGTATTTGGAGCTACATAGCGTTGGATACCTGATCCCTGTCCACTGCTTTCAATGGACACATGAAGATCATGATAAGAATGGACTACTGAGCAATGAAAGAATATGGCCTGGACTAATGAAAAATTGGAATTCCCGGGTGTATGTGTCCACCAGGATGCAGTATGGAAATAAGGCACTGTAATACTCTGAGCAATATTCTGCTAGGAAACACAGTGTACTGCTGTTACTTTGTGTTACATGTGCCATCTATGTAAACATTGCTGTGGACCAAGCACAGCAACATGTCAACAATATTTCCTAATGTCTGTAATAGTTGACTGCTCCCAATATGCCTTACCATGCAATGGTCTGTCTTTAGACTTTTATCCATTCTGGCACCTAGGTGGTGGAATGAACTTCCTATCATTGTCAGAACAATGTCCCTGGCTACCTACCGCTTTCTTCAACACTTAGCACTTAATGTCACTTAATTTTTTCCTAATAGTTTGGGGTTTATGTAACATTTTCCCAGTTTCGGATGTAGCAAACCAGAATCAATCTATTTACTGATAGAGACTTAAAGCTCTTGTACTGGATAAGGGTGTATGCCAAATGTTGTGCATGTAAATGCGTGTTAAATGTAAAGGCAGTGGCCTCTTTTAGCAGGATAATGCGTCCTGCCACAAAGCAAAAAAGGTTCAGAAACGGTTTAAGGAACATGACAAATATACTAGTTAAAATCTGAAGTGGATCAAAACCTCTCATTAAAGAATGACACCAAAACCATCTGTCTTTGTCTTAGGACAACTTTGATGAACTTTTTTGATCCACTTCTACCTCCGAACACTTGTCAACCCTTGCATAGAACCAAGTTCCCTTAGATCCACAAGTACCGCTCGACTAGTCCCACCCTTCGATTGGATGCAAGGTAGGTCTGGATCTAGACTTTTCTCTGTTCTGGCACCAAGATGGTGAAATGACTTTCCATCAATGTTAGAACAGCAGAGTTACTGGCTGTCTACAAGAGAGGATTGAGAACCCACTTTTCTTGATATTTTTTAAATACCTAGCACTTGATATTTAACACAAAAATATCTATGCTCTTTTAACTGTTTTTGTGGGTTGTTACACTATGATTGCGATCTAACGTATTGAGCCGTTCAATCACATAACTCAAAGAACATTTGTACGTCCCTCTGGACAAGAGCGTCTGCCAAATGCTGTATTACATTTACAGCATTTGGCAGATGTCCTTATCAGGAGCAACTAACATTTATCTCTTTTTTACAACTGAGCAATTGGGGATTGAGGGCTTTGCTTAGGTGCCCAACAGTGGTGGCTTGATGGTGCTGGTGGTGCTGGGAATTCAACCCAAGTCTTTCTGGTATTAGTCCAACACCTTAACCACTTAGCCTTCACATTCTGCGAAATGCTGTGAACGTAAATGTAAATGTTGACTACTGTTATTCGCTAACTTGACCACCAAAAATCCGCTGCCACTGCATACCTTCAGATGTCTTGTGGAGTCCAGGCCTTAAAATAACTTGTGTAGAAGGTAGGTATGCATCAAGACTCCTCTATGTTCTGGATATCTGTCTATCCATGTCAAAACTACTGGTTAAGCCACTGGTTATCTTTAAAACGACCCTTTGATAAAATACTTAGAAAAGTAACACTCGTTTTTAGGAAATGGTTAAGAAATGATTCTACCACATTTCCTTCCAGTATACCATACCAGTTACCATAATATTCTTAAAGTGCAATCCAGCAAGCCAGTTTTGGTAGATATTTATTGCTAAAAGTTTTAAAGAACCTTTCAAATTTAACTTGACGTTTGCATTTGTTGATATAATATGTTTGCTCTTGCATCTGTTTTCTTTAATAGTCTATGCAGCGAATTGGCAAGCACTTACAGAACAATCTTTTTTTTTCACACAACTATCTATTCCACAACACACTGATTGCTTGGGCTGAAATCAATTCTGTGAAGGTAAGAGAGAAATGGAAATAGATTGTATGCTATAATAGCGATAAAGCAGAGGTCATCAGTCTTTGGTTGTCAGTGTGAAGATTTTTTAACCCACACAGATAGGCGAGAAAAACTTCCTTCCATCTTTTGAACATGTTAAAAATGTGTGGGAGTCTAAGCCACTAAATGTTTTATTAACGCTGCAAAGGAACGTGTTTTTGACATTCTCGCAAAGGAATGCTTTTAGTTATGAAAAACGCATATTAGCTGTAGCATATTGGGATGTTGCAAGTTATGCCTGGAAATGAATAGAATTCTCAAAACAAGTCAAATATACTGTATGCTATTAAAAATGTCAATCTGCTTGATGGTATTGAAGTGTGAAGTGAGTCGCGGTGGAGAAAAAACACACAAAGGAAAACCTGTGCTTTTATTTTAACCAACTTTAAACACAATCCAGCTACAATTCGATGTCATTCGATGTCGAGCTCCATTCAACAGATTATATGGGTGTCAAAGCAACAGCATTCCTCGATTGACTCATTTATTCATACATCATCAGTAACTAATTGATCCTGATCAGGGTTGTGTTAGAGACAAATACAGGCACCAAGTGAAATACATTCTGGGTTGAACCTCCTTGAACATCACAAAATGGATTCATTTTGCAGATGTTTATTGATGAATAAACAATCCAAATTGCCAGACAGAAGCATGTATGATATTAAAAAAAAGGCTAACGATCAAATTTCACTGGCAAACATAACCAAATTAGAAAAACAAGCATCATGGTTTTAAACCAGGCGTCAGCAAACTCTGGTCTAGAGGGAAAGTGTCCTGCAGAGTTTAGCTCCAACCACTGTCAAACACACCTAAACAATCAAGGTTGCTAGCTTAACTCTGCAGGACACCGGCCCACCAGGACCGAGTCTGGTGACCCCTGATCTTGAAGATGAATATCTATGCATCCATCCATCCATTGTCTATACCTGATTATTCCTAATCAGGCTCAAGGATCTGCTGAAGCCTAAGCCAAACCACCACTCACACTCTTTCCTATGGGCAATTTAGAATCACCAATTTAGAATTCATTTACAGCAACAATGCCGCAAATCTGAGGCAATTTAAACATAAGACAGGAAATCGTCACCAGTGTCTTACACCGTAAACCACAGAGTAGAGAAAAGTTTCTGCACATAAAAATGGACAATATAAAAGATTTTGGTACGGAGGTAAGCTAAAAACACTAACAAACAGGAAGTAAAGAAGTAGCACAGGAAGTGGAATTGAAACCAGAACAATGGCTCCACTTTAATAAATCTATGAATGTTTCTCGGACTGAGATGTTACAGCTAGAGAAGTGGCATTAAGGTAATAGATGCTAAAAGGCTAAATCACCACATTTGATCGGTCGGATTGATCAGTAGGACAACTTGATGGAACTGTTCAGGACAGTACGTTTGTTTAAAATTTTAACATTTTAAGTATTCAAAACTGTTTTAGATTTAGATTTGAAGTTTTAGATTATTGGTGATATTTTTTTTACACCTTCTGGTACCACATTTAGCTTCCTCAGCATGTTGATCAGCAGCACTTGTTTTGTTTGTTTTTTTGCTGTGGAAGAACTTTCTGTTTAGACTCTTGTTGCAAACTTTTGCCTTTTCCTTTACCCACTCAGTTCTGGGCAATTTGTCTTTATTCTGTTTATAGTCTAGTTGACTGGTTTGTATTGAGTCGCTTGTTTTTTTTCACCTCGGACAGTTCGCTTGTGACCTGCATTGTCCTTGTGAAATGTGTTTGTTCTGTACACTTGCATCCACTCTTTGGTCCTGCATTACAGACCCTTTTATATTAAAATGACTTTGAGCTGACTTGAAGAGAGCGCTATGCTTTCTGATGAGCAAGCTCCATTATCAGAATATAAAGAATTCTCTGTGGAATCACAGCAGCTCAAAGACAGACTAAGGAAAGAAGGACAAGAAAAAGAAAGAAAAGAACATTCTTGGTATATTTTAAGCAGAAGGTCATTTGTTCCCCTACTCTTAGATACATACATCATTTAATCTATCAAAAACCTTAGATATTTCTCTAGTCCACACTCAATACTCTAGATTTACAGTTCTGAAGCACTTGCTCTAGTAGATAATATTACTTGGATCCTATAGATCCTATGAACCTATGTAAATATGGATCAGGGCAACGATTCCATCACCTCACACCCAAGACAGTCATGACACATAACAGTTTCCACCATTCACATTGTTGTGTAGCAGTCTTGGAAGGCAAGAGTGGTAGCGCAGTTGTTAAGGTGTTGGACTGCTAATTGAAAGATCAAGGTTCGTTTCCCAGCACCACCAAGTTATCACTACTGGGCCCCAATTTCTTATTTGTATAAAAGAGATATATGTAAGTTGCTCTGGATAAGGGCATCTGCTGTAAATGCTGTAACTGTCAACATCTTAGTAGATCATCAGTTTTGTTGTTTAAGTAGCATTGCTGTGTGTTTAGGTTTCCCTGCCATGCTCATTTACAGTCCGTATTGCTTTAAATTTAATACTTCACATGTTTCGAGCTTATTCATAACACTTTGGACTGTAGCTATATACCTAAAGATTTTGTTTTGTGCCTGATCCAGGACTCTTATTCACAGTATACATATATTGGAGATTAGGTACACTGAGGAAGGCATGATAAGACATGGCCTGTACCATGCATTTAGTGTGGATGCTAATCATTAGTAATGACACAATTTTGTTGTTTAATTGTGCTATAGTAGTTTTTTTTTTTTTCTTGCCACAATTTGCCCCAGGCTTTTTCACTACCGATGCTGCTTTGTCTTCTTTTTAAAGTGCTGAACATATAAAATTGAAGTGACCATTAAAAAAGGCTAATAAATACGAAGAAATTGGCTGATTGAAAAATCCATCAATGTTCTTTTTCACTGTATGGGCAGTGGTGGCTCGAATGGTTAAGTTGTTGATTGGAAGACCAGAAAGACCTGGGTTCGAGCCACACTGCTGCCAGTCTACCACTGTTAGGTCCTTAAGCAAGACCCTTAACCCTTCCTGATCCAGGGGCGCTGTATCATAGCTGACCCTGCGCTCGGAACCCAACTTCCTAGCATGCAATATGCGAAGAAACAAATTTTACTGAGTCTAAATGACAAAATAAAGACGTCTACATTTTTCATCTAGTCACCTTGTCCAAAATTCTTCTATCGGTTCTAACACTGCATAACATGGCAGCTCAGTAAAGTTTTTTAAACATATTTAATCTCTTTTAATCTCTGCAAATTGAAGGGAAATGGTAGTTCATTGGTCACTGTTGGACTGCTGATCAGAAGATTATGGGTTTAAATCCAAGCACCACCAAGCTGCCACTTCAGGGCCCCTGATCAAGGTCTCTTAAACCTAAATTGATCAGTTCTATAAGTAAATAAAAATAAATGTAAGTCACTTTGGATAAGGACGTCTACCTTACAACTGAAATTATCTATTGTCTTTACTTCTTGCAAGTTAAAAACAACTGCTGTTTAATCTCCAAGTTGAGTCACATTTTTATAACAGCCGTAAAACTTTCACTTCTAAGTTTGATCATTGTGAAACATCTAACCATGTGCTGTGGAGCAGAGAGACAGGAGGATAATAAGAATCAGATATTCCATGTCACAGTTTATAAGCCTTTCCTATCTTCCTTATATACAGTCGCCTCTTTCAGGTATGAG
Source organism: Bagarius yarrelli (assembly GCA_005784505.1). Classification (NCBI taxonomy): domain Eukaryota; kingdom Metazoa; phylum Chordata; class Actinopteri; order Siluriformes; family Sisoridae; genus Bagarius; species Bagarius yarrelli. The sequence continues at coordinate 2,111,151 of VCAZ01000053.1, forward strand.
TCACAGACCAGCTGAAAATGCAGGGCAAGGTCTATATAATATCTATATTTAGTCCAGACTCTGTGCCAGACAAAAGAAAAATTCAGAGACGCCTCATGAGTCAAAGATTTTCACTTGCTCTGGTTATTAATGGCTGCTATTTTGGATTCTGTGTGCTTTGTAACTAACCAAAAGTTTGTTAGAGGTGGTTGTAGTTAAAAGCATCCCTATAAAACAAGATGGAAGACACATAATGCTTGACATGCATGTCCGCACATCTTGATACAGAGACACTGACCAAATGACACCAAGGACAGGATTTATAGTCTTAATTCTATTTTAATGCCTATGTTTATAAGGACAGCTGGTGTTGATACTGCGTGTGTGTGTGTGTGTGTGTGTGTGTGTGTGTGTGTGTGTGTGTGTGTGTGTGTGTAAAAAAACAACAGGAAAAGCGAAGCCTGCCACCAAACCCCTTAGAGAACGTATAGCGGACTCATGTCATTACCGAAGACACGCGCACAGCTGAGCTTTCTTACGCAGCCAAATGAGACAGTGTCACATTACATTTTTCAGCCATAATTTCATTTTCTTTGAACCACAGGCTACATCTAGAAAGTTGTTGCGAGAGTGTCAGCGCAAATCAGAAATCAGATTCTGCCCACCTGCCGCCACTGCTTGTTAGCACACTCCAGAGGTTTGGAAATTTATTTGTAAACTCTCTCAACAATTCGACTTTCAATTAGGTTTTGTCTCCAGTGGATGCAGGGTCTGTTTTTTTTCTTTGTAACATTAAAACTATTGTCCTTTAAAAATGCTCATGTTTGAAATAAATCTTGATGTATAATCAGAAACATTATAGTTTTTGTTATATAGTGAAATGTCTAGCACATGTCTGCAAATCATTGTGGATTTTACATTTACAGCATTTGGCAGACACCCTTATCCAGAGCAACTTACATTTATACAACTGAGCAATCAGGGGCAGCTTGGTGGAGCTGGGAATCAAACCCACAATCTTTGGGTTGGTAGGCCAACACCTTAACCATGAGCCACCACTCCCTCTGTCTGTATTTTATTACAGATAACATCTATGGAGTGGTGTGCTTGGGCAGCAGCGTCTCTACTGCGGATAGAAAGAGACTAAGCTATCTAAGCTATAGTGTTTTTTTGCTGGAGAACCACCCTCACCCACTATAAAAGTTTCATCTTTGAGCAGCTCATACAGTCACAGACTTTTACTTGAACTGTAATATCACACATTATAAAGGTTTGCTGCAGCGCATCAGATAGCGCTCCCTATTAGTTGAAAGATGTCATATCAGATATGTAACTAGCAGCGATAGACTCATCAACCAATCAAATTTTGATGTTCAGTGATGTTCAGTGACTATAACTGCTATAACTGTATTATACTATAAATACCCTTATAGATACCATGTATATATATTACTGCACCTTCTGTACATTATTCACTATCAACCCTGTAATTATCAACCTCAATACTCTTATTTATTACACTGCTATTTATTGTAAATAAGCCACTTATGCACCTCTGGTTAGATGCTAACTGCATTTCATTGGCTCTGTACATGTACCTTGCACAATGACAATAAAGTTGGATCTAATCTAATCTAATATTTGTGGGGGGGGGGTTGTGGGTTGAAGTGCAGGTGTACCTAATTAATACTCAGGCGAGGGGAAAAAATAACACGGTAACACTAAATTAATCTTACTTAATAGTTTATAACGTTTTGCCTGTTAATGATTATTAAGTCATTAAAATATTATTTGAAATACTTATGGAGCAGTTGCTGTTGTGCTGAAATGCCACACAGAACAGAGGGGTGGGGTAAACAGAGCTTATTAGCATTTACATTTACAGCATTTTGGCAGAGCGACTTACATTTATCTCTTATAAAAAGAGGGGCAATTGGGGGTTAAGGGCCTTGCTCAAGGGCCCACGGTGGTGGCTTGGTGGTGCTGGGAATTGAACCTCTGGCTTTCTGGTATCAGTCCAACACCTTAACCACTAAGCTATCACTTCCAATTTAAAGCAACATGCACTAAAATAGGTCACTGTAACAGGGTAAAATGAGTGTTTTTTTACACTACCAATAATCCATTATTAATCAAAGTATATTATAGTGTTTATTACGACCCTAAAGAATCATATTAACTTGTGGGAAAATAGGCATTCGATGACCCCTTTAAGGTTTTGGTCTGTTTTTGTTATTTTGTTCAGATTCTTCCTTAGATGAGTCATAGTTTCTCACAGTAATTACAGATGGAAAGACAAGATTAAAACATAATTTAATACAATATATTCATTTTGTTTAGTCCGTCTGCTTACACAGATTTAGCACTAAGATTAGGGCAGAAATTCTGCACCAACCATCCCCACACACTGCCATTCAATCGTCTCCAGCTTGCAGAGATTTTTAAGATTTGCAGATTTTAACAATAATCCAACACAAACTTTTTTCTCCAATCAAAATGCTAATCACATGCGTTACGCCAGGTTATCGGGTCTTCTCTAGGCCATGAATGAGAATCATGGTACAGGACGATGTTTCATCGTCAAGGCAACGGACCAAAAAGAAGAGTAAAGTTAAAAATACTCCAGACAAAAAAAAAAAATGCTGCACGGTGGGTTGCACAAGCACCATCTTGATTTATAAACCATTCAAGGACAATTTAGTTGGAATATCAACATTTGCAAAAAAACATCCTGAACCTGACAGGAAACATCTTTGCACCACATGTTGTACGGGATTGTACACTGGGCTAATATTCTGGCAAGTAACTTTCTGTTACAGAATCCTGGAAACTGCTTCGTGCTTAGAATTAAAACGGGTGTGAAAGTATGCGAGGTCAAAGTTACTACAGTTACTAAACCAAAAGTTCCTTGATTATTATTCTTTTTGCAGGAAACTTTCTTTTTTTTCCAGAAAACCAAAATTACCATTCAATTCATTGTTTATTGACCAAACTTTCTTTCCATCCTGTGCTTTTGTCATTAGATTGTTATAAATATAAAGCTGGTACATAGTAAGTGGTACATGTTCCTTAAATCTTTGGTGTGTGTGTAAAAGTTGTATGCTCTCCACAAATAGGCACTCCATAGCAGTGAGAGATAAAAGCGTTGAATGTGGTGCAGCACCGTCGACAACATCAAACCCCATCCCTCAGCACCCATAAAATATGTTCTCACATCTATTGATTTTTCTCCCAGAGCCAACATGTATGAGCTGGAATGATTGTTCTCTTTAAATTGTCTTTAAATGGATAAGTGTGCAACATTTTAATTATGCCATGCACAATGCAATATTTATTCTCAGACTCACTTATCCAGAGAGACATTTATATATATTTTTATACAACTGAGCGATTGATGGTTAAAGGCACTGATTAAGTGGCAGCCTAGGGGTGATGGAAGTTTAACCTTCGATCTTCTGATCAGCACCGAGCCACCACTTTCTACTTTTAGCTGTTTACCAGGTGTTCCCTAAGTCAGATCCAGGATAGATCCTGGCCACAGACCCTATAGTAGATTTTTGGTGACCCTGTGTAAGAAAATATTAAATAATCATTTAAAAAGTCATAATTTGGTAGTTAAATTGAAATTAGAAAGAGAATCTTAAATGTACAGTAAAAGTAAAGAAGAATTATTATTATTATTATTATTATTATTAACATATATTGATATACATTATATATTGTTATGCAAGAATTTTTGTAACCTTGTTGTATTCCTGCCTTTTGCCAATTTTGGCAATGACAGTTGGACAGCAGATCCTGTGACCCCTTGGGTCCCCCCAGTCCCCTAGGGTAGATACCAGCTGTATGAAATGCAATAAAAAATAGTGATTTTAAATGTACAGTCAAAGTAAATTTTTCTTCTTATTATCATTCTTATTATTATTAACATATAATAATACATATTATATACTGTTATGTCAGTATGACAACCAGTCTGCCTTTTACCCAATAAAGGTTGGGATGGGTTACAGCAGAACTCTGTGACCCTAATTAGGAATAGACAATTAAAGTATAGACTTTAAATATCGTTGTGCTGGACATAAATCTATTATAGCTCTAACATTATACAAAATAAGTGCAACCTAAGAATTTTGGATGAGTATCAAATATTTGACCTTTCTCTCCATGTCTGGTCTTTTTAAGGTAACAAGAAGAACCTACACGAATGTCAGCAACATGGAAAATAGCAATGGACTCCCTGTCCAGAACCCAAAATAAAACTATATAAGGACAAAAATAAAAGCGAAGGGAAAAAAGCTAATAAAAACACCATCCAACTTTCTGAGTGATTTTAGCTTTAACAGTTTAAAAGATATTTTAAAAGATTTTTTTTTGTCTATTTTTATAAAGGATGTCAGTGTATCTAGAGCAGCTTAGCAGCTTGTAAATGCATGCTGACAGCCGGGAAATGAGAGAAATCAAAACAGAGTCATATGGAAGGAGACAGAGGGTTATAAAAAATGTCCCAGAGTCACCAACATCAAGAGATCATGTATGGTTGAGAGATTCTTCGAACTGAACATACTGCTTCGATGAGTTCCCCGAATGAAGCAGAATCCAAGCGGATTAATGGTGGCACGGAGAAGTTAAGTAAGAATAAGTGGGTCTCTTATTAACCATGACAGTGCAAATCTCCCTCCATAATGAACGCCCAGCGAGAAATAGCTTTGCGGTGGCTGTGACATTCACATGCAACCTTTGTTATGCAATGCTGTAAATATTATCCATGGGATAATTTAATCAAGGTCTCTGTTTACAGTCAATATTTTGCACTTGGTGAGGGACACTGGAGCTGATAGGGTGCTGTGGGTCAGCCTAATTTTAAAAGTTTAATCAAGTTTACCATGCAGAAATTTATGATCATGTCTGAATAGAGGGGTATTAGTACATAGATTCTTGGTGATAATATATATAAAGAGTGTGTTCAATTGTCAAAGTGTAAAAGGGGGAAGTGGTGGCACATTGATTAGGGTGTTGGCCTGCAAATCAGGATTCGATTCCCAGCACCACCAAGCTGTCCCCAGTTGGGCCCCTGAGCAAGGCCCTAAATCCCCAACTGCTCAGTTGTATAGATGAGATAAATGTAAATCGCTCTGAATAAAGGTGTCCGCCGTGTGCTGTAAATGTTAAAGTTTTCTTACAGTTTTATTTAAAAAACATCAAATAACCTAACCTAACCTAATAACCTAAAATAATTTGAAAACAAAAAGAAAATGATTAAAGTGATAGCGCATTGCCTACACTAACCTCCTGAGTGAATCTTCGATGTGATCACCTGCAGAGCCCGACTATCTGTTCACTGTCTTCTACATGCAAATTACCATTCGGTACGGGGTGTGGAAAAATGTTCAATGTCTATATGTTCTCATCTCTCTTCATCTGCCATTCCCATCTTAATCATTTACAGGCTGGGCTATCGTCACATCCCATGTCATAGAAAACAATAACAGGGTGGATTGTTTCATTTTTTATAGCTGATTAACATTAAACACTCCTACAGCTGCTCTTGGATAATGAGGCAATAAAGCCTGCTTCCATTAAGAAGCATAAAGAATAAACTATGAACAGCCTGACAATACAAATCCTGATTATAGTTTTACGGTAAATGTGTTAATGAACAAACTGATCTTAAATCAGTGTAAAAGAGCGAATGTAAATTTGCTCTGGACAGTCCTATCAGAGCTGTTCAGAGGTGTTTTTAACCTCAAAACACTGATGCTTCCCTACAAAAATTATCCCTTGAGACGCTAACAGTTTTGGAAACGTTATAGGATTCAGATTACAAATTACCCTATTTAAAATCAGTGGCAGGCAGCACATTTGGTACCTGGGGCTTCAGTGGTGACTTATCTGACTGATACTCCTCTTAATACCACCGCTATCACATCGCAATTATAGAAACCATCAATATTATACAAAAACACAATATAACACATTGTGGAATTACAGAGAGACATTTCACATATTGAGGGTGAAAACCAATTTTATTAAAGCAAGAAACTCCAAATCTCTACACTACAACCACATCTGTACCACGTACAACATCTGGAGCAGTTCAGAATCCATATTTATCTAATAACATCACAAAACATAAATATAGGGTGTAAGTCAGTGTTACCAGTTGTCTGCACTTTTTCCCAGGCTGAGACAGTGTCTTTTTTCCAGAAAAGTCCGTCTTAAGGTTTGTCAACACCAAGTCAATTTTTTCCTCTGTCAGCCATTGTGGGCATAAAAATTCTAAATCACCTGTACAGACGTGTTTCATTAGCCGAAGTGGGCTGTAACAGTTTTACTCTGATCAACCAATTAGAGGACGCAGAAATGCTGATGTCATCGTACGACAGCTAAAGCTCCCCGTAGGGCAGATTTGGAATCTGATTGGTTAAAGAAACAGTCTTTAGCGCTATTATCCAATTAGCAATCTGCCACTACTAATATAGTTTAAGTTACATGGGCAGCACTACTGATTCTGAAGGCTTTGGCAGATTAGATTAACATGGCAGCACACAGAAACTGAAATCTGATTGGACAAAGAATCTAACATCCACATACACGTACTGGAAGCAGTGCAGCAAGAGAAACGCTACGAAATGAAAAGAATAAACTGTTGGGAATAAATGAATACAATTTAATAGAACACTATCAGCTTTTAATAGTGTTTAGGCAGCAGGGAAGGTCTTGCTGGTCTGGACTGCACACCACTATTAAAAATCAAACCAAATTTGGTAATTAGGAAGCTGAAACATGTTTTTGTTAAGCCTCGAGTTGCTAAATTATAGTGCTGATGGACAGGTGCATCTTAAAGCCTGCATTTTTCACAATGAAGTGTATGATAAACTCTGAATTTTCAATTCCGAGTTACAACGGTATCAATTTAAAGATTTTTATTGTGTGCTGAAGGAACATGGTGACAACCTAGAGCTTCTGAAGTTAAACTTTAATGCACTGCTATTTCTGTCTTCACTGTTGAGGAATAAACTTTTCTATCCTCTCTTTCACAATCACAATTTTACAGAAGGACTAAATTTATACATAACTGATTAAACTTCGAAAAGCAGGAAATAAAAGCTAGAGTGTGTTTTTTTTATCACTCAGACATCTTCGTACAGAGTGGACAGGTCAGCTGTGGCCTTCGTCTATGTCAAATCTGTAAATATAAACAAACTATTTGTGGTTGTTAAGATAAAAATTCAGGATTAAATACAACAGGTCTGTATTCATGTTGTCTGATTCACACAAACCTATAAAGCATGTTGACTCTGAGATGTAAAGTGGCATCATTTAGCACATGTTCTAGAAAATAGAGAAGATTTTATGTCTTATAATAGTAACACACTTACACACACACACACACACACACACACACATGCACAATCCCTTCTGTCATGTTTGTTCATTTTAGGCAGACAGAAATCTCGTCATGCTGATGGACAAAGGACAGCCCTTTCATGCTGCCATCATGTCACATGACTAATGTGTGTGTGTGGACAATTCGACAGTCCCCTTCTTTTTGTGTGTGTGAGCATGGATGTGTGTGTATCCATTCATCTGTCACTGCGTGTCAACCTCTTATATCTGTATTTCTAGTGCATGTATGATAGTTCATCATAGTCTATGTGTATTTAATAGATTTTTTGTTTCATGTAAAATATTTTTAACATTTTTCTCACTTCCTTTGTTTGTCTTTACCCTTTCTAATCTTTTTTAGCAATCAGATTGTTTTTTTGGAGCTTGAATGCTTCTACAAATAAACAATGTGGGGGAGGAAAGGGGGGGCCACTTGGACATCTCCATGAAAGCATGTGTTGCGTTAGCTAACATTAGTAATCATGATGTATTTCTTTGACGAGTAACAAGTTACTAGTTACTTCCCCAACACTGGACGCAAGGTAAGGTCTGCCTTAAGACTTTTCTCTGTTCTGCCACCAGGATGATGTGAATAAACTTCAGCCGAGTCACTGGCTGTCTTCAAGGCATGATTGAAGACCCACCCCTGTCTTAAATATGTGTATAAGTTAAAAAAATAAATGATTTGAGCAGGTTTTTGGGTTGTTACACTTTGTTTTGTCGATATATGTTGATGTTTATAGGCAGTGTGTGTGTAAGACTTAGTCTTATTTTATGCTTTAGTCTTATATGCTTCAGAGCATAAAACAACCCAACGAATCCTCGGGACTCAGCTACCCACCCTGAAGACCTGCAAATGGCGAGAGGCATAACCAAAGATCCTTCCCGCCCCAACCACAGACGGTTCACTCTTCTCCCATCAGGCAGACGTTACCAATTCCTCAGAGCTGTGCAAACAGACTGAAAAACAGCTTCTTTCCTGTGGCTGTTTCTGCACTGAACAGCTGATTATATAGTGTTAATTAATACTGCACTGCCACTTTCTCTACTTTGCACTACTTTATCATTATGCATCTTTGCACCATCCATAACTATCTATTGTTAAACCTCTATATTCTATCCATATTTACTTTGTATATACTTTATCATACATATATAACTATCTATCATTACACTTCTATATATTCCATCCATATTTACTCTGTATTTACTGTATCATACATCCATAACTATCTATCCTTACACGTCTGTATATTCCATCCATATTTACTCTGTATATACTGTATAATACATCCATAACTATCTATCCTTACACTTCTGTATATTCCATCCATATTTACTCTGTATATACTGTATCATACATCCATAACTATCTATCCTTACACTTCTGTATATTCCATCCATATTTACTCTGTATATACTGTATATTCATCATATCATACATCCATAACTATCTATCCTTACACTTCTGTATATTCTATCCATATTCACTCTGTGTTTACTATATCGTACATCCATAACTATCTATCCTTACACTACTGTATATTCCATCCATATTTACTCTGTATATACTGTATCATACATCCATATCTATCTATCCTTACACTTCTGTATATTCCATCCATATTTACTCTGTATTTACTATATCATACATCCATAACTATCTATCCTTACACTTCTGTATATTCCATCCATATTTACTCTGTATTTACTGTATCATACATCCATAACTATCTATCCTTACACTTCTGTATATTCCATCCATATTTACTCTGTGTTTACTATATCGTACATCCATAACTATCTATCCTTACACTTCTGTATATTCTATCCATATTTATTCTGTATTTACTGTATTACACAAACACACACACATATATATATTATATATATATATATATATATATATATATATATATATATATATATATATATATATATTATATATATCAATTATGTCTTTCCTTTGAACAGCTATAACTGTATTATACTATATATACCCTTATTGATAGATACTATATATTACATACTACTGCACCTTCTGTACATTATTCACTCTTACCTCTGTAATTATCAACCTCAATACTCTTATTTATTACACTGCTATTTATTGTAAATAAGCCACTTATGCACTTCTGGTTAGATGCTAACTGCATTTTATTGGCTCTGTACATGTACCTTGCACAATGACAATAAAGTTGGATCTAATCTAATCTAATCTAATCTAATCTAATCTAATCTAAAGACAAATAAATAAATAACAAAAAGTGATAAATTAAAAACATTACAATGCTTTTATTAAGTTTTGGTATTGGTTTAATAATAATTAATAACAGCCATATTTGGAAGCACATTTTGCACAAATTTCCAAGATTAAAAAACAAATACCACCTTACACTGTGTCAATCACGTCAACAACTGCTATAGCTCGCTGTATGATGGATTCAATGCCAGCCGCACACCTATTCGTTGCTGCAGTTTAGTGTGTGTGTGTGTGTGTGTGTGTGTGTCCATACCTTAGACATGCTGCCAGTTGCTGTTCAGGATCAGTTGATTCACAGACACTGTTTTAATATGTGGCTACAGTATCACTAGCAAAGAATCAAACTGAGTCACTAACATCCAGAAATAAACTCGGAATCTCAAACAAATTTTTAGGAAAAAACACAGGAAGATTTCAGACTTTAGTGTGCATAAACCTACCCTGGAGTTTGTTCAGTTGATTCATCTAAATCTAAGAAGGAAGTAAAAGCACTGATGGTGGTATAAACTTTCTTCAAATTGTGTGTTTATATATTTTTAATTTAATGAATCTAATACAGGGCAGTACGGTGGCTTGGTGATTAGCACTGTTGCCTCACAGCAAGAAGGCCTGTGTTTGATTCTCGGGCAGGAGTCTGAGTTTCTGTGTGGAGTTTTGCATGTTCTCCCCGTGCTTGCGTGGGTTTATTCTCCGGGTTCCTCTCACAGTCTAAAACCAGTATATTAGGCTGATTGGTTATTCTATCTTTCCTGTTCCTGTGTGTGGCCCCTGTGATGGACTGGTGACCTGTCCAGGGTGTACCCCTCCTGCCTTTTTTGCCCTTTCAGAGACTGCTGGGATAGACTCCAGCAGATCCCTGTGACCCCAATTTAGGGAATAAGCTGTTATAAAAGATGACTGAATGAATGTAATACAAATGTTTTAAAAATAAGTTAAAAATGATATATTTAAGAAATAATTGTGTATGCTCTCTAAATCTCTTCCTTGCCATTTTATTCTGCAGGTTATCACACAGCAATTTGTGTTGCTTGTTTGTAGGCCACGTTCCACAATTCTATTATTGGTGCTGGGGAAATGGACGAAATTTGAAGGTTAGAATAAAATGTGTTCTAACCGCCGCATCTCCTACATTCTAAAAATAAATCTAAAATTGTTTCAGCACCAAAACTGCAGTTCGCTTGGGTGCTTTGCAGCTTATTTGAGATATGCAAAGCAATGAGCTCCACGTAACCGAGCGAACTATAACTGCCTGGCAGTCAGGGTGTAAATAGCATCAGAATCTTTTTTAATGTCTTTCAACTCCTTTTGCCCAATTTTGTGATTTCCCAGGTGACCTAGCAGTCATAAAGACGAGTCACACCAGAGGAATGAGAGAGAGAGAGAGAGAGAGAGAGAGAGAAAGAGAGAGAAAGAGAGAGAGATACAGACTGAGAAATTGGCTTGTCATTATTATGAGCCAGCCTCCTTTTACGCGCGGTATGACTCCGGGAGAGCGGCAGGAGTGCTGACGGCTTGAGTTGAAGACCACACTAGAAATGGAGCCACCAGGGTAAAGCTGCATGCTGTGCCAGCTATTATATTCCTCCCCACTGTTCAGGTATTACTGAAACACCCTTCACAACACCCCCCTTCCCGATCCACACACACATTCTCTCTCTTACACACACACACACACAGAACCTCCTAAATTTCCCCTTGACAGCTTACCTCTTTGACATGGCAGAGAAATAAAACCCAAATCGCCTCTGGTAGCCTCTGACATCATCATGGTATTAGTCTGAGCAGTCTGAGTGTGTGCGTGTGTGTGTGAAAAAGAGAGAGAGAGAGAGAGAGAGAGAGAGAGAGAGAGGGAGAGAGAGAGGGGAGAGAGAGGCGGAGAGAGAGAGAGCAACCTTTGATTCTTGAATTTTGAATCTTAAGAGTGTCTGTGTGTGTGTGTGTCCAAACCCCTAAATAGTGATGGCTTTTCTAAGTATCAACATGAGAAAAAAAGGAGATAAATGTTATTTGAGTCAACAGGGAATTAATGAAGGAAGTGGTTTAATCTAAGGGCTAAATAAAAGCAAGAGAGAGAGAAAGAGAGAGAGAGAGAGAGAGAGAGAGAGAGAGAGGAGAGAGAGAGAGGGAGGGAGAGAAAGAAAGAAAGTGTGTGTGTGTGAGAGAGAGAGGGAGAGAGGGAGAGGGAGAAAGGAAAAAAAAAAAAAGAAAGAGAGAGACAGAGAGAGAGAGAGAAAGAGAGAAAAGAAAGAGACAGAAAGAGAGGGAGGGAGGGAGGGGAGAGAGAAAGAGAGATAGATAGAAAGAGACAGAGAGAAAAGAGGGAGGGAGGGAGGGAGAGAGAGTATATATTATAGTATTATCTATAATAATATAACCATTTAATAATAATAATATTAAATCCTCATATGTACTAATTATTCTTCAGTTTCTTCGGAAGCACATGGAACACACACACTCTCACACACACTCTCACACACATGCACAGACACATACGTAGTACTTTTTACCGGATGATAGGAAATGGAATCAGATGAGTCTATTAGACAGCCATCAGCGTCATCCCCATAAAGCAGCTTGATGAGACCTTCCTGTCGAGCCCCAGAAAATTCCATCCCGAATCAGGGGATCATTTTCCAGAAGTAGACTCCATACTGACGCTCTAATCACTCCTCAAACAGCCAGCAAACCCGTGCACCAATGCACCCAGGACTCCAGCCTGACAATTACATGTTCGAATCTTTCCTGCAAATGACATTACATGCACAATAACGAAATCTCTTTTTTACTGAAGTAAAAGACAGTAAAAGACAGTTTGTAGTTTTTATATCAGACGGCTTTAAATGAGACACTTAAAGTCAATGAGCAGTAAAATCTTTTTTGGTTTTGGACCATTTCTATTAAAATGCAAATAGGTGGTTTGTGTTTTTGGAACCTTTTGGGGCTTTTGTCGTTTGGAGCATTAGAGGGTTTAAAAAGTCGGGAAACCATTTTACATTTTCAGTTCTGCCACACATTTTATCCAGATTTAGCTTATTTTTACTAGGGCTGTGCGATTATTTTTACAAATCTGATATTCTAAATAATGCGACATTTGATATGCGATACTATATTTTTAATAATGATATAACCATCATATATTTCTCTAAACACATTCATCTGTTTTTGAGTATTTTTGTGTTAGCTTTGTGTTAGCTTAGCTGATATAAATTGTGTTTGGTTTTGAGGGGACTTACCTTTACATCGATACTCGAGATTTACATGTTCTACAAAGAACTTCAGTCTGCATGTGTTCTTCATCTCTATCAAAACACAAATACTGCCATATCTCTGATGTGCTTTTTTGTTTTGTTGCTAAATCGTCGGCAGCAGCTGCGGGCGCCTCGGGCTTATCGGGATTAGCACGCTAAAAATCTTCACAGCTTGTTGATTGTTTTGCTTTAAAGCTCACACACACACATCCTAACTAACATCCCAACTAACATCCGCGTACCAATATTTTACTATCCACATCGACCTAAAACATTTACCATCCATTAATATTTGAAGTATTAAATCGCCATTTATTATAAACCATTACAAGGTGCAGTATTTTAATAAATTTACTGTAACGGAAAGCTGAGGACGCTCATTGGTTGGGCCTTCGTCACATGACCAGCAGTGTGCTTGTGGCTGTTTTGAAATATGTAGATGTTTTTATATCGCTGTGGCAAGGACACATCTGGAAAAAACAAGCGCATCCCTGCGTCTCCATTTGTGCACGCAACAGACATGCTGTATATGGATCCCAAACTGGAAGCCACTAAATCTGGTATTGTTTAGAGGGCCAGTGAAAATGTAGGGGATGGCCGTAGTTTGGGGACCACTGATGTAAAGAGACACCCCCCCCAACCCCCTGCTGTTTTCAGAAAGCATTAACATTCACTTACAGTCCACATAAGCATGGGTATATTCAAAACCGCAGCTTTTCCTACGTACGCTTGTCCACACATAAACACAGTATCAGGTCACGGCAGGTTCAGTGTTGTTGTGTAGACGGTGAAATTGGAGATTTTTAGCTCACCCGCACCGCCATTTGCTTTGTTTGACGCCAGATTGCGCGCCGTGATCTCCTTTATTACATTTACAGCATTTGGGAGACCTTATCCAGAGACACTTATACACTCTTATACACTCTTTTATATTGCTCAGGGGCCCAACAATGGTGGCTTGGTGGTGCTGGGAATCAAACCCTGGTCTTTCAGGTATCAGTCCAACACCTTAACCACTAAGCTAAAACTTCCCCTTTGTTCACAGGAAGTTTGCTGTGCACTGGCAGATGTAGCCAAAATACTGCTGCTAACAGGGGTTCTAAGGGGTTCTAACACGTGTGCTGATACATGCACAGTTATTTCAATTTATTTCTAAACAGAGGCGTTAGAATGCAGAATTAATCAGGTTACTGCTTATAACAATATTCCGACAATCAATTTTTTGTGGCCTTTGATTGGCCAACATGATAGGATTATATCACTACCTTGCACTTGCCTTGCTCTTGATAGCACTTTATAGACCTTTTTGCGTGTTCATGGAGATGGAGATTTTTTGTGGACAAACTTTTTTTTAAAAACAAAGGACGAAAAACTCGGTGCCTGTGTACGTGGGGACAGGCCTCAGCCTCTCCTCAGACACTCTTTTGATAAAGCCCTAACTAGACTGAAAAGTGGGTAATAGCTGGTAATAATTGTAGCATTTTATACGTGCAGGAGAAGGTAAAAGGACACAAACTTTGAAGAGACAAAGAGAAAGAGAGAGGGAGGGAGAGAGAAAGAAAGAAAGAGAAAGAGAGAGAGAATAAATGAATGTAAATTGTTGACAAGCAAGAGTGATTAGGAGTGTGAGGGTGCTGAGAAGAAGCCACATGAACACACTCCTCCAGCCAGGCTCTTGTGTTGTCTACTACAAAGTAATTACACACACTTTAGCTTTGATGCCTCGGCAGCTGATGCACACAAATAGCAAAAATGTCAAAGACGATCTGTTTCTCCGGGAATAATAAGCGGCCATTGAGACAGACTGTCAGTTCATTCAGCTCACTATGCTACATTTCATTATGAATTAGGCATCTCTCTTTCTCTCTCTCTCTCTATCCCTTCCTCTCTCTTTCTCTCTCTCTCTCTCTCTCTCTCTCTCTCTCTCTCTCTCCTCTCTCTTTCTCTCGCTCTTTCTCTCGCACATCATGCCCTTCCATCATGCCCATGTCCAGTATGAACTAGCCTTGTGGTTGTACATGGCATATAGCCTCGTGGTTAAGTGTGCAACAATTGTCCAACAAACCTTTTAGATATTTTGTTATTATTTTAATGATTTTTTTTAATCCCATATGACTCTTCACAAGATGACGTTGCTAATAATTTCATCATTCTGCTGTTTTTTTCTTAGTCTACTATTAGCAATTATTTCATGCAGACTTGGTTGCATAGCTAAACAACATTACATTTTACAGTGACCGTATATGGCATATGCTCTTATCCAGGGTGACTTACATATATTTCATTTACACAGTAAACAGCTGAACGATTCAGAGAAGAGCTGGGGTCAAAGTTAAGGTCAGATGAGATTCAAATCGATCTCATTCGCATCAACAATCCAACTCACCTGAGCTCATCATTTCACCCAGGTGTCCTCTGAATCTTTTTGATAGGGAGGACTTTTTTTGATTGAAAGACCAGGAAAATGGGTTCAAGCTCCACCATTGCCATCCACCGTTGGGCTTTTGAGCAAGACCCATAATTCAGGGGTGCTGTATCATAGCTGACCCTGCGCTCTGACCCCAAATAAAAACATCTTTATGTATTTTTACATGTATGTTTATTGCTGTGTTTGGAGAAGGAGGAATGATGCCTATGACCCCCAAAACACCATTCCTACCATCAAAAATAATGGTAAAAGCATTATGGTTTGGGGGTGTATTGCTGCTAAGTGGAACAGGAGAACTGCATCAAAGGGAGGTTGTACCATCAAATTTTGGGTGAAAACCTCCTTTCTTTAGCCAGAGCATTGAAAAAAGGTTGTGGACGGGTTTTCCAGCATGACCCAAATCACACGGTCAGGGCAACAAAGGAGTGGCACATGAAAAAGCACATTAAGGTCCTGGAGTGGAAAATCTAGTACTAAGTCCTGTTTTGCAAAGGAGTTAAATACTTATTTCACTCATTAAAATGTAAATGTAAACAGTCTCTCACTGTTAGAATAAACCTACCAATCAAATTATAGATTGATCTTATATAGATTGATGATTTCTTTTTCAGCAGGGAAAGTGGTGGCTAATGGTCAAGTTGTTGGACTATCAACCCAAAGGTTGTGGGCTCGATTACCAGCTCCAACAAGCTACCACTATTGGGCCCCTGAGCAAGGCCCTTAACCCCTAATTGCTCAGTGGTATAAAATAGATAAATGTAAGTCGCTCTGGATAAGAATGTCTGCCAAATGCTGTAAATGTAAACCATTTTTCCCTCACTGTATACTTTTTGCTCTGATCTGTGCTGTGGCTATTACACATTGTTATTACAAGGTTATTACACAAACAGTATAATATAGTTGTTGGAAATTGTAGTAATTAATGTAGTCATTTATTTATGACTACAGTGCAGTTGCCATAACTAATGTAGTAGAATTACCACGACTATTATACGAAATAACTATAATATATTTACAATAATAAGGTTTAAAACACTACAGTATTCACCACAGGAATTTTTTTACCACATGTTCGTGTAGTAACAGAGGAGCACAAACCAATTTTGGTATCATCCAGAGATTTCATCCTGCTCTGACAGCTCCATTCAATGATGTCAAAAAGCTCAAACCTTTGAATATGAAAGCCATATAAAAAAGAGATATTTACACCTGCAGAGTGAGCAGAGATCCAAGCTGCACATTAAATCGGCACATGAATGCTTAACAAGATAAGATCATTCTTTATTTATCCCGAAGGAAATTCTTGCAGACTGGGTTTGGGATGTATCTTGGTATCACTCTGTGATTGAAAGCGGTGCTATGGGAGTTATTCATTAGCATTACAGAATAAACCTTCATTAAATCCTGCCATTTTAAAATGCTTGTGCGGTCAGCACATGCCTCACACCGTGTTAGCTTACTGCAGTCTGGCTAAGTGCTGATTATATTCTGTCCTTGAGTGTGCATGTGCAAGGCATATTTAATGCAGCTGTTCGAATGAGCTACAGTTTGCATTTTGCTAAAGCAATGATTCAACATTAATTGCCTTGGTAACAGCCAGGAGGAAAATGTACGGAATTAAACTGACTGGCCGCTTTAATAGGTGCACTCAGACACCTGCTTACTCATCTGTTTCCAGATCTGAATAACAAAACATGTGGCTGAAGCACATTCCATCTAATCATCAATGAATCAATGATTTTTTTAATCTGTGTATAGAATTTGGTAGCTAAGTGGTTAAGAAGTTGGACTAATGATGTGAGGTTGTGAGGTCAAATTCCAAGCTCACTAAAGCGCCACTGCTGGAGCCCTTAATTTCTCAAGTGTATAATTGGAAGTTGCGCTGAACTAAATTGATAAAATTAGGCCGACGCCCTTATCCAGAGCGACTTACATTTATCCCTTTCATACAGCTAAGCAATTGGGGGTTGAGGGCTTTGCTCAGCGACCCAACAGTGGCACTTTAGTGGTGCTGGGAATCAAACCCTGATCTTTCAATTAGCAGTCCAACAAATAAACCACTTCCCTATTGGGTTAGATAGTAATTTATGCTTCTAGCTTACAGGATTATTCAATGCTGTGGTCGTCTCCTGTTGTAGATCAAAGTGTGATGTGTTTTTGACTTCCATTCAATTCAAATTCATTTTGCCATCCTTTTTTTGCCTTTCCTATCAACCAGATGCATCCAATGTTTGTTTGCTTGTCACATGAACCTGTGTAAAAACCACTGCATCTAAAAAACTTAAATGGTCAAAATCTTTACAGTTTTTTCTTCATTCTAATGAACCTAAACAACGTAACCACCTTACCAAAGCTCTTGACCTGAACTTGCAGACGACTGACCAACTGGATAATTAAATGTATATGCCAGGGTTCCTATAAAACCGGGTGTCGCTTGATCATTTTAAAATAATAGTATGAAGAATCAAACAAACAGATGAAGGACATGCTGAGGGCAAGTCAACGCAGTCTCTGCAGGCTTTTTGAGATTGACTTGTCTGTGACCATCTGGCCAGGTCATCCAGGTCAACATTAGTTTCCCATTGGTTATGACTTAGGCTGCTAACACCCACACTGACCAATCATCTGTTGGTCTCTGGATGGACCACACTGGATGAGCGCCAGCACAATCAACATCAATTGCACAGCAGAGGCAGCTGAGATATTGCTCTGTTTTACAGCAAAGGAAATTGTTGTTGTTGTTGTTGTTGTGGATTAGAAGGTGATTAAAAAAAACAGATCACAAAATGTTTTGTTCACACTGTTGATTCACACTGTTGTTTGCAGAATGGGTGACTCCTCATGATAAAGAAATCCACTTGAGTCCCTGAGGTACTAAACACACTTAAGTACCAACACTTAGTAGTGGTAGTAGAAGAAGAAGGAACTCCAATGCGATTTGTAGTCATCATTCATACAATGACTTATAAAAAGGCTCCTACAACCACCTAAAATGATGTTCCTCCATTACAGCTCAATAGTTTAATAGGTGAGCACTGCGGCGTTTCAGACAATCAATTTCTTCGCCCTAGCTTGATAAGCAACAAGAACGAGTTCTCATTTACCTCCAAGCACTTCGTCAAAGACACACTCGTTCATTCCAGCAGTTTGAGATGCTGCTTGGGGCTCGAATATGAGAGTAATTGACTGAGCGTGCTGCCTGTCGTCCTCTAGAGCTGTCCGAACTCAGCCATAATGAGACATTTCCCTGTGACTCCAATGCTTTCTGCCCCTGCATTTGGCAAGTGAGAGAATAAACAGAGAAAGCTCTTACTGTTAATCTTTTCTTTTCTGCTGATTATAGGAAACTGCAGCTAGATTAAAGTCAGAGGTTACTTTTTATATCTGAAGATATATAACTGTAGTCTAAGAGATTTTTTGGCCATGAATTATGGAACATGCCAGCCACTTGGCAGTCAAAGTTGCACCGCTGGCAAATTCTCAATGTGGTGCCTTATGACGAATTAGAGAAACCAGAATGAAAGATTGGAGCTGGGCCGGTGGACTGCATAGTTTAGCTCCAACTTTAGCTAAACCTTTAAGTGAACCTAGCAAGACCCTGATTAGTTGATTCAGGTGTGTTTGATTAGGGTTGGAGCTGAACTTCAGGGCCCTTCAGATCTCTGCCGATTAGGACATAGTTTGGTACACTTTTCACTGTTACTGCATTCTGTGTAAAGCTGCTTTAAGACAATGTCTGTTGTTTAAAGTGCTAAACAACTAAAAGTGAATTAAATTGGATATTGCTGAACTTTTATACCACAGCATGATTTAATTTTCAATTTTGATTGGTCAGTCGATGATAAATGCTTTTTTATTACAGCAGCTGTAACAGTAGTACAAGGCAAATCATGTGGATCATATGGATTCGCACTGTCTTTACTTTCACACATATCACATAATCAGCATATATTTGTTTTTGACGTGAATAATTATTTAAAAGCAGACATTTTAAGCTTTAAATAGACATGTTTTTCATAACTGTAAAGTAAGTATTCAATGAGTTCCAAGTCATTTTGTCACAGGGTTCAGAAAACAAGTTTGCTTAGAAATAGACAGCACTGAGTGCATCCTGTGTGTTTTTTGCGAATACCAAAATAAAATTAGTCCCTTTACAGTTTGGTATGATGTATTTGTATGACCTCAAACAGGAGAGTACTTATATAATATTCACCATTAACAAAAAAAAGCCAGCTAGAGGCGCCGGCAGCACCGCAGACCTCAGGGGGTTAATTTTTTATTGATCATTCTAAGCACATGTGAGCATTTTTAAAAGGGATGTACCGATACCATTCTTTAAAGAGCGATTGCTGATATTTTTTGGGATATTAGATTTTGTTTATGGCTCTTCCAAGGATTTGCAGCAGGGCTGGTTGCCGAGTGCTAACATTGCTGCTGCTCGTTGTAAATTCTCCCTTTTGTGTTTTAATTTTAGATGCCATGCCTGGCTTTCTTTATCAATTTTGAAATATTTCCAGACCGCTGAGCCTGACAATCTGTCGCTGCTGCCGGAGTCTTGGTGTTCTGTAAATAACCTCACAAGGAGTATCGATCTTTGGTATCAAAGTGTTTTATGAATCTGTGTACACGAGTTCAGTATCCGGCCTTAATATATATACCTGATTTATGTAGTAATTACTTATTTATAAATATTTCTAAAATATTTATTCATTTTTGGAAGGAGTCTCTAGTGTCAGAGCTTTGTAACAGTCAGCAGTAAAACTAAAGTAAATTCTTTAGGATAAAGAGCTGGGTGGTTTGTTGGTAACATGATTATAAGTAACAAGTAAGACATGTTTCCAGAGTTCATAGTTAAGTGCATATTATAAGTCTGTGTATGTTGACAATTGAAAGCAGAAACTTAGCGATGCTAATGAGAGCTTGACAACTGTAACTGACTTGTTGTCTGGATGCTGCACAACATAAAATCTAACAATGTACTTATAAAAAAATATGACATTTTGTTTGTTAATTCAAATAATATAAAAATTGCTGCTTAACCACTGTAGTATAAATGAATATAACACATCAACATACTGCTAATGGAAAATAATTACCCTCTGTCAGAGTCCACAGACAAACCTGACCAAAACATGGCCGACGTAAGCTAACTCCCAAGGCTCACACACGATATCACGCTCAAATTCACTTAGCTACTGACTACACACAGGTGTGTTGTATACACTACAACCTATTGTTCACACTTTTATAATGAAGTATATATCCACTGAAACTAGTTCCATGATTATTTCAACCTTTTGTTTCCTGTGTGTCGATTTTCAGTTAACGACCTGTATTAGTACTCCGTTTATCAGACAAAGACCGGCCGTCTGGAGCATGAGAAAAAATTTCCAGTGGCCTGTCGACTGATGTGGCTTGCTGCCATTTTGGAATAAAAATAACTGCCTGTTTGTTGGCACATTTTATCATTGGCACTCAAAAAGAAATCCTGAATTGGTTATACTTGACTGGTATGTTCAGAGAGAAAGCAGGCAGGTGGAGCAGAAAAGAAAGCACTCCAAAAAGAATCAGAGAAGTGTCACAAAATTACTGATTTGTCTAGACCTTCGAATGCAAGTCAGTTTCATCTGTAAATACTGTAAAATAAATACATTATTAAACTGTTAGCAAATGTTAGCGGTGGAACCATTATTACTAAAGTCACTCCAAATGCTAATAGACATGAATATTTTTTGTATTGTTAGATAAGTCATTTAGCAAAGAAATAGTAATATTCATTTATGTAGGAAGGTATGAAGGCAGTGGGACATGAGATTTAGTGCAAAAAGCCTGTATTGTTCTAAAAACATATCAAAATAATGTTATTAATAGAAATCATTGTTGTTTATCCTTTTTTGTTTGTATTTCATTAGATTTGGGTGCATAGCAGGTGTGCTTTAAGGACATTTTGTAATTTCACTTGTCATGACCATATTCGGGTTTCCTGTCAGCCATGTTGATTTGAGTAATAAGCACGTTTAGCTTCTTCCGAGTCTGAAGAGATAGGTCACAAAGTTTAGCTGGTTATTAAATTTTAATAATAATACACTAATAATTATGCTTCTAAGTTCCTCTATGATGCACATCTGTGCTTGTCGAGATGTTTTCTTTTTTTTTAATGAGAGTAATTTGTTTATTTTATTTTTTATATATAGAGAGAGAGAAAGCGTTGGGCATTGCTGCCACGCACTGTGTATACTACACAAGTCCTTAAACTGCTCGATTGTGTTATACAGATGCAATGAACACAGATGTAATTTAATACTTATACAAACAAAAAATTTTTTTGCACAGATCCACACTTATATATGTGTGTATAATAAATATATATATACATCCTGTTCTGTCGCCCATCCATATTTATAGTTTTTTTTAACTCAATTTTATTTCACTATATTTCAATATTGCACATTAACACAGATGGGGAAACTCAAAATGTAATTAATTAACAATTTACAATTTAGTGCAGACCAGCAGGATTTTAATAAGAAGAAAAACTTAACCCAACATTAGCATAATTGACCAGAATGCTTATCTTACATCCTGCTTTAAAGGTATCTGTAGTGTCTGAATATTTTGTGTGTAATATTTGGTAACAAAAGCCTTTTCTGTACTATATGTTGCAGATTAAAATGAAAAAAATTATCCCTATACCTGTTAATAGTCACTGTTTAACAAGTGGTTAAGGTGTTGGACTGCTGACCGAAAGATTGTGGGTCAAATTCCCAGCACCGCCAAACAGCCACTGTGGGGCCCCCTAACCAAGGCCCTTAACCCTCAGCCCTGCAAAATGCCCAGAATTGTAAATACCTATAGCACACAATATGTATTTACAGCATACACAGACGTGCTAGATTGTGCCAATCAAGTGTAAATAAAATCTAACAATACAAGACTGCTTCTTCTATCCCATAATTGAATTTCTTTAACACAGCCTTAAAATCTGTCTGGCATCAGCCGAGTTTGCTGTCTGTTCATTTTAGATTTAAACAGCATGAAAGCGCAAACCACCTTAATCAATCCATTTAATGTTATTTTATTTAATGTAAACGGTTCGACTTACACTCTGTGAATCACTTTAATATAAACAAGCCGTCCTGCTCCTCCAGTACGTCCATTTGTAATGTCTATAATGTTCGGCATTCCTGCTACCGTTCCGATATATCAGCGTTTACATTAAGCGATAGATGATTGTGTGTTTGATTGACAGGTGTAATGGTGTTCGGAATAATCAAGCTGCTTTTTTTTTTTTAAATGCCCCTTATGTCAGTGTTTCGGTTGAATTTGCCCTTCTGGCATGTTCCAGGACACTTTTAATTAGTCTGGCTGTGCTTAGTGAGAGGAGCAAAACCTTTGGGAAAGTCAGACTGTAAAATCTGATGGTTAGAGAGAAAATGAATAAAGGACAAAAAAAAAACAAAAGAAAAACTACTGTATATCAGCATATTGGAATTGAGTCTGTGTGAGGGACAGCATATGTGTGTGTGTGTGTGTGTGTGTGTGTCCAGACGTTAAGGATTAACCATGTGTCCTTCACTCAAATTCATTTAGTAACCAGCCTTCAGGGATCACTTCTACTTCACAAAATATTCTCTCTATCAGCAGACCGACTGAACTCAGACACAGCCGTGTCCAGATGTGGCACAGGAAGCACCGACACATGACTTTAGGCTTCAAATCCTGGACACTGTTTCTGTCACTTTGACATCTGACAAACAAACACACACCACAGGGTGACCCCAGCCAGACCAATCTGTGACAGTTCTCCCAAACGATGCCTTATTCAATTAGTCTGATATTTTCAGCAAGTCTGCAGAGTGAAGAGGAGGCAGCAAGGGAGGCAATTAGATGGGAATAAAACTGTCACACATCCAAGGCAGCCTCAAAGTGGGCAAGGGGGTAAAAAAATGCACACATAAACACACACGTAAACACAAACGAAGAATACTAATGACTGAAAACTGGCAGGAACACAAAATAAAATTAGAAACTTTTAAAAGCTGATATTTATACTAATGAGATGTTTAGTTCGGTCGCCAAAAGAGCAAAAAAAGTGATTCAGAAAAAAGGAAGGGAAAAAGTTACCCCCCGGTGGAATAATATGCAACCTTTGGCATTTTCCATCACAAGTTATTGCGCCAACCTTCTTATACCTCGCTGGTAGCATCCTGCCATAACACGGTGTTAAAGTCAGTCTGTCACGATGCAAAGTCAAAGGAGATGCATGCAAACGCAGGGCATTTTTAATAACAAAATGTCACACAGTAGGAACGGCAACACAGCCACAAAAATAGGCCCAGTATTCCAAAAGTATCGGAACAGCCACACAACTTAAAATACACAAAAGAAAAAGAAAAGAATAGAACTCATTAAAGGTCATAAGATTGTTATAGCTCATCACAAGGCGCTACAGTATACCTCGCAGCTGGAAACTAAATCCAAAGGACTTAAAAGGGTGAAAAACAAAGGTATATAATAAAAGTAGACAAAATTAAAGTAAGAGACATGATAATAGATATATAATAAGTTGGCAAGCCTTCAAGTAAACATCTTAAATGTGTCTAATATATTAACAATATTTTGGCATAATAAGGTTTATGTGTTTTTAACAGATTCCACGGAAATTTTATACAATGTGCAATTAATAAATGTAAGTTTTTGATCACTTTTTTTTGTACTTTTGTAAATATTTTGTATATAGACTATTTATAAATCTTGTCTTGTATTTATCTTGTCTTGTCTTTATTATTATCTGGTTTGTCTTTATCTTGTCTTATCTTATCTTGATCAATCACCGCATTTTTATCCCCAAAATATTAGATGTTATGAAATAATTTCCTTCAGGGTCATTAAAGTTGTATCTTTATCTTATCTTGTCTTTATTCCATCTTTATCTTGTCTTTGTCTTTATCTTTATCTTGTCTTTATCTTGTCTTTGAATTTGTCTTTATCTTGTCTTTGAATTCGTCTTTATCTTGTCTTTATCTTTATCTTGTATTTGAATTCATCTCTATCTTGTCTTTATCTTTATCTTGTCTTCATCTTTATCTTGTCTTTTTCTTATTATGTCTTGTCTTGTCTTCATCTTTATCTTATTTTATCTTATCTTATCTTATCTTATCTTATCTTATCTTAATCAATCACTGCATTGTTTCCTCACAACATTAGATGTTAAGAATATATCTGTTCTAAGCTTTAATAATTGGCAGCATATATAAGCACAGTGGCAGAAAGCATGTTTACTGGGGGTGAATCTGTTAATATCTAGTAGACATGTATATGTTTCAACCTGTTAAGTCAGTGTATAAACATTTAAAGAACAAACTGAGCAAGCACTGATCTGGTACCGTATGTTTGCAGCTTAATCATGTGTAGTTAATCATTTTAATTATGCTTTGTCAGTAAGAAATTAAAGAACAATAGACACAAGCAATACAAATCATAAGCAATAAAAAAAATGAATAAAGACAGAAATTAAGATGTCCAATGTCTTCAAGGGTAAACAGGACGCATTCACAAAAAAGCCACAATGTTACTGGATTCTTAATAATAGTTGCTAAATCGGGCTGCACAGTTATTAATCACATTATCTTAGGCACAGCCATGTAATAATTCAGTTTCTAAAGTATTTCATACACAGATATTAACAAATAAATCAAGCAAACAAACTGTAATATTTAGGGAAGCTTGCAATTTTTCAAGTTGACAAAAGATCTGCAGATTTTGACCAGGACACCAAGAGACATTACCACAACAAACCTTTTATTCATTTGTGTGGAACAGGAGTTCAGCTAGTATAGAAAGATGTCTTGTGTATATTTCATGGTGGGACTTTAAAATTAAGATATCATGTATAAGAGTTTAATGTGTGCTGGGGGCTGCCAGGAGAATATTCTTAACACCCCCAGCATGAACAGTTAACTCGGGACTGTTTGGCTTTGTGAAGTCTTGCTGCTGATGTGAAACTTTGACTCTACAGCAGATCTTCGGCTGTCTCGTTTTGTTAATCCTGTGCTGTTGTTATTGTGTGATCGGTTATTTACCATTGCATAATAAAGTGTTTGTCTCAACAGAAATTAGTCTTTAAACTTATTTGTAGTCCATGTTATTCTGTCTAAACTCATAAAAACAGTTATGAATGAAATATTTGAATGTAGATCTTCTGTTTATTCAGATTTCATTCACAATTCTGGCATTTGGCAGACGCCCTTATCCAGAGCACATTACATTTATTTATTTTATCTAATTGAGCAGTTAAGGGTTAAGGTCCTTGTTCAGGGGCCCAGAAGTGGCAGTCTGGCAGTGCCAGGAATTAAACATTTACATCATTTAGCAGACATAATTATTCAGAGTGACGTACAAAGTAGCTCGGAGTCTTATTTAAACAGATAAACAAAAACATCAACAAGATGAAACCATAGACTTTACGCTCATTGTCTGTTAATGCTTTATCAAGCATGTTAGCATAATTTAAAGCAGGGGTATCAAACTCAGATCCTAGAGAGCCGGTGTCCTGCAGGGTTTAGCTTCAACCCTAATTAATTGCACCTGATCCAAAAAAAACATGTTTTGTGGTTTGGAATAAGGTTGAAACTAAACTCTGCAGGATACTGCCCCTCTAGGAACTGAGTTTGACACCCCTGATTGAGAGGCTTTTCCGTTCAGCAATTTTGTATTTTCCATATCAGAGAAATGACCCCGGCAGGCACCTTTAACTGCACGCACAAGAATAATATGCAAAGTGGGATGACAAAAATATCCGAGCTGAAAAAGAAACTCATTATGGATCATGTTATATCATATTCATAAAGAGAAATAAACGGCTTCTGTCTCGGGTTAAGGGTCTCGGTTTAATCTACATGCACCAATTAATGCAGCACGCAATTATCTGCTTTTGTCAGGGTGCATGGATCTCCTCGTCTTACTGTGCGTGGTGTAAAATTAAAGCTTAATTACGACACTGTTTAGAGAAAACCTGGGCAAATCGTATGCGTTACATGCTTTTATACTTGATTCAAAATCCCAGAAATGTACAATTATGAAATACAATAAAATGTTCGGTGATGATGTGAAACAGATACTTTGGTTTCTTTCAGGGTTGTTTTTTTTTCTAGGACAGGGCAAGAGGAATTGATGCAATGTTTGTCATGCCATCGTCATCCCATACGCACAACCTTAACACACACACACACACAAAAGCGCACTTACTGCTATTCAGAAAAAAATACACAAAGACGCCTGTGTGTCTTTAACTGATGCTGAATGTACATAAGGAAAATGAAGAATTTGTCAAGTTAAACTCTTTAAACATATAAATAAATACACAAATAAAGGTTTATTGCACATAAATTCTAATAGAATAAATCCAACAGTGCACTAAATAAAGTAAAGTAAAGGGACTTATCTGTCACATATACTCTACAGCGCAGTAATTTTTATTTTTTCTTTACATATCCCATCTTAGAAAGTTGGGGTCAGCTATAATACAGCGCCACTGGAACAGGAAGGGTTAACTGACTGGCAGCAGTGGGGCTTAAACCCAGATCTTCCTGGTCGTCCAAACAACAACACAGTGCCCTAACCATTTTAGCCACCACTGCCTACTAAAGGAGTCTGGCACAGAAAAAAAAAATCAAAGCAGGAAGTAAAGCCAAAAAGCAGTTCTTAGCAGTTTGTATAGTAACATTTTAGTCACTATATACTAGGCACATGTAAAGGTGTAAAAAGCTTTGGCTGCTGATATACAGTATATGTGTATTTGTATACTGTTCAGTATATGTGTATATCTGTATCTGTTCAGTATGTGTGTATATGTGTATACTGTTCAGTATATGTGTATATGTGTATACTGTTCAGTATGTGTGTATATGTGTATACTGTTCAGTATATGTGTATATGTGTATACTGTTCAGTATGTGTGTATATGTGTATACTGTTCAGTATATACACATATGTGTGTATGTGTGTGTATGTGTGTATGCTGTTCAGTATGTGTGTATGTGTATACTGTTCAGTATGTGTATATATGTGTATACTGTTCAGTATATGTGTATATGTGTATACTGTTCAGTATATGTGTATATGTGTATACTGTTCAGTATATGTGTATATGTGTATACTGTTCAGTATATGTTACTGTGTATAATGTGTGTATATGTGTATATATGTGTATCTGTTCAGTATCAGTATATGTTCAGTATATGTGTATATGTGTATACTGTTCAGTATGTGTGTATATGTGTATACTGTTCAGTATATGTGTATATGTGTATACTGTTCAGTATGTGTGTATATGTGTATACTGTTCAGTATATGTGTATATATGTGTATCTGTTCATTATGTGTGTATATGTGTATACTGTTGTCAGTATGTGTGTATATGTGTATACTGTTCATATGTGTGTATATGTGTATGCTGTTCAGTATATGTGTGTATTATGTGTGTATACTGTTCAGTATGTGTGTATATGTGTATGTTACTGGTGTCATATATGTGTATATGTGTATCTGTATAGTGTGTATATGTGTTCATACTGTGTGTATACTGTGTATACTGTTCAGTATATGTGTATTGTGTATATGTTGTATACTGTGTATACTGTTGTCATCTGTTCATATGTGTATATGTGTGTATGCTGTTCAGTATGTGTGTATACTGTGTATACTGTTCAGTATGTGTGTATATATGTGTATATATGTGATATGGTATTTACTGTTCAGTATATGTGTATATGTTGTATACTGTATACTGTTCAGTATGTGTATATATGTGTATACTGTTCAGTATATGTGTATGTTCATATATGTGTATATGTTGTATAATGTTCTGTTCAGTATATGTGTTCATATGTGTATATACTGTTCATACTGTCTTCAGTATATGTTATATATGTGTATATGTGTATATGTGTATACTGTTCAGTATATGTGTGTATATGTGTATGTGTATATGTTATGCTGTTCAGTATATGTGTATATGTGTATATGTGATTGCTGTTTATGTGTTTATTTACAGTATATGTATATGTGTAATACTGTTCAGTATGTGTATATATGCTGTTCTGTTAGTATATGTGTATATGTGTATATATATATGTGTGTATACTGTTCATATGTATGTGTTCAGTATGTGTGTATGTGTATATGTGTATACTGTGTCATTGTATACTGTATTATGTGTATATGTTCATATGTGTTATACTGTTCAGTATGTGTGTGTATATGTTATACTGCTGATTCAGTATATGTGTGTATATGTGTATATATGTGTATACTGTTCAGTATACTGTGTGTATGATATGTGTATATGTGTATACTGTTCAGTATGTGTATGTGTATATGTTCAGTATGTGTATACTGTTCAGTATATGTGTATGTTAAGTATAATGTGTATACTGTTCAGTGTATATGTGTATACTGTTCAGTATGTGTGTATATGTCTATGTATACTGTTCAGTATATGTGTATATGTGTGTTATATACTGTTCAGTATATGTGTATATGTGTATACTGTTCATTGTATATGTGTATATGTGTATGCTGTGTCATATGTGTATGTTCAGTATGTGTATATGTGTATGTTCAGTGTGTCATGTATGTGTTGTATATGTGTATATGTGTATACTGTGTATACTGTTCAGTAATAGTGTGGTATACTGTATGTGTGTATACTGTTCAGTATATGTGTATATGTGTATAATCTGTGTATCTGTTCAGTATATGTGTATGTGTATATATGTTTCAGTATATGTGTTACTGTTGTATATGTGTTATACTGTTCAGTATGTGTATATGTGTATATGTTCATGTGTATATATGTGTATACTGTTCAGTATATATGTGTATATGTGTATACTGTGTTTGTTTCAGTATATGTGTGTGTATATGTGTATACTGTTCAGTATGTGTTATATGTGTTATATGTGTATATACTGTTCAGTATATGTGTATGTGTGTATGCTGTTCAGTATGTGTATATGTGTATACTGTTCATGTGTATATGTGTATACTGTTCAGTATGTGTGTATATGTGTATACTGTTCAGTATGTGTGTATATGTGTATACTGTTCAGTATGTGTGTATATGTGTATACTGTTCAGTATGTGTGTATATGTGTATTACTGTTCAGTATGTGTGTATATGATGTGTGTTCTGTTTATACTGTAAGAATGAACATACAGTATTACATCCAGAATATATAGAAATAGCTATAGAAATAAAAAAAGTGAATTGAATTATTTGTTGACATGACATATTGCTATAGCGTTTTTATCAATGGACATTGTCTAAAAGCAACTTTACAGAACATAATTAACAATACAAAAGTTCATGATTATTAAAAAAAAACAAAAATGTCCCCAAAAAACATCCCTAGTGAGCAATCCTAGGGCTACTGTGGGAAAACTCCCTCAAATGGTACAAGGAAACCGTTACACATTTAGGTTGTAAGGGCCTGAATGCTACGATACCTTTGTCCGGATGGAAGTAGGGTGAGGGGTGTGTGGGGTCATCCACTATGCTGTTGGCTTTGCCGATGCAGCGTGTAGAAGTTTTTTCAGCTGTCCTCACTATCCTCTACAGGGTCTTGCACCGAAACGGTGCAGGTATTAAACCAGCCAGTGTTGCAGCTGCTCAGGATGCTCTTAATGGTTCCTCTGTGGAATATGGTCAGCATGGGCTTTTTTACTGATGAAGCTGTTGTTGAGTGACCAGGTAAGGTTCTCTTCCAGGTTGACACCAAGGAATTTTTATCTTAAAAATAGTGGTTATTTAATTTACTGTGGACCTAAATGGATCAGGAATCAAAAACTGACCTGGTCTTCTTTCAGTTTTTGTCTGTCCAGTTTTGGGAAGTTCATGCTCTTACTAGCTTCAGATTATTGATCTAGGCTGATATGGTCAGTTGCAGTCCATCTATCTAAAGGTGTGTATATGCTGAGGTTTTTTTCTGCTCAGTTGTAACGACTAATCATAAATTTTACTAGAGGCTTCCTGATAACTCAAATATGTTTCGTGCTTCTCCTTTAACTCTCTCTTCAGGTCACTAAGATCTCCTATTTCTGTTATTATGACCGGTACGTGTATACTTCAAATGGAAGGAATAAACAGAAATACTGGAAGAAGAGTGATATTATAGATGTCCCAGGGTCACCTTGACTGAGAATTGGTACTAAGGAACCTACAGAACTTGCCTCAAAAACCCTCTCCACTGAGCTTCACTATAATTATAAAGTAAAAAGAGCTGATTTTTTTAAAATAGCCTCTGGATGTCAAAGCCAGCAATTAAATGAAATGCGAAAAAGAGGTGGGAAAAGCAAGTCAGTTCAAACCCTCATTAGTTCTTTAAATGTACTTGGAGGGTAAAACTTACAGTAAGAAAGAACACAGAGATTTCAGTATTCCCACAGCAGGCATGTTGAGCTCCATCACTACACCAGTGGAAGAAGGAATATCCAATCAAGGCTATTAGATAAACATTACAGCCTGCACAGACCACAAAATGGCCCAAGTGGGAAAATGATTCTTGCTTTATAGGGATATCAAATTCACTGAAAGCACTCCATAGTCACAAGCAACATAAACAAGCTACAGATCAAGTTTCACTGGGATGAGAAAATCATGGAGACCTGGCTGGACGTGGAGGAAGTAAAGGAGAATAGATAACAAAATGTCTCCTTCCTCAAAGACCAGAAAAGCCGTTTAGAGGCTAGAATAGTTTTAAAGGAATGTACAGAAGATCCCTGTGTTCAACACTGTGATCTGGGCAACACATTAATGATATATGTTACAATCAGCTTTACCTCGCAGACCTGTAGAGGAAACATTACAGCTAAATGTCAAATAAATGTGATGTGCAAGCCAAATTGGTTTATTAAATCAACGCCAGTGACTATTTATGTCTTTTGTGATTTGTATCTATCGGAGCTGCCTTTATGTTTGTTTCTTATTTAATTCATTTGCAAGCATGTCTGAGCTCCAGTACTGTTATATACTGCTATATATCATTTATAATTCAATTACAGTACAAGCTGTATATTTTCCTATAAATTCCTAACTTTAGCTAAGCTAAAATGATCTAAATCTCAAGATACTGTAGATAGATAGATAGATAGATAGACTAGATAGATAGATAGATAGATAGATAGATAGATAGATAGATAGATAGATAGATAGATAGATAGATAGATAGATAGAAATATGACTCCTCTTAATGTGCAAATACATAATAAAAAAAAAAAAAAAAAAAAAAAAAATAAATAATATATATATATATATATATATATATATATATAGAGAGAGAGAGAGAGAGAGAGAGAGAGACAGACAGACAGACAGACAGACAGATAGATAGATAGATAGATAGATAGATAGATAGATAGATAGATAGATAATACATACCAGATGTTCATCATTGAATCAAGAGTTAGTTGCTGCACTTTTAATATGTACATATTGTAAATCAACTGGGGTTTTAATTTATTTAATCTAAAATATGTCCATTATTTTTGGTTTTTAGCTACTTATTTATCTAAATCTGTGTTTTTTATACTGTAAATTGGGCATGACTGCCGATCAGCAGATTGTATGTTCAATTTTCAGGACCAGCAAGCAAGCCACCGCTGTTAAATTCCTGAGCAAGGCCAGAATTAAAGACACTATAGATATATCAGGTCTGGGTCAGGCTTGCTGGGAGCGTTGCCCTTTTTGGCCACCGATGGGCAACTGCGAAACTTTCTTCTCCCATGTTGTAGAATATGTGCTCCTGTTTGTTCATGTTGTCTGTGTCCTGTCTTCCTTTCTTCCCAATTAGTTTGTGTAATTGTTCCCTTGGGGTTCAGTTTTATCTTCTTGGTCTTGCTTTGTTGCATGTCAAATGTCCATTATGGAGGTAAGAGAGACTCCGATGATTTTCTCAGCTGTTCTCACTATCATCTGCAGGGTCTTTCAATCCGAAGCGGTGCAGTTTCCAAACCAAGCAGTGATGCAGCTGCTACCTCTGTAATACATACATGGTCAGGATGGAAGGTGGAAGGTGGGCTTTCCTAAGCCATCTCAGGAAGTAGAGGCGCTGCTGGGCTTTTTTGCTTGATGGAGCTGGTATTGAGTGACCAGGTGAGGTTCTACGCCAGGTGAACACCAAGGAATTTGGTGCTCTTGACGATCTCTACCTAGGATCCATCAATGTTCAGCGGAGGAGAGTGTCACGGTCAATGTTATGGTCTATGGGCTACGTCTATATTTCAGGTTATGTGTTGCTAGTCTCGTGTCTTACTACTTTACCTTAGTTCATGTTTTGGTTTCAATGTTCTTTGTTTGTTTGGATGTTTCACTTTAAAATTCCGACAGGAATTCGTGACAGGATAAAGACGTTTGCTAAATGCAAGAAACATAAATGACTTTTGTGACATCTGTAACCCTACAAACGCAACATAATACTTGGGTATAATATTTATTATTTATAATGAAACATAAGGAAAGTAGGACTACCATGACCATTTCTTATAATCTGAGGGGCTCCTAATAGACTTGCTAATTCCGCTTGCATGCACAAAGAGACGTTCTGAGTCAGTGCTGCTTCCTGAGCTCTTATTGTAAAAAGTAGCAGCGCCTGAAGACAGTCATCCTAAAGGTCATGCAAGACAGAGTTTATTCACTTTGTTGGCTGTCAGTGGCACTAAATCATTAGGATGGGCACAGCTTGATGGTACATAAGAACATAAAGGCTGCACCGCCTCCATATTATTCTCCAGCGTCAGATCAATCTCAAGGTGATTCTCTCAAGCGCACAAATAATGCTGCTCTTTCAACGACGCCCTCAGGTTCTTCCTGCTTTCTCGCTTTCAGATAATACAGTTCCACCTCCACAAGCACCGAAATGAGAAAACTGGTGTGAGAAGTGGAATAGCGAGTGTCAGCCGCCTGTGATTAAGCTGCTCTGTAAACAGCAGAGGCATAAAAAAGTTTAGGAAAGAAAATTTTGCACAGGGACGGATGTAAGACGAGGACTTCATGAAGGCTTTTTGTCATTATCTTTAAGTGCTACGTCAAAGTCAAACACACACACACACACACACACTATCTGCTTCTATTACTTTCATCCTGAACACAGAGCTATTTATCATCGGTCAAAATACTTACAAAAAATGTCAGTGCTCTTGTTTAAAAAATAACAGCGGAGTGTATTATAGCATTAACAATATTTTCATTTACATTTCTGGTGTTTAGCAGATGCTTTTATCCAGATTGACCTACATTCGTCGCATTATTTTATCCGACTGAGCTGTTTGAGGGTTAAGGGCCTTGCTCAAGGGCCCTGCAGTGGTAGCAATGTGCTGCTGGGAATTAAACCAACAATTTTTTCAATTTTTGGTTCAAGTGGTTCTTTGGTTCAAATTCTAATCTTGTGATCAGTAATCTAGAGCCATAAATGTCCATTTTTATCCTTTTTTAGATCACCACTAATGTCACAGACACACCAGGCTTCACTATTCACTGCTCCAGAGTTCTGGTCACTTACACCTGACATGCCTTCACTAATCACCCACACATTTTACACAGACACCTTGTCTGGTCTACCTTGTGGGAGAAAGGACTCACTCTTGCGATTTCTTCACGTTGATTCCGAAACTTTAAG
This sequence comes from Bagarius yarrelli, assembly GCA_005784505.1. Taxonomy (NCBI): domain Eukaryota; kingdom Metazoa; phylum Chordata; class Actinopteri; order Siluriformes; family Sisoridae; genus Bagarius; species Bagarius yarrelli. The sequence continues at coordinate 2,145,132 of VCAZ01000053.1, forward strand.
TTCTTCCTTGTTTCCCTCCAGCGTTTGAGGTTGTCCGTCTTCCTCGCTTCTAAGTCTGACCCGATTGTTCCTGAGGTCTCCACCACTTTGGGTAATCCCGTCCATTTTAGTTACCGCATCCTCTTTTATTCTAAAGACTTCAAGTCCACTAAACTCTTCTGTTGCCTGTCTGTTTTTCTACTTTAAAATAAACTGGTGTGTTTGATCCGAATCCTTCTGTGTCTCAGGTTTACTTCCAGTAACATCTAACTAAAATAATAACAATAATATCTGTTCAGTGTGGGTTGTAATCTCCAGGAAAATCATAAACCTTGCTTTGGAGTATTGGTTAAAAACTGTATATACATCAGTATATATATACTTTCAACTGTTTATTCCATTCTGCTAAAAAAAATACACTTTCTATGAGTCATCCTATATATGTATCTTGTATTAGACATGTCTGTTGATTGCTATTTGGGGACAGGGCAGTAGTAATTTGCAGCAAACATTAGTCATCATTGCATTTATGACGCTGGGTTTTTCCCAGCACTATTCACTATGGAAAAATACTAACTCTCAGGTGTCTCGTTTTTCTCCAGTCGCACATTATTAGGAAAAACAATGGCCAATTTCTCCAATATTATAGTAATAAAATGGCTGACATCAGCAATGAATCCACACTAAACATCAGACTCAGACCCACTCTGACTAATGCATAAACTGAGATTTACATAACTGACTTCAATATGCTGCATTATGCTGGTTCTTTGAGCAGAATTAAATTTAATAGAACACACTTTTACCTACATACACACACACACACACACTTAAACTTATAGACAACCAGAACCATACAGAGATTCGGGCTACTTGCAGGCTGAGTGGTTACTCTGTATCTGGTCTGACAGAGGCTTTTTCCAGCAGCATCACAGCTGTCAAGGATAAGAAAAAGAAAAAGGCATGGGCAGGGGGGAAGGGGTGTGAGTGGCGACATTCTGCCGTTCAACATCAGCAGGAAGATGATGAGAAATGTTATTATTGGAAGACGGCAGCAGAGGTGGAAGAGGCCGGAGAAAATACAGGCTGACAGCACTATTCCAACATGAAAGAAATTAAGTAAGTTAGAAAAGAGCCAGCATCTGCTTTACAAAATGGAATCAGTTCAAGGGCAAAGTCCTGAACACTAAATATCCACGACGCATCAATGTATAAAATGTTCTATTTATTTATTAAATGAATGTTATGGTTAATGTGGAGCATTTAGTCAACATACAACCAGTCCAAACTGTCAAAATTGACAAATTGGAATACAAAGTATTTGATAAGGAAACTAGATTTAAAAATGTTTCATAATATATATATATATATATATATTTCTTATTACACTTTTTACACAGATTAGCATTTGAACTAAATGACAATGATCAAAGTTATCATTTGCTAGAACACGGTTAGCTGTCAGGTTAATACTTATAGGTGTGACCTGTGAACCTAAGCCAGAATTTTTTTTATGCTCCATTTGCAACAGTTTGGTCAGTTACTTCTCCCTTTGTTAATGCCTAAGGCAGACCTGAAGGCCATTTTCCAGTGCAATCTCTATCTCCAACATCCAACACACACCTACACACACACACACGCATACACACAGTCTTTGGCAATCGATTAAACCAATCATAAAATGCAGCAAAGCTATAAACTGATAATAGTTGTTTGTGTGCACAAGTGGGAGGGTAGAATTGGGTTATCGAGGCAGCCAGCATGTTTGACTATATAAATCGATTGATGATGTATGCTGACACCTTCTGTGTCCCAAGACATTTCGTTTTACCTCGTCTTCACACATTGATCCTAGGTGCTTTTAGGGCGACTAACACGCAACTAACCTTAAAGCGCTTCAGAACAAAAACGTCCCTATGAACCGCTCTCACACACCACATGATGTAAGTTCCAGCAGCTTCGCCACGTCTCCGTCATGAAGCGATGAGCAGTTTTGTGTTTTGACACAAGCGTCAGCTCTGACTGACCCTTTTGTTCTCTATAAAAGCCTCAGTTCATTGTCAGTTTATGATTAAACAGGGTTTTTTTTCAAACGCAATCATTACTTTCCAGTGTCAATAATAACAGGGCCAGAAGATTAGTTTTTGTCAGAAACCATCTAAAATGACATTTTGGCAGAGTTTTGTCATGATAGGTTTATTTTTCGAATTCCTTACAATAGCTTTCAGGAATAACATGCTAGTGCGTTAGCCATTAACAGAGCCCCGCTGCCCATATTGATTCGGTGCTGGTAAAAAAAAAACTGTGAAGTAAAACGTTTGCAGTCAATTACAGAGAAAATGACAGAGACAGAAAAAGACAATTGGGTCGGCGCCGCGGTGTAGTGAGCTAAGCTACCGGCACCCGTGCGCTGCTGCGCTCCGGCGACCTGGGTTCGATACCTGCTTAGGTTCTATCCGGTTCCCCTCTTTCCCATGCTTCGACCTTGATCTTTCCTATCAATAAAGGCAAAAATTTACAGTATCTAAAGAAATAGACAATTGGGTTATGTGTTGTGAGGGCAAATTTAAACAGAGATGAAAAAATCAACTCATATGATGAACTAAATAATGGGACCTATTAAAAGAGGACCAGATGTTAATAGTAACGTTTTATTTGCTTTGTAACATTAAATTAAATAGATTTTTTTAAATAATAATATTCTTTAGAGTACTCTGTTACTATTAATGTGTTTCAATAATTAGTTTCTATCATGTTAAGTATAATAAGATGGCGAGTTTAAAGTCCACTTATTTTGCGTATGTTAAACCCAATAATTTTTTAAAGTACACTAGGTACACTAGGCAGTGATTAAGGTGTTGGAATGCTTATTGGAAGATCAGGGTTAGATTTCTACCTCCACCAAGTTACCACTGCTGGGCGCCTTAACCCTCAATTGTAACCCTCAGTTGTATAAAAGAGGATAAATGTAAGTCACTTTGGATAAGGGCGTCTGCCAAATGCCGTAAATGTATATGTGAGAGGAAAGAAGCGAACATATCAGTGGAGACAGGACACTCATGGACTCACATTAGATATTTTTTTTAATCCAGAGAGAGAAACAAACAGTTATATATTGCAATAGCTTCTATGTGATCAAAACAAGTTGACATCAGAAAAAGATGTTGTTGGATGATACAGGCTATTTGAGGGGGATTTTGCAACTATGGGCACTTTAACCTTACTGTAAGTTACTATAAAAATTTCACACATTGACTTCTTTTTCCTCTATTTTTTAAACGCATTTTATGTAGTCAATTGTTAGTATTTTTTCTGGATTCAGGATTTTAGCTTTATTATATTATTCAGCACGTTATTACACTCACTCAAGTAACTTTAAACATCATTACTTTTTCATTATTTTTAGAAGTAGTTTTACTTATACTCAAGTAATTTTTTTAGATATTAGAGGATAAATAAATATTTTAGAACTCATATTAAAGGGAAGATCTTAAAAAAATTATATTGCATATGGCAGATTTAATCTCTTTCTCTAAATAAACACCACACTCTTGTGTCCTAAACACATTTTACAGGCTAATACGCACACACACTGTGCTTAACCCCTAAGGCCAAATTGAATAGCATTTTTTAGACATATTATGTTGCTGACATTTGTAAATCAGTAAAAGAACCTTGACCAGGACAAAGACTGAAGAGCTTTTCTTTACACTTCAGTATCACTCACTGTAATCAATATTCACTAGGTTAGAAATTCGTTATTTCATTTGCCTGGAAGAAAAGCATACACTTGTCTAAAGGTCACCAGAGATTCTACTTAACTACGTTATATATATATATATTGGAGCTGATGCAAGAGAAGAAGAATGAAAAGAGCCTTCAGAGATTCCTTTGGAGTTTGAAAGAAAAGTTATGTTCAAACTCTCTTTTTATTTTTTTAAAGATATTTTTGAGCATTTTGTCTTTATTTATAGGACAGACAGAGATAAAATGGGGGCGATAGAGAGAGAGAGGGGTGGACCTGAGTCGGAATTAAGCCCGGGTTGTCAAAGTGCAGCTGCGCATGTGGGTGCCGGCGCTTTAACCCACTACAACCCAGACGCTGGCCGAAACGCTCTTTTTAATCTACTGGATCTTGTTTTATTGTTTATTAACTGGTTCATCTATCTTCAGTGGAACTGGGATGATAGCTGTGGAGTAGTTAAGGTTCTTAACTGGAAATTAAAATGGGACAGTTCTTTTAGAGATCAGTGTATCAGTGTAAAGTTGCTCTCCCTGATGGAGCCGCATACTTTTGGGTGCAGAAAATCAGAAAAACAGTCAGAATGGTTCAGAGAAGCTTCTACCTTCATATCATCACACATCATTTCTATTGCAATGTAATTATTGGAATTTGGAAGATGCTCTTATACAAAGCAACTTGCATTACCTTACATTACATTACATTTCTAGCATTTGGCAGACACCCTTATATACAGCAACTTATATATATATATGTTGGGAGCCGATACGATAAGATTGACAGAAGTGCTAAAAAATCAGCGTGTAACTCCTGCAAAGGGGTCCTGTGTGTGCAATAAGTCATAAAAAATGCTGCTGTAAATCACCCTTATCATTATTATTCTATTATATTTTTAAATCCTATTATAGCGTTCAGTTATAATTAGATAGTATATATCTGAATATAAAGTAAATATCTGCTTCAAACCAAAAAAACTTAACAGCATCCCCAGAGGTCACATTGACTGATGTGTCTGGTTTGTGAAAAAATGAAGATTAATACAGAAAGAAGTTTTTATTTACTAAAGCAGACCACCAAAAGTTTTAAGAGCAATTTCCCCCTAGAAATAGCTGTATTATTTTTTTCAAGAGGAGCTACAGACTATAATGATTAGGAAATTAGATTCCTACCTCATAAGCAACATGTCATCCCTGCTGACCCTCAACCTCGTCCTTAACCCTCTCCTGTACTCCTCATACACCTATGATTGGGTTGCCAAAAATAGTTGGCACAATTGACCCACTAGTGCTAGAACCTATTAGTAAAATAACATAAAGACCAAGAAGCCTGTAAAGGACTTTAGGAGGCAGGACAGGGAGACACAATACAACAACAATGCTTATTTAAACACAACTACAAAATGAATTACAAGATGTAAACTGGACACCAAGATAACATAGAAAGGAGTGTTATAAGTCAAGGTTAAAAATATGTCTTAAGATAAGGTTTATAAGTACTTATAGGTGAGACATGCTTGATAAAGGAAAAGGGGCTATTTCAGAGCTATTTCCTTTACCACCATCAATGGAGACTGGTGGAGAAGATCAACAGCGTCCTCGAAAATTCGATCAGACTCTTACACTGAGGACCACACACGGTCAACTGATAACCAAAAGAAGGTCAGACTCGTCATGCTTAGTCATTGACAGCTAAGAAATCTTCTTCTTCTTCTTTTTCTTCTTGGGGAAAGTGGTGGTTCAGTGGATAAGGTGTTGGACTGCTGATTGGAAAATCGGGGTTCGATTTCCAGCACCACTAAGTTGCCACAGCTTTACTCCCAATTACTCAGTTGTATAGAAGAGATAAATGTAAGTCGCTCTGGATAAGGGCAACTGCCGAATGCTGTAAATGCACATGTTCTTCTGTAACCACAGACCCTGCAGAGTAAAGTGCATTTAGCTATGAAATCCGGACATCTACACCAAGCAGTGTGAAAGGAAAGAACAAGGATTTATCAGATACTCCACCCCTCTGACCCATAGACTGTTCACGCTGCTCCCATCAGGCTGACAGTTTCACAGCATCAGATTTTGCACCAGCGAACTTTGGGGTCATTCTTCATTAACATGTCATACCGATGAAAATTCTGACTTAAAGTTACTTTTATTCAACCAGCAAGGTTTTTTTTTTTTTTTTTTTTGGTTTGACTTTAATGATGATAAGATGAGGCAACCAGAAGTTTTTGACTTAATGACTAGGCTTCTCCCAAAAGATAATAAGATGATGTACAAGAGGCATCATTGTGGAAAAAAATATTTCTCAACTTTTATTTACATTTGAACAAAAAGTGGCATGTGGCAAAATTATTCATACCCTTTGCAAACTGTCATAGTCTATGGGAAAATCCAAAGTTCTATACCATTCCAAATAGTCCAAGCTGTTCTAAAGCATCCTAATTACCCTGATTCATTGGCAACAGCTGTTTTAATCAACTCAACAGGTGAAAAGCAGAAGCTCTCTGCTGTTGTTTTTTTGGACAGTCATGGCTAAGACAAAGGAGCTCACTGAGGACCTGCGGGTGCGCAATGTGGCTGCTCACCTCAAGTCTGGAAAGGGCTAGAAGACAATATGTAAATGTTTAGAAGTTCCAGTGGCTACAGTGCAAAGTATTATTAAAAAATAAAAGATGTTCCGCACTGTGAAAAATCTCAGAGGATGTGGTCGGAAGCCAAAAGTGACACCTGTGCTGGCCAGGAGGATAGTCAGAAAGGTAAAAGAAAATCCAAGGATCACCACCAAGGCCATCCTGATGAATTTGTGTGCATTGAGATGTTGCCACCAGCAGAGTAGATGAGTAACTTTAAGTCAGAATTTGCCAGGGGGCTTAATTTCGGGCTTGACTGTATATATATATATATATATATATATATATATCAACAAGGCGGATGTACTAGACCAGACAATGTAGAACATACTTTTTAACAATCAGGAAAAACATTCTTAATTAAATGGAGCACATCTTTAAGTAGCATGCGATTTTAGAAGGAGCCCCTGAATGTCCTTGCACTGTATGTGCGATGTTAGCCACTACATCACTTTTTGTGCATACTGCAAGAATTTTTTTAGTTTAGAATAAATTAATAATTGAGGGTACTCTGCTCCGCTGGTGTAAAACTACATCACTGATTTCTACATAACTGCTTTTTGAGAGACGACTAATAATCACGCAGAGTCTTTTGTCTGTGTTCAAAGATTACAGTTTTTTACTGTCCACAATGCCAGTGATGATTTATTACTGGACTGTGTCTGGAAAGGAGTATACGACTATAGCAGGAAAACTTCATTGTATATAGATGCTCAAATGTATTGTATATAGATGTGTACACAGTCTCTCTTTCTTTCTTTTTCTCGCTCTCTCTTTCTCTCTCCCTCCCTCTACCTTGCTCTCTCTCTCTCTCTCTCTCTCTCTCTTTCTCTCTCCCTCCCTCTACCTTGCTCTCTCTCTCTCTCTCTCTCTCACTCTCTCTCTCTTACACACACTCTCTCTTTCTCCCTCTCTCACTCTCTCTTTCTCCCTCTCTTTCTCTTTCTTTCTTTCTATCTTTCTTTCTTGCTCTCTCTATCTACTGTCAGTCAAAACCAGCCAGTCATATGCATTTGGAAGCTGATAGTTATATGCTTAAGTGGTATCTAACCAAACACTAGCAAATTAATCTGATTATTTACTGCCTTGCTGTCTTAAAAAAATAAATAAATGTAGGTCGCTCTCGATAGGGGTGTAAAATATAAATAAAGCAGGTGGTATAAATGACATCTAATCAGCAGATGTAAGACAAACCGATGGTTTTGCATTAGTCAGGAAGTTAATACCCCGTCCCAGGACTAAATAGGTCTTTAGAGTAGGAAAACACCAAAACGTGCAAGGAAATATTAGTGATGGAACTTAGTAAACATTCAGTCTACTCACAGGCACTTGTAGATACTAGAGAACCCAAAGAAAATCCACAGAGAAACAGGGAAAACCGACGCTGGCTGTATGCTGAACTCTCTGTCCGGTCGGAGGTCTAAAGAATCAAGTCATGTTTTTTTTAATGGAGAATAATGGCTACAGGAATGCTGTTAGGTCCAGTAAAGCAAGTTTTTGGCATAAAAGCCTGCACTCTATTGTATCTCATTGGCAAAGCACTCAGGCTGGAAATTAAATGTCCACAATTTTCTGCTTAGGGTTAATTGTACAAGGTTTGCTTTCTTGGTTTTGCACTGAAGATACCAGGAAAGAATTGGCTTCTTTGGACTGACCAGCTGTCCAAAAGCCTATTTTGTCTTGTTTTTATGCAAATTATTTGCCAAGGATTTGCCTATTGGTCCCTCCCTCAAAGGTGTTAACTTTGCCACTTTAACTTGCCACGTTGGGGGGCCTGAGCATTGATCTTAACCCCAAATGTTTTCATTTGTATAAAAGAGATAAATGTAAGTCGCTCTGGATAAGAACGTCTGCCAAATGCCCTAAATGTAAAATGTAGATAATTGGGAGGCTTTTGAGTTCAGATTCTTCAGTGCTGTTTAGTTTGATGAACACTGCTGATTTTTCCACAAGATTGCCAACACTTCTGATGCAAGATTATTTTAGCACATTTGGCTGTATTTACAAAAGACATGTGTTGTTTGCTTGTAGCTGTACAGTTTGAAAAGCAGACGAAAAAGATAAGGATTAAAATTGCAATAGAATAAGTTATTATTTAGCCAGGCATTCCAACCGAACTGCGGCAAGAAGAATGTTCATGCAGTTTAAAGGTAATAATAATTATACATTTCTAGTATATTTTGTTCTCTGTTATACCCCAAATAACCTTGTTTTTTATTAAATTATTTAATTAAAATATGTTAATAAAGGGTAAAAGAAGAATACATTTTTAAAAATAAATGAAGAAAATACTCCTATAGCCGCTTTAATTCATCTATAATACTGTAGTCTAAAGTCAGAGAATTAGACTTTAATTTGGTAAATTATTCTATATCTGCAGTCTTATATCTTTCTATCCTTGTTTTCTCTTTCTCTCTCATTCTCTCTCTCTCTCTCTCTCTCTCTCTCTCTCTCTGTCTGTCTCTATTTCTCCCTTCCTGTCTTTCTCTCCCTTTCTGTCTTTCTCTCACTCTCTCTCTCTTCAAAGTCAAAGTCCAAAAGGCTTTATTGGCATGACCATATTTACGTTACAGTTTTGCCAAAAACTCTTTTCTCTCTCTGTCTCTGTCTCTCTCTCTATTTATCTATCTGTCTGTCTATCTGTCAGTCAGTCTGTCTGTCTGTCTGTCTCTCTCTCTCTCTCACTGTCTCGCATTTTTATCTATCTATCTATCTATCTATCTATCTATCTATCTATCTATCTATCTATCTATCTATCTATCTCCTTCTGTCTCTTTTTCCCTCTCTCTCTCTCTCTGTCTGTCTGTCTCTCTCTCTCTCTCTCTTTCTCTCTCGACTCTCTTCTTCTCTCTGCACATCCACTGTAATCATTTCCAGCCACCTGTTGCTCCTGTTGTAGTTCCTAGCAGTGTGACCATGCATGCAGGTGAAATAAGCACTGGCACAAAGCCTCTACCTACACATGTCTAGCCGGTGATTAGCAGTGGCAGAAAAAAAGGCCCTTCAATGTTCCATCTGAAACAGACTACAAGTGCACCATCACTCATCATCCAGGAGAGAATGAAATGGGTGTAATACATGGTTAAAAAAAAAAGTGGAGAGTCCTAAAATAACAAATCTCTCCAGCAGATGACATAAAAAGAGACAAGGAAGTGTCAGTGTAGAAATAAATAACTTGCATGCACCCACTGGAAATACTGGCATGTGTCCAAACAAACTCCCAACCTTTTTCCATTCCCAGTGTTTTTCCACCAAACAATAAGGCTCTCTGTTGGTAATTGTCCTCCTCTCGATCGCAGGATTTTACAGGACAAATGTTCCCATGGCAGAAGGGCGGTGCACTCGTCTCCAGAGTTAATACCATGCTGCTCTGAACATGCACTAAAAATCAATTAGTTGTTTACTTGTCATTCGGCCATCACATTCTACCAGGCAGGAAATGAGGGCGAGCTGATCAACAGCCCTGGCTGAACAAACCATGTGCTGGACTGCCGGACTACAGTCTACAAAGCGAATTATGCATATGATTATGAATGAATGAATGAATGAATTTTTGGGCAAATACATGGTGTACAAGAACATGTACACAACATGGCGCAGAACAGCACAGTATTCCAATACAACACAACATAATACAGCAGTGACTTAACTTACGAGTTCGATTCATTCTGTGACAGAGCTCATTACTCTAATTACTTGTATGTCAAATCAATTTTCCTCATTAAAATAAATTAAAATGCCATTAATTGGTCACAGGTCCCCCTAAAAAAACACCGCAATTTTTATTACATGTTTTTAAATAAGAAAAATAAACTAATAAATAACAAATATTGTATAAAAAAACGATACAATAGGATGTACTGCAATAAACTGGTTTATTAAGTATAATGTACAGCATTTACCTTGGAGATCAGACGACTCCACTTGCTAACGCAGGATGCTGTGCGGATGTTACGGTGTTCACGACACCAACTAGCAGTTGAGTGTCTGAAGCTGACGCAAATTTTAGCTCGCAACTCGAGGCAAAAAATTGTTCGAGAGACGGCTCGTATCTCGGAAAACTTGTTAGTTGGGACGCTCGTAAGTCAAAATACCACTGTATAATGCATCTGGATGATTACATCTCTCCATCCATTCATATCTATTTTGTTGGCCTCCTTTATCACTCCATTTCTCTGACCTGATGAGCTTTAGAACCTTTCAGAGAACCCTTTGAAATGTTTCTGAATCAGAGCCAATCATCAGTCAAGCAGAGGTTTTACAGAAAACAGACATTTAGTCACTAACTGTATGTGATAGATGACTGCACAATCATAAAAACGATGGAAGCTGGTGGGACGCATCTAAAGGACCCTTTAATTCAGCCCAGATCAGGTTTATCTGGGGAGTGCTTGTAACAATACCAATTATAAAATACAGATGGTGATGAGATGGGGGCAAGAAGTAACTAAATGGTAGCTCAGTGGTCAATGTGCTTGAAACACTAAAGCCGATGCTCTAATTTGCGTGTCTCTGTTTAAAAGACAATAGTATCAGAACTGTTAAAGCAGAAACTGCATACAAACAAGAGACGTTACACATTCAGATAAAGCCATCCTCCCAGGTCCAGCGATAAGAAGACAAGCGGAGGCCAGCAGAGACCCTCGGACAGGGATAAACTGCATGTCTACTGTTATACTAAACATGCTACTGTTGTGTTGTTCTCACCCTGTAATGAGTCTGCACAAACTGTGTAAAATGTGTTCGCAACAAAAACAAACAAAAAAAACTCGATGTTCTATAGATTTGTTTGGAATGTTAATTCAGAAATGTGTCTGGAATCGTGTCTGTTATCTGTTCACTCGGCATGACAACATGCACTGAGATTATGTTTCTATTAAGTGGGCAAATAAGTGAGCAGAGTATGAGACTAGTGCTATTGGTATCAGTGCATCTTTAATCTGTGTGTACGGTGTTGTGCGCTGTGTAATGGAGTGTTAATAGATACCCCTATGCAGAGCAACTTACAAAATGCAATGAATGCAGAGTAAAATCTAGAATAGAAAGTTTCAAAAACATATATGGATGTAATCTAGATAGATGGACGGACGGACGGACGGACAGACAGGCAGATAGATAGATAAAACTAAGAGTAAAATCTAGAATAGGACGTTTCAAAAAACATATATGGATGTAATCTAGATGGATGGATAGATGGATGGATGGATGGATAGATAGATAGATAGATAGATAGATAGATAGATAGATAGATAGATAGATAAGGATTGATCAATCAATAGATCGATGGAAAGATTGATAAGAATAGATAAACCGATAGACAGACAGACAGACAGACAGAGACAAATAAGGATCGATGGATAGAAAGATCAATAGATCGAAAGAAAAATGAGACAGACAGACAGACAGACAGACAAGGATCGATGGATAGATAGATCAATAGATCGAAAGAAAGATGAGAAAGACAGACAGACAGATAAACCGATAGACAGACAGATATTGTATTTTGTGGCACCACAGAAATTTCTCATTTTAAAAGAGCTTAGTGTTTTAAGTTAGAGTCCTGACCTCAATCACTCAAAAATGTTGTGACAGGTTGTAACTCTTTCACCGAGAATTGGCCCAGAATACCATTTTACCTCTGTGCAGAACTGATCCGAGGCTTCAGATGGAATTTGATTGGGGTCACTGCCAACGAAGCTGTTTATAGAAGAGCTCACATAGTCTTTCCATTACAGAACTGCTTTAAGAAAATCAGCGTACTGTAAAATAGTCTGCATGTCATCTGCTGAACACAACCTGCCTAATTATTATATACCATATAAGTGTTAAATTTATAAATCGAATGAATCAGATGTTGTTAATCGATGCTGAGTTAGAAGTATCTTCTGCAAGGTAAACCTGAGGGTTATATTAGCTAAAGGCACTTCGAGCAAAAGCATCGAATTCACAGATCTACCGCATATACGCCTAATAATAAACGAGCTTATATTTATGTTATATATGCAATAAAGCACATACATATCCCAGCGTGTTAGGAAATATGGGGTCAGAGTGCAAAGTTTAATAAACCTGGAGCAGAGAAGGGGGTTAAGAACCTTGGTCAGCGGTCCAACTATGGCAGTTTGGAGGTGCTGAGCTTGATTCCTGGGCCCGATTGCATGAAAGCCCTTAAGCTATGAAATCCCGTAGTTATAAGGTAAAAGAGATCTTTAGTAAAACATGAGTTGCAAGAAAAAAGATAAAAGGTCAACGTAGGTAGTCATTAAGTCTTCACCTTTAATTATCTAAGGGTTAAATTAAGTGTTGCTAAAAAAAATCTTTAGCAACCATTTCACCTTAATAAATTTAAGGGAACAAAACCGCTCCCTTAAGTCAACTTAATTAAAGATGAAGATTGAATAATACTCAAGTATAAAGAGAGTATCGGTTTGACCGCCAGCCAATCCGTGGTCTCAGTGAGACACATTGAACCCTGAACCCAGCGGAGTTACGCACTTTTAGCACGGCTTCAAATTTTCTAAAAGATTTGTCTGATTTACACACGCCATCAACGCCACCCAAAATGATGTTTGCAACCTGCTTACGACAAATATCCAGAATGAGTATTCATTATTCTGCCTGGAACAGTTAATTTATTTGTTCTTTTCACACCAGCCCATGCGTTACAGTAGCCAAGCCTGGTGTTTTATTGCTTCATGATGATGCTTTTTCAGCCTCACTGGGGTAATAAATATTAAAATCCTCATTAAGTAATTTGTCACAGACCGTTTTTTTCCCCCTTTTCTTTTTATCTGACTGGCTGTGGAGTCACTTTAAGGGCATAGAAAGCACTTTCAGGGCATTCTATATAGAATAAGACTGTATATATAAATCGTGAAGGATGGTGAGGGTGGCTATTTGTAGCTACTAAGCAAATCCATTTGTAAGGGGAAAAGGGGTATTTAATCATATACATTAATAAAATGGCTTTATTAACATGACCATATATGGTTACAGTTTTTCCAAAGCACGTATTATAGACAACACAGACAAAAACAAGACAAAAAAGACGGAATAAATAGAAAAATATGAGAAACAGGGCTATGTTTGATTAGGAGTGTGTATGTGTGTGTGTGTGTGTGTGTGTGTATGAATGTGTATATGTTTAAGTTCAGTTATGTGTGTGTGTGTGTGTGACATGCAGAGACGTACTGTCCCGCTAGGACACAACTCTCCTTCTTTTCCCCCAGTAGGAGGGGCAGTTTGTGAGTGTGGGGTAGGTTAATGACCTGGGGGTGAATTCAGGTAAATTTATTGAAGTATATTTCCTGTAGGTGTGTATATTTTGTGTACTCGGTGAGAAAGTGCAGCTCTGTCTCCACGGCGTTGGTGTTGCAGTGTGTACACACTCTCTGATCTATAGGGAGCCATGATGCCCTATAGCGTCCCGTAGCGTTGCTGTTTTCTGAATCAAGTAGCTTTTAGCATTAGCGAAGCTCTTTTGTTGATTAAGAAGCGCAGCAGTGTCCACACAAGCTGCATTTACAGTAAGTGGGTGGTGATGGCTTATTCCTGTTTTATGGTGGTTGGCAACCAGATTTTTTTGGTGCATTACTGCCACCTTTTTGCTCCAGACGATGATATCACAAACCAATCACTGGGCTGGCTCGCGGACAGAAATTTACTTGATAGTAATTCCAAAATTAGCTTGCTAGCAAAACTATTGCATTTTAGTACATTTACAGCATTTGGCAGACGCCCTTATCCAGAGCAACTTACATTCATCTCATTTACACAACTAAGAAATTATGGGTTAAGGGCTTCGCTTAGTGGCCCAAAGGTGAAAGCTTGGTGGAGCTGGGAATCAAACCTACAAGCTTTGGGTTGGCAGTCTAACACCTTAACCATAAGCCACCAATTTTCCCTAGTAGAGTCTGCAAAACAACAGTCAGCAACAGCCAACCTCTACGTTAGCATGCATTTGGTTTGATATAAAAATAAAATTTTAAACAATATCTTAGATATAGTAAGCTACTTTAGCCATGTTGCTGTAGCTTAGCTTGCTACATTTCCTAGGAAAGAGGAGGGGCCATTAGTGTAGTTAAACTTCATTTAACATAGAGTAGCTGCTAGTTTCGCTTACCAAATTTTCTGCGGATAAGCCTTTAGTTCATTTTCCTAAATAAGTTACCAATTATAATGTTTTTGTTTTATTTGTTTGGCTTTGGGTTATTTACATTTTAGACTTGTTTGAAATTCTGGTGATGTTTGGGGTCAAATTTATGCAAAATTAGAAAGTATTTTTAAGGGTGTACAAACTTTTGAGCAGCACTGTTTATAAGTCAGGGTATTTGTGCAGGTTCTACAAAAACAATAAAGTGCCGGAGTCTTTCTGTTCTTCCAGCAGTAATACATCACACTAACTTCTCCCACTAGTGTTCTTTTATTGATAGCCACCACTTAGCAACACAAAGCACAGATAATTGATACCCCAACCAGGACAGCAGAAAGCGAGGACGTCGACTGAACACAAATGTGCCTACCAGCTTCTCATATACACAAGATAATTGTGGTCACAACATGCAATGTCCACTCAGTGTTTCGAACCTGCAGATCTCCAGCCAGCATTACCCTCACCATAGACCTCACAGGACTGATCTCAGAACAGAGCAAAGTGACAATCCGCAGCAGAAGCTGTAATGGATTGGATCGGCAGATAATTGCTCCCGGTCGTTCTAAACCTGGTAATCAGTGGCTGCAGAATACCGATTACCTGCATCCAGGACTGGGACAGAATAAAAAATGGGTCCTTTGTAGCTAAACACAAATGGAAGTTTCTTTGAATTTAAACTTTAAAGCTGTGGAACTAAGTTTTTGTAACTTTAGCAAGAAATAAATTTTAAAAAATCTATTATTTTGTGATGGAAGTCAGTGAAAAATTATACTGTATTAGAGGGACTGAAGCTGGTTAGTTAGTCATTAATAGTTTTATAAGATTATCGGATAGCTCCATTTATAAGATTGGATGCGACATCAGATGAGACATGAACAATTGTAAGTTATTTGGACTGAAATGTGGGTTGGCAGAGTGTGTGTGTGTGTGTGTGTGTGTGTGTGTGTGTGTGTGTGTGTGTGTCTACCACAACACTTAATAATGATAAAGTTCCATCTATTCTCAAATCAAGCTATTCTCAGATTTCCTGTATTTATGACATCAGACAGACCAAAGCCGCTCGAGCGAGACGTAAACTGTCTGCAATCTACCGGAACGTGTTCATGTGTGTGTGAAATACTGCTCACCAGACTGTGGTGTATGTATATAAGGGTAAGAATAAAGCTAAATCGGAAAATATTTGGATGTAACCCTATTTCTAATTTTTAACATTTTCATTAGTAACTAACTCAATTACACATTTTTTCCCCCTCGGTAAATTTTATAAACTACTGTTACATTCATTTCGTAATTATGTTACTGTCTTATGTATGTATGTAACTAGTTACTCTAGAAACACTGCAGATATCAGACACATTGTATGTGGTATGATGATACAGAGCTGTTTCGGTGGTATGAGGGAGATCCACACAATATTTGGCAAGTGGTTTAAATGTTACGTTGGTTAAAGCTTAATTGTTGACTGGAAACACAGGACCACTAATGGAGAAAATATTCTAATTGGTTGATTATTTGCATATGCAGCTTGTCCAAAAAAAGGGTAATTACTGTAGGGCTAATTTACCTAATAAACTGGCAACCCAATGCACATAGGTCAAATAAATGCTGGGAAAACACCCCATATTTCTCCCTCTTCTGGTTAAACCCTGTTACTACACTACATTAAATAAAGTCTAAACCAGGGGTCGGCAACCGGCATGTGACTCCTTTCTCATAACTCTGCGGCTCCCAGTGGATTTGGAAGTATTTAGTATAAATTTATTTTATTTTAGGTCGTTGGTTTACATTAAAATGAAATGTTTCATTTTTTGTTGTCACAACCCCTGATATGCGAAACCGTCGGCAGGAGAAACATGGAATCCCGGACACTCATATAATCATAAAATAGTCTGCATTTGGATTCCTGTCGATCTTCAGATCCACATACGTCCAATGAGCAGGTCCTTCTCCAATATCAACTATATAAAAACCAACCATCGTTCACGCCTCACAGACGACAGCTTACAATCCTGTGTGAAAGGAAGGAGCCCTGATGTGGAGACAGGGGTTCAGGAGCAAAAATCACAATAACCAAGTAAAATAAATATTATAAATTTGACATTATTTTGCAAATAAATATTTTAATTGAAATGCTCCTGGAAAATAGACCCAGCACCACCAAGCCACCATTGCTGGGCCCCTGATTAACCCCTTATTGCTCAGTTGTATAAAAGAGATAAATATAAAAGTCAGTCTGGATAAGGACGTCTGCTAAATACCGTAAATGTAAAAGGTTGCCGAGCCCTGGTCTAAACAATCATACAAACCATTATAAAGGTATTTTATCAGTTTTAATCAAACGTAAATGACTAAAACATAAAAAGTATTACAACAATCACATAATAAAGTAATAAGATTATGAAGTGGAAAATATATATACACAAAAATACATATAAAAAGGCATTATAACATGGTTTAAATACAGACAACATGCATTTTAAGAACAGCGCTTGATCACTTTTTTTTTTTTTTTAAAAAGTCACTAATCAACAACCTGGAAATATTTTTAATAAAATACAGCGTAACAATTTTAACATATTCCCTTGTTTTTATTACATAACAGGTTCAAGTGTTTTTAGCTCAAACTTTTAGCGCCAAGAAAACTTCTGAACAATAAAAACATTTTTTTTTATAACTATGCCTTCAAGAACAGATTTATCACATAAGGAGATATAATAATAATAATAATAACTACAAATATTTACACGTTCTATAGATTACAGACCTCTTCTTCAACGTCACTTCAGAAACCTTTCGAGCTTCTCGGCGCTCAGGGTGGGCAGCAGGGCCACCTCGAAGAACACCCTGTCAGAGACAGAAACGGTGTGTTACAAAAGAAGTGTGTGAGGGAAAAATCCACCCCGACATCCCTACTGTCATCTGTGCCATCAAATATGAATGAACCCTTACGGCTCGTCACATGACTCGAAACCTTTTTGAATTTCTGCAGGAGACACGGGAACACGAATGACACTTAAAGTAAGTGGGGTTTTATTCAATATTATTGAAGTGCATTTATTCTAATTACACTATAGTGCTTAGTCGTGATTGGTCGGAATAACAGCAGCTCATCACAAATCATTTTCAGCAGCATTCGGAAAAAAAAAAAAAAAAGAAGAGGCTCATTAGTGGGAATCCGATACATTCTCTTTTCAATAGATGACCTGCTATTTTATACGTTTTGCAGGAAGACGTTTACGAAACATTTGTGAAAGGAGACCCCAGAATTCTGTGATTAGAGAACCGAATCACAGAACCGAATGTAAACTCTGTGGTATTGACAGACTTTTGTGTTTTCTGCCCAACTTTGGCAGAGTTTTCTGAATTTGCACCGATTTTCCGCAGATTTGTGACATCACCACACAGACTCTATTGAACAGGAGTGACGCAAGTACAGCGATAATAGAAACTGGTAACATGTACATCTTTACTGGTAGAAGTAAAGACATTTACATTTATGGAACATGGCAGACACCCTCATTAATGTTTTTTTGGACCAGTGAAGCAGTTAAGGGCCTTGTTAAGGGGCTCAGCAGTAGCATTTTAAGAAATTGAACATATTAAACCAGAGGTCACCAGACTTTACCCTGGAGGGCCGGTGTCCTGTAAAGTTTACCTCCAACTCTGAACAAAACACATGAACTTGCTAAGGGAAGTGGTGGCTCATGATTAAAGTGTTGGATTACCAACCCAAGAATTGTGGGGTCAATTCCCAGCTCCACCAAGCCACCACTACCACTGCTGGGCCACCGAGTAAGGCTCTCAATCCCCATTTACTCACTTGTATAAATGAGATAAATGCAAGTCGCTCTGGATAAGGGCAACCGCCAAATGCTGTAAATGTAATCAAGGTTTTGCTAGGTATAATTATCTTTCCTCAACACACCTGCCTTTAAGTTTTAGAGCTAAATTCTGCAGGACCGAATGTGGTGGCCCCCGTCTTAAATGCTGAGCCATCGCTTCCCGAAAAAATAACTTTTGCCCATTTTACCAGACCAAATCAATAAATCAATAAATAAATAAATATATATATATATATATATATATATATATATATATATATATATATATATATATATATATATATATATATATATATATATATATATATTATGTCAACGGCCACTTTATTAGGTACACCCTGCTAGTACCGGCCCCTTTCATTAACTGCCTTAATTCTTTATGGCATAGATTTAACAAGGTGTTGGAAACATTCCTCAAAGATTTTGGTCCATATTGAGATAATAGCATCACGCAGTTGCTGCAGATTTGTCGGATGCAAATCTACCTTATCACCACATACCAAAGGTGCTCTATTGGATTGAGATCTGGTGACCGTGGAAGTCATTGGAGTAAAGGGAACTCAAACAGTCTGGGATGATTTGAGCTTTGTGACATGTTGCATTATTCTGCTGGACGGAGCTATCGGAAGATGGGTACACTGTAGTCATAAAGGGATGGATAGATAGGCTGTGGTGTGTAAACGATGCTCAATTGGTACTAAGGTGCCCAAAGTCTGACACCAACAAGACAAAACCGCTGCTCACTGGATATTTTCTTTTTTTTCTGACCATTTTCTGACCATGGTGGTGCATTAAAACCCCAGTAGATCACTTAAATCCCCTTTCTCTTCCCCATTCTGATGCTCGGTTTGAACTTCAGCAAGTTTCATTTGTAAAGTCAACACAATGTAAAAGCAATAACAGAATACTAATCATAGTTTCCTCTGTACTGTACACACTAATGGTAGCTGTAAAGAAGGAAACTGTGAAGGACACACTGGTCCCCTCTGACTGAGTGATCTTACTTGTGAGAGTATTTGCTGCGAACAGTGGCGAGCTTGCTGTCTGACGGAGTATTCAGCATGTGCTGGAGCTTTCGGGCAACAGGGGCCAAATCCTCTACACTGTAACCGGAGTGAAACTGCAGAGACGCTGTCTGAGAGCGAGGGAAAAAAAAAAAAAAAGTTTTTAGATATATAAATACATGTCCAAACTCATCTCAATTTGTCCTTTGTGTGTGTGTGTATAAGTCAAAACCAATAACTGCAGCCAACAGGGTCAATATCAGAGGTTAAATCGTCATCCATAGTAATTTAAAAAAATGTCCTGCTTAAATTGGCGCAGTGTCTGAACAGATGTGTGTTTAATTACACAGATGAGCCGAAGATAAAACCGATGAAAAGAGACTTAATAAAGTCGGTTTAATGAGTGTGTAACAGAAAGGAAGATAAAGACGACTCTGATGCGGTGATGTGTGTGAATTTGTGACCAATAACATGAGGCGCTTAGACACACTTACCCATCCTCCCAGGTCTTTGGTTACGACGGCGATAAGAAGACAAGCCGAGGCCAGCAGAGACGCTCGGACAGGGACAAACTGCATCTCTAGCAGGCTGAGCTCACACACAAACCTGGCCAGCGTCAGAGTGTCCATACCGGCATTCACACACTGCACACAAACATACATAATAGGGCTGAACGATTAATCGAAATTGAGGCGCAATCGCGATTTAAAAAGCTGCGCTAAATGCCATATAAAAAAGCTAAACTCTGCAGGACCCTCCAGGACCGAGATTGCCCACCCCTGCTATAGAGTGTGTGCTTCATACTATTAAAAAGACTAAATCGCAATATCTGTCAGAAAAATCACAATGACATATTTTCCCTAAATCGCACAGCCCTAATACATAACACACCGATATAACAAGACCAGCAAATTGTTTTATTCTAAGGAAACATTATTGTAAAAGACCATTTTACTACCAAATTAACCTCCCTAAGGAATTCCAGTGTGAAGCATAGCGCCGGCAGCATCATGCTGTTTGGCTGCTTTTCTTTAGCTAGGAATGGGGCTCTTGGCAAAAAATAAAAAAAGCCATCAGCTCCTTTTTTGGCACAGGGCTTACAAGCTTCTATTAGATGATGAAACCGTCCAACATAATAGCATAACATGCTGTAGCAACCGATTAACCTCTAACATGCAACAGCTACTTCGGCGTGAAAAACCTGCTATTGTAGCTTTAACAAAAAAAAAAACTGTTATACTAATATAAGCATACAGACGACTCATCAGCAGCTCCAAAACGGTTTAAAAAGCTGGCAGAAACTGGCCAGCAGGCTCCATCTCAGCACTTTAGGACTGGCAGATGCTTTAGGAGGCCTTAAAATGACTAATATAATAATGTAAAGTACAAATCCAAGCCAAAACCAGAATAACTTCTGGAGAGCAATGTTTTAGACACCTGAACATCAGATCTATATGTGGTTCTTCTTTAAAATGTTGAAAGCAAACAGTCGTCTAGAATTTTTTTTGTAAGTGGTAGCGTAACATTAGATCTACGTCTGGAATAATGTCTAGAAAAAAAAAAAACAATAAATTAATACGTTTTGTAGCTGTAAACTAATCGAGTCAGATCTTTTATACATAGTGAGTGAAGACCACCATCTTTGTTTACTGCTCTCTACAAAGCAAACTTAAAAAATTCCTCACAAACCATCACTCTCACACAAGATTCACATTCTCAAGTGCAGCTGTATTAAACGTCTCTGAATAGCGTTCGGATTTAATAACCGATTTGCTTACCGGCACAGACATGAGCAGAGCTTACTATAAAAGCTGCTGGATTCTGCTTAAAGTCACTTTTTGTGCTTATTACACAATTGCTTGTCACATTATAGCAGAAAAGCTGCTTCAAAACCTCAACTCACATCTCGTTAACAAAATAAGCAGCTAATATACTGCGCAGTCGGGTTCCGTCACTGCAGTTTAGCTCTGATCCACATTCCGACAGCTGGATGGACGCGCATCGAGTGGAAAGGATGCCACAGTCCCTCCTTTTGTGTCTATTAACAGCGACATTAGACATTGTGAGTGTCTTCTGTGTCGTGGCTTAGCGCAGACTTAGCAGTTAACATGCCACTGATTGTCTCAAGTCACTGAGGGGAAAATGGCAGCTTTTAAAACTTCCAGATGTCAAATAAAAAAAATATATTCATCTAGAAGAGTCCAGTTTAATTCCTTACATTAATAACAGTGAAGTCTTTTGTGCTGCGCTGGTGCTTTAAGGAGTTTAGGAACGCTCAGAATCCACCCTTAAATGTAGATCAAAATTTTAGCTCAATTAGCCATTCAGACATTAGACATTAAACTAAACAGCCATTATAAAAATGGATGCAGGTGGTAGCACAGTGTTTAAGGTGTTAGACTGCTAACCGGAAGATTGTGGGTTTGATTTTTAGCACCACCAAGCTAACACCGCTGGACCCCTGAGCAAGGACCCAACCCCTGAATTGCTCAGTTGTATAGATAAAATTAAAAATTAAAACTGTACGTCATTTTGTATAAAGGCGTCTGCCAAATGACGAAAAAGTAAAGTGAAAGTAAGAAGAAATTACCTCATCTTTGCTGGTAGCTTAAAAGAAGAAAACCTGTGCTTACAATTTCGACTGCTTCAACTTTATAAAATTAAAAAAAAAAAAAAAAAAAAAAAAAAAAAAAAAAAAAAAAAAAAAAAAAAAAAAAAAAAATCAGTCACACAGTTAATAAATTTCTTCTTTATTGTCTGATACAGCAAACGTGTTAATAAGCTCTTGCGTGCAAGCTGAAAAATGTGTGCCTGCGCTTGTGGCCTTTTGCGTCATTACGTCATTATTCTGCGTTCACACCGAACGCAAAATTAACTATTACATACAAAGTCAATGCGGTGACAGTGAGGCGGACACAGCAAACATCCTAGTTGTAAAATTTTAACTCAAGCGGGAAAATCTGCAAAACACATTGTTGCACGTGTTAATCAGTGTCTGTTGTATCCGATGAAGGAGAAGAGCATTATTGTAGCAAAATCAGCAAACACCCCTAAATTTAAGTTCTACCAATAAAAACATTATGCGAGTGACATAAAAAACACTGTGCAATAATTTAGAGCGAGTGACGGGATTCGCTTTGCATTTTGCCAAAAACACTTTTGCTAGATCACTAAGCTGTATTTTTATATTTTTTTCTAAAAGGTCACATGATAAAACATGCACACAGTTACAAACCACTGACTCGGTCATTGAACCTGCTGCTTTTAGAGAAACTCTAAAGGTTAAAAAGGTCACCATTTTTGCTCATAAAGATCAGATATACTAATGAGACACATCATTACTGGCTTCGATACACACTTCTGTGTATCCTGGTACCCACACACACACACACGTACACGTACACACACACACACACACACACACCACACACACGTACACACCCACACACACGTACACACACACACACACACACGTACACACACACACACACACACACACACACACACGTACACACACACACACACACACACACACACACACACACACCACACACACACACACACACACACACACACACACACACACACACACACACACACACACACACACACACACACACAAGTTCTCTCACTCACCTTGGCATATCTTCTTAGAAAGCGATAGGCGACGGGGATGTTGAGTTGAAAGTTTAGTGCCTGTAAGATTTTGCCCTCCATGGCGATGAGCTGAGAGCGCTTGTACGCATCATCACATATATACAGGAAGTCGTCGACGCATGGCGGAAGCCGCTCCTGGAACAAAAACATGCATCAAAAATTAACTAAGGAACATTTGTTAAAAACTAAATTCTGTTATTAACCAAAATCGGAAATAAGGTTTAAGCAACGTCGCTGACGGTACTGCAAGTTTTAGTTTAAAAAAGTCAGTAACAATGGTGCCAATTAGGAGTGCATTGGGACTATAATATAATTAAAATAGCTGACATCTTACTGCATTACTTTCTAGGAAATAAAAAAAAAAAAAGGAAAAAAAAGAAAAGTACCTGAAAATGTATATAATACGCTGATATACAATCAGTATGTAGTTCAACACTGTTTTAGAAGTAAAGATTGGAATCTAATATTACACTAAAATCATGGTGCCAACCGGTCATATCACACTTATGCTACGTTCGATAAATCCTCCTCCAGAATGCTTATTTAAAGGTGCTAGCTGCTCCAGCCGCTGCGAAATAGTATTACTATGGCAAAAGGTAGTAGAAACGCCTGCTGACGACTTCATAGAGCGACTGGTGGCTTTCAGAAATGCATTTTAAATGCATGTGCGAATGCAGCATTTTTCTGGAATGTGAAACAACCCTTTCCAAATTGCACATAGGGCAGCATGGGAATAATGCAGTTTTACAAATCTGTGAAGTCTATAGAGAGCAGGGTGTGGTTTAGGAGTAATGGGTGCAAAAAAAAAAATTTACCTTTCTTACCTCAAACTTGCAGGCGAGAAGCATGGCTGTTGATCCGATAAGCTGGAGCAACTCCCTGCTGGCCTGAGCTACAGCCAGATAATGATCAGTCATCTTCACCGCCAGGTACAGCGTCTCATGATTCAGCTCAAAGTTTTCCTTGAGTGAAAGAGAAATACATTAAAAAAATAAAATAAAAAAAAACAGAGCAATATAAGACACAGACACTATATCACGTACCTGGACCTCGACCAGCCAGTCCACCAAAATTGCCCTCATGCTTGGGTTCAGGCTCGGCTGACTCTCCATGTAATCATGCAACACAAACTCCTCCTGGAGGATAAAACAATCCGTTTTGGTAGAAACAGCATGGTTATTATGACTGGAGTTGCATAACATCCGTGGGTTTACAAAGCTGGAAACTTTCCATGGGAATTATCAGAAATATATGGGAATTAATGGGAATAAACTGGGGACCTGCAAAACTGCAGGTTAGCCTGGAACAATTAGATTTGAATTGAAGTTGAATTTCTACCGAAGTTAGGGCTGCACGATATTGGAAAAATCGGACATTGCAATATTTCGGGGTTGTTTTTCCCCCTGATATACAGTACATTGAAATATAAAAAAAATATCCAGATGACTTGAGCCTACTTTCTCTATTTGTAAAGAATTCTTTATTTTACAGTAATTACAGTTCCTTTGGAAGTTATTTCCTTTGCGCAAAATATAATACACAAATGTTTTATGATTTTCTGGAAATTCAGATACAGAAATTGAATCATTAAAGTTTGTTAAAGCTACAAAAGTGATTGTTTCTTGCGCCTGAATGCTTTAAACCGGTTTGAAACGAAGTGCAAATGATAAACTTTCACTCCATTGCAATTATTCCACAATTCCTGTGTTCTGAACTGCAGCCTGACTATAACCCCCACTTTAAGAAGCACATCCTGTAATGCTATTATTGCACATGCACACATTGCGATGTCGATGCTGAAATGATATACTGTGCAGCCTCAGTTGGTGTTTTCCCTCATGTTTGATTAGCTTATAAATGCTAACACTCATTTTAGCTTCACTTTCAAATTAGCAGCAATTGTCAATTTGGGGTCAGTTGCACGAATGGACACTCAAATTTTTTACTTACTTTAGGTAAATTTTTTAAATCGAAAAATACTTTTAAAGTAATCTAAACACCAGGTGCTGTGGTGGGAAAGTTACATAACAGCTGCTGCGGCTTCACACCAGTAACAACAACCTTTGGCAGCCAGCCTAAACAATATAATAAAAATATCTTTATGTATTATATAACCGAGAAAGAAAGACTTTTTAAACTAACCGATGTAAAACATTTTCGCACTTTAGTTTCCCCCCTGTGGGACACTTTACATGCTGCCAACAATCCAAAATAAACACATCCGTTTTTTAACATTCACATCCTACTAAACAATCAAACCACAAAAGAATCCACATCTATCCCTTCCTCAGTACAAAACAATGATATGTCCTTCTAGAGGATTTAGAACTCATCTGTGGTGTTCAGATACATGCAATGCTAAAAAATGAGGTGTAACTAGGAACTCACTTCTCTTTTCTTCAAATAATCAAAAATGTCTTTGGCATATTCCGGTGTCTGCGTGTGGTCGTTCGAAGCATCCGAGTCGATGTCAAATTCCGGAGGTATCTAAAATACACAGAGATTTCCTTGTATAGATTGCAAAGAAAAAAGAAAAAAAAACTGGCAGTTTGGTGCAATGTATTGGCAATTTTATTTTGAAAACAGTGCCAGGTGCATTGGCCATTTTATTTGTTTTGATTAGCTTTTGCCTCGTGTTAGCATAGAAGTCATGACCCGCATTCTGAGCTCAGCTTCTGATACATTCATAGATGTTTATTAAATTCCTAAAATGTGTCTTGTACTTCTTATTTCACCAATTTTTTTATCCTTTACTAAGTAAACACATGATTTTTTTTTACAGTTTTGTGAATGTGCGTTGGGCTGTTGAAAAAGACACTTTATCCGCTGTGTTTATTGTATTTTAAAATGGTTTGCATCACTTAATTTACAAGAATCTCAGCTTTCCAAAAATAGTTTTTTTCTTTCCGAGTGCTCACACGGAACGCAGTGTGCCATCGGGAGAACAGTGGAACGTTCTTGAGTATCGAATAAAAATATTTAGACCTTATCATTATTAGACAACGTTTATCACAATTTGATATATGATATCGTTTATCAGCCCAGCTCTAGTTTCCATGAACCCTAATGATCAGATTGTAACAGGACTAGAAGCAAAATCAGATTAAAAAGTGACATGTAAACATTTCAATCGGAATAAATTGTCTGAAATTGCGTTTGGATTAAAAGGGATGGTTCTAACCTCTTCTAATTTGACCGAGAGGACATGTAAACACTTCATAGGAATAAAAATTAGACAGTTCTGCACATGTGCAGTGATGTTCAAATCCGTTTGTAAGCCCAGCGCATGTCAACCTGATTAAATCAGCGTTCATGTAAACACTGTGTCCGGATTCATCAATCTGCCTGATTTCATTCTTATTCAAATTAAGAGTGTTCATGTAAACGTAGCTACTGCCTTATAGCTTTTTGACCAATCACACAATAATATGCAAATTAATAGAGTAGAATAATAAATAAATATTAACTTAACACATGGCTGAGGTGTAAACGCAGACCTGAACACTGAAAATTCTGTCTTTGTCTACTCTGGTTAGTTTACATAAGTAATAACGTACGGCATGTAATAGAACAAAAATAGCTAGATGGGGTGAGAAGTTTAAAATAAATAAAAGCCAGTAGATTTGGGCTACAATCCCAAAGACATTTGATCGGAACTGATGAAGCTCCTTGAGCGACGGCTGCATCGAAAATGCATCCAATTCTCTAAACTTACTATTTCAACACTTTCTTAAACTGGCCTTTTTCTGGACATACCTGTGGGGGCAGAAGGTGTGCAGGAGGGAGGGCTTTGGGAAGGTGCTCCTCCAGTTTCTCCACTGGGGATTCATCCTTCTCCTGCTCCTCACCTGGACTCTCAGAAACGACTGGGGCCGACCTGAAGACATAACGAAACGATCACGCTTATTGTACTGGCAGCAAATGAAAGGCTTTTTTTGTTACTGTATATAAACACTTCGGAATAAAAAAAAAAAAAACGAGAAAGAACGAGAGATTACTTTTTCAGGTTGGCCTCATTCTTGGTGGCCACGGGGGTCTTCTTTTGCACCTTCTTGCTTGGTTCTTTCTTTTTCAGAGGATTGCTAAACTCAACCTTGTGAGCCTGGAATACAAGGAGAATGTTGGAAGTCAGCGTGCTTGCTTTCTCACTCGGGAGCTTCCCTTGACGTTTGGACTACTGCAACCTGCAGTTTTACACATGAATAGTCCTCAGGAGACACTAATCGCCAGACACAACAGAAAGCTAGAAAAGGTGTTTTAGACCACAATGGACTGGTCCGTAACAGCGATTAGCATATAAAAGAAACTCACCAGGAAAAATGCGTTGTGTTAGCAGTGTGAATAAGTATTTAAAAGTGTGCTCTTCATGTAAATGTTAAATAAGAAAAACACCAAGCTTACCAAGCTTATCACGCCCACTTTACTACCAGGTGGTTGCTTTAAAATATACCAGGTCACCCTGGGTGAAGTACAACTCCATGCGAAACAGACTTTACACAAATGTGACTTGTGGCAAGTTTTAATAATTAAATCTAGAGTCGGAACAGGTTCTTCAGTCACGCTGGATAGACAGATCTTTTTAGGGCTGTGTAAAAATATCGATACAGGTTACTATGATAATATACTTTTTTTCACAATAGTGTATTAATATTCTGACCTATACTATGGATGCATATAGGGTTTCTACAGGTATCATCAACCCTAATTTAATGCTTTTTAATGCCTTTTTTTAAAATTGTTAATGCCATTAAGGGCCCACGACTGACCACAGATACTATATTAAATAATATATAATATGTTAATTATAACATACACGTGGTTGACCACGAACGAATCATTCCTTAAAATCACTTTTAGCCACTTCTTCTGAAATCAACACTTCCCCAATTTTTGCCTACATTTACTTTCTCCGTGTTAAGGTGTCGTCCCGCCGCTGTCCAAAAAAATCCGAGGTTATCGCAATTCTGCGCCGTCTGAGAACAATTACCAAACTGCTGCCATGTTTTTAGTCACTCTAATGTAGTACAGCAAATCAGTTTTCTAGTCTATGAAGTCTATTATTTTGTCTTAAAAACTTACTAAAATGTTAATGCTTTCAGAGATGGAATTTAATGCCATTTAAGGCCTTAATTTCCCCAAAATCTATTTATTGATTGCTTTTCAATACCCCGTGCAAACCCTGATTTAAATTACAGTTTATACCGAGTTACATTCACGTTAATTCATTAAAATTATTATTTAAAATGTTGACACGGTGCGTGTCAAACAACTTCCTCCTTCACTACTGTAGATGTCAGTGACACATACAGAAAAGGGGCACCTCTGGCTTTGTATTCGCTTTATTTTTGGGTAGATTTTTTTACGTATTGCAATTTATCGTGATATATTGTATTGTCACCTATGTATCGTATCGTATCGTATCATGAGGCCCTTGCCAATACACAGCCCTAACATCTGCAAATGCATTGATTTAAAACAGCCTCAAACATCTGTCTAAAGTCTGCCCAACTTTTGCAGCACCAATTGTACCCAGAACAAAAGTTACTGTACACCAGATTACGGGTCTACGTTGAACACTTACTCGCCGGACATCAATATCATCATCATCAGAGAACGGAAGTGTCACAAAACACTGAGACACAGCCTGGACGAGCAGATGAAGAGATAATGAAGCATGCATACACACACACACACACACAACAAAAGGCTCACCACCCAACAGCAGACTTACATTAGTGATGTCTATAAATGCAGTTCTTTTCCTAGGAGCCCCTTGAGGAGGAGAGGATGATCGCTTGACATGTGGGCCGTCCTCCTGAAACACAGACTGCAGATGTGTCAATGTGCAACGTCAGGAAAAAGGAAAAGTCAGTATGAATGGCTAAATTTACACTTCGGGTCATGCTTCCCAATTCCGATTTTGTGATTATATACAATTTTCTTGAGGACCCACTTACATCATCTTTAAAAACTGAACCGTATCCGATATCTGCATTTACATTATACACAGCAAAACAACCCAATCTAGACATCCTGGCCGGAAAAAGGAAGTCAAAACAGTGCGATAATCCATGGACGCAATAATTATTCAGTATTTTGCTTTCGGAACCATATGTAAATGTCTGCAAAACAATGCTCCATTTAAGAGGAGAAAAAAAAAATAGGAGCGTCCTTAATGTAGCCTGTGTGATTGTAGCACTGATCGGCAAGTGCTAATTATCTTTATCCGATAGAGCGTTATTTCTTTTTTTTTTTTTGTTATTTGTTTATAGACAAAACAGAATTTAAGTAAACTAAAATAATAAATATCAAAATACACAGTTGCACCAAGTTATACATACTACATATCTCTATTTGCTGTCCACCTGAGTTTACGTCATGCACCACCGTCGCTTATTCAGTGACATTCGACTCACGTTGATGGGTAAAAATCTGATCTGTCTATTTACATAGCAGACGTTAATGCCCCTGAGCAAGGCCCTTAACCCCCAATTGCTCAGTTGTATAACAAGGAATTTTGTAAGTCGCTCTGGATAAGGGCGTCTGCCAAATGCTGCAAACGTAAATGTATCCGATTCATATCCAATTTATAAATGAGACCTGCAAATATCAGAATTAATGTGTTTTTTGTGCTTTTGGGTCTGTCATATCCCATCTGTACCACATTAGAGGACAAAATAAAATCGGAATTGGCCCACTACATAAATGCGGTGTAAATGACGCCAATGTCTCTTGTTCCTTGATGCAACACCATGGCAACTTTATATAAATATTATCCCCCCAAAAAGATTGTGTGTATGTACTGGCTTGTCTTGGATGTAATGTTGAGCTGTAACATAATTTATCACCACCATCACTGTTGTGTGAAAGTGAACAAAAACCAACCAGCTACCAAAACACAGCCTGAGCTGGTCAAACCGGTAGAAATGAACCAGTTTCAGAATCACCACCAATACTGATACAGTGTAGATTACTTTTTATTGTGGTGGCCAAATACTGAGAAAGTACCAGATTTAGTTAAAAAAAAGAAAACATCAAGCTAAGAAAATAAGAGAGAGCATTTTTTGAATCCAGGATTGTGATGCCAAAAGAAAACTTAATTCAGCAAAAAGAAAGGCAAATAAATTCATGGAACCTTAAATATACAACTTTTTTTTACTATTTTGATCTGTATACTGGTTTTATATGCAAGCTTTTCTTTCTCTTTGTGCCTCTTTCTCGTCTACCTTTTCTAACCCTATGAACAAGTAAAACTTTTCATTTCAACAAAGAATGGTGGCAGGGCTGGTGACAAGATAACACATACTATCATAAGATATGTTTATCAATCATCCTTTTACAGACCAGGTACCGTTTAGTGTATAGTATTAATTATTGGTATAAATTGGCCCGGATACTGGATGACTCCAGGAAATTTCATTAATAAACACACTTTAATTAATAAAGAAATGGCAGATTGGCTCAAATGGTTAAGGTGCCGAGTTACTGATCTGAAGACCAGGATGACCTGGGTTCAAGCCCCACCACCGCCAGCCATTGACCTAAAGACCATAAAAACCTGGGTTTAAGACCCACCACCGGCAACCCAGCCACTATTGGGTCCTTGAGCACCAGGGGCGCTGTATCATAGCTGACCCTGCGCTCTGACCCCCAACTTACTAAGATGTGATATGCAAAAAAAAAAAAAAAAAAAAAAAAAGAATTTCACTGCGCTGTAAAAATGTGTGTGACTAAATAAAAGCATTTACATTTTAATCTCAGCCTGGGCCCCTGAGCAGGACCCTTAACTGCTTAATTGTAATTTATTCAGTCTGCCAAATGATGTAAATGTCAAAGAAAATGGCATATAATGTAATAATAGGAAGAAAACAAGATCCTACGAAAAACATTACAACAAAACACCACCTAATGACACATTAGAATTGAAATATGATAGTGAAGATAATAAAGTCTGATCTGGGTTTTGATCAGATTATGACTGAGCAGGTTTTTTTTTTTTATATATAAAACTTAAAAAAAAGAACCTTACCACATTTTCTGAGGATTTAATGTGGAGTTTAGGGATCTTGCTGGTTGTCTGTTTCTTTCCTCTTGAAAAAGGCATCTTCTGTCTTTATTTCCTGCTTCTGCTTAGTACTGAAAGAGCAAAAGGAGCACACTTCCTTTATGCACGCGTCCGGAAAACATTGGGCTCGTAACCGTACACACACACACACACACACACACACACACACACACACACACACACACACACACACACACTTACTTAAAACACACTGATCGGTACACCAAGTTTAATCAATGGAACAAGGCAGGTCAATTGCGCCACTACGGACAAAAAATTCTGCAAACATTTCGCAAAAAATCTGAACCTATCATCACATATCTAACTTTACATTTTAATAATATTCTTTAGCGGAAATAAATTAGAGATAAAAAGGAAGTAGATAAAGAACAGCTTACCTTCGTCTTAACATAAATATTAAACAAACGTCTGCGTTCGGATTTTTTGTTTGTTTTGTAGCGATTTTTGAAACACCGGGCATGCACCAGTCTGCGTCTGAAATCTGCGCTGATTGGTCAAGAATTGCTGCCAGTCGACCAATCAACGTGTCGCTGGGATGCCGTTTATTAAAGGGGCGGGATTTGAGAATTTTTCAAATAAACACGGCAGCCAATAGAAATCCAGATGCCGTTGGTTTTCGGGAGACAGTTCCGGTTTTGTGCTTCATGTGAGTGGAATTTCCGGTCAGGACAATAAAACTGATTTGATTCTACCAAGTTTATAAAACATTCGACTGTGAGCATCTTGGAATAAAAAAATATACCTTTGAAATCATGATATTATATGCAACAAAATAATAATAATAAAAATAAAAATGTATTATTATTATTATTTCTCAGAGAAACAGACATATAATTTTTATTATTATTGTTATTATTACTATGGTTATTGTTTTTGTTGTTGTGAACAAATACCTAATTACCAGTAAATTACCTAATAACTGATCTATATATACAACTCAATTCTTTCATTCCTTCATCTTCTATATCTGCTTATTTCCTAATTCGGGGTCACGGAGATCTGCTGGAGTCTATCCCAGCCGTCTCTGAAAGGACAAAAGGCAGGAGGGGTACAATCTGGACAGGTCGCCAGTCCATCACAGGGCTACACACACACACTCACTCCTATGGGCAATTTAGAATCACCAATCAGCCTAACATACATGTTTTTGGACTGTGGGAGGAAACCGGAGAACCCGGAGTAAACATGTGAGGGAGAACATGCAAACTTGAAAGTGAACTCAGAAAGGCCCCTACCCAGGAATCAAACCCAGGACCTTCTTGCTGTGAGGTAACAGTGCTAACCACTAAGCCACAACTAAATTCTTAATCGCTTAAATTTATACACATTTTAGGTTGTATTTCTTTGTCTTTTTATATAAAATATCTATTCTTATTAATGTCACATATTATTTCTCTTGCTGGTGTACAAAAATAATTATTAGTATTTACGTTCCTTATACGCTATGGCCTTCAAATGGTCCCAAAGATAAAAATCAAGTGGGGTGAGATCTGGGGATCTGTGAAAATGGGTTCCATAAAAATGTTTCTTTTTCCTATGTATGAAAACTTATTGGACACCCTGTGTTGTTCTGCTTTTGCATAATACTATAGACACTTAAGTGTAAGTCTCTCAGCCTCAGACGCCATGTTCACAAACCACTGTGGGAAATTCTAATGTGTTTGGAACAGTTAACTGGAAAAGCTTTCAGGATGATAAAAGTCAGATTTTAAGTAGGTATGTGTCACATTATTTGCTTACAAACCCCTCAAGCAGCACAGAAAATCCACTTTGTCTAAAAATTCATGGTAATTAAATAACTAGTGTTTGTTATTTTTATTTATGGATGATTTACAATTCTCACAACAAAATATATATATATACACATTTTCACTTGGCATCATGAATTTAGCAAACAGTTGTTATTGGAGGACATTTTTACTGCAAAATTGCACTTTTATTGTTGGCTTGCTGGACATTGACTTTACATTTGTATGGAAACAAGAAGCTGAACTATATTAACTATGATTGGCTGCTTTACATGTACTTTATATTCCCATATTGTCCAATAAAAAACTATCCAATAAACGTATAAATAAATAATAGTAAAATATAAATTAAAATATAATAAAAACTGCTCAGTAGACCAGTATTATTATTAAATGAATAATATAAAAAATATTTAAAAATAATTGAATAAGTCAACACAGTTACTTGTACAAGACAATAAATTTGCATCCTGCAGGTTTTTGTCCACGCAGTTCAACCGATTTTAAATTCAAAATGCAATTTACTTTGCATGAAATCTTACAAGGTCTATTTCAATAATATATAAAATTAAATATTAAAATAAAATACAATATAATGCTAGAAATGTAAATTACTTCTATTAAAGTTGAAAAGTGGTAGCTCAGTATTTAAGGTGTTAAATTTGAAGATTGTGGGTTTAATTCTAAGCACCACCAAGATTTATACATTTATACCTCAACCACAAACATTTTAATAAACACAGCTCTTTAATGCATATTATTGTTTATATTTATCAATAATTTTAATAATCTTCTACACCTCTACGAATAGCCGCTTTCCTGCACCATGCCACACAAACCAATTTTGCATTAGACACACATACAGGAAGTCAGTGCAGACCTGTGAAAGTGACTGTAGGCCCATTTTTACTTCCTTCTCTTCTCACAGCAGCGACAAAGCTAAGTTTACTGCGTAAAGGTACGATCCTTTTATTACCTTCCTTCATTTACAGTAATACATTGTCTGCTTTCCTTAACTTCTTATATTAAATGTTAAAAATGACAGAGCCTTAGTTTTCGTTTACTTATGTCTGAAATAAAAAAGGTGCATGTAAAATGTTGCAGTGTTAAACCTTCAGAAGAAGCAGAATACTAAATAACTGAAAATCTGATTGGGTTAGAAAAGCAGACAGTCTGCTTTTAAAATGTGATTTTGTGGCATTTAGATATTAGAAACCTTAATGCCTCGACCACCACTTGCCCTTTTCGGAGGCATCATTTTAATCTTCAAGTCTTTATTACAAAATTCTGCAAATTGTCCTTGCTAAATATTCATACTGATTAAAAAACTGTTCTTTTATCACTTATCATTTTCTAACATTAAAACAAATATATAACTTAAATGTATGCTTTTTTATGTAAATTATCTAACACAGAGCCATAAAACCCCTACTGCGAATTTTATAATAGGACTGTTTTATTAACATCTGGAAGAAAGTGGTAGCGCAGTGGTTAGAGTGTTGGACTGCTAATTGTAAGATCGAGGCTGGATTTCCAGCACCACCATGTTGCCACTGTTGGGCCCCTACGCAAGGCCCTAAACCCTGATTGCTCAGTTGTATAACAGAGATAAATGTAAGTCGCTCTGAATACCGTCTGAAGGACTTCTACCAAATACCATACAAACATACACGCTCAAATCTGTGTTATGTATTTTGTTCACATTTTTCATGCCTTGTTTTTTTAATAAATAAATCATTCATTTATTTTCTATATCCGTTTATTCCCTAATTCGGGGGGAGCTGCTGGAGTCTATTTGAGCCGTCTCTGAAAGGGCGAAAGGCAGGAGGGTTACACTCTGGACAGGTCATCAGTCCATCACAGGGCCACACACACACACACTTACACTCACTCCTATGGGCAATTAAGACTCACCAATCAACCTAACATACATGTTTTTGGACTGTGGGGGGAGACCGGAGTAAACCCACAGGTTCCTGCCTGGAAATTAAACCCGGTTGCCACCTCCTAAAACACTGTGCTGCCAAAACAGTTATTTGTACAAGACAATAACTGCATCCTGCAGTTTTCATCCACGTAGCAGTTTAACAGACATCCAAAAAGCTATTTTTTTCTTTGCATGAAATCCTACATGAGGTCTATTTCAGGGCACAAACAGAGAAGATAAGGAAAAATTAAAATGTCAGTCTTCTTTAAAACTGCAGCAGATGCAGTTTGTCTTATCATAAAGATTTATATAATCTTTTTCATCAGTGCTTATTAGGCTGGTGGATTACACCTTACAGTCAGCCCTTAATCAGATGAGAAGAACATGGTTCTTTTGACGTTTATTATACCATAGAAAATGCAATATACCCAAAATCATTCACAATATTTCTTATCTGTATGTTCTTTTGATGAGAACATGGCCCCTGTTCCAACCTGTATAAAAGTAGATTATATTTGTTCAAATCTGAGAAAAAACACCGGAAACATCTGTCACCACCAAAAAACCTCTTTCTTACTTACTTTCTTGGCAGTCACATGGCCCACTTCCTGAAGCAACCTTTATCCTGCGATCAGTTGTGGTTTAAAGTTTGGCTGTTAGTTTCATCTATACACAAACCCTCGCTTACTCTTTTTTTTTAGGTTTTACAGGTTATGTGAACAAAACTGGGCATGTTTTAAAGCGAAGTATGCTGTTGTGACACTTTTTCTGTAATAACATCTTCACAGCATTGGAACATACAAATACAAGAGGCTTAAATTTCACTGTCAGGGTCTTACAGGGTTGTGTGTTTCTGTTGTAAATATGATATAGAATATTTGAGATAAAGATCAGACAAAAAAATAAGACAGTACCGCTTATTTGTGAACAAGTGGCAATAAAAACCTTTTTCTGATTCTGATTTCCTATTTGGATTACCTTTCGAAGGTAGATTATTTGAATTAGTGGTAGTTCAGTGGTTAAGGCGTTGGACTGCTAATCGGAAGCTTGGGGTTCGAGTCCCTTTTCACTTTCAAGTTGCCACCCCTGGGCCCCTCAACAAAGCCATTAACCCCTAATTGCTCAGTCCTATAAAAGAGATAAATGAAATTTGCTCTGGATAAGGATGTCAGCCAAATTCTAGAAATGTGAATGTACTTTTATTAAACTTTGAAAGTGGTAGCTCAGTTTGTAAGGTGGTAAACTGCTTATTTGAAGATTGTGGGTTCAATTCTAAGCACCACCAAACTGCCCCTACTGGGCTCCTAGGTAAAGCCCTTAAAACTTAACTGCTCAGTTAAATAAATGAGGGTGTAAATGTAATTATTAAAAATATAAAGAATAATCTGAGAAAATATTGATTTACATTAGGACTGTGTATTGATAAGAGCCTCATATTACTATACACCGGTCACGATACAGTACATCACGATATTTTACGATACAGTACATCACAATATTTTACGATACAGTACATCACGATATTTCATGATACAGTACATCACGATATCTTGCAATACTTAAAAAAAGTCAAACAGACAGCTAAAAATACAACAAATACAAAGACACCCTTATTTTTTCCACCATGTTTGCTTATAAGACAATGGCTGTATGTGTCAGCGACACCTGGAGGAATGGAGGAGAAAGTTGTTGGACACACTTTGAGGTTTTTAATGAAATATTAATGTAAATGTTAATCAGTTTGAAACTTATTTTGAAAACACATCAATAATAAATGTTAGCATGTCGATACACTTATGTGAAACATCGAGCGATAGTCAGCTGTATCTGT
This sequence comes from Bagarius yarrelli, assembly GCA_005784505.1. Classification (NCBI taxonomy): domain Eukaryota; kingdom Metazoa; phylum Chordata; class Actinopteri; order Siluriformes; family Sisoridae; genus Bagarius; species Bagarius yarrelli. The sequence goes on from VCAZ01000053.1 coordinate 2,181,723, forward strand.
ATTTCTAAATAGCTTTACTTTATGTCATTTTTCATTCTTGTTGTTTTTGAAAGATGACGACTGAAGACTGGTTGTGCAGTAGAGTGAAACTTTGTCAGCTGATCACTTGCCCAATTGTCCAGGTAACCTTAAAAAAACCTTTAAAAAGTCAATACACACCTTGCATATAGTTTATGTTCTGTAACACACCCACATGTGGTTTTTAGTCCAAAATTATGCCACAAGTCCACTGAAATTTAGTTTGCATGCCAGACCTCCTTACCTACACTTTTTACCAAAAACTCTTGGTGTCTACATGAGCAAAGATTTACAAAACTATTCTGTGAAAACTAGTAGAAAGCTTCCCAAAAGATTGTGGGTTAAATACCCAACTGCCACCAATCTGCCACTGCTGGGCGCCTAAACGAAACCCTTAACTATCAATTTCCTAGCTTAATATAAAATATTTCTAGAGATAGATGTACATCTAAGTCACTCTGCATAAAAGCATCTGCCAAAACACTGCCTCCCCAGGGTGCCAAAAATTTACACAAAACCTTTCATATTAGCTTTAACCCAGAATTTCCATACTATAGGAAATTAATTGCAAATATGTATTAAATTTGACTTCTTGCTCAGGTTTCTGAGGAAGTTCATTATTTAAAAATCAAGTCACAGTTCGGAACAATAATCACCCCAACGTTAAAGCAATAATTACCCCAGACGTTATGTTATTATAATTAGCAATTTCTGCAAAAGCTATTATTAAAACATCTTTGGCTAAATTATTCGAATATTTTTTAGAATCCAGTGGAAGTTGTGATTGCCACCGAGTCATATCCTCAACCTCACTATAATCCATCCTCTATTCTCCTGACATTGGAGGTTTTCAGCGGTGCTTTCAGTGAATTACAAGGCAGGAGGTCAGTTGTAAAGATGGACTACATTGATCCAAACGCTCCTGGACCCAAGCCAGTTCATACAGATGCTGTTCACCAGTTTGCCAAGATGTTATCCGAAGACATAGTGGATGCAGCTGTGAGGAAACAAGACACCCATTTTATTAAAGATAGTGATCAAATATGTAACCTCACACAAAGTGGAGTGAGGAAGTGTACACTTAGTGATCAGGAAATGCTAGCTAACAGTCTAACAGCTAAGATTTATAACAATGCACTAGAAGAACTAGCCAGGTCTGGTTGTTCTGCTGGTAAAATATCTGAGGAACATTCAGATGTTCTTCAAACATATGAAAATGCTGAGCTTTCATCCTATCATTACTCCACCGTGCATTACTGTGACCATGATGTACCTGCAACAGAAAAAGATGATATCTATCAAAGAAGATATAGCACCAGTCCTACTCCTCTGGATAGCATGGCCCATGTGGGCTCGCTTGACTACCCTGATGCTCCTCCAACTACGCCCTTACTGCCAGAGATGCTAAACAGCCGTGCGAGCTTTACCAGAAAGCTGAAAGCTGTACTCGCTAAAGAGTTCCTACCCTCAACTCCACCACCCACTCCGAAAGATCAACCGTCTCTAAAGGAGGACAAATTGACTGACAGCACTGCAGATAAATCAGAGTTTGTGGTTTGGTTAATGTCTTCGCTCTCACTAGCATGCTCACAACTCGGGGAAGATAATGACAATGAAAATGGAGCCAGGTTTCAGAGTAAGATTTCAGACTTCGCAGCACAGCTTTCAGCAGAAATCATCCACTGTGTCACTGATGCAGGCTGCAATAAAAGTCTTGTAGATCTGCAGGTCCTGGCCAACCACTTGGCGAAGGACATCATTAGGATATCTATAGCAGAGGTAATGAGATGGAAGAACAGAAAAAGCCAAGAAGGGTCATCTCATTTGGAGAACATGACCCAAGAGATGAGTGATACTATATTGTCTGATCCAATCCCAAATATCCATCCTGTGGAGGCTCTGGAAGCCCTTGCTGGCAGATTAGTCTCTAACACACTGCTCCAGGCTTTGTCCGAGCTGGGAAGTGGTTATTTGGAGAACACATCCCAAACTTTAATTAGAGACATTTCAAGCCAAGAAAGTCCAACCTATTTGGAGAACACAACTCAATATTTGTCTGATCCAATTTCAGATATTCCTTCCGTGGAGGCGTTGAGAGCCATGGCTGGCGGCCTAATTACTAACACACTGGTCCAAGTTGTCTCTGAGCCGGGAAGTGGTTCATTACAACATGCCACAAGCCACCAGCTACCTGATTTATCGTCTGAAATAGTGCCATGGAAAAAATTAAATGATCAGTGTTTACAAATGTCTTTTTGCATCCCTCATCAACCACGGACCAATGGGTGGTCTAATATGAAGTCAGAGTCTAGTTGTAATCCATTTGACCCAACAACTGGGACAGTAGAAGATGTGTTTACTGAGAACATTGTGCATGAATTGCTCAAGTGCTCCATTAGAGAAGCTTCAAACCACCACTTGAGATGTAAGGAAAAATCTTTCAACTCAAACAGACTGAATTCCTCAGTGGAACCACAGCCTGTAATAAGGGCCTTTATATCTGAAACATCTTGCCATGATACACAGGAGCTGCAATGTCTCCTGCTCTGGGCCGCAGCGTCTCAAACAGGAAGTTCTACATTACAGATCGACCTAACTAACAAACACATTCAGCAACAGGTGTGTGATTTTTCCACTTACTGTTTAAGTCAGATTTTGATTGAATTTATTCCTAAAGCATTATTTATTCTGAACATCTGATCTAATACTGTAAGGGGGACACTAGGGAAGAAACCTTAGTACGATTATAAGGGCCAACACACTTGGGACTACAAGAGATTTGTTTTATTAGTGCGGAATGAATGTGGTAGCGGGCCCAACCTCATATTCTTTCAATGTGCCAAAAATGTCTAGCAGCACCCCCGACTATAACGTTCTTGGTGGACGGGTTTTGCCAAGTAGGATGTAATCCTGGATTAACAGACTTGGTTGATCCTAAATCAACATTTTAATCAACCAATCATAAAAATTTGATGTCATAAGTGTGTACCGACCAAACCTGCCTAAATACTTTTTTGAGACGAACCATATTAAAATGTATAACAATCCAGTGACACTATAGTGAATTTAGACTGTATTAATTATGTTGAACCAAAAAAAACATTTCGACAGGGAATCATAAACAGTCACTAATGAACAATTAAACAACTGAATGTAAAATGTTTTGATCACAAGCCAGATTTTATAACCATAAATGTGGCAAAAAAACACATGACTTTACTTTTTATTCATGCATGAACACCTTAATACATAATACTACACACACAAGGTGAGGGAAATGTTCACACATTAAACTGCAATTGTTCAGTACAGCATGTAATGTATCACATTTAAGTATTTAGGTTTTCTGTTTTATTTGATAAAATCATTTATAATGTAAGAAAGGAAAAGATTGACACACACATGATTGGTTAATTAAAATGTTGATTTAGGATTAAGAAAGGATGTTAATCCAGGATCACATCCCACTTGAAAAAAATCACATCCACCAAGGTTCTTAGTGCAATAGACAGTTCTCTTTGAATTACTAACCATTCATAAATCATTATCATTACCAATATTAAACTGGGCACAAAACTCCTGAGCTTTATGAAGACACGGTCTGTTCTGGATGCTGTAAAGGAACTTTTGTAGTATTATCTAGTTAATATAAAAATGATATAAAAATATTAAATTATAGCGTTGTATACAAATTATAAACAAATTACAATAACAGTTGTAATATCCATATCTTCTATTCTGATACATACACTAATGACGTGTTTGTTTTTCTCTTTAGCTCTGTAGCATCTCTCTTCAATCTCAGGTTCACAGCTGGACAGTTGGTTATCTGATGACTTCTCTTGTCAAATATTGTGAAGATCTGCAGATTGCCAGCAGAGGGCAGTCCAAGATTTATACCTCCCTGCTTGGTCAGCTATTGCTCACATAGTCATGATGCTGTATGATTCTGGACTAAAGCTTGAATCAATTAGGATTAAACCTCGGTCCAGAAAAGATGTTATGTTATTATGGATTGATAGATGATTGACACAGTGTAATATGAAATCTACTGATGAGAGCATGGAAATGATTACCAATGAATAAAAGAGCAGGCTGAGCCAAAGAAAATTAAATTGGGTTCAACTTAGTCTAACGCCTATCCGCAGTCTCTTCTGGAGTCGGACAGATGATTAAAACATGACAAAATATGCATTTAATTTTCTTCCTAAATCTGCTACAACACTTACAGTTGGACATCACTTTTGGCCCGTCTACCGCAGAACTGTGCATCTGAATAAATATCGATTATCAGCTCTGCATAAGAGCAATCTGCAGGGGAGGACATGAGACTGAGTGAAACTGAAGCGTGTTAGTAGAACAACAGGCTGCTTCAGGAAGATGGTCATAACTGTAGCGCAGCAACCAGCTGGACACTCAAAGGGGAGGAAACAGTGATGAGGGCCAAGAGCGTTAGGAACATCTGCTGGAAAAAGTGCTCACCTACGTAATGCATTGCATCGAATTAATAAAGACTGGACACTAGATCAAGGTTAACGTAATGAAATGCAGATGATGGTTTAGTTCGAACTCATTTTATATTAGCACAATAAAAAGTCACCCGAGTCTGTCTATCTATCTATCTCTCTACCAATCTATCTGTCTGTCTGTCAGTCAGTCAGTCAATCAGCCGATTTGTCTGTCTGTCTGCTGTATGTCTGTCTTTTTTGTTGGTCAGTCGATCTATCTATCTATCTATCTATCTATCTATCTATCTATCTATCTATCTGTATCTATCTATATGTATGTATGTATGTATGTATGTATTTATTGTGTCAGCAATTATTGTATCCTGCATTATTCCTACTCTAAATATGTCAGTAGTGCAACCAATAAAAAAGCACTGCTGAGGTGTGTAGTATGACGTCATCATGCTGTGTGATTGACATGGCTGTTTGGAGGCTGTAAAAGCAGACATTTTACAGCATTCCATTAATACTCCCAGAGCAGAGATACCTAACATGGCAGGAATGTGCTTTAGTGAACTTTCGCCTCCCACTCGCTCCCACTCTTTGCAAGTGTAACAACAAGCATACAGACACACACACATGGGCTGCTGACATTGCAGCTGTGGTTAAGAGAAGACACAATAGGTCCACGCCTGTTTCTTTTGCATCTGGAGAAGTATTTATTGAGGTTTCCTAGGGAATTCCCTGCCACAAAAAAAACAGAAAAGCGAGCAAGGAGAGCTCGAACCTGAGCGTGGAGGGAGAGGAGGAAAGAAGTGGAGGGCGATTACAAAAGAGCTGAGATGTATAAGCTTGAGTGGATGACTGAGGCCTGGAAAGTCTCCCAGCTCTGATCCCTGCTTTTCCTGGGAGCTATATCACACAGATTTATTTTTCTCCACCAAGAGCCAAAAATATCGACGTAAGAGCTCTCTACATCCAAGCGGGCCCCATTACACACATTCACTTCCCGTGCCAATTCTTTAGGTCTTGCAAAAGTAATTTGTGTGTGTATGACTGTGTGTGTGTGTGTGTGTGTGATAGTTGATAGAAAAGAAGCTGTCAAATCATAATTAAATATAATCCATCTTAGGACATTTTCCTGATAATTTACACTACAAACAAAGTCTTTTTTATTTCTATTTAAAAGTTTGCATCACTTCATGTAGAAATCATGTTTTTCAGTGTAATACAAAACTAGTTCAAACATCCTTAGAAAAATACAGCATATAAGCACATAAAAGAAAATGATTTCACTAGTGAAGTTTGGAAAAAACTCCTGCTTAGAAATTCTCTATAAAAACTCATCTTTAACATCAAAGTGAAAACATACACACACAAAATCACACATTTTCAGTGTCAGTGAAAAAACTACCATGGACTGTTGCCAGAGTGGGAATTTTACCACCCATTAAGGCTATTTCTAATATGACAGAAAAATGCCCAGGAAAGAAAATGCCTTTGGACTGAAAGACATAATTTGGATTTTGGACTTTGTGGTTTTTATGGTCTTTCATCCATTTGGAAGGTTACAATATGAGCTGGAAACAATTGAACTAATCTGGCAGCTCAGATGCCACACACGTTAACCAGAGATCTCTCCGTTGTCCTGTTTGACCAAACATCTGTCTCCCATTTCCATCCGTTTAAGACAAAAGCTATGTCCCAAACCACATTTTGCTGTATTATATAAAGCGTGTTACATCTGACATAGTTTTGGGTGATGCTAACCTCAAAAGGCAACAGATTTTTTTTATAGGTCAGCAACCATAAGGCTGGAAATGGAAGATTTGACAGTCTTGGTCACTAACATGAACACCATATAATGCTTATTTTGTTAAGAAAACTTTGCCGCTAAAGAAGCTGGCCATGTTGGATATCTACTTCAAGCCAGAATGCATTATGCAGTTCATGGTGGTCTATGTGTTGGGGTTTTTTTTCCAGAGGAGACGTTTCCATTTTCCAGGATGCAGTCTGGTCATAACAATCAGCTCATAAAAGTATCATTCGGCATTGAGTAGCTAGAGCATTAATGAACTTTATGCTAGTTGCTTCTTTGACGCAGTTATGACAATACTGTTGCGTATAGCAATAATAACCGCACTCACATGCAAAATCAACATATTGGTGGTGTTCAATAAAATAAAGGCAAAAAGAAAACAATAAGCAATAAGGAATTTTATTCAAAGACCCATGTTATTTGTATTATAAGTGACAGAATAATTTGTAGGCCAAGCACACAACCCTTATGGTAGGCCACAATGGCCCGGCTTGTCACTCTTGGTGTACTTCTTCTTCTTTGTGTCCCATAAAAGGGCTTTGGATCCATCCTAACACTAAGGCCATGTCCACATGTTTATAAAAAAAGTTTTTCCCCCTCGTCCACACAAAAAAAATCTCCCTTTCAATGAAAATGCAAAAACCGCTTAGTCTAGCCAGCATTGCAAGCCAACAGGTGGCGATATAATCCTAACCGTAAAGTCATGTTGGCCAATCAAAAACCGCCACAGGCAAGGCAAAAATTCTGGTTTCACTAGCTACATATTTACCATCTTCACCCTGGAAGGAGTTTTTTTATAAATGTTCGGCTACGAATGACCAAACCGCATTAAAAAAGCTGTAGTTTTGTAAATTCCCGTGTTGGTGTAGACAGAGCCCAACTAGGACAAAGTATCTACTAAATAAATAAACAAACATTTGACAATGCAGTTAATAAACTTGCTATGAAGCTATAATGATGATGATGATATATTCACTATTTGTACCTAGGAGTTCAAACCATTGTAATCATGTCTCAAAGGGACGGGAGGAAAGCAGATACCTTCTCTGAACAAGCTAAATATGTGTGTGTTTTGTTCTAAAATCGCTAAAAATCTAGGCAGATCTATCCTTGTGTGTGTTGTATCCATCAAACAGGCTCATACACATTAATTAAGCACTATGTATAAGTGCAGACGGGGGTTTTATTAATAGCTATAACTAGATGTGAGAACATGAAAACTGGACCTGAGTACCTGGGTTTTCCCGCTTTCACATAATCTGTAAAGTCCAGTTGTCAAATTTATTAGGGAAACAGTGACGTCCAAATACCGTGGTGGCAAAATGTAGTCAATTTTGTGGACAGTATTGGCTGGTACCCAAATGATCTCCAAGCAGCTCATGGGAAAACATAAATACAGTAAATACATATTATATTTATAGCTTACATGCCGTTGAACTAAAAATATTACAGGAAACCTTTGGCCAGGCTATGAGGCCAAATATATGGGTGGATTAGTAGAAAGCATGTTTGGTGGTTTAGTTTCTGCCTCTGTTTTGTGTGTAAAGTTGCATGTTCTCCCTGTGCTTTAAGGGTTTCCCCAGGTTCTCCTGTTCATCCCCCAGTTTATTGTCATTCCTAAATTGTTTGAAGTTTGTAAATGGCAATATGATTGTGTCTTGTGTTAGCTTGGCACCTCATCCAGGTCATTCCAGACCTTGTGCCCCGAGTCCATTTGTATAGTCTCCAGACTTAAGCTTTTATAATAAACATTTAATGTTAGATAAATAAACATTTAATGTTATATATTCATATTCATAGATATTCATAATTTCATACATTTTTGGTCTAGTTAGAGGTGGTCTAGCAAAGCCAGACCTTCAGACTGACGGCAGATGGTCCGGGAACCTTGGCCACTTGTCTTAATGCCCGCCCAAGAGGATTTATGACTGACAGGTAAAGCAGCCAATAACCTTGCGTTTTTTGCTGCGCCATGTGTAGGTAAACGAAATATCCACACAAAAAAAGACTGGTATACTTACTTCTTTGATCAGGGTTGTTTCCAGACAGTACACTTCAACCAATCACTTTAAAAGACACTTCTGTGCTCATGTGCTATATACATCAGATGTTCTGATAGCAGTCTTTAAGAACAACATTATAATTAGCAATTGATATGTGATTAGCATTGTGATATATTATAATAACACTGCAGCGTAGACCTAACTGAAGTTTGGATCCTGACTCTAATTCTGTAATAAATACATGATTTGCCTTTTCAATATAATTATGTAGAAAGTTTTTCTTTTAATTATGTTTGGACATTGGTATTTATGTATTTTATGTGTTAGAGTAACTTTTGATTTAGATCTAGATTAAAATTTATAGCTCCTAACACACCTTTGACACTGATTCTATTTTGGCAAAGTGGCTCTGGTTCACAGTATTTAAAAGCATGGCCGGGAACACAGTCCAAACTAAATAATTAAAGCCTACTCATGGGACTAAGGGAACTTAGTACTTCCATAATTAAGTTATACAAAGCGATTGTTTTCCAGGCCACTTCAAATAGTCATTATTAACAAGATCGAGCAATGAGCAACTTGTTATTATTATATTTTATAGTTATTCTGTGAATATCTACTTTAAATCAGATGGAATTCGGACGTGTGTCAGTGGTAATGTGTAAATGTGAACCCAGTTATCTACTGTTGCATAAGGACTGATACCTGTGTAAATAATGTCACTGAAGACATTAGGACGTATGACTAACAGGTAAAACAAAGCAATTATATTTCATTTTGTGCCACTTCATGTTTAGGGGCGTCAGTAAGTGATCCAAGTAAAACTCTTAAATCTTTTAAACAGTTTGTTCCATGAAACTCACATACTTTTAGGCATCCAGTATTTAATTAATCTTGATTAATGCTAACTGCTAACTATGCAAACACAACAGCTTACTTCTTCGATCAGACAGCTTTGGGGTTGTTTTCAGGTGGACCGTTAAACAATGTGACACACGTCTTACGGAAAACCTGTACACTTCAACCACTTGGAGACTGACGTTGATACTCAGTGTGGTTTGTAGGCTTGAGGTCTGAGGCTGAGACAAGCCTTTTCCCCAACTGTTGTTACAAATTTTGAAGAACACAAATTGTCCAAAATGTCTTTATATGATGTTCCATTACATTGTTCCTTCACTGGAACTAGAAGATCCAAACACAGTTCTACAATGACAATGCCTCTGTGCTCCAAACCTCTGAGCTCCAGAAGAAGAAATACTGTGTTATGTTTGGTAAGAAAGAACTCAAGGGTTATACACAGAGTCTTAACTTTGACTTAACCCTATTAAACATTTTTGGGTAAAAAAAATGATTTGAAAAATAGCCGAGTAGCTCATAGTAAATTTTTAAATATAATTTGAAGTCGGACATGGTGATTACATATCTAGGGGTCTGAATCCTGCCTCTCTCCTTTGGCTATTCCCCCTGGGTTTAGAGAGTCCAAAGACTGATGTAATGTGTGGATGGGTGTGTGTGTTTGTACAATTGTTGCACCCAGTGTAGAACCCCTTGTGCTCCGAGAGTCTTTGGATAGACTCCAGGTTTGCTGCAAACCGGTGTAGGGGAAGTGGTACAGAAAATGAATAGATTAACATATACATTAACATATAACTTTCTAACATATGTTACTTGCAAATTATAACAAAGCACAGTAATTTTTTATTCTTTGGCGGGGGGGGGGGGATGTGGGAATTAGTAAACTTTTGAAACTTTATACGTTTGGCAATTGTCTAACTTTCCATGACTAAAGCTATAAACTATTTAGAAAAAGTTGCATTAAAAATCAGTTTTATTCATTTTAGATTTATTTTAGAACTGCAAACAAATATTCATAATTCTAAACACCGAGCATATGGATAGATTTAGGAACCGGAGAGCAGCGATCAAAAAGCCGCCAACACAGATTCATTCTCCCATAATGCAACCTGTTTAGCATAATCGTACTGTACGCTTACATTTACTCTGGTAGCTATGTCATTTTTTGATTTAAGCCATCATTTGTGTTCTATGTTGACCTCTTACTTAGTGCGATTGCTAAGAGTTTGGTACAATGCCGAAAACTTTCCCAACCCAGCCCATAATTCTTGTGTCCAGCTGTTTTCACTCCAGTTCTGACAGAGACATGGAGCGGACTGATATTTGCAGTGTGCGGATAAGATCCAGGAAGCTCCATGGTTCTTCCACAGAGAGTTTATCTTAAATTAGGAAGATGTCTACACAGTGTAGACTATAAGCTTTAACCTTTATCTATGTAAAGATAAGGGCTAATTTATTGGGTTAATGGAAGGGGGACGTAAAAACATGTCTGTGATTTTCAGTTTTTGGCACCACAACAGCCTAACAAACCTTTATCAAATAAGTCATTCATTAACAGGCCCCCTGGGATATGAATATAAAATGCTACATTCATTGACTTCCTCTTCATGTTTCTTTTTGTCCTTTATCCATGGTTGATACTGTAGTTCCAGAGGACAAATGGTTAGTGCTGTTCTCATTACTTTTATTACTTTAATCATGTTCATAAAATTATGTGATACTGATGTTATAAGGTTCTTGTTTAATGTTTCATGTTTATGCCCCTGTTTATGTTTTATTTTCTGATCTTGTCTATTGTTTCAGTATATATCATGTCATGTTATGAGTACATGTTGTTCATGTTTCTGTCATTTGTTTACATCCTGTATTGTCCTGTCTTATTTGATCTTTGTTCCTTATGTGCTCCTTGTCATGTGATCCCCTTGTCTATGTGTTGTGTTCCCATTGGTCAGTCTTGTGTATTTATATCCCTTGTGTTACTTTCTGTCTCTGTCAAGGATTTCAGTTTGTTCCTGTACCGCTGTCGTGAGTCTGTCTAGCTAAGTCATGTCAAGTCAAGTGTCTTCAAGTCAATTTCATGTTAGATGTTTATGTGTGTGCTAGTGTGCTAAGCTAGGTTAAGTCAAGTCACTCAGTAAATAAACTGCATCTTTGGGTTCTCAATACTAGTCACTTCACTGGAAATCCCTTACAGATGTACTTTATATAAGTTATACACCCCATAAGATTTTTCACATTGGAATGTAATATTATAGCCTGGAGCTGAAATGGACATTGTAATTAAACAAGTATGTCTATTGTACTTGGGTTGGGTAGCTTTGTATGTATTTATTATACACATTATAGAGGGGTGGAAAAAATGACCAAAATTCTATTTCACGTTATGACTAACTTTACTTACATTTACAGCATTTGGTAGACGCCCTTATCCAGAGCGACTTACATTTATCTCATTTACACAATGAGCAACTGGGGGTTAAGGGCCTTGCTCAGGGGCCCAACAGTGGTAGCTTGTTGGTGCTGGTAATCGAACCCTGATCTTTCTGGTATCAGTCCAACACCTTAACCACTCAGCCACCACTTTCCAGGAACTTCTCAGGAATGACCTTTTTCACCATACAGTTATTTCGTGGTTATAAACAGTGGTTAAAAAAGTTTCCAGTCCGTGTAGGTGATTAAATTACACCGTTTTGCTTTTCGTCAATAATTTTCCTCTAATATCGTTTGTTATAATTTTCAGTTTGCTGTCTTTGGGAAGAGGTAGCGCAGTTAAGTGGTTAAGGTGTTCGTCTGCCAATTGGAAGATTCGAGTTCAAATCCCGGCACCACCAAGTTACTACTGTTGGGCCCCTGAGCAAGGCCTTTAACCACCCATTGCTCAGTTGTATAAAAGAGATCGATGTAAGTCGTTCTGGATAGGGGCGTCTGCCAAATGCTGTGAATGTAAATGCTGTCGCAGTAAAATTATCCTAGAAAGCTTTTGTTTTTGGTCTAAATCCGATCGCTGTAATATGCAGCCAAAGAACATGTACTTGGCTAAATGCCAAATGTGATAAATGTAAAGCGTCAGGATGGTTTGTAATTCCTCCTCGGTAGTTATCAGTAGCCTCATCAGCGATAAGTTTGTTTGTGAGCTCTCAATACACGAGCTGTATAAAATGTTGAGACACTGAAATGCTAGAGAGGGTTAGCGACACTGAGAGCGGTGTATCGAACAGATCAGTGTTTAGGGTTTTCTTCTACATTAGCATCAGTTAAAATGTACACATTGATTCCAAATTTAATGAAGTATTGATCGACTTTAATTCTGTGTGGATTTTTAAGGGGTTTATAAGACTTGGATAAGTTTTGGAATGAATTAAGGCCAGTTATTGTAATCAGGATTTAGTTATATAACTACTTAAAAAATTCCAGCACTACTTTAATACAAAAGAGCATTTTTGTTGTTATTAAGGTCATCTAATTACATCTATTAAAGTCTTTTTCATTTCCTGCTTGCAACATAACAAAATGTCTAAAGGCGTGAATGCTTATAAGACATTTATAATCATAAGGAAATGCTAAATGATACATTTGAGGAAATAATTGACATAAGTTTGTGAAATAAACTTGGATATTATCACCAAAACAGACAAAGGGTTAAACTATCATTAGTTTAGCAAAAAAAAGTTGAGCCTTATGATTAAATATCTTTACATTTTGGTGTTGTAGTGCACTAAGTATCCAGCACAACCGGTCTATCGATACCGATCGCAGTGCGCATAAGTGAAAAGGAGGAGGTGATTTGGGACACAGCCTGTGTTTAGACTCGCCCTGCCTTCCTTTGCTCTCCAACAATCCTGGAGTCTCCGGCTGGCCCTTCATCCCCACACACTGAGCTCAATGAGCGCTGAGCTGGTCCGAACACACGCCTAGTTTCGTCCGGTCGTCACTCGAGTCCAGGAATGCCATGGCCACTCAGCCCAACCAGGACTACTTCCGCTCGGTCAGCAGCGAGTCCACTACCTACATGATGGTGCCGGCGAGCGGCCGCAGAGAGTCTCCGTCCAAACTGTGGCTCGCCATGGTGGTGATTGTGGTGGTGGTGCTGCAGATCGCCTCCACCACAGGACTATTTCTCTACCTGAACATGTCCCTGTCTCAGGTGAGCGCACCGTGTGTGTGTGTGTGTGTGTGTGTGTGTGTTTTAGTTGTTGCGCGCTCCTAAACTTAAATGTTTAAATCACAGTTGCGCACAGCTGCGTCTTACTTGCGCAGAGTAAGTTATTTACATTTTAACTTAAAAATAGCAGTAAAAACTTTAATTTTTATAGAATTTAAATACCTCGTTAACTATTAAATAGTATTTTTAATTAAAACCCAGATTTTGTGAGTCTGGTTTATCACAAAAAGTGTACCTATCTGAAGATGTCTATGACGGTATTGGTCCCCTTGTACACACTTTTACCTAGAATAAAATAATAATAATAAAAAAATATAAACATAATGATATGAATATATAATTATATAATGTAGATGAACTCATTTTAAAGCTTTTAAAGTACTGTAGACTATTTGCATCATTTTGTGCAAGATTTCTATAATAGTATATAATATAAATATATATTATAGAGTATATAATGTGTATAAAAACCCAGCAACAAGATATATAATAAAATATTATACGATCTGTTTGTATGTATTTTTCTCCTGAGTTGCTACATAGTTTAGACAGAAAGGAACATTTTAGTGGCTTTTCTTTCTTTTTTTTTTTTTTTTTTTTTTTTACCCCAGTACATTTATTTCTTCATATATTCTCGATACATAGAAAGCAGAGCTTGAATGCTTCCTCATGCTTTTCTTCCTGTGAATCTGCCAAAAAACGACTCCAGACAGATGAAGCATGAGTCCATGAGGAACGCTGTGAATCTCTTTACGGAAATTTTCGAATGATTTTTGTGGCTCAGATCTGTGACTGTTTTCATGCTTTGAAGAGCTGCACTTTTGTGATGAAAAGGCAGTACCGTATATTGTTGTATTCAGCATTGTGGGGGGGGGGGGGGGGTTTTGTGGTTTTTTTTGGGTATTTATTGTATTTCCTGCTGTGAGTGATGTGTAATGCATCACTGTTGTTCTCACCGCCACATGATTAAAAAGGTTAATTCACCTTATTGAGTCAAAATTTTGCAGACGTTTCACCAACGTCTGGTTTCACATTTAAAAAAACATAAATAAAGTGAATTAGATAAGATTAAGGCTATTTGTTCCTTAATAAAGAAACGGAAAGAGAAAGAACTGAGACACAAGACTATAAACAGTAGAAGAAGAAGATCAAATAAAAAAAAAGACTTGCATGTATGGCAAGAAAGCTGACCCTATACTGAACTGAAGGCTGACCTATTTCTGTCTACTTCCTGGTGTCCAGTGCGAAAGTGGTTAGCAGAATGGACTCCATCTGCTTTTAGGTATGTCATGCCGCTGTGACTAAACGAGTTTGCCGCTGAGCATGACTGGTACGACTGCTTCCAGACGCTGCTACTTTTTTGCAAGTCAGCACCCTTTGGAGTCTATTGTCATTTCAGGTCATGTCAGATGTTGATGTCGATTCTTCACAAATGTTCTTCAATTGAAGATTTTTGTGACCGTTCTTAAACACTTAAATTTGGCACGTTTTTTTCATGGATTTATATTATGCTAAGTTAGTTAGCCCTAAACAGAGGCTGGATGCATTCCACTGAGATGAGTTTTAATCTAAATTGTTTCAAAACTGACACGAAAACACAACACTGGTACCAACACAGAAAGTATGACTATTTTATGATGTGGATCTGTTGCCGTTTATGATGTTTTGATCAATCTTTATTAGCCATATTATGCAATACCTTCGACAGATGTTTTTATTTTTTTAAAGATATTTTCAGCTTTTATGGATAGGACAGAGGGTTGAAATGGGGGAGATAAAGAGTTGGGACCGGAATGGACCCAAGCCGGTAATCAAACCGGGTCGCCAGAGCACAACGGCTTGCACATGTCGGTGTCGGCGCTTTAACCCGCTACACAACGGCGCCGGCATGTTTTGAGTTTTTTTATTGACATGCTATTAATTTTTCCTTCAATGCAACCATAATGTAAAATACTTTCTATCTGACTTTTTTTAGAAAGTAATCAGTGTTGCAAGCGGCTGCAATCATGCACTTAAACCACACACAGACACACACACCACTGACATGATTATTAATGCAGCTAATTAGCAATTATTGCTGTGCCTACAGCAATCCTAACCCCCACTTTAATCTCAGTAACTAAAAGTAAACATTTACGCTATTTTAGGTTTTCCTTTTGTTCCTCATGTGGACCAGCTGCAACCTAATGAAGGGCCTTAAGGGCTAGCGTAAATATCCGCACTCACACTCGGCATAGCAGCCAGATGGGACGTCCGACCAGCAATGTTGTTCTAAAAGCATGTAAACATCCCTGCTTATACTTAAGTTATCACAATCCGTAAGAACAATATTGGCAAAATAAAAAGACCCAGCCATTAAGAAGGCCTCGGGTTCTCTCCAGCGCTACATGGACAGATAAATGCTATCTTTTTATTAGACCCCATTAGGGAGGCACCTCACGCACAGCAGGTTCTTCTCGCTTCGTAAAGCTTTCACTCTTACTGGAAATAACACTTCAGGAAGAGAGAGAGAATACCATTTACTGTCATATCACTCATTCTTTCCTTTTTTGAACATTCAAAGCAGGAAGGTTAGACAGGCGGCCTTTTTCTGACCGAGCCATCAACACATTATTTATTATATATCATTTATATTTTATTCACTACATGATATTTATAAAGGTTAGATTCCCGGGCAGGAGCCTTTCTGTGCCGAGTTTACTCCTGGTACCACGGTTTGTTCCCACAGTCCAAAAAACATGTATGTTGTAGGTTGATCAGTGATTCTAAATTGCCCATACGAGTGAGTGTGAATGGGTGTGTGTGGCCCTGTGATGGACTGGCGACCTGTCTAGGGTGTACCTCTCCTGCCTTTCGCCCTTAAAGAGACGGCTGTGGTAGACTCCAGCAGCTCCTCTGGTTAAATGGATGAATGAATATTGGAACACATTGCGATACTTAAAATAAGACTACAAAGCCCTAATTTTTCTGCACTGCTTGCTTGTAAAAGAATGGCCTAATGTGTTAGCACCAACTACAGGAGCGGAGCAGGAAGTCATTTTAGGGTTTAAAACCCAATCGAAATATGTATCGATATAAGAGGTTAGAAATTTGATAAACTGAAATTATCTCTATCCGTAGCTGTATTGATATTTTTTACACAGCCCCACTAAAAGTTGTCTGAACTGATTTTTTACATTAAAAAATAGGGAATTTACCACCTTTACTAAGTGCTCCACTGGCTCCATAAGAATTTTTTTGGTGGTTTGGCTGCCTGTATCCAACACTAGACCTGGAGTTAGTATGCCACAAGCACTTTGTACAATGACCCCAAGCTGAAGACAGACCCAGCAGAGAGCAACAGAGTTAAGAGACATTCCAACGATCAAGAATTCTTTAAAATCACCTTACAATGACGTCTCAGAGGGGCCCATCTCCTCTGGCCATTTAAGAGATTTACAAGCCAATGAGAATGAGATTAAGAGTAAATGGATAGTTTCCTGTAGCAACAGGAGGGTGATTTTGTTTTTTTTGGTTTTTTTACATTTCTACATTCTTTTCCCTGTCCTGTGTGATTGGCTATGTGTTTGCGCACTCAGGTGTAAGATCTGGTATTACCCAGCTACATTTACAGATTTACAGGAAAGCAAAACTTAAACACTTAATACACTTCTGATTATTATCAGCAGCCACTTCTTGTTGTGCATTGATTTCTGAGAAACACCTGGACAAAAGGAAGAAATTTCCACCCGGAAGGCTTTTCAGTTGTGTTATACAAAAGCACTAAATCAGTTGCACAACATGTTTAAGTGGCATGTCAATGTTTTGATTTCATTTTTTTTTTTTTTCTAAATTTAGACTCCTAACCATTATATTAAAAGAACACAATAATAGTAATTGTGGTTAATTTAACAATTTAAATTCAACGCACTATATCCATATATAGGGGTGCATTTATATGGACAAAAAGTATTGGGACAACCGGTGTGTTTTTTTTAAGAACATTTAATTCCAGATATAATCTAGTCTCAGTTTTACTTCTTTAAGAACCTGCACACTTCTGGAAAGGCTTTTTTCACTGGATTTTAGAGCCTGGCTGTGGGGATTTGCACTATTTGATCACAGTAGTATTGTCTGTAAGGTCTGGGGTGCAGTCTGTGTTCCAGTCCATCCAAAAGATTTTCAGTGGGGTTGATTCAGGGCTTGATACAGGACGCTCACCTCAACCAGAACACACTGAGCTCAAAGGGATTGTGCACACACTCATGGGGTAGTGGTATCGCAGTGGTTAAGGTGTTGGACTGCTTATTGGAAAATTGCGGATGATTTCCAGCACCACCAAGTTACCACTGTTGGGCCCCTGAGCAAGGCCCCTAACGTCAATTGCTCAGTTGTAAAAAAGAGATAATTTGTTTGCCGAATACCGTAAACGCTGTAACTGTGCTGTTGTTTGTGTCTCTTATTCCCAGTGAAGGGAAATACAAATGCTACAGTGTGTAACAAGTTATTATTTTGAGATATTTCGCTGTTCAGTTACTTGTTTACAACTTGCTCGTCAAGGTTTTAGCAGAATTAGACTTTATTTAAATTACACACATTTAGAAACAATAATGCAACAATTACATTTTACGGTAGTTTGGTAGATGCAGTATAGTTATTGAGAGTTATTGAGAATGATTTCTAGTAAAGTTTTGTTAGTATTGCTCTCAACAAAAGAAAAAGGAATGGAAAAGAGGATCGGAGTTATGAATTTTGAGTTGATTCTTTTTGCCTGCCCAGACAACCTGCATTCCCCCAGGCTGAATTTCCCAAAGCTGACGAGCTGGAACAGAGAGGAGCGCAGGAGCAAACACAAATCAACAGCAACGATTTTACACCTTGACCAAAAGACGGGATGACTAAGAGAAAAAGGGACGAATTAAAAGAAAGAGCGAGAAAGAAAAAGAACGATCCTGTCATGGCTTTAAGTTACATGGCTGGTTTCTCTTTATAATCCTTCCCCAGAATGTAGCGAGATGTTGAGTGAAGCAGAAAGTTCAGCAGAGGCAGGTCTTACTCCACTCTATCCCTAGCTCCAGAAACCAGGAGTAACACTAGAGCATTGTTCCTTATTTCCTGTTACTCTCTCTGGGATCCGAAATCCACGCTTACCCTTTCTGAACCCCACGTTTGCATCCCCTGCAACCGACGGCTGCTGATTTTATAGCACTTCCCTGTGTATTTTACTACCAAGACATGTTCTACATCACATGTGGTAAGGTATAGAGTCTGCTGCACAGTTTCGATAAGGAAGCTGTGTATTTCTTATGCAACAGCTTGTTTTGGACAGTCTTAAGGCATGCGGGCATGCCGCAGGTTACTGGCACACAATAATAAACCACACCTTGGACAGCACTGTCAGATAAGCGAATAGTCCAAGCCTTTAAAACGATTTTTTGTTTTGCTACTGCTTGAAGAATTTTTTTTTTTCAGCCTTAAATCAAGCAAGCATAAACTTGTACAACCAGGCTAAATCTGTCAAGTAGACAGTGAATTATTAAAGTGGCTCCAGCACTGTGGCTTGAACCAGGAAAAAGTTAACAGTTCTACCAAAAACCCTCCAATTAATAACCGTAGACTTTACAAGAAAACCACAAAGGTCTTTTTTTTTTTTTTTTTTTTTTATTTAAAGACGTCAGTCTGCTCTGCACGTCACACACTATTTACAATCTATGCAAGAAACCGAAAAAACTCATCAAATGCATGAAAATAAGAGGCCGATTTCCTGTAAAGCACTGAGGTTTGCCTTGCGAAGCACAAACCGACGTTAATTGAGAGTTTGTTCTTCTTCCAAATCTTAACCCCAAATATCATGACGTGACCCTTAAAGCTGGCCACAGATCAGCCCTGCCCTACATGTTGCAGAACTACAGCCCCCTTAATAGTTGCCTGATTCACATGGCCTGATTTGTGTAACACCATTGGCTCTGAAAAAAGACCCCTTCACCCTGCACGGCCTCTCCGTCATGCTCTGAAGGCAACTGCTGAAGAATCATTAAGAGCAAACGCCAACCGTGACGCTGAGCAATTTCTGATTCTGGGCTTCAAATTGCATGCAGACCTCCTTCCTAGATCATTTGCAAAGATTTGTAAAAGTGGATGAAGAGAAAGGGAGTGAAAGGACTTGCCTGCAAGCTCATTTAAAATTTCCATTCCTGAGGATGTAACAGCTTTTCAGACAGTCATCCATTCGAACATGTCCTGACACGAAATGTCCTTAAAGAAAAGGTCATGAATTGTGGCCATATTTAATTTCCACCAAGCCCAGGCAGACACAAGTGGTTTCCTCGCTACTGGTTTCTTTGAAAACCTCTTTCCAACGTTTAATCATAAAAATTGAACAACACTTTACATTTACATTTACAGTATTTGGCAGACGCCCTTATCCAGACCGACTTACATTTATCTCATTTATACAACTGAGCAATTGGGGGTTAAGGGCCTTTCTCAGGGGCCCACAGTGGTAACTTGGTGAGAAACGAACCCACAATCTTTGGGAGTCCAACACCTTAGGGCAAAATGACTGACAATTAACAAAATAAAACCAAATAACCTTGGCTACATGCTGCGGAATTATTTCTTAAGTCATCTTTATGACCTTTACATCATACTTAAACAACTGAATATATAATATATAAGCTTTCCTACTCATACATAAGCTTTAACTCTGCCCGCGTCTTAGCAACCCTCTAAACCTCGCTTGCCAACCTGGATCACAATCTGTTAACTAATTTAGATCATAATAACATTAGAAACCAATGTCACCAATCACATAAGCATCACAGACACTGTGCTTAGACTAAGTTTAACAAAAAAGTACCAACGCGTTAAGTGAAAGAAAAAGACTAATAAGAATCATTCAGAAATTTAGAAATTGTTAAGCAATATATAGGACGTCAGTTACAGTTATCATGTCCTAAGTGTCCTAATCTCTGATGTCCTGAGCTCTGATTTTGTCCAGATTTTTCTTTGACTGTTGTTTAGAATTTTTTGGGTTCGTATGTGGTGACAGCAGAGAACAAAGCAATATGTGGGTTAGAGTGGCCCTTCAGCCAAGCACGCATTTCTTTTGGTGAATGACTGAAATATAAATATGGGTCATGGATAGAAGATATGAAATACATTGCACAAGTCGACAGTACTCGCAACTCGACTGTACAGTTTTGCCTGCTACTGCGGTTAAGGCTGGGTGAAAATATCGATACAGCTAACTTTCGAGACATATGGCCGTTGTCTTAAAAGAAAGCATGGCAAAAAAATTACTGCTATTTTATTTCTGAAGTATTGCAATGTATTGTGATGTATTGAACGGTAATATGTATTGTATCGTGAGGGCCTTGCTAATACAAAATGCAAAAATAGCCATTTGTTTATGTTGCTACAGTCACAAAAACATAATGATGTTTGGACCACCTGTATCATCTGCTGCAAAAGGTCCTGTATAGTTGCATTCGTCGCATTTTAACTATTCCACTTTATTCATAACCGAACTGTGTACTCGTCAGTGCAGTACTGTTAAAAATGATCATTCGTCTACTGTCCATCTTATCCTGTCCTGTGTTTTGTATTTAATTCTGTGTTGTGTTTTATGGAGCATTATAGTCCTGGAGGAATGGTGTTCATTTCACTGTGTATCTAACACACAAGGTGTATACGGTTGAAATGACAATGTTTAGCAGACGCCCCTATCCAGAAAAAACTTACATATATCTTCCTTATCCAGCTGAGCAGTTGAGGTTAAAGGGCCTTGCTTAGGGGCCCAATAGTGGCAGAATTAAACCCACAATCCTCTGATTAGCAGTTCAACACCTTGAACACTGGGCTACCATCTCCCGTTTATAGATCTAAATTCTATGTTCACTAGTTTTAGTGGTGGCTTAAATGGTTAAGTTGTTGTTTGGACGACCAGAAAGACCTGGGTTTAAGTCCCACCGCCACCAGTCTGCCACTGTTGGATCCTTGAACAGGTTAACCCTTTCTGCTCCACTGTATCATAGTTGACCCTGTGCTTTGAGCCCAAATTTCTAAGCTAGGATATGCAAAGAAAAAATGTCACTGTGCTGTAAAGTTATTGAAACCTTTCTGTGATTGGTGCATTAACAGGTGAAGAATCAAGGAGTAACAGAAGAGCTGCGGTGCCTGGGATTGCTCAACGCTCTGGATAAAAACCGGGATATTCCCGAGGACCTGGCCCAGCTCTTAGGAGAATCTTGCATCAAGCTGGCTGAAGGCATCAAGGCCTACATCTCTAAGGTAAGTCTACATCTGGAGCAGATTAAGAGTCACAAGAGCTCCATTACGCAATCCGTGTAGCTCCACGCATGCTGTCTGTCTCCAGGGTTGTTTATCGAGAGGCAGCTTGTTATTATGCTGACTTTATTTCGCAATCTTTAGATCAGCACTTTTTAAATACTGCATTTCGCTCTTGTGTTTAGACTCGGTGGCGAAACCAGTAGGCGGTGTCTAGTTAAGCTCTTCATTACTGCTGCCATAAATGTGTCAAAGCAAGTCAGTCATTGCTTAGTGCATTAAAATCTGAACTCATGACTCATTAACAGCATTAAGGGGTTTTTGCTTGTGACAGAATTCCTCAGAGATATGACACACAAGTGTGTCCGCTTCATGAACCACTTCACTTCCAGTCCTAACTCGAATGGAACTTTTTGCGTTTTCCACTGGAGCTTCTGGTTCATCTTGTCTTTGAGGTTTTCATGTTCGATCCTGTTGAAATAGACACAAAACATGAGCGACAGAAGATGTCTAACAACTCACAGGTCTAATCACACGTCTTAAGTACCAAATATACATGATTAAAATCCTTTTCTTTTGTTCACGCTAGTCCAGCACCTCCATTTCTGCACACTTACAGACTTTATGGCGCATGTCACCCCCTCCCGCTCTGTCAAATCTTTCACTACTAATTGAGTGAGGCTGCAAACAATTTATTGGTACTGCGAGACTGAGAGGCATTTGGCACTTAATTCAAAACACATGTGCCATTTTCACAGAGATGTGGACGCAATTATGGCTCTCGAAAGAATACCCGGATAGATATGAGGGTCAGCAACTAGGGGGGAAAAAACTACTTCACAAGGATATATATATGTCCTTGGTGTAAAAACAGACACCGATATTTTATTTATGGAAAGGAATTACTTTGTGGCTGCATTTGTTCCCTTGCCTAAAGGAGTTAGCGAGTGCGATTTGAGCTCTGATAAAGCAAGTAAGAAACAGGTCCAGCAAGCAACAGGAATGAAAGAGGGAGGAGATGGAAATGGACAAAAAAGAAACAAAACAACTGAGCAGCAGAAATTTTGAGGCATTGAAAAAAAAAAAGAGAGAGGAATTTTTCTGAAGTATAGACCTTCAGAATGCTGAGAATGCCAGCACACGTGGTAGTGATTACTGATGGATTGAAACAAGAGGAAAAAATCCCAAGCTAGTGATTACATTATTACATGTAGCAGATTGTGAGATTGTGTTCTACCAACCCTCGAACATATGCATGCACACCGTCTGCCCAGGCTCT
Organism: Bagarius yarrelli; assembly: GCA_005784505.1. Classification (NCBI taxonomy): domain Eukaryota; kingdom Metazoa; phylum Chordata; class Actinopteri; order Siluriformes; family Sisoridae; genus Bagarius; species Bagarius yarrelli. The sequence goes on from VCAZ01000053.1 coordinate 2,204,575, forward strand.
TCGTTACGTCTGCAGTTATTGTGTCCTTTGCGCAACTTTTGATCTAAAGCGAAAACAAACATCTGCTGCTCAGTTTTAATACACAGAGAGATTTAAACATCGAGTGGAAACAAGCAGCCGTAAGAGCATCAGAATGCACCGGGTTGAGACCTGTGATAATATCAGCCTTCCTTTGCCAGTTAATAATATAAACACTGATTCTACCTGGAGTGAAGGAGAAGCCCAACGAAATAAAATCCTGAACTCCCTAAGGCTCTATTTCCTCATAGTTTGCTCAATAACATGTTTTGTCTCTCAATTCTGATCTCACATCCAGCTTGGATTTAGTTTGTGGACTTTAAATAATAGAGGAAACGAAGATTTATTAACTATCACATTAAAAAAGAAACACACACAGTTTGCATTTTAATTTACAGCATTTGGTAGACGGAGTGATCTACATTACTCTCTGTTATACATCTGAGCAATTGTGGATTAAGGGCCTTGCTCAGGTGGCCCAGCAGTGGTAACTTGGTGGTGCTGGGAATCAAACCACAACCACGACCTTAACCTGCACCTGCACTACCACTTCCTGCATTTTCTCCCACCCTTATCCAAAGCAACTTAAAGGCATTTGGCAGAGTGACCTATATTTATTTCATTTATATCCATCTGAGCAGGTGAGGGTTTAGGGCCTTAATCAGGGGCCAAGCAGTGGCAGCTTAATTTAGTTGGGAATTGATCCCATGATCTTCTGATCAGAAGCCCAACGTTCTAACTGCTGCGCTACCACTTCCACCATGTCTTACATCCAACCCATTTATCTAAGTAGTAAGAGCTTTGCTCAGTGGCAACTTGGTAGAGATGGGACTTGAACCCATGACCACCCAGTTAGCAGTCCAACATCTTAATCACTGAGCTACCACTTTTTTTACATTCAAAATTTTTTGTTAGAAGCAATCTTAGCAATATTATTGCTATTAATTACTGAATCCCTACTAATTTATTTTTTAATTACCAAAATACATCAATGCTTTGTAAAAAAAAAAAACCTTTAAAGACCAGTTATACAGGTTTAATACTTATCACAGCACTTTTATAGACTATTGAATCTGTCAGAGTTTTTTCCCCAAAACAACAGCTTATTTTACAATATTAATTATAACTATCAATTAATTGTAAATGTGAAGGATTGATGTATAATTAATTTAATTCGGAATTGTTGACACCTTCCTGTGAATTAAAATGGTTAATAGATGTAGGAACAGTGCAGGCATTTAAAAATATTTCTTTCAATAATTCAGTTCAAAAATATTTATACTTTACCAGATTCCCATAGGATTTTTTATGTTAGGTTTATTGTTTTTGGGAGTTTTTTATTTCTTGAAAGATGGGTATGTGCCAGAAGCAGGTTGTATACTATTAAAATCAAATCCAAAACCCAAAACTTAAGCCACAATGAATAAAAAATGAAATAAAATAAAGAACAAAACAATAATGTCCAGAAATAAGTTTAGCCAGACCTAAGTTAAGAATTTGATCTTAGGAACTAACTTACTATTGACATTTTAATGTGCACTACATGACCATTTCTGTTATTGCCGGTTATAAGAGCACATCTGTAAAACATAACACACTAAACACCTCTTTGGTTTAAAAGAAGTTTAGTTATCCTAAGGGTGTACAAACTTTTGGACTCGACTGCATGCATTATTTTCTCACCTCCTTTTAAAAGAGGGGTTTTTTTTCAGAGAGAGAATGTGCATAGGGATTGTAAGCAAGACACATTTGGGGAAGAAAAAACGAACAGAAAAAAAAAAGCTAGGGAAAGAAAAAAGAGAAGTTAATAAGGTGATGGAGCCGGGGCCGACTGGCGCTCTCGTGTTGCTCCGCTGTGGAGTACGCAGTTGCATTTCTCCTGCCAAAAATGTTCTCGAAGCTGGTTCTACTTAAGAGTCAGATTTCACTAACCCGCTACGGCGACCTTCTGAGCGGGAGAGAAGCAGAGCGAGATTTAAACGCAGCTTTAAAAATGTTTGGAAGCTGTTGTGACAATTTTGTGCGTTGCCAAGACTGAAGGCAAACTGTCACGTCTTTAACACCCACATCTAGTGTGGAAAAGTCAAGCAGAGGGGACGATGGGTGCAGAAAACGCGCAAGACCTTCGGAGGTAGAAGATCGAAAAGTCTGAAAAAGTGTGTATCAGAGTAACAATGAGGTCTCTGCTCGAGTGCAGCAGAGCGGGATGGTGTTTCGGGTCGGTTTATCCTGCAGCTCTGAATGCCAAAATGCACTAACCCTCAAACACAATACACCGATACACAATGCATCAACACACACTGACATGAGGGAAGAAGTTTTTTTTAAGGCGTGTGTTTTTGGTTCATCCAATCGACGCTGTTATCATTCTCAAATCTTTTAGCGCATTCCACAGTGTAAAGTCTGGCTATTCGAGATTTATGGTTAACCCGGCCAGTCTCCTTCTGTAGCATAGTCACTGTTACTTATTAATGCCTCACCCTAAGAAAGCACAGCGGAGAAAAGTCATCGAGAAAATAAACTTCATTCCAAACCCAAAGTCGCATGCAAATATTAAGGAATTAGTTGATCCGTTGAGCTCAGCCACAGAAAAGTCAAAATAGTTTCCTCTATGTTGTCTTTTTCACTGTGTGCTAGTGTGTGTGTGTGTGTGTGTCTGTGTGTGTGTGTGTGTGTGTGTTTGAACAAATACTCCCCAGCACCTCTTGTCCATCTTGTGAGCTTTTTGCGGTCAAAGGTTTCATGCAAAGTTTGTTTATTGTTAGTGTTGAAGCGCATTTAAAGTTCCTGTTTCTGACCTCATTCATCAGCATCTCGCAGTTTACAAAACAGCTGTTTTCACTGCGCACCAATCATCCCTGTTTCCCGTCTCACTTCCTGTACATCTGACGAGCATACACTATGCCAATAACTGACAAAGTAAACCATCTTTTATAGACTAAAAAATGAACTGTATGGTAATGTACCAGGCGAACCTGCAAACAAGAAGGGGGATCACAAAATAAACCATACTGCAGAAGACGGAGGTCTTGTCTCGCCCTGGAGGAGTTCATTTTGTTTATATGGAACAAACTCATTACATGGCTACTTACCAAATGTCATTTATTTGACACAGAATATTTATTGCTGAATCTTTTCTAAAATAGTCCATCAGCTTGTAGTCGATTTTCTGTTTAGTGTTGCCTTTTAAGGCAAAGTAAAGCATAAGGAGTTCTTTAAATAGAGGAATTCTGTAACGATGTTGATCTTAGCAGACTACGCTGAGTGACATGGATATGAGCGTCCTGGAAGTCCGAAATCACAACCCTCAGACTGCACGGAATCCAGGAATCCGGAAAAAAGGAATCCAGTTTTCTTACAAATTTATAACAATATAAGGTATTTAATTAACATGGAAAGATCACAACACTGAGTAAACCTCAATCCCCTTTACTCTAGAGAGCCAATCAGGTGAAATGAACTTTGACTGAAGTCTAAGGAATGATTTTAATGGATTTATTTTATTAACTGTGATTTAGTCATTTAAATTGTATGGATTTGGGCCAACGCTGTAATGCACCTGCATGTGAGGTTGCAATCCGGGTTCGATTCTGGCTCGGCTCCTTTCCAGTCCCATCCCTTGATCAGTTCTATCAATAATGGCAAAAAATATCTTTAAATTGTATGGATTTGATAAATAAGTCTCTGAATTGTGAGTTTGAGTTTATCTGAGATATCTTAGATATGAGATTGGTTTTGCATATTAAATCAGACTCCTGTATATTCCCGAATGATTGCAGACAACTGCCCATCAATGTAAAATGTGTTTGCTTACCGTTAAAATTTCCCTTCACTGGAACTCATGGACTCAAACCTGTTCCAGCATGACAATGCCAGTATAAATTACGCCATCAGTGCATGACATCACTAATGAGAAAATCCCCACAGCAGTGCTTTAAAATCTATTGGAAAGGCTTTTCTTTAGGAGTTAAGTTTATTTACAGCGCACAGAGTAATATGATGGGATGTTTAGCAAGCACCCATGGAGTGTCCATAAACGTTTGGTTTGTCTAGACTTTTTTTTTTTGTACTTAATTTTCAACACACTTTTATATTATTTTAACAATTGTCACTCGACTCAGACTGACTTTACATTAGATTTAATTTCTCAATTTTCCACCCTAAGCTAAATCTTTCAATCGACTATTGTTGCTTGTCAGTCTGTACGAACATGATCCTCGTGTTACACTGTAAATTCTCGGTTGTCATAATGTCAGACAGTAATGACAGTCAAAACTCAAAAACAGACACACACAGGAGGACTCGTGCAGAGTTTTAAGTCATCAATTTGTGATGCATTCTGTTATCACTCTAAATGGTAGCTAGCAGCAAACGAAAACAATCTGTAGCAGTAATTATGCTGATGACACACCTTAATAAGTGTCATTTTGTCCTGTTCTTTCCACTGGACTCATTTCAACATTTTCTCCTGGTGGTTTGAAGTTGTAGCGCCAATAACGTCATCAGGTTCTCCGTTCCTATTGGTTTTTTGGTTTTTGATGGTTGTCAGAGGAGAAGTTAAAACTGCACGCAAGTGTGTGAAATCTTCTGACTCTTCCAAAAATTAATTGCAGGGAAAAACTGATTGCACCGTCTGTCAAACTAGCAATCAAAGACAACAGATTTTAGCAAAAAAAAAGATTTTACTTTTGCCTGGGGTGGTTTTTGACGTGTGCGAAAAAGGGTGAATGCGAATAAAGATAAAAACGCATTCGCTGAAATAGCGACTATTAAACCCACATGTCCACCCGTCTGTTTCCGCTCTGTTCTGTTTGCCTTGGTTTATTTACTGTTGGTTACTAGGTTACCAATACTATCATCAGCCTCTTAATTAACTTGATGAATTCGCATTGGGGTTTTTTTTTCTTTTAATGCAAACTTCGCGTCGCCTCGGGATGCCTCAGCCCTGATGGCCAAATCAGACTCATTAATATAATAATAAGTGAATTTATAGTTGACTCAGACTCACTTTGATAACAAATCAGTCACAGATTCTCATTTATTCTCATAGGTACATGAGGCTGATCTTCCTAATAAATGTATTTCGACCTGTTCAGACTCGCAGATATTTCGAACACTTACCAGCAATTCCGTCTCACTTCGGCCTCAACTGACTCATTATAACCAGAGATTTAACTTAGACTCTTTTGTATATAACTTGTATATGACTGCTACTATTGCAGGACTGATAAATATATTTGTTTAACAACCAACAGCTTTGCCCAAACTACTACTGCAATTAATTATTCCTTTCCCAGAACCTCTTTCTGGATTCAATTTGCTCTGAGAAAGACCTAGGGGATTTTAGACTCGCCCGGGATGTGAGGGTGAGATCACTCAAACATGGACAGGACTAAACGATTCGATTGCAACACTAAACCTGACAGTGCTGCAGTTAAATCTTTGCCATTACGCTACAGACGGCTTGTGTATATGATCCTCTCAACTGTGACAACACATTCATGGCATTGTACATTATAAAGTACTTTTAATCACTGAAATGTGTGAAAAAGTGTTTGACAGATTTGGTGTCAGGTCAGTGTAGAGGAACTCCAGAGGCGAGCATGGACTCGGTCCACTGTCTCATACTGTCATGTGCAGATTATGTCATTTTAACATGTGCGTAGGCGATTCTATGTCTGATGAATAGAGAGACAGCTTCGCGCCAACATCAACAGAGTCTCTATAGTGCACTCGCACAGGGCGCTGAAGGCTAGACTGAGAAAAAGAAGAAAAGACCATATGGGGTAGGAAGGGGGGGGTCTGTCTCTACAGGGGAGAACAGAAACAGACCATAAATAGAGACTTATAACTAACTTTAGTTAAGGAAAAAACAAGCACATGCTGGGTAGGAACGAATCAAATATTTTACATTTCTGGTACAAACTAATTACAGTAGTGGGGTTTTTTGGGGTTTGTCACCATATCATCTCCGATACACTGTGCAGAAAAAAATAAAGACCGGGTTCCAATCTAGCATGAAAGAGTTGCTTTACTGAGACTTAACATGCTATTTAGTAATTTTTTGAAATCTGATACCAGCAGAAGACATTCTTTAGCCCTTGAGTAGATTTGTGTGTGTGTGTGTGTGTGTGTGTTGCTTTTTCAGTAACCTTTTTTTGCTCACATTTCATACCAGTATTATTAACTATACGTTTCATAGTCATAGGTCTCACAGCATTACGCTTGGAATTAAAATCAAAATCTTCCAAACTTTTACCTCCAAACACCTGCAAGACATTAAACACACGTGCCTTTTAAAAATACTCTCTAGTTGTTTCCAGAACTTTAAGTGGACACGATTAAGTATAACGCAAGATCCGTAGGGTTAAAAAACAATGAAGTCATAGGTTGAGGCATTTAAACAAGTCCTGGATGCTGAACGTTGCTGGTTCAAATCCTGGTCAGCTTGACAGGGATAAATGAACTGGATACATGAGGGTGACTGGTATAAAATATGACCGTCACAGGTTGCTGCAAATTTCATCCCCTGGAGCAAGTCAAACCTCTAACAAACTCGATCCAGGTTTCAGAAACTACCTCAAGCGGCAGTTTCGCCTGTGCAGCTGGCCAGCACCCATTAAAAGCACTCCTCTGTAATTGTGTATTGAAATATTTCTATTGTATATTTCACTCGAAAATACAGCTGTAATGTTGGCAGACTTGAGATAAACCCTAACCACACACAGTAACTGGGAATGCGTGAGAGACATATGGCAGGAGGTGAGTGTGAGGAAACGGGAGAGGCAAACTCAAATGCACTGTTTTAGGTTGTGTGAAGTCCTCTGCCAGGATGGAGACACAAAGAAAACAGATAAAATATCCTCAGATGTATAAGATGGTCAGGAATGTTGAGTCATTACATGTTCCCGGCGCTTCCTGCACTGACGGGATATGTCTTGTCTGTCACAGGTAACAGAGAATATAATCTCCAGACAGACATTCCAAGGTGAGTATTAAATTATTGTCTGTAATTACCTTCTTTCCGTCATGTAAAACCCAAATCATTCTTGGCCTTTCGCTTCAGTGGTTGTGTTTTCAAAAGACTGATTTTATTTTGTTCTACCGCAGAAGCCAGAACTCTACCGCATAATTACAACACTACAGGGGCGAAGTTTGTGACGCAGAGACCTTCGGCGCATCTTACACTCAGCAGCATACAAGGTGAGCCATGACTGCTTTCGAGAAGAATTAGAATTGGTTTAGTTTGGTTTAATTGTCCAGGTTGCCAAAAAAAAATTATTTTGTTTTTAGCTTTAATGTACATCCGAACCATTAAAAAATATTTACGTATAGTATGGTTAGATGGCTAGTATCAATGAAATTCGACGTTGATATTGGCACGTGACATAGGACGTCACAGCAGCGCAAAAATCAAAAGTTGAATAATGTTTAACTTTAATCAGAATAAATGAGTGAAATGTAACTACTAGGAAATGTTTTTTTTTCCTTACGTAAGCTACTTAAAGCAGGCAAAAAGTGCCGCGTCTGCGATTTCCGCCATTGCCGCATAGGATGAGTCGTCTCTACCGCGGCCTTATGGCATTGTAAAGTGTACATCATGTACATATTTAAAAATCTGGCTCAGAGTAGTAGATCACTTGTGAATTTTTTGCTGAATATTTACACACACAGTTTGGTTTAATATATAAAATGTGATTTCAGTTATGTAGGAAAATGCTTTCAAAATTAAAGAAACATTTGAGATAAAATTAACGTCTAAATAAGTCAATGTAATAAAGTAAATCTACAGTAATAAAAGAAAAATAATACTTGCCAACCATCTTTTTTGGGGCAGTGGTGGCTTAAATGGTTAAGGCGCTGAATTGCTGGGTTCAAGCCCCACCACCGCCAGCTATTGATCTGAAGACCAGAAACACCAGCGGCAAGCCAACCACTGTTGGGTCCTTGAGCAAGACTCTTAACCCTTCCTGCTCCAGGGGCGCTGTATCATAGCTGACCCTGCGCTCTGACCCCAACTTACTAAGATGGGATATACAAAAAAAACATTTCACTGTGCAAAATAAAGGCTTTTACATTTTGCCCTAAACTGACAGGAGCTGATGATCATTTACAACATGGACTACTCTTAAACAAAGTCTCGTTCAACAATAACAGAAAGAAGATCCTTATTTTCTAAATGCCTTTATTTTGTTACATAGACTCTACAGCACAGTGAAATTTGTTTCTTCACATATCCCATCTTAGAGATTTGTATCAGCTATGATACAGCGCCCCTGGAGCAAAAAGGGTTAAAGGTTTTGGTAAGGACCTAACAGTACTAGACTGGCAGCGGTGTTATAAGGTTTTATGTATACACTACATGGGCAAAGGTATTGGAACATCTTACATCTATGATAACCTTCACACTTTTACACTTTTTTTTTATTTATTTATTTAGTCGCTATAGTGTTAGTAAGATGAGGCAATAATAAAGGATGTTCTGGTAATGTGTCCACAATCTTTTGTCAATATAGTGTACAATGCGTACGAATCAGCCCGGAATTTAAATCCTGATTTTCCACATTTTCTGTCATGTTCTTTTTCCCACCAAAAAGCAAACAGTGCAATAAAAAGCATGAGAATCTAATAAAAATCAACAGACAGTTCCACAGCTCTTTCCGTTTTGCACGAGGTTCATGTGAAACGTGTTTTTGCTGGTAATAGATTATTTAATATATATTAAATCGAATTAGAAGCTTTTATTTTGAAATCTTTACGGACATGCCTGTCATCATGTGATCCAGATGGAGAACAAGGATTCACACTTTTCTCTGGTCAAATATTAAAGCCCGTGCCAAAATACTGACTAGATGCAGATTTTTCTTTTGTTTTAGTGATGAAATTTAATTTTATCGTTCTTTAAAATACAGGATTTTTACCTTCTGATAAGTTTTAAAAGATTTTTTTAGAAAAAGTACAAAATCATCAAACATACAAATAAACAGTTTGTATTATTTCCTGTCTGGATGTCTGGACGTCCAACAGTAATGCTGCTCAACCGATGTGATGTAATGCAGCTGATCTTTGTTAGTCAGCAGCGTTACACACATATGCAAGCCAAAATGTCTGTGTTTCCATGCCGTGAGTCACATGTCTGATAATTAAAACTGTGAAAGAGGTGAAGCTGAGTTTCGCTTCCTTATTTGTTTTCCTGTTTCGACTGCAAAGAATTGCACTAAAAAATGTTCATAGGCAATAAAATGTTTTTGTTTATCTTATTAATAGCACTTACAAGTTCAAAACGCTTAAAAATGCCACAATTCTGCACATGTTTATATCACAGCCCGGGTGATGAAAGGAAAGCGCTAATGTAGACATCTGCTGCTCATCTGCTGTGCACTACTTCCTTTGTCTCAGGCAGCCTGCAGTTAGGAACTTCTGAATCTTAGACTATGTCATGGATTGGCTCTTATGTGAGCTATTGATCTTTATTGAGGAATGCTTTTCGTTTAGTTTGGATAACCTCCCACTATAACACACACACACAGACACACTCCTCTCTCAAACCATTCTCCACACTCCTCTGCTAGACCTGAACGTTCTCCCTCCACTGTGTCTGCTTTCAGTCAGCTTCAGATCCATACCGTCCTCTAAGTGCTAATCTTCTACATACATCACTCCGCTCTCCTCAGCTCTGGCCTGTCCTCCTTACAGCTCACCACTTGTTTTCTTTAAGTCGCTCCCTGTTACATTAAAGATATCTGTAATCATTACATCACAAATAAAAGATGCAGGATTTTTAGAGACACAGTGTAAAAGAGTCAGCGAGGGATATGATCGGATTTAATTGATTGATTTAGAGTACTTTCTCTCTCTCTCTTTCTCTGTCTCTTTCTCTGTCTCTCTCTCTTTCTGGCTCGCTTTCTCTTTTTTACTCATTCTCTCTCACTCTCTCTCTTTTTCACTCTTTCTCTCTCTTCCTCTCACTCTCTATCTTTTACTCTTTCGCTCTCTCTCTCTCACTTTTTCTCTTTCTTCGCTCTCATTTTGTTCTTTTTTCTTTCGCTCTCTCGCTTTCGTTATTTCTCGCTTTTTCTTTCTATCTCTCTCCGCTTTCTTTGTCTCTCTCTCTAAAGTTTATTTTAACATCAGGTAGCTTTACTGAGTTATTACGCACTCAATAAAAGGTAAGTTGTGAGTAACATAAGATGCAGCTGTTTTCTTATTGAAGAGTCGGGTGAAGCATATGAACATTTATTAGGCCATACGTTAGGCATTATAAAGTGTTATGTATCCCGTCTTAGAAATATAGTCAATAGTTTTTCCCTGTTATTATTATTATGACCACTAATTAATATTCATGTCATTTTTACTATGGTGAGGCTCTGCTGTAAAACACTATTAAATATTACTACACGATATTGTACCCAGCCCAGTCACTCAGACCTGAATGCTACACACACTTCGATTTTCTGTCTTTTTTACCTGAATATAAATCTCTCTTCCAGGTGCCACCCCTCAGTTCCCAAGTCCGCAGGCGGACCTGCACCAGTCATGCCGCCACCCCGTGCGATCCTGGGCCAACCAGAGCTTCGGCGCCCATCTACACAACATGACACTAGCCAACGGACGTCTCCGTGTGCCCCAGGACGGACGCTACTACCTGTACGCACAGGTCTACTTCCGTTACCCGTCTCCCAGCGAGGGCGAGCAGAAGGGCACCAGCCACCAGCTGGTTCAGTGCATTTACAAGAAAACATCATACCTAAGACCCATCCAGTTGCTGAAGGGTGTAGGCACCAAGTGCTGGGCTCCTGACGCTGAATACGCCCTACACTCCGTCTACCAGGGGGGTCTGTTCGAGCTGCGCGCTGGCGATGAGGTGTTCGTGTCCGTCTCCTCCCCCTCCATGGTGCATGCAGAGGACTCCTCCAGCTACTTCGGGGCTTTCCGGCTGGACCTGTGAGGAAGCCTGAGGGACACTGCGCCGAGGTCACATTACCCAAGAGGCACTGGGAGGATTTGCTTGTCTCTTGTGTGGTCCCAGGAGACAGCTCAGACATTAAATTGTTTTTATTTTCTTTTAATAGATTGACATTTTTTATATGTGAAGGAAGTGGTGCAGACCCCCACCCCCCCCTTTAATATGGCAGAAGAATGTATGTATATTTTTAACAGCACATCAAAGATGTGCATCTTGGAAACAGTAGCAGTGAAAGACAGTCGGATTGCAGAACTTTGCGAGGCTTTATCTGGGCCATCGTGCACATGTCTGATGTGCCTTTGCCTCAGGCCATGGAGCACCAGGATATAATGCGTGTGTTTAATTCTATTCAGATGCAAGAAGAGACGAGTGTGTGCCAGGGGAAAGAAAAACAATTTATACTATGCAGATGCAGGAATTCTCTGTGGCCAGTCGAACCAGTGGAGCAACATGCAATCACAGAGACCTAAAAACAGACACAACCACCTGGACTTTTTCTCTCTCACTCTCTTTCTCACACACACACATACAAATAAATACACAGAGAGAGATAATGCAGACTGAACTTATTTAACCCAGAATGTCAGAGATTTGGGAACATCGAGATGAGGCGTGTTGATGCTTTCATTTAGTAGTCAGACTATAAAAATCAAAGGCACAGGCTGGTTTACTTCACATACAAATAAATCATACACTCCTACTTTTATTTAAAAGCAGACCCGCCTCACTCACCCCAACACCAACACGCCCTCGCTCGACAACAGCGCAGTCCAGCTTTGATTTACAGAATTAAGAGTGTATGAAAGGTTAAACAAACAGCGTGCCTTACAGTCAAAATGTCACACCCATGACCTTTCAATGCTTTGTTTCTGCGAAGGGACATTCACATGATTGGGAAGCTTTTCATTGGAATGACATGTATGTAACTCTTTTTTTATTCTCTCTATCTATGGTTTTCTTCTTGATTGTTTGTATGTAGGACTGTATATATATATGTATATATATATATATATATATATATATATATATATATATATATATATATATATATATATATATATATTCATGGTGGCTATTTAAGTTTTCACAAATGCCTCGTACCATGTATTGGGCTTAAAAAAGTAGGAGATCTCAGTGATGATCTCAAGTTTGACCTACTGAGGTTCCACAAGGCTGAAGTCGGACTGCAAACCAGAAGAATATGCCAAGGCATATCATTTGATGCATAACAGAGTAAGCGTGAGGCAATAACATGTAACACAAATGGCTAGGTTCTTGATAAAGAGCCAAGTTGGACTTCAACCTAATTTTTTTTCCACTATTCACTATGCCACTATTCTCAAGGTCTTTAAAACCAACTTCCAGTAATACTCAATACACACAGGAGTGAAAATCACAGCCCAAGCACTTTCTGTTTCCTTTTCCAAGGACCGGGCTGCGAGCGTTATAAATCATCATCTCCATCTGGGACAACATTTTGAAAGGAGTAAATGCGTCAAGGAGACGTATCGTGCAACAAGCGTAATCGATTCCGAGTGAGTGCGAATGCGCATTATCAGTCATCGTAGCGCAAACGCCGAAGTGCCTTTATTGATTTAAACGTGGTAGCGTGTAGGTTTATTAGACTTCACTACTGCACAATCAGTAGAACAGAGGTTATGGCAGGGTGTTACGAACAATTTGGCAAAGGCTAAGTAACAAGCCTCAAACATTCAGGCTAGGGTACACACAGTATATGCTCAAGTTCCACTGTTTAAACTACAATCAGCGTTCGATACATCAGTCGTCTTTAGCACAGCTAAGTGATCCCGTAGCACCATGTCAGGGTCGACAAGCTAGCATTGGAAAGGAATGACCCTGTAAGCGGGCAGAAGCGGCCATGCATGCCTGTTCCTTTTCCAAAGAAAATAAATAGTTCTCCATTCCAGCAGGTGGCAGTCGTCTGTCTTTATAATCAAAAAATCTCTCTAGTAAGAGCTCATACTCTTCTACTACTACAGAAAATATTTATTAGCTATACAAATACAGGAGAAACATCACACGTTTGATGTTGTCAGTTAAAGCAGTAGTCAAAAAAACACTTCACTTAAGGAGACAGCACACAATGCCAAAAACATACATTTGCTTCAGGTAGCAGATCTTTTTTCTTAAGTTTGTTTTTCTTTAGTAAGGAACAGTGCTGGGTGCTGTTTGTTATTTATACTTTAATCATGGAGCCATTTCTTTGACATATCGGGACATGCCACATGGCCAAATGTTAGTGGACACCTGACCATCCGTTGCTGCAAATTTGCAATCACACACATTTAGATTTCCCTTTCCTGGAACTAAAAGACTCAAACACTGGTCCAGCATGACAATGCCCCTGTGCACAAAGCCCTGAGCTCCATGTAGACCGAGCATGTTATAGCTGCTCTATGTCCTGTACGGAGCCTCGACCCTACTGACCAGCTGACAGGGTTTTTACCCAACACTACTAACTAATGTTACTAATATAATTATTATAACAGCAAAGAAAAATCAGCTCTATAGTTTTCAACAGGGATGTTAATCTAGGACAGGGGCGGACAATCTCGGTCTTGGAGGGCCGGTGTCCTGCAGAGTTTAGCTCCAACCCTAATCAAACACACCTGAACCAACTAATCAAGATCTTGCTGGGTATACTTGAAACTTACAGGCAAGTGTGTTGAGGCAAGTTGGAGCAAAACTCTGTAGGACACCGGCCCTACAGGACCAATATTGCCCACTCTTGATTTAGGATGTCCGTTTGTGGTGGTCAGGTGTCTAATATACTTTTAGCCATATATTGTATAATTGGTGTAAAATCGAGGTGTTATTTGTTTTTTCTCTCACTGCTAGGACTGGAGTGGACCTAAATTTACATTTTGGGGATTAAGCAAACACCCTTATCCAGAGCCACTTATATTTATCTCTTTTTATTTTATCCAACTGAGCAGTTGATGGTTAAAAGTCTTGCTCAGTGGCAGCTTGGTGGTGCTGGGAATTACATTCACGATCTACACTAGGCTACCACTTGTCTAAACAAACTAGCTGGTTTTTGGTCTATAGTTTCCTTTTCACTTTCCAACTCTTCTGCTCATGTTTCTGTGCCACCAATTCACATTAACTGGTGTTAATATAGTGATAGTTACCACTTAGACATAATGACCTGAAACTACCACCAGTCAGCTTGGTTTCTCCAGAGTCCTACCACAAATCAGGGACATCTGGTTACACAGAAGCTCAAGAAGGACACATGTTTGCCCAGGAGTAACCCCACACCAGTCTAAAGCACATGGAACTGTGTGAGGTTCAGCCATCCACAATCTCGCTGTGGAATACAGGCTAAACACACCAACTCCACTACAAACAAACAAACACTCCCTTCTGACCCCGATGTTAAGTGTTAATGTGTGTGACAGGTCGCCACGGACAGGCTTAAGCGGATACACAGCTTCTAATACACAGATTTCGAAAGGGATCACTTGATCACACAGACGGTGAGAAACTTAATGTGAAAATAGAGTCTTGAGGTGAATGTGTGTGTGTGTGTGTGTTTGTGTTGATTGTGGATGCAATTTATTAAATGCCCTGATCTGTTATATGATTGAACTTTTTGTGTTTGAGAGCGAACTACGGTAAAGTTTTTTTTTTCCCCTTAAAATAAATGAATGAATGTAGTCAGGACCATGTGAGCAATACAGAACAAAGGAGCTTTTGTTTTTTTTCTTTTTTCTCCCAGGGCTCTGTGTGTGTGTGTTTTTTTTCCCTTCTTCCGAATTGTTCATAATCTTTAAATTACTAATATGTGGGGCTCATTTTTCCTTTGATGACAGATAACATGCACTGTTTACCACTGTTTTATCTCATTAAGAATGTACAATTGTCTGATTGACTTTTTCTGTAAAAAAAAAAACAAAAAAAAAAAAAAAAAAACCCTTTGATCGGTTATGATCTGTGATTTCGAGGGACGTGTTTCTAACAATTAAAGTGTTTGTTTTTCAGCAGACTGTTACTCAGTGTTCCTACGTCTAGACCTATGCTTAACTTTTTTTTACTCATCTGGTTGCCATACATCATGTTCTCTCAGGGCTTAAAACTTTTCCTCCTGCACTCTCTCTCTCTCTCTCTCTCTCTCTCTCTTTCTCTCTCGCTCCCACACATACACACACACACACACTCAGACTGAGTTTAAGATCCCGTCCTCCGCCCATCTACAACCCCCACATCTCTCATAACTCACTGAGACAAGCCAAACGTGAGTCACCATCAGTCTTATTCTTGCTGGGGGTCCTGACCCAACCCCCTCGTCCTCTTTTCCCTCCTGCAATCTCGTACACACACTTGGTCATTTACACAAGGACAGACCACACACACGTTTAAACCAGTTCACACAAACCCCCTAACCAACCTATTCAGCTGCGACCACACACCTTTCTATTCTTTGTCTATCAGACAAACGTGTATATACACCATGTCTTTGTCCAAACCCGACCTCACACACACTGAGCCCTAACACTTGTCTCGTCAGTCGGTCTGTTGACCACCCTGTGCACGTGCACCAGTCAGCTTAAACCTTTAACATTGTTTCTAAAAACTTCCAGACATTCCATTAGATAAATGCATCCTTGTCCTTTCCTGTGCCATAATTCCACCAGAATGCCATCAGATTCCCTGCTCAGGAACAAGCGTTGTCTAAAACCACTCCGTCTCCTAATTTGCAGCCACATCACTTCTCTGACATGAAGAAAAACACTAATAAACAGACAAGCCCAACTGGTAGCGCAAGAGCAGCTCCAGAACGTCTCCTTCTCTTGAGATCTTGGCTAGCTTTTCTCTGATGGACTTTAATACAGTCAATCATTGATTATTCATATGCTATAAATTAAACACACCCATTATCAACCTTTTTATTTTAGCTTTTTTTTTTACATCAGGCGTCCCCAACCGGCAGTCTGCAGACCAGTACCGCTCCATGGATCATTTGGTCCTGGGCCGCAAAGAAAAAAAATAGTGGTTAAAATTATAGTTGCTTTTTATTCTTTAGTCTTTCAGCTTATTGTAAAAAAACGACTTCGTCTTCGTCTTCGTCTGTAACGTGACAAATAAAACCCCCGAATCTGTTTTTCACTGTTCTGGCAATAAGATGATGGAATGAACTTCCCATTAATGTGCGAAAAGACGAGTCACTGTCTATCTTTAAGAGCTGATTAAAGATCTACCTTCTTTTTCAGATATTATTTACATTGCCCTTTTTTTCAACAGTTTGGGGTTTGTTAAACTTTGTGATCTGCTGTACCTGTATCGATCTGTTCATTAATAGAGACTCGAAGCAGGTTTTCTACATCGCTCTGGATATTGATGTCTGCCAAATGACGTAATGTAAAAGTAGTTTTAATTCGATGTCATATTTTTTTTCACGAAATTAGACTTTTAATAAGAATACATGAATTTCACTACAAGAGCAATTATGACAAAAAAGTCGTACCAGATAGAAATTTCATCATGTGATAAACACAAAATGGCCAAAAGTTTGAGGACACCTGAATTATTACACCAACTCATTCCAGAGCTAATTCCCTCTTTGCTCTTATACCAACCTGGAATCATCTGGAAGGCTTTTTGCTAAAACAGGCAGCTCTGCTGTGAGGATTTGTGATCATTTAGCCACAAAAGCGTTGTACAGTGTACATCATACACTGATGTCAGGCAATAATATCTGTCATTAAATCAGCAATCCAATTCATCCCAAAGGTGTTCAGTGGAGTTGAGCTCAGGACATTCGAGAACATTCTTCCAATCCTCACTTTGTGAACTCTGGCAATGACATGCTGGAACAGTGTTTGAGCCTCTCCGGTTCGGTGAAGAGAAATTTTAATAATACAGCACAGAAATACTCTCTAAATTATTGTGTGGTCATTTTTTAGAAAGCCCACATAAGGCTACAAAGACCAGGTGTCCACGAACTTTTAATTGATATCCTAGATATTCCACTCCTCTTCTCTCCTCTCTTCTCTTTCCTCCTCTCTAGTGAGTTTCCACACCCACCACTTCCCCATGTCCTCCCTATTAAACAATTCCATATCCATAGTCCAGAAACCCCCAGAAATCCAGCCTGAAAGTTCAGAAGTTCCTCCAAATTTGTAGACTTTTATAATCATTTATCGTGTCATTTACTTAAGGGTGGGTTAGTCTGCCATTAAATGTCAAAAAAAATCAGCAAAACTTTCTGAAGCTCTTCTATTACATCATGATGATAATGTGAACAAGAAGGAGTTTATGAAACATCCGGGTTGAACCTATTCCCCGATGAAACTCAGCAACAAACTTAGCAAAGTCATTCAGTGATTCTACTCTGAGCTGTGAGAGAATTCGGTCATAAACAAAACACCATCTTTAAAAATCTGTTAAACAAAGTCGAGCGACATTAAGGTGAAACAGTGGAATGGTGAGAATCAGACAGGGTGAGGGATATACTGCCTTCAGGCCTGTAGGGCTCACAGTGCTGCTGAAGCCACATGAAGAGAAGAGCTGCACCTGAACAGAGAGAGAATGTAAGCTGACAACCGGCTCGATTTATAGGGTTAAATAGCCTGTCTGTCTGTGTGTGTGTGTGTGTGGGGGTGTGGTTTATGATTTTTGTGAATTTCCCTTTAGGAATCATAACTCAGATCTTTTAAAGAGGACACCTCTATCATAAAATGACAAACCAACATGAAAAATATCCTAGCATACTTTAGGATTTACTTCAGAACGAAGAGGTCATTTGTAGTATAGTGTAGTATATTATAGTATTTACTCTATCGTTCTGATGTGAAATAAACTGTAGTAAATACTGTGGTAAACTTTACTAGAGTAAACTAGAAGACTGTGTTATACTGTATTATATGATAGTATTTACTAAAGGATTTAGTTTGTTATAGTATTTATACTCGGTTAATGTTTACGCCGTACTATAGAAAGAACTGTAGTGAACTGATCAACTGTATTTTAAAGAGTGGTTCTATGAGGAACAGAGTTGTTAATGGAGGACAGTGTGTTCCAGTGGGAAAGACCAGATTCCCATTTCTGATGGACAGCAATGTCAAATCACTGATTCAGTAAAAGTTGACGCAGATTAGCAAGTGTGTAAATTGGGTTTGACACAAAATGGGAAAAATATTTTTTAAATTGAATCCCATTTCCTGTGTTCACATGATTAAATCTGCCAAAAAATAATAGTATTGTATTAAACCTACTATAAATCTATATAAAAAAGATGTCTTATTTCCTGTCTGAATAAAATTTAAATGATGTGGGACTTAACTTTTACAAGCTTTTATTTTAAACTAACCTTATTACCTGAAAATAAATCATTAGTCGCACAGGACATTTGTTAGAGACACATACACCAAACCGCAGGGGTTTAGAAAAGAAAAAGCTGTCTGACGTTACCCCAGCAACAGGCTAACAACAGATGTAGACAGATTCTGTCTGACAGAAAATATGATTATCCTCACCGAAGCTAATTAACCGACTCAACCAACTCGCATCTCCTTTCTTTCTTTTCATCCATGATGACATTAAAGTAGTCGTCCATCGCTGCTTCTGTACCACAGCTGCCGTACCTGCTAATTAGACCTTACAGTCAGGTATTTTTAGTGGCAGACTTTGTGTCCCGCTCGGTCCTGCTCCTCTGTAATAAAGTCAGCTAGTGTGAGGTTTAAAAAAATTACTTTAAAAGTGGCGGGGGGGTTTGCACAAACAAGGCTTTGGAAAGTGTAAGAGGGAGACATGTCCCCTTTGTCCCCAGTGAAAAGTACATCCCTACTAAGGATTTACTACAGTAATTAATGTAGTCATGTGTTTATTTTACTATAGTAGAGTTACTATAACTAGTGTAGAATTAACACAACTAAATACCACATCATACCATTTGTTCTCTCTCTATTTTTCTCCTTTTCTTTCTCTTTTTCTATATAATAAGGTTAATATTATAATAAGGTTTATAAACACTCCAGTATTTACCACAGGTAATTGTACTCATTCTGCAGCATTTGGCAGACTTACATTTATCTCTTTTATCCAACCGAGCAACTGGGGGTTAAGGGGCCTTGCTCAGGGGCCCAACAGTGGTAACTTGGTGGAGCTGGAAATTAAACGCTTTCAATTAGCACTCCAACACCTTAACTACCATCTACTACAGGTTTTATAGTAAAGTTACTCTGCACTGCACTATTTTATGAAATAATCGATTGATATCTCATGGAATTTACAATCTGGACTGGAGTCAAAGCTGTAATCCTTTATACGATGTGCTCAGTTTCCTTCAAATAACGCATGTTTTACAAACCCACATATGGGGTTAATTTGCGTCCGGTCATGAGGGCACTGACGATACAGGGGATCTTTTTTTACATATATATATTTGATGCAGAAACATGATTTAACCTCAATATTAAGGTCTATTTTTATTTCTAAAACATATTTTTGAATGACTGAACGGCCATAAAAGCAGACACACCTTGATTCCTCACATACTCGATCACTCACACACACACACACACACACAATGGACACACAGCCTAGTATTGCAATGCTTTGCATTTATCAAAAAAAAAAAAACATTAAATTTGTTTTAAACACAAATTTCAGTGTCTGGTCAGCATTTTACCGAATAAATAAAGCTACACATCCGTGTTGTGTAACGGTATTTAAGACTGCGTTATTATCTGACCCGTTTTGGTCCATTTTCCCAGAATAGCAGCGCTGTGTTTACTGGCTCGACTCACTCTGTTTTAAATTGAAAGTGTGTTAGTGTTGAGTTGGGAAGCAGGTTGTGTTGCGGGATAAAACAAACCCAGTGATGGTCCAGTAACTCCGAGAGGTTTATCCATCTGCAGGCTGTTTGCTCCACAGTCTGAATCCTCTCTTACGTTTCAGACACAACTCACTGGTGGGATTTGGGTTGGTGACTGTTTTTTTCTGCGCCTATAATTCATTTGTTAGGCTTTGACCTGCTGCTCTCGGAGAAACACAGGCGCCTTTTTTCGAACAAACACCTTACAAATAACCTTCAGCTGCATGTTTTTTTTCTTAGCTTGTTTATCTTCCTGGGTTTGAATGGCACATTTGTTATGCCACAGCTGGATAAAGCACTAAGTCGAACATTCTTCCACTGGGTGGTGTGCGGCTGTTTACAGATAAGGAACACGGAGTGGGAGAAGGAGAGGTGGAGGGGGTTGTGTGGCTTTGGTCTATGGCATGTCCTGCACTAGATGACATTTCATTCAGCCCTGGACTCCCCAGACGCCAAGCTCTTGCTCTCTCTCTCTCTTGCTCCTTCTCTTTTATGCGTTCTCTCTCTCATTATTTCGCTCTCTCTTTCTGTCTCTCTCTTTTGCGCTCTCTCTCTCGCACGCTCTCTCTTTTGCACTCTCCCTCTCTCCATCTCTCCTTCTTTCCATCTCTCCTTCTTTCTATCTCTCTTTCCAGCTCTCACTCTCTATATCTTTTACTCTCTCTCTCTCCTCTCTTCCCTTTCTCTCCTCTCTCTTTCTCTCTCTGATGCCACAAAAAAAGAATCCTTTGTGAATGTGACCCAGCCACGCTGTTTAATTAACCTTCCCGCCAGCCTCTCCCAGCAACACTTGCCCTGTTTTCTCAGGGGGTCATTAAAAAAAAGGATTACTCCCTCGTTCCTGTGCACCTCGCATGAACGTACAAAAACATTTACTTTCAATCAGCGGAGACAAACATCATTTTTTTTTCTCGCCTCCATTATATTACAATAACGCAGAATTGGCTGTTGTAGGGAAATTGGCTCTCTAATAGTGGAAGAGGGCCGGGCAGCGGGGAAACGCCGTCGGGGGAACATCCTGGCGACCAGTAGCCCAGACTAGCATGAGCAGGAACAATAGCTTCTCCGACCCCAGCGCCCTCGTAGCTGCTCACGGGAATTTTAGGACGAAAGCGAGTGCGAGAAAAAGTGAGGGGTGGGGAAGAAGTAGCTAACATGCTTTTAACATTGTGTTAAGGTAGATAAACATTAGCAGTACAATAGACGTGGGGTGAGCGTGCTGAGGATGGGGAGTAGAGTAAATAAATGTCAGGGAGCTGCTTTCTCGCGCTTTAACCTGCACTTCCTTTGATAGAGAGACGCCTTTTTATGTCATTATTGGACTGCCTAAACAAAAGGAGTCAAATGGAAAGAAGACATGATGCTCAGCCGAGGTTGTCCAGGGTCAGAATGAAAGTGAACAAGATAAACAGAGGATGGATAGAGGATACACCCATGAAAAGTCGATCACAGGAAGAGGAGCGCCACAGACAGGGTAAACTACAACTCCTTTAGACGCAGTATGACCGTGACTTTAACTCCCTAATGAAACAAGCAGTCCTGAGAAGGGAAGAAGAGTTGGCAAAAAAAAAATAAAAAATTGATTAATTACAGTGCAGTCGGGTGAAAAAGTGAGACAGACAGTGACCTCTACTGGCCTGGGATAGGAAAAACAACTTTACACTGAACACTGTGTCTAACGTGGTGTCCCTGAAAACCAAGAAATGCATCATGGGTATTCTATGAATTGGTATTCTAATGTCTCCTAGTGTACTCCAACATGTGAATCTGGAGGGAATAGAAAAATCAGGAAGCAATGGTAATCCTTTTTGTTAAGCTAAATTTACATTTTCTGGCCGGTGCCGTGGTTAAGGCACAGGCACCCACATGCGCTGAGTTTGATTCCAGGCTCGGGTTCTTCCCGGTTCCCAAACCCCCCTCCCCTTAATCTCCCTGTCCTATCAATAAAGGCAAAATGTCCAAAAAATATCTGTCATTTGGCAAACACCATTATTCAGAGTGACTTACATTTATTTTTATTTTTATTTACAACTGAGCAGTTTTGGTGTTTGGGGTGTTGCTCAGGGGCCCCAGCAGTGGCAGCTTGGTGGTCCTAGGGCTGCAGATCAGAAGATCAGGAGGGGTGCTAGGGATTAAACCCCTGAAAGTCCCGCTTGCATGTTAACATTTAGACTCTGACATCTTAATTGAACACTTCAGCTCCACGCAGCTCTAATATAATACCGTCTTCGGATTTGGCTTTTCCCCGTGTGAGTGTCTGACAGGCCGGCTGGGAGTGAGGAAGACAGAGTGTGTGACTTTTTAACATGATACACTCTTGTCTCATCTCTCATACACTTCCCACAGCGATTGTCTGACCCGGGCAAGTTCAGGCATGTCAGCTAGAGTGATGGAGAAAAGTGCAACCGAATGCCTGACATTCCCAAAATGCCCTCCACCTGCCGTGACTTCCCTGAAAGAGAATCCCGGGATGACACATGCAGGATTAAAAATAGGTTTCAAGTCAGTGCGTCTTTCAAGAAAGATGTGGATCGGTGATGCGTGTGTGTGGTAGTCAGCAGCTGAGTGTGTGACAGCTTCAGGGCGAGCAAAGCTATAAAGTCAGATCCTTTAGGAGACAAGGTTTCCCGTCCAGGCATGTCGTCCAACTTTGCTTCTCCTTCTACACCAAAGCCTCAGGTCATTCTTACAAAAAAAATACAAATAAATACCCAGACACACACACACTTTTAGTAGGTAATTAGGACAATGTGGAGAGGAAAGTGTGTGCATGTATTGGAATGGGATTTAGTGTCTCTCCTGCTGAGTGGAGGACAGGATACTCAGTTGAAAAGGATGGACTCTGGGTCTCTGTTTGTCATCTGGGCCATGTGCTTCAAAATGTCCTTCTTAGTGATAATCCCCAAGAGACGCCTACAAAGATAGAGGAGGAAGAAAACACTGTAAAAATAAAGAAGACGTATTTGAAGCTAAACACAACTTAAGCTAGTAAATCTACCAAATTTATAGGAATAACAGAAAAAAGAAAATGATTTAAAGACTTAAAAAATGATGCTTAAACACATGACCACCTGTATGAATAAGTCTAAGTGTGTGTATGTGTGTGTGTACATGAATTAAGGGTTAGTCAACCCTCAATCGCTCACAGATGTCATTTCCATTTGCTGGCTAGAAGTTTGGCTCCAGGGAGGGATAGAGAGATAAACAGACTGCTCATCTTTCAGACAGACACACACACACACACACACACACACACGTTTATGTGATAGCCTATAGAGCTAACTATCTATTAGCAAAACCACTAATACAGCTTCATTTAAGTCCTAAACAGGATTGTCATATTTATTTTTAATGTCCCTGATTTCATATTTCATTCATTTCATTTTACTTTAAATAAAATTCTCTTTATCACATACCACCGCTTAGTATGTTGGGGTCATGGCACAGGGTCAGCACATGGTACCACACCCCTGGAGCAGGAAGATTTAGGGTGCCTTGCTTAAGGGACCAACAGTGGCAGCAGGGAGGTGGTAGCTCAGTGGTTAACATGTTGGAATGCTAACTGGAAGATTGTGGGTTCGATTCCCAGCACCACCAAGTTACCACAGCCAGGGCCCTTGTGCAAGGCCCTTAACCCCCAATTAACAAGTTGTATAAATAAGATACATGTAATAAAGTGAATGTAATTGTAAATCTGGTCCTCGAAACAACAACCACCCCGGATCTTAATCGTTCCTGCTATTAGAAACCACATGCAGAATATTAATGACATGAGCTGTGCTGCAAATGAAGTCCATATACACTGAGAGAGAATGGAGTGTGTATCTGAAGCTGATTTACTGTAATCTTACATTTTCAGGGGGCCAGACCGCAGGCTGAATGTTACGATTTTTTCCCAGCATTCATGTTTAACCAAAAGCAATTGTAGTCACTAAACTACAGTGTGGCAAAAACCATTCCAGCCGAATGATGAAACACTTCATACATATTGTACTGATTGCGGTATAATACCAATAGTTAGATGGATAAAATGTACAAAAGCACAAGAAACCTGTTTTCAATTGCCAGCCATCAGTTTCTTTTTAGCTTTTTTTTTTATTTTAGAAGTAAATACCAATTCCACAGCAATAATAAAATACACTGACTGTCAAACAATACAAACTCACTTAAACAAATCCTTTCTTATTATTTTCAGTTTATCGACAAAAAAGATAAAAACGTCAATTTTTAATCCTTTTTGATTTTTTCCTATGAATAATATAGGTCCCTCTCTCTTCCTTTTGCGTTTTCTCTCTCCAGCTGCATTTACACTACAGCTCTTAATGCCCAATTACATCTTTTTTCGGGGGCATTTCGCCGTTATTTGTAGGACAGACAGAGATGAAACAGGAAAGATAGAGAGAAAGAAGGTCAGGCTGGAAAGGACCTACAAAAACACAACAGTCAATAGATGCAATGGTGTGTGTGTATATAGATCTATCTATCTATCTATCTATCTATATACATGTACATACATACATCTATCTATTTTTTTCTTGCTTACATAATCATAAATCGTATCCAATTTGCGCCACTTTGGAGGGAAAAAAAAAAATCTGAATTAGGTCACTTGATACTTGCGGTGTAATTTTTCCTTCAAATTTTTTCCCTATTTATTCTTGGTCTTTCCCAGTCGTTTGACAGCCACAAACCATGGAGTGTGAAGCCCATCATGATGTTTCCTCTCAGACATATGAAAACAGACAGCCGCATCTTTTCAACACATCACAGCGAATCCGCACACAATCGGCAGAACGTACTATCCACATCCGCTTCCATATGGAGGAGTTTGCAAAAACCTGGCTAGTATCTATGTGACTGATAGGAAGATTGAACAATTACATCTCTCCCAATCAGAGAACAGAAACATTTTTGCTCTCTTGGACTCCTTCCAGCTGTGGCATTGTTGGAATTTTACCTCAGTCTATTAATTACATACACATTTCCGGAATTTGGCATAAATTATCAATGAATACATTGACACTGGTTTATTGGGTCACTGACTAAGAATACCATTACAGTGAAAATTCCCCCTGGGACATCATACAGCAAGAAGTCAAAAGACTCCATGTTGTGCTACTCGACAGGAGCCTGCCTCTGTTTATAGCCGTAAAACCTCTGATGCATCCATGCACCCCTGCCCTGACCATAAATTACTGTTGCAGCAAAGTCATGGTGAGTCACAGACAGTGTTTGGCTTGTTACTTTGAAAAATGATTATAGTTATAGTTATCGGTTACTTCTCACAAATAGTAATTAGGTTACATCATTCTGAAAGTAATTAATTACCAGGAAAAAATAACTATTGTGTTAAAAATATTCGAATATGTCAAAGAATTTTATTTTAAATATTAAATAGGTTAAATGAATAAAATGGACAGTAACTAGAAGAAATTATTATTATAAAACATTGTACACTAAAGTATTTCAATGTTGTGGTGTCATGTGACCATGTGAGGCACTTTATTAGATTAGAATTATTTGTCACCGACATGGAAAGACCCTTTGTTTCTGGTGATAAGTTACACGTTACATAAACAATCTTCAATCTAAATCCTGTAGTACAGCAGGATTTCATTCATACTAACGATAAACATACTTTATAGAACATACTTTTTAATGATTTCAAAGTATATACTTATTTAAATGTAGTATCATCTAAAGTTATGTGGTTATCTCACACCAACAACACACACACACACACGGCAATCTTTATCAGTTATGTGTCCCGTCCCACCCCATATACACCAGAGAAAAAAAAGACTTTACAGGCCCTATTGCTGAGAAAGTCTACTGTGATTAAAACCTCTTCAGTGATCTTAATTATAGTAACACCGCATTTTATTGTCAGTAATAATAACATTGTTGTAATGGCGGAAACGGTAATTCATTTGATTATTCGCTACTAAAAAAAGTAACACTATTAGTAACGCCGTTATTATTGATTTTATTGATATCTTTACAAATCTATAAAAGGACACCCTATTTACACAAACGTACCCGTTCTGTGTGACGAGGCACTGACGCAGGCCAAGTTTGCGAAAGATATCCACTGTGATGTCCATGGGAGTGTGGTCAGTGATGGCAAGCGGACTGAGGTCTATAATGCCGCGTAGACAGACGGGAGGAGGGCCGCCATAAGGCTGAGCCGAAGTGTGTTCAGTGAAGAGGACCTGCGATGCTCCAACGATGCCCTCCTGCATGCGCCGTGCGTTTTCTGGTAGAGAGGATGCAGAAATACGTGTAGTACGATGCGGAAAAAGGTCTAATGACAGAAAACCCTCTAGAAGTGTTAAGCTAAGGTAAAATATCAATACTGGGATATTAGTATTAATATTAAGGTAATATTAATATATAGAAAATCAAATAGCTTTATATCTCCTAAGAAAAAATATTAATTAATATTACTTAATTAATATTAATTGCATTAATTAGATAAGTATTAATGATTTTAAATACAATAACTACAAACAAATGTATAGGTTAGTGTATACGTATGCATATAAATGACCCCAGACACACACTTAATTACCTATTGATATAACCAGGTCTCTCCGCAGCACAAAGCCCACCAGCCTCTGAGTCTCCTGAGACACCACTACAGGGAAACCGCTGTAGGATGTGTCAGATATCAAGGCCTCCACCTGGTCCACGCTCATGCCGCTCTGCGTGAGGACCGAAAGTGGAGGATCGGAGCACCGTGGACGCATAACATCCATGGCCAAGGTCTTGTGCTTAAACTCTTCCTTGGGCTCAAGGAAAGGGTAGCCATTTAGACGGATGTGTGCCTCGTAAATGCCCTCTCTGCCCAGAGCGTCCGCCACCCACTTACTGGTCATAGTGGCTGCCATGAGGGGCACTATGTACTCCAGACCTCCAGTCAGCTCGAACATGATGACCACTAGAGACACCGTCATCCGAGTTACACCGCCTGTAGAGGGAAATAAAGAGGTGAAAGTAAAATGCAATAAATTATCCGCATGCAGGTCAAGAGCTTTAGTTGATGTCCACATTAAACAGGAAAATTGTTGTTAATTTAATTGTTTTCCAAATATGAATATATTTAATTTTTATTTTCTATGACTGTGAAGAGCAGACAAGATACGGTATGTTTAGAATAGCAGAAAACCCACAGCAAGGGTCTCATATCCAGTAAAAAAAAAAAAAAGCTGTACACAAAATTATTAAAAATATTAATTATTTTTAATAATAACTTTAATTATAAAATTGGTACTGGTTCTAAAAATATATTTGTATTGGCTAGTTAAAAAAATGAATCAGTAATAGAATTTCTCATTATGCCTATGGGACAGAAACAAAAAAATATTCATAATGTGAAAAATATGAAACGATGATAAACGAGTGCAAAAAAACCCCCAAAAGCCCATGTGAAACAATTTTTAATAATCCAGTCAGACTGGATCCCACGTTGAAGTGTGTAATGTTTGTTCTTGCGCTGTCATGGAAGACCAGCATCAAATACATAGTTAAGGCTAAGCATCAAAGAGCAGCAGCTATACAACTATAACTACAACAGACTATTTTATAAATCCAAACAGGCCAAGCGAGCAGTGTCCTCATCAAATGGGCTTTCATACTTCAGTAACCTCCTTTTAACGCAGGAAGGCCTCGAGCCGCTTACGAGTTAAACGTGCCTGCCAGGTTGAAGGTTTATGATCTGTGAAATTGGTGCTGTGGACTTATCGGGTTACAAATGGGCAGCAACGAGCAACACTAAGGATGAAACAAACGCTTGTAATGAAATGTATGAGTGGAAGGATGAAATGGAGTGGTTTTTATGATGTGCTTTTAGAGATGTGGGTTAGACATACCCAGACATGCTGCAGCCCCGAGCATGGCATAAAGGCCTGGGGTAATGCATTTGGTGCTGGATGAACAGCCTTTGAAGATAGGCCAGTCGTGGTTGTAGAATACAAGCTGCTCCATGCCGATGCCCAGCAGCCTACCTGCTATTGCCCCCACTGCCATGCTGGGAATAAACAGACCAGAGGGCACCTAACAGAAAAGCACAAATAAGGTTGAGATTAGATACAGGCAAGATGACGATATCATACTTATTTGATCATAGACTCTTTAATATTGTTGTTTTACACATTATTTATTCAGATTTTCAAAGAAATGTGACTTTTCAATTGTCTAAAACACACTGCTAGCAGCAGTATTACCTTCATGCCAAATGTAACCACAGTGATCAGTGTCTTAAAGACGAGTGCCAGCGCCAGCTGCCAGATGGCCGTGTACACTCCAGGCCCGGCGGCTCTTTCAGAAAGGCCGCTGCTGAAGTTAGCACCGTAACTTAAGCTAGCGTTCCCTGCTCCACCCTTCCCTTGCGAGGTGTAGTCACACAGCTGGGAGGAGTCGAGCAGGCTGCAGTCGTTAAACAGCTCGGATATGAGATGGCTCCCACTCATGCGTGTGTAGTCATTTGGAAAGGCCAACAGCGCGGTAGCCAGAGTCACCAACGCCACCTCTAACACAGGGTAGCGGCCCAGACGTGTGTTTTTCCGTCGTCGACACCAGGCCATGTTAGCACGGATAAAAAACGCCCCCCAGAGGCCGCCGAAAATACCAAGCAAAACAAAAGGGACGAGTTCCAGAAGGTGCCATGGGGTGTGGAACTCCACGTAGAAGAGGACGAGTTGGCTGTTACCAAAGGGATTGATGGAGCGCAGGGTGAAGGCGGCTACCAGTGCAGCAAAGAAAGAACGCCACATTGTCTTTAAAGGAAAGTAGTAGCTGACCTGAATGGGGGATAAAAACACAGAAAACTATCAAAACTGGTATAGCAGCCAGAACATAATAATGATGTATGACAATTAAAGTAGTCTTTCAGACCCTTTAAAAAATGGGCTAAAATTATCAAGTATGAAATAGCCAAGCTTTGGAAAACCTGTATGTTCCTGTTAAGACGTTTATCTACAAGACATGCTACATAATGTAGCACTTCTACTTCCTAAATATTTGTTGTAAATACGAGTGGAATAAGGTGGAATTCATTTTCACCATCACATGGAAACTGCATACATGGGGACAAACTTGATAAACTGATTACACATAATATGGCCAAAAGTTTATGGACACCTAACTAGCACACCAACATAAGTGTGTATTCCCCAAACTGTTTGGGCACACCTTGTTTTCTTTAGCATTGCATTACTCCTTCACTGCAAGTAGGAGATTTAAGCATGAATCTGACTCCACCCCACTGATTACTTTCGGGATGAACTGAAAGAAAGTATCATTATATCTCATATGATTGATACTATTACACCTCTGAGGTTATTACGGGAGATTAGAGACTGCTAAGAAGTATTTTTCTTTGTATACAAATTTAGAAGTTTGAACGTAAAGGGTGCCAATAATTATGGGGTTAATGCTATATATTTTTGTTATACATACATAAAACACTGTTTTACATTTGTTCGCATGATGTTAAACAGTATTTAAACAATCTTTTATTGGATATATTTACTGCGTTAGTTCAGACCTCTTCCAGACTGAAGAGCACTCCTCCTACAGGGGCTCCGAACGCTACAGACACACCCACAGCGGAGGCTGCTGACAAAACCTGAGGCAGAAAAAACAATTCAAACACAAACATACACAGCAATTGGCACACTAACACAAATAATTACTCCAAACATATTATCTTATTCACACGTCCGTATTAACATCCTGTTTAATCAAAACACGTCTACATTTACAGCATTTGGTAGACGTACTAATCCAGAGCGACTCGCCTTTAGTTCTTTTTATACAACGGAGCAATTGGGGGTTGAGGACCTTGATCAGGGGCCCTAACAGTGGCAACTTGGTGGTGCTGGGAATTAAAACACCAATCTTCCAATTAGCAGTCCAGCACCTTAACCACTGCACTATCACACCCCCCACGTCTATTAAACAGGATTATTAATATTATTTTATATTAAGGGTCAGGTTTATTGTAGCAGTAGGGCGTAGTTTTCTCCCTGCTTACTAATCTGTCCGGCTCGGTTAACTTTTTCCGTGTTCTTTTCCCCCCGTGTCTGGAGCAAATCTCTTTATATTATATTACTGTCTCTTGGCTTCAGACACAAAGGGTCCAGTCTTCCTCATCATCCGTTCCTGAATCTCTTCCTATCCACTTCTATCCTATCTTGTTTTGCTTTACTTTAATCCCCGCGGCTTTCTTCCTTATCATTCCATCACTCCTTTCTCTATTTCCCACTCCCTCCAGCCGCCACCCGATGTCTCCTACCTCCCTCCTCTTGGCCTCGTTCTTGCGGTACTTGGTGAAAAGATGGCAGAAGATGTTTCCGCAGCAGCAGGCCACATGCACCAACGGGCCCTCTTTCCCTAGACTGAGTCCCGAAGACACAGCCAGCACCAAAGTGATCGTTTTAATCAGTAAAGTCCACTTTCCTAAGTAGCCCCGGATAATAAAGCCACTTAGGATAGTTTTTATCTGCAAGAAAGAGAGAGAGAAGGATTTAACATCGACTTACTTCCATTGCTAACATACGTTACTTTTTTAAAGGTTATCTGAATGTTAGAACAAAACGTTCATAGAGCTTTCTCCTAATGTTATTAATAATTCATATATGTTCTTGCGACGTTGAGAGGAAACATTTTATTTTAAAATACGAATAACGTTATAAGGACATTCCAAGAACATCTTGAAATGTCCTTATAACGTTATTCGTATTTTAAAATAACGTTCCAGCAACGTGAAGCAAATTGAAAACAAACAAAACCTTTGAAAAATGTTCTCAGAACATGAATTAGTTAGTTGGGACTGTTCAGCGATACAGAACGACTCGACACAGGAGAGAGTAATGAATAAGTGTCTTGGGAGATAGATGATCTTCAACAACCTTTAATCCATTAATCCACTCAGGATGATCTGGGGAAGGGAGGAACTTAAAGTTTTTGCATTCCCTGGACCATCATTTGTGTTACAGTGTCTCGCTCTTGGCAGGATGTGAATGCTGAAAAGGTCTTTTGAGGAAATGGATCAAATCTTAGCTAAAATGAAAAAATGGCCTATACAATTTTATAGACCCATTCTTTTAAACAATGTTTTATTTTAACGCTTTTAAAAATCATAAAGGGAGATAACACTTTTAGAGCTCTTATAGCACACATTGATATTTTTCTGACTTGGTGTCTATATCATAAGCAGATCATAAGAGTGGCAAAGGAATGTAATAAAAAAAAAAAAAAACATACACACACTTAACAGCTTTTTTTTATGCTGCTAAAACAATTTCCAGCAGTTTTACATGATTTTTTACACACACACAACTTTAGCCACACGAACCACTAAATATAATGACGATTACGGACACTAGAATAGAGAGAGAGAGTAGAAAGAGAATAGAAAGTGTGTACACGTCCACAGACATTTTACCTCAGGGATTCCTGAGCCGCAGGCGTACGGGGCAAAGGCTCTGACAAGGATTACAGCCAGGTAGGAGAACAGCAAAGCCCAGCTCACATACAGCAGATAATTTACCACATAAGCGCTCGCCCCCTAGTGCACACACATGGAACAGCATTATCATGTACTTCTTTTTATGTGTGCATTTGTAAAACCTTTAAACCAATGCAATGTGGACAAAGCATAAATGTACCAAGAAAAAAAATATTCTCTTCATAACTACTTTCATTTATATTTAAAAAGTCATATATTTGATGATTGTCGTGCATCTATTTTGAATATACAATAAAATCACGTCCAATTAGATCAGATTAGATCCAACTATGCATTGCAGGCTCACGGGCTGACGTTTAAAAGAGGTGAGTAAAATGAAACAGCTTTTACATCTCCATTTGCTGTAATTTCCTGTTGTCTCTACACTACCAGACGGAGTGACAACCACCACACACTTAAACTAGGTCTGAACACAGAGTAAAAACTTTTCTGTGTGTTTGTGTGTCAGCCAAATATGGAGGTCTCACCAAGCTCCATTTTTATTAAATTAAACTGCAACTGTGTGTAACAATAAAGCTTGCTGGTCTACATGTACGGTACATGTGTGCATAAGCTCACACCTCACTGACTCCCAAAGTGAGTTCGGCCCAGCTTTTCCAGTGTGGACATTTGTCTCGCTCCTGGAAGGTGGTGTCTTTGGAGTTCCAGCAGCAGTGCTCATGGTTAAACCAGAAGCCGTTCAGACACACTCCTTCTTTCAGGTCTGTTAGCCAGTGCGCTGTGATGTCTATACCTCCTGCTAATGCTCCTAAAGATTGACAAAGAGAGAGAGAGAGAGAGAGAGAGAGAGAGAGGAGAGAGAGAGAGAGAGAGAGAGAGAGAGTGCAAGAAAGCATGAATAATCAATCACAGAGTACAGCATAGCGTTCAGGCCGCAACCCTACTGATCACTTAGGCCATAAACTGGAACACTGACTGCACCCCAGACCTCCTCACCTGACATTAATAGATCAATAGAGATTATTATAGGAGTAGGAGTGGGACTTAATCTAAAACACTTGTGTGTGATGTGAAGGGTTTTTTTGCATAATACCTGAACATGATACGTAATCTGCCACTAGAAAAAGTAAAGATCTGATACCAAGTACTGTTATCATCATTGACACTGTCCTTATCCTCAGATGCAGTAAAGTGATTTGGAGCCTAGAGTGGCTGTAATGTAAGTACAGAAAATGTTTGTATTTAATTTTTTTGTTCTGATTTTGGTCACATGGTGGCAGGTGGATATTTTACCCGGTCGTGTTTTCTTTTTCATATGCGTGAGTAGAGAGGGGTGAGTAGTGGGAATGTTCACATTCTATTGACATGCATTTGTGTATCCAAGGGATGATAAACTAGCTCAGTTTTTTATTTTGTTATGTTTTTTGGGGTCCACTTTGGGGTCCAGGTTGTTATCAATATCTTTACATTTTAAAATCATGTGTGTGTGTGTGTGTGTGTGTGTGTGTGTTGAGGCATTACTAACCAGACATGAGGCCGATGAGCAGCATGAGGAGCCAGCCGGAAAAAGCATCACTCACACTCAAAAGGAGATCCAGTACAGACTGGTTTTTCTTCTTGTATATCTAAGTGAAAAAGACAAATAAACAACTTACTCTTCCACTCCTGTAGATGGCGCTGACACATACAGCCACTGTCTTAGAAGCAAGCATGACGGAATACATAAGGGCACCTCGCGGTTTGTATTTTCAGCTATTTGTTTTCTTGTATCGCAATGTATCCTGATATATTGTATCGTGCTATATATCATGTCATGAGGCCCTTGCCAATATACAGCCCTATTCTATACTGTGCAACTCTAGTCCAGGTTGTGTTCCGCACTCACACCTCCCTGTGACGATCTCGATCCTTGGATTTCTCCTTCATCCAGTCGATGGTGTTGAAATCATCATACGTTCCCACCCCGTGCAACCCATCATCCAACAGATCCAGCAGCTTAGCAGTGCCATTCTGTCCCCGGCCACCTCCTGGAGTGTAGCCTGGATTTGACGAAAAAAAAAAAACATTGTAGTTTGGTTTCATAATTTCATACAAGTACAAATGTGACAGAAGAACAAGACAAGACAAGAACACGCCTGTTAGATAAAAAGGAACACTTGAAGGAACTGTGTTTAAATGCCAGAAACCTTTACTATGTACATCCTATAGCAAAAATGATACAGCTGGCGTTATAGGGTTGGATATCGTATATTAACAATTATATTTTTAATACTTTAAACATCTCTGTAGCAATTAATTACAATTCCTCTATTGTAGTGTCTTTTTATAGATCTACAAAACAGGAAATAAATGTTTTACAAAAAATTAGAACAGTATTTAACAGCAGGATCTTAGGCCCCAGTGTTTGCTGTGTAAACTGGGGACAGTGTCAGACAGGATCTAGCTTTTTTTTTGTCATATTCAAGACATTACTAGGTCCTGACATGAAGTCTTATCACTCTGCAATTAAACCCTACTGTAATTCTAGAAGTACCAGAAGTGGAAATAGAAGTTTGCCCTCTAAAGAATGTAAAGCCAAATACCACCATTTATTATAACTGTTAATTCTGGCCACTGTAAATAAATTAACTGTGTTTGTGGGTTAATATGAAGTAGTTAATGTCATTTGTAGGGTAATTTACAGCATGCTGCCGATGATTCAGTACCAAAATGAAGAACCGCCTCAAAGATATGGCAGTGTTTGGGTTTTAAAAGAGATGAACACATGCAGACTGAAGTTCTATGTGGAATCACGAGTAAATCACGAGTAACAACATAAAGGGAAACACTACAAATCTTTACAGTCACCTCAAAACCAAACACAATTTATACCAGCTGTACGTCACAGAAAAGCTTTCAGAATGTGTTCGAAGAAACATATGTTGAATATATAAATTTTTTAAATATCGACTAGCAAAAATTGCATGCTATCGCATTTATCTTCCTAATAACAGGGCTGTGAACAAATGTATTTTTATATAATAGTGTAATAACTTGGCTGAACTGGGGAGCTGTGATGGTTAAGATGGACTCAAACATCAACTGACGAAAGTACAAACTAAGAGATGCTGCCATGCCGTCCGCCGATGCAAAGAGATATTTTGCTGACTTGCAGTTATTTGCTTCCTTTAGGGCTACAACTTTGTGCATTTCTCATTCCTGGAAGTAATAAAAACAACACAACCCAGAGAGCATGGGAAACAACTGGGTTTGGTTAATAGCTTTCCTTATGAGACTACTACATGAAAAATTGCACCAGCGACCTTTGACCTTGCCTGACCTATGATTTAGTATCAGTTCATAGGGGAGCAGGATTTGTGGGAGAAAACAGTGTGTTTGTATCTCATTGTATGACCTGTGTTGCAATAAAAGTAAAATTCTGACTAGCTGATTTTCCTGGAACTCGCAGCACAGAAGAAACGGAAAACTGAAACCTCTGAACTGGGACGTCATCAGTGTGTATAACCTCTTCAGTGCTGTTTTTGTCCAATATCACGTTCTATAACAGCACATGTAACTCTCAAATTGAAAACATACAGTGCATGTTTAGTTTTGAACCTGGTTATTAAATTAAGGTTAAAACACATTTTGTAATACGAGGTTCCCATCCTTTTGTACGTCACCCTGACAATCCGAGATCAGTGATTTAATGGCAGTGGTACCTCAGGGGTGTCTAATCACAACTGGTAAGTCATCTCTAGAGACAGCAGGTCATCTATGAGAACTATTGTTGTTCCCCAAACTTAGGCATGAAAGAAGTCTGGCTACATGGGGACTGTTGGGAAAGTCAAGATAGCAGCCAAACAGGTGAAAGAGAGAGAAAGAGAGAGAGACACAGAGAGAGGAGGGGGGCTTGAGAAGGAACAGGACAGAGGGAGGTGTGGGAGAAAATGAGAGAAAGAGAGAGAAAGAGAGAAAAGGCACAGAAGAGAGATCGAGAAAGAAAGAAAGAGACAGAGAGCAAGAAAGGAGCAAGATCTGGAGGCTGGTAGGTGATAGCTGATTAGTCGATGATCTGGATTTGCCATCATTTCCCATTTGCAGATTTTAACTTGAGTTAGTGGACACAATAAAACTCCAGAACCCTGTAAGATGATGGTAAACGTTGTCCAATAAGTGTAATATAAACTTTTATAGTGGAAAAAACTGTAATACTGACGAAACAGCAAGAAACAACAATATTGTTTGTCATGACATGAATACCAACCAAGTTTTTCCAGTTACGAGTTTAAGTACCTACGTACGTTCAGTGGTACGATATGATGGCATGACATCTTTTCACCAAACGCTGATATCGTTTACGCTTTGCTTTCTCATCACTTTTACATTATAATGAAAAGAAAAACCACGAAGCAGAAAGTCCTTCTCTCTAATTCTTACTGAATTTGTTTATCTTTATCTAGAATGAAAAGAGAACAAGGTCACGCTGCTCTGAGACACACACACACTCTTACAGCCATAATGACCCACACTGCCTTCAAGGCACACATATACACCAACAAACACACTTACATTTACACTAACACAGGTTCTCTTTCAAAAGGACGTCTATCACCCCGCACATACACTGTTTTCTCTCCTACCCCCAGGAAAAAAGATTCAGGTGCCTAAAAGCCCAGAGCAGCAGGTTAAGAAAAGAGTTTTTACCCCACAGTGATCTCTTTAGTGAACTTAACTTCACTAACCCCCAACACGGTAAAATTCTCCAAACACACTAATAAACTCATCAGTACTGTAACCTCTCTTTGTATACATTCATCTGTATATAGACTGTATAATAATATCGGTATATTTATATAGGTATAAGTGTATCTTTAAACTCTCTGCATATTCATCCAGCTGTAAATTAATTCATATGTTTATACTAATTCTAGTATTGTATATTTATCTATATAGAGTTTTTGTATATTTACTCAGTCTGTACATTGATATCCAGTATATTTATATATATTATCTGTAAATTTACACTTATTCTGTACATTCACTTTTATATTCTATGTAAACTACCCATCTTTTGCATATACACACACACATATATATCAGTATATATATAACAGTAGATATGTATAGATAGATAGATAGATAGATAGATAGATAGACAGACAGACAGACAGACAGATGGATAGACAGACAGATGGATAGACAGATGGATGACAGACTGACGGACAGACAGACAGGATCTTTTGTATAGCTATTTTTTTATATGTCTGTATATATATATATATATATATATATATATATATATATATATATATATATATCTATATATATATATATATATATATATATATTGCACTGCTAATTCGCACTTCTGGTTAGATAATGAATGCATTTTGTTTTCTTGTAACTTTATACAATGACAAAGTTAAATCTAATCTAATCTATAGTATATTATAGTATATTAATCTAAAATATATATTTTAGTATATTTATATTTTAGATTAGACTATTTTATATAGTATTTTAATCTAAACTATTGTGGTGTTAATAAGGAGCAGACTTAAAGTGTAAAGATAAAAAAAAAAAAAAAGGAGGAAGAGAAACTGTGGGTGGCCTCATGCAGGCGGAGTAAACACAACTTTCATCCAGAGAATGAACTTCCTTGCTGTTTAATGACACGCGCCTGACATCACTGAAACATCAGCAGTATCTAGGAAGAAGCAGTGTGGACATGCGCTCTGTTTCGGTGCACAGAAACACTTTCATACGTTATGTTTTGAACTGTGGAATTAGGTTAAACATGCAAAATTAGTAAAAACATGATAAGTGTAGCCGCTTGTTAGAACATGGTGAGAAGAAAGTGCAAATTTGAACTGTATTTATTTGATCTGTTTTTTTAAAGTACTTCACTAACATGTTAAATAAATATAAAGAAAAAACATTTTCAGGTTTTTGAACCCTTTTGCTGAAATAATAGTACATTTTTCCATTTGCGTTAAGAATTCTGTGATGCATTTGTACCTGGACCGCCCCGGTTCCATTCATCGTCCGGTGGATCTTCGAGAAGATCCTGAGCAGTGGCACTGAGGTCCACCAGGTCATCATCACTGCTTCCACCGGAGTAGTCGTCATTACAAAAGCCACTGTTGTCCATCTTCTATCTACAAGCAGACAGGATTTTAAGTATAAGTATATTCAATTCATTGTGTAAGGTACGTGTACAGAGCCAATGAAATGCATTTTTCGCATATCCCATCTTAGTAAGTTGGGGGTCAGAGCACAGCTATGATACAGCACCCCTGGAGCAGGAGGGGTTAAGGGTCTTGCTCAAGGACCCAACAGTGGTTGACTTGCTGGGGGTGGGGTTTGAGCCCAGGTGTTTCTGGTCTTCAGATTAACAACTCAGCACCTTAACCATTTGAGCCACCCTGCCCCCATGGAGATAAGTAATCACAGATGCACCCGTGTAAACAATATTGGATGTTCAGTGTGTGTGGACATGTTTTATGGACATTTATTAAAAAGTGTTAAAATATCAAAGGAATTAGCATTTACATTAACATTCCCAGCATTTGGCAGTCGCCCTTATACAGGGTGACTTTATACCACTGAGCATTTGGAGGATTAAGGGTCCGGCAGTGGTGACTTGGTG
The DNA here is from genome assembly GCA_005784505.1 of Bagarius yarrelli. Taxonomy (NCBI): domain Eukaryota; kingdom Metazoa; phylum Chordata; class Actinopteri; order Siluriformes; family Sisoridae; genus Bagarius; species Bagarius yarrelli. The sequence continues at coordinate 2,242,502 of VCAZ01000053.1, forward strand.
GTTCTGGGATTCAGGAAACGAACCCCAATCTTCCAATTAGCAGTCCAACATTTCAGCCGCTGCACTATCATTTGTTTCCAGTCAGAACAAAACACACTCTTTCCAACCTTATAGAACCGAACCGACTCACACACCACGAGTCGACTCAATGTAAAAAAAAAAATGAAAGAAAAAACCATTTCCTTTAAAACTCATTAAATAAGCGACGTAATGCTAATATGTGTAATATGTATAATGCTCAGTATTATTTTATGCATGTGAGGTGTGAGGAGATGTGTGTCGCTCTAATATAACAAGGAAACTTGACTCCATTCTGTAACATTGATACACAAGCCAGGTTCCACTTTCAGCTCGGAAAAACAAAAGAGCAGAAGCTTCGTTTCTCACTTCTAATTGTTCCGAGAGGAAAATCAATCATGACTGTAAGTCTGTGGACTGTAAAGCAGATATACACCAAAAGTTTTTGTGAGCTGGTTGGTGGTACTGGTATGAACGTTAATTGAGCTGAGTGGACAGATGGGGACCTGGACTGTCTCAATAATAATAAAGCAGTATTTAAGGTTTTGAACTGCTAATCAGAAGACTATGGGTTTAATTCCCAGCACCCCCAGCTGCCAATGCTGGGCCCCTAAACATGGCCCTTAACCTTTAACTGCTCAGTTGGATAAAAATGAGATAAATACAAGTCACTTTGTGTAAGAGCGTCTGCTAAATGCCAGAAATGTAAATGTGAATGACACAGGAAAGCAAATTAAATTTAAAAAAAATCATTAAATTAAATCACATCAAGTGAATTTTTCTATTTGAATGCCAACGAATGACATAAGAATGAAGTAAGACATGGATTACAAACTTATGCTGACTTTCCATCCTGATAGAATAACATCAGCGTTTAAACACTGTAAAAACGTAAACAGGCAATTTTTTTAAAGAGTTTCTTTTTATTTTTCATTCTTTTTATTTTAAGTTCCTAATAAAAAGCTTCTCTGTACGTACCGTATGTCAGGGGTGCGTTCAGGGGAGCGTTCAGTGGCGCCGCAGGATCAGTGGAGTTTCATCTGCCATTGACACACAACCTGTCTTGTGATGCGGATTTGTAATAGTTTTGTCTGTGTGTGTGTGTGTTAATGTACACACTAATCTTGTTCCCTGTTGATAGTTCCTCCACTAACGAACTTTATAACACTATCTCATTTTCATATCGACCTGCGGTACGTGTAAAACGGCGGTTTAAACCCTCTGACTGAACACAAAAACTCCCCTTCCTGACAGCAAGCAGCGTGACGGCGTCCGAACCGCCTACAAGCCACACATCAAGGGCACAACCTGGGGAACAGACGCTAAATTCGTTCGTAGTGAACTTATTAACAATAAACGCAGTCATTTGTGTGTATTTTTGTCTGCTTTTTTGTCTAAAACGAAAGAACCCTATTGTGACGTTTGGGACGCGACCTGTGTTAACTGACAGACGTGTTTGTTTGGTCGCTGCAAAATCATTTCATACATTTAATCACAATTATACAACTACTATAAATCGACATGTTAGACACAGATCAGCTGTATATCTTTAACCCTTACAGTCCTGATTAAATACCCACATTTTACAGCCCCGAATAAATACCCACACTGCCGAATTAACCCTTACAGTCCCGAATAAATACCCACACTGCCGAATTAACCCTTACAGTCCCGAATAAATACCCACACTGCCGAATTAACCCCTCACACCCCACACTCCCGCCCGAATAAATACCCACACTGCCGAATTAACCCCTCACAGTACAGTCCCCGAAATAAATACCCCACACTGCCGAATTAACCCCTCACCTCACCCCAGCCCGAATAAATAAATACCCACACTGCCGAATTAACCCCTCACAGTCCCGAATAAATACCCACACTGCCGAATTAACCCCTCACAGCCCGAGTCCCGAATAAATACCCACACTGCCGAATTAATCCCCACAGTCCCGAATACCCAGTTAACCCCTCACCCCGAATAAAATACCCACACTGCCGAATTAACCCCTCACAGTCCCGAATAAATACCCACACTGCCAATTAAACGCCCTTCACCCGACTGCCCCTCACAGAATACTACCCACACCCTGAATCACAGTCCCGAATAAACCCCCAACACTACCGAGTCCCCTCACCGGCCCTGAATAAACCCCATACCCCACACTGCCGAATTAACCCCTCACAGTACCGAATAATACCCCACACTACCGAATTAACCCCTCACAGTCCTGAATAAATACCCCACACTACCGAATTACCCCTCACCCCTCACCTCCCGAATACATACCCACACTGCCGAATTAACCCCTCACAGTCCCGAATAACCCCTCACAGCCCCCGAATAAATACCCACGCCGAATAACCCACAAGTCACGAATAAACCCACATACGAGTTAACCCGCCGCCCCGAATAAACCCACACTCCGAGTTAACCCTTCACAGTCCCGAATTAAATACCCACACTGCCGAATTAACCCAGTCCCGAATAAAATACCCACACTGTCCCCTCACAGTCCGAATAAATACCCACACTGCCGAATTAACCCCCTCACAGTCCCGAATAAATACCCACACTGCCGAATTAACCCCTCACAGTCCCGAATAAACCCCACACTACCGAATTAACCCCTCACAGTCCTGAATAAATACCCACACTTCCGAATTACCCCCTCACAGTCCCGAATACATACCCACACTGCCGAATTAACCCTCACAGTCCCGAATAAATACCCCACACTACCGAGTTAACCCCTCACAGTCCCGAATAAATACCCACACTGCCGAATTAACCTCTCACAGTCCCGAATAAATACCCACACTGCCGAATTAACCCTTACAGTCCCGAATAAATACCCACACTGCCGAATTAACCCTTACAGTCCCGAATAAATACCCACACTGCCGAATTAACCCTTACAGTCCCGAATAAATACCCACACTGCCGAATTAACCCCTCACAGTCCCGAATAAATACCCACACTGCCGAATTAACCCTTACAGTCCCGAATAAATACCCACACTGCCGAATTAACCCCTCACAGTCCCGAATAAATACCCACACTGCCGAATTAACCCTTTCAGTCCAGAAAAATTACCCACACTGGTGAATTATTAACATTTTAGATGTTAATTAAACAAGTTAAACAAATCAAATGATACAAAAATACAAGTTTAATTACGTCATGTTACATGTTGCTCAGAAACAACAATGTAAGTTACATAGAAGTTACATACTATTTTACCTATTACTCATTATAAACATTATGACATTTTGCAGTTTTTAAAAATATTTCCAACATAGAGCTGAAGGTTGTTCCGCTCGCTTATCTTCTCTGTGGATGATGACGGTTAAGCAATACCATTGTCCTCATTGACTATACTAATGTACCATTTGTGTACATAATCTACATTTATTTATGCTTCATAATCATTCCCAGACTTTCTTTTGTAAAGTCAAAAAGTTACTAGTTAAACCTCCAACATAAGCATGTTGACAGAAAAACAACCTAGAAATTAACTTAAGCTGTGGAATTCTCTTTTCTGATTGGTCTGAATTTGTTAAGCATTACACACACAAAGCTGTGTTATCAGATAAAAATAATTAATTGCAGGTTGGTAAAGCAACATATATCTTTTTTTCTCATACCCCGATACTATTTTATTTCTTATTTATACTTATTTAGAAATATCAGAAATCTGCCTTTGTTATGGAAATTTTGATATAGAGTTTCGTTCTTTACGCCACACATAATTACTCATCCCATTGTGTATTCCGTGACAGACAGGCAACAGACATATATCGTGTGGTATATATTTTATTTAATTATTATTTTTAAGGTGGACAGACATTGGTCCATGCTGTAGAATCTGTCAGTTATGGCAACCAACAGAAGTATAACATTCAGAGTACAATGCAGAGGCACAGATCCAAACCACCTTCTCTTCACTGACACAGCTTAGTATTTTTTACACTCCGGTGAGAACACTTTGCTTAAATCTTCTATATTCATTTAAGATTTATATTAAAAATACTTTAAAATAGCCTGTTTACAAGTCTCTAGGCTAACGACTAGTACAGATAGAGGAAAGCTGCATCATCTATAGGCTCATCCAGCACGCTTTACAGTATGTATACAGTATGTATGTAGAGGTAGCTAGCACACTACATCTCTACGCTTGTTGTGAGAGTTACGTGAATATTATGAGCACAGCTGATTTATCAAGTGAGTGACAGTTAACATGAGGAATGAATAGCCTCTATTTATATTAAAAACATCGTTCTAGATGCTTTAGAAACACTACACACCAAATCATGCAGGAATATCTCAGTGAGTTCAAGCAAGTAACAGTCACCCATGTGGCTAAATATGAAACGCTGACTGACAAACCAACCTTTAGTTCCATATGTCACAGTGATCCCAAGGAAATTTGACATAACTGGCTTGTTCTTTGGTTAATGAGAAGAAGACAAACTATATGGACCACGATGACACATTCGAACATTTGTTAAAACAAGTAAATGCTTAGCTTTCTGTTCCCAGACGGATGTGTTACTCAGAGCTTAGTCCTTATAAACAAAACCTTCCTCATTCCATGTTATTACACTTACACAGAAAGCAGGAAACTGAGAGCAGGAAATTAGTATTTGTAACACATTCAACAATGACAGGATCACATAGACACATCTCCACAACCACAATGCAGAAATAACCTAAATGTGAGAACAACTCCAGCCCAAAGCGCTTGTGAATGCCGTGTTGCCGCCTAGCGAGGGTCATCCGGAGCGGCGATCTTCTCCAAACTCGGCTCCACACCCCAAATCTCACGGGCGTACTGAGAGATGGTCCTGTCACTGGAGAACTTGCCACAACCGGCAATGTTATGGATCACCTTCCTGGTCCATTCCTTAGTGTTCTGTTTGGAAAGTAGCATTTATATTTAGTTCAGCTTTAAATTTCTATGTTTATCCAATCATAGTCAAGTAAAGAAAACATACCATTACAAGCAAATAGCAATATGCTGCCTGAACAAAACAATTCCCACTTGTAGAAGCATAGAAATATTCATTTTCAAGGGGTTTTTTTGAGTATTAATTTTTATAGACGATATGTCACAGTGGAGAGAGAGGCTCAGACGGATGCAAGTGTAATTAAAATATTTAAATGATCATCAGTAAACAGACCAAGTAAAAAAAAAATTAGGAAAAATGAAATGGCTTGGTAAAATTACAGTAGACAGTGTAGAGCGTTTACTTTAGTGCTAGTGCAGTGGTTAAGGTGTTGGACTGCTTATCGAAAAATCGGGGTTGGAATCCCAGCACCACCAAGTTACACTGCTAGGCCCCTGAGCAAGAGATAAATGTCAGTCGCTCTGGATAACGTTGCTGCTAAATGTAAATGTACTCTACAAAGCCGCTGTGGAAGAATATGTGTGTATAGTATGTTTAATTGGCACCAAGTGTGTGATTAGCACTCCGAAGACTATAAACCTGTCAGTGGTGGGCTGAGCTGGGGAATGTGGTAGCCATATTTTCAGGCCACGGTGTTCTGGGAACTTGGGGTTTAAGCACAGAGTTAACCTGATATTTCCAAGCTAATCTTTTGTAGCTAGACCTTCAGAATGTCTGGACTTCATAACGGTTTTTATTAAACAAGGACCACCCAAGATGGCATCTGAATGACAGGTTGTTCTGTTCAGCATAATGATTAGGGGTGTAAAAATGTAAAGTCAGTGTTCCTGTAGGGTAAATGCAAAAATTATAATGAATTTTACATCATTCATCAAAGACACAACGCTTTCGTTTTTTCAGCTGGACCATTATACATTTACATTTATGGCATTTGGCAGACGCCCTTATCCAAAGCGATTTGATTTTATCTCTTTTATACAACTGAGCAATTAGAGGTTAAGGGCCTTGCTCAGGGGCCCAACAGTGATAGCTGGGAATCGAACCCGCAATCTTCAGGTTGGTATTCCAACACCTTAACCATGAGCCACCACTTCCCCATTATAAAACACAACACACACAGAAAATTTGGTAAAATCCAACAAATCTGTTGATGACTTGAGGTGCTTTTAATTAATGTGCCAATGGTCCATGTACATGACTGTAAATGATTATAGAAAGAACACTGCTCATAATCACACTACCCTATGTAGTAATCAGACTCTCTGGTAAAGTGTCACTCAAATGAGGATGGGTAATCTTTTGAGTCTGGTTTCTCTCAAGGTTTCTTTCCTTGCCACAGTCGCCCCAGGCTTTGGATGTTTTTAATAACATTGTTGGATTTTCTTTCCAACATTATTTGTGGACTTTTGTATTGTTTCTTATTTTCTGTAAAGCTGCTTTAAGACGATGTCCATTGTAAAAAGCGCAATAGAAATAAAACTTGATTAAATTAAATTACATGAGTCGATGTCCAAATCCAAACTTAACACAGCAGTGACATTCCTCTGTTTTTAGGATGATAAATATAAGGTTAAGTCTGTGAGTGACTTCAGTTCAGTAAGCACTAATTAACACGGCATGGCATGTGAATGTATATGGAATAATATTAAGACACCAGGGATGTTATTAAGGCAAAGAAAGGAATAACAAAGTATTAGCAAAGAAATGAGTCATAGTTTTTGGCAAGGAAGTTCAGTTAGATGAAGTTGTAGTATTTAAGAGTGTTACAAAAGCCGTATGTTTATACTGAGTGCTATTGTTTTAAGTTGGAAAAGCCAATGACAGAAACAAGCTTTCTTAAACTACTCAGAATGATTTATACCCCTTAGACTGTGTGCTCCATTAAAGTTTATACTAAACAAAGCACATAAAACTCATTTTATTACATTCTCAGGAAAATCTGATATTATCTTTTATATATTTGGTTAAAGAAATGGAACAGATGAGTAAACTTTAGAGACCCGGGTTCTAACTTTACATTGGAAAACCAAATAACTTTATAGGATAAGTTTTCTGACAGCATAGAGGCTCCAGAGTGCTTTGTTTTAATGCTTGTATTTAGAGAAGTGCCAATATTATTTATCTTAACAAAACTTTTGCGGTGCACTGACCTTGTACAGGGCACTAACTCTCTCCTGGCATTTAATGTAGTCTTCATAATCAGCAAATACTTTAAACCTGCAACAGAGAAATACAGAGAACACAGGCTACGGTATTAGGGATATTAAATTATACATTTTAGATGTGCCAGGATAAGGACAAGGAAGACAGATAACTGGAATAAAAAACAGAAGGAACGGACCCAGCAGGTCGTATTTATAAGAGACAGTAAAATGTTATAGTTAGACAATCATAAATATAATTTTCATTTCCTGCCAAGAAACGAACAGTCCTGACCTGTCATGATTCATTAACATGTTGACGATGTCCTTGAAGAGGTCTGGCTGACTGGGACTGAAGAATCCTCCAGAAATTTGATCAATAGCTTGCTTGAGCTCTGGGAAGCGGTTATAATACTCAGCGGCATTGTACCTGAAAAGCACATACGTTTAAGCATTTTTAAATCATGTTTGGAAAAACTTTTACGATCAAAGAACTCAAACCAATTCTGGCATATTTATATGAGAGATGAATATAATTATTTACCTTAAACGTTAAAAAAAAAAGAGAATTTACCAAACATTACGGCAAGTTAGACAGTACAGTTAATCAAGTAAGATCACAAGAAACTGAACGATGTAATAAAATATAAATAAAGTTGTTTTGTTTTGACATTTTAACTAAAAAAATGCACATCCTTGACTGACACTGACAAATACAAAAGACAGATTCTTTCACTGAGATTGATAACTTTAGAGGCCACACCCACTTTAACAAGATGGATAAATACATAAACCACATCCACTTCAACAAGATGGATAATTACAAAAGCCACAACACCTTCATTAAGGTTCAAACAGACAGAGGACATATTAAGGCTAATACGTACAGAAGCCACACCCCCTTTAATCATATTTTCAGCATTTGACAGCATTTAGCAGATGCCCTTATTCAGAGCGACTTACATTTATCTCTATGTAAGGTTCATTAAGGTTCAAACGGACAGAGGACACCCTTCATTAAAGCTAATATGTCACAGTTACTGGTAAGTTTAGTAGCCACACTTTTTTCATTAAGGCTGCTAAATACAGAGGCCACACCCCCTTCATTGAGATTAACAGGTATAGGCCCCCTATGTCTCCCTGCCCTAACTGAGAGATTTATGCCTTTTCAGAATTTATTAATACATAAAATTCTGTATACATTATTTATCATTTTCTGTGTTACACCCGGTGAATGACTCAGATTATGTTGCCATTTAAACTCAACAATTTTTTACCCTTTCTTATCCATGGCTTCAACATCCTCGACTCTCATTCCAAAGATAAAGAGGTTTTCCTCTCCGGCTTCCTCGGCCATCTCCACATTAGCTCCATCCATAGTGCCGATGGTCAGAGCACCATTCAACATGAACTTCATGTTTCCTGTTCCTGAAGCTTCTGTCCCCGCAGTGGAGATCTGCTCAGACAGGTCAGCTGCTGGAATTGCTATACAGAAAAGGTAAAAATATGAAATGGAATAATAATGAAAACAACAGTACACCTGATTAAAAGTCCAAACAAGAATTGATAAACCCTTGAACCCCATAAATAGGTAAACACGATAAGAAAATAATTAATTATCCAGAGCAGTGTAATCAAATGTTTGTGAGATATGCCATTATAAAAAAACACCACACCTTTTTCAGCCAGTGTTACCCGGTAGTTCTCCAGAAAGATGACTTTAAGGCGGTCTCCCACCACCGGATCGTTATTCACCACGTCTCCAATAGATGTGATGAGTTTAATGATCATCTTAGCCATGTGGTAGCCTGGGGCAGCCTGGTGTAAAATATCCATTCAAGAATACACAGTCTGACTAATAAAATTTTACTAAGCCTTTGAAAAAAATAGCTCATTTTTATTTATTTACTTTATCACAGCTCAGAAAAATAAAGAAAAAGACCTGATGTCTCTTACCTTTCCACCAATCATAATCGTCCTGGGAGTCCAGGCCTTGTTCGGTTCCTTTCTGATGCCTGAGTGGAGACATTTATCTTAATAATGATCTAAGACAAGGACGCTGAATTAATTGCAGACTGTGTGTAAGTTGGCAGATTTATATCTTTGTTTTGTGTTCCCAGATGTTTGGGTAAAAATTACAGGAAGGTAGTCTGATGTATTTTAAGCTGATCTGATGTATTTTAAGCTGATATTATACTGATACATCATGATTCTTTTTAATCTTACAACATATCTTACACTGACACTCAAGACCCCATGTAAAAAACATCCACGTATATCACAATGGCCAAAAGTTTATGGACACCTTACCAGCACACCCGCATAGGTGTGTCTTCCCCGAAATTTTGTCATAAAGTTGGAAGCAAACAGTTGTTACATGACATTAATTTTGTTCACTGGAACTAACACTGTTTCAGTATGACATTACCCCTGTCCTCCAGGAAGTCATAGTGTATTCTGGTTGGTGTGGAAGAACCCTGACTCTGACTCAACCCCACTAAACACCTTGAAACACCCACTTTCCTACCCAACACTAGTGTCTAATCCCACTAATACTGTTGTGGCTAAATAAAAAAAAATTTCACACTCACACTGGTTAGAATTGAAATAAGAGTGAACCCCAATCTAAAATAGAACATTTAGCAAACACATATGGATGTGATGGACAGTTGTCCCAATACTTTTGTCCATATAATGTATGCAGTATGTAACTGTGGTGATAAAAGGAAGCTGAATAAATCGGTGTAATTACGGTTGTAGAGTGTGATGATGTGCAGGCAGTTCAGCAGCTGCCGCTTGTACTCATGAATCCTCTTCACTTGAATATCAAACATGGAGTTTGGATTGATCTTCACCTTATAATGCTCTTCAAGATGTGCAGCAAATTTCATTTTATTTTCCTGTAAATATAATATTTTTATTAACAATTCCTTAAACAAAAAATACATGACTGAGAGACAATAATCAATGACTAAAAACATACAATATTTAGTGTATAATAGAAAAATATACTATAGAATCAACTATTAGTAAAGTTCAAGTCGTGTCCTCACCTGTTTGATTTTGGCAACATCTCGGATGAAGGACTCATCATCCACAAACTCCAGAAGTTTCCTCAGCTGATCCAGGTCACGAATGTAGTCCTCACCGATCCGCTAATGTTTAAAATACATGATTAAATAGCAAAAACATACAGCTCCATTTACAAGACAATATAAATACAGGGTTTTTAATGGATTTTAAATAATTTAGGTAGAAGTACATTAGGTAGGGTAGAGAAACCATTTTTTTTAAAGATTTTTCCCCACTTTATGCATACAGAATTAAGACAGGGTGATACTCTAAGTTTGTTCTTAAACCGCTCAATCATCTTCTTATAATCACAGCACTAAACGTAGGTCAGCGTTTTACACTTATCATCGACACTATCATGTATCACACCCCCATTATGTAGATCATTCATATGTTTATTTTTAGCACGTCTTACCTCAGCAATGACTTCTGCCAAGCCAGGGTTGCACATGACTAGCCAGCGACGAGGGGTGATACCATTGGTCTTGTTCTGAAACTTCTGTGGGTCCATCTCATAAAAGTCTTTGAACCTGGAGAAAATAAACACATTACCCAGAACATGTGATGTAAATCTATCAAATAAACAGTTCCTGTGTACTGTAGAGGCCACATCAAGGAAGTTAGTTGTTTAAACACTGCTGTGAAGGATTAACATTTCTGCACTCTCATTCATCGGTCACACACACACACACACACACACACATCCTTCATGTATTGTTTAATACTTACACTGTACTTTTGATGATTTCGGAGTGGATTCGCGCTACGCCATTTACAGCATGAGAGCCAACGATGCAAAGATGAGCCATGTTGATCTTCTTTATTCCTCCTTCTTCAATCAGTGACATCCGCCTCAAGCGGTCATTGTCGCCAGGGAACATAGAGGAGATGCGCTAAACATAAGAAAGAGTGATGAAGAGATATACTGACAGATAAACCAGCAGAACCAGGACCCATAGTGTAAACGCCTATTTACATTCTGGATTAAAGTTGTTTTATAAAAACACATAGGAGTTTCAGAGAAGTTCTCATAGTTCTATATGTAAAAGCACTGTGTCACACATGATTATTTACATTTACAGTATTTGGCACACAAACTTATCCAGAGCGGCATATGTATCAATGAATAGATTATTTTTGGTGCGTAAGATTACAACCGAACTGCAGCATAACCTTAAAACTGTTGGAAAAACAACAACATTTTTAATAGCAATTGAGAGTCTTTAGCAGTTTTGGGAGAGTTATTTTGGAAATGTAATAATTTACAGCTTACAAATTACCTTATTTAAAATGTAATAAATAGTTTTAATTCCCTGGAATTACTGCTGTGACATGACATGGACAAACTGGCGGTTTGTTGTAGCCACAGAGGGATTAGAGGCAACCCTATTAATTAATAATTACTACATTATTGTATTCATTCCTATTAATAATAATGTTATTATTACTATTAGTATTTGCCCTTTTTATTGTCCTATTGTCCTCCTTTTCAACCTTTAAGAATTAATTAATATATTAAAGTAGTACAGCATTCATTATAATAAACTGAATTTCTCTTCTTACCTCTAGGTGGCGCTGGTTGATCTCGTAAATGATTTCCAAGTGGCGAGGCAAGAGGTTCTGAAACAGATCTACAGGCCAACGCTCCAGGGCCTCGGGAAGGACTGTGTGGTTAGTGTAGGCACAGGTACGTACTGAAATGTCCCACGACTGCAAGATGAAAGACAGGTTATGCTAATTTCCTGTGACAAACATCAAGGATGATAATCTATAGATGTCAGGAGTTGTGGAATATAAAAATGTCTCATGAAAAGAAATAGTAATCAGCTCACTGTTTCCCAGGACACTTTCTCCTCATCAACCAGGATTCTCATCAGCTCGGGGATGGCGAGGGCTGGGTGTGTGTCATTTAACTGGATAGCCACCTGAATAGCAAAATAAAAAAATAAAATAAAATTATTTCAAAGTATAGTCAAGTATTTCTCACAGAAACAGTCTATAAGTAATTAAGTATATGTTTGATATGAATAAGGAACCATTTTTAATATTTCCATCATAAAAATTATTATCACAGTTTGCTTACAATTTTGTTGATACTAACGCTGCCCTCTTAATCAACACATATAATTTCTTTTTTAATTGTGATTTTACAGGTTTGTAATATGTCCTGACTGCACATACAATATGCACATGTAATATGTCCGTAACTAGCTATTGTTACACCTCCATACTCTATCAATTACCTCTGTACATTATTTACCCCCACCTCTGTAATTATCATCCCCATACCCTATTTATTACACTGATATTTATTGTAAATAAGCCACTTATGCACCTCTGGTTAGATGCTAACTGCATTTCATTGGCTCTGTACATGTACCTTGCACATTGACAATAAAGTTGAATCTAATCTAATCTAATCTAATACTACACGTGTACTGTAAAAAATAGATGTCTTCTTAAGTAGCATCTCACAGTACATTATACTTACATTTATGTTACTGTTCTGTATAGTAGCTTACACCCTTACAGCACCTTGCACATACACTACTACTTTACTGTAGTTATACTTAGTTACAGTATCTTACATTACCCCTAAGGTATTTTTACGGTACCATACAGTTTTACAGTTACCTTACACCTATACTACCTTTTCGAACCTTGCACTCTTACAGTACCCTACACACTTTACAGTACCTACACTCTTACATTACCCTACACATTTACAGTACCTTACACTCTTACAGTACCCTACAGCACTTTACAGTATCTTACACCTCTTACAGTACCCTACAGCACTTTACAGTTATCTTACACTCTTACAGTACCCTACAGCACTTTACAGTATCTTACACTCTTACAGTACCCTACAGCTCTTTACAGTATCTTACACTCTTACAGTACCCTACAGCACTTTATAGTACTTTACACTCTACAGTACCCTACAGCGCTTTACAGTACCTTACACTCTTACAGTACCCTACAGCACTTTACAGTATCTTACACTCTTACAGTACCCTACAGCACTTTATAGTACTTTACACTCTTACAGTACCCTACAGCACTTTATAGTACCTTACACTCTTACAGTACCCTACAGCACTTTACAGTATCTTACACTCTTACAGTACCCTACAGCGCTTTACAGTATCTTACACTCTTACAGTACCCTACAGCTCTTTACAGTATCTTACACTCTTACAGTACCCTACAGCGCTTTACAGTATCTTACACTCTTACAGTACCCTAAAGCTCTTTATATTACCTTACTGTAACACAGTACACTACAGCTCTTTATAGTACCTTACACTCCTACAGTACTCTACAGCACTTTACAGTATCTTACACACTCTTACAGTACCCTACAGCACTTTACAGTATCTTACACTCTTACTACAGTACGCTACAGTACAGCGCTTTACAGTATTACAATCTTACAGTACCCTACAGCACTTTATAGTACTTTACACTCTTACAGTACCCTACAGCGCTTTACAGTATCTTACAATCTTACAGTTACCCTACAGCACTTTACAGTACCTTACACCTCTTACAGTACCCTACAGCACTTTACAGTATCTTACACTCTTACAGTACCCTACAGCACTTTACAGTACTTTACACTCTTACAGTACCCTACACACTTTACAATACCTTACACTCTTACAGTACCCTACAGCACTTTACAGTAATCTTACACTCTTACAGTACCCCTACAGCACTTTACAGTATCTTACACTCTTACAGTACGCTACAGCGCTTTACAGTATCTTACAATCTTACAGTACCCTACAGCACTTTATAGTACTTTTACACTCTTACAGTACCCTACAGTACGTTTACGTACAGCGCTTTACAGTATCTTTACAATCTTACAGTACTCTACAGAACTTTATAGTACCTTACACTTTACAGTACCCTACAGCACTTTACAGTACCTTTACACTCTTACAGTACCCTACAGCACTTTACAGTACCTTACACTCTTACAGTACCCTACAGCACTTTATAGTACTTTACACTCTTACAGTACCCTACAGCACTTTTTAGTATCTTACACTCTTACAGTACCCCCTACAGCTCTTTACAGTACCTTACACTCTTACAGTACCCTACAGCTCTTTACAGTACCTTACACTCTTACAGTACCCTAGAGCACCTTTTAGTATCTTACACTCTAACAGTACCCTACAGCACTTTTGAGTACCTTACACTCTTACAGTACACTAGAGCACTTTATAGTACCTTACACTCTTACAGTACCCTATAGCACTTTACAGTATCTTACACTTTTATAGTACCCTACAGCTCTTTATATTACCTTACACTCTCACAGTACACTACAGCTCTTTATAGTACCATACACTCTTACAGTACTCTACAGAACTTTATAGTACCTTACACTCTTACAGTACCCTATAGCGCTTTACAGTATCTTACACTTTTATAGTACCCTACAGCTCTTTATATTACCTTACACTCTCACAGTACACTACAGCTCTTTATAGTACCTTACACTCTTCTACAGAACTTTATAGTACCTTACACTTTACAGTGCCCTACAGCCCTTTATAGTACCTTACACCCTTACAGTACTCTACGGCACTTTATAGTACCCTACAACCTTACAGTACTCTATAATCTTTCATAATCTTATAGTCTTACAGTATCTTACTGTCTTATAATACTTTACAGTTTCACAGTACCTTTTATTACTACAACCTCACAGTACTTAACAGCTCTAAGGAAATTCACAGTACCTTATAGTAATGTACCATCTTACAGGATTTTACAGCCTTACAGGACTTTATAGTACCTTACTATCAAAGACACCTGTACACTTATTTAGAGAATTCCAGTTCTAACCTTCTCAGGTAACTTGGTCAGGTCTGTGCGCACCAACTCCGTTGAGCCGAACTTGGAAGCTTTAAAACGACGGATGATGTCCTGCAGAGTAGCAGCTACCACAAAGTACTCCTGTTTGAGACGGAGCTCCTTTCCTTCAAAAAACTGACACACAAACACAATGAGTGTTTAACAAATACAGAGGCCCATTTTACTGACATTCTGTTGAAAATATGGTATTACTTCATAGTGTGGCTTTCTTTCCATGAATCTAAATTCATCAGGGTTGTTAATAGAACATTGTACTTACATTGTCATTGGGGTAGAGTACACGGGAAATGTTCTCAGCCAGATTCCTGTCCAGAACAGCCTGTATGTAGCCACCAACATTAACTGTTAAACACAGTGTGTTAGAAAGTGTGTTTGGATAGCTTTCCAATTTTCCCAACAGGCATTTCAGACTTTTATATTTATCTATCTATCTATCTATCTATCTATCTATCTATCTATCTATCTATCTATCTATCTATCTATCTATCTATCTATCAGTATATATACATACAGTATGTCACAGAAGTGAGTACACCCCTATATATATATGTGTGTATTTCAGACTACCCTTATATATTATATAATTATAACATGTTATAAATAATAGTTGATAATAGTTTTATGATGAAGAACTCACAGTCTTTGAGGTTAAATTCACAGGGTGCCTTGGCGGACCACAGTCTCATGGTGTTCACAACATTGTTTCTGTATCCAGGGACTGGAGTGTCATATGGCAGAGCCAGAACCACCTGTTCAAACAAAACCGTCCATGATTTAACTACAACTTCTTTAAGATCAGACTTACAGCACATGTCAGTAAAAAAAAAAAAAAACAGTGACTATGCTATTCCAAATTACTATTGCAGAGATACAGCATTACAATCTGCAAAGGTCATACCTATAATAAACTACAGCCATTATAACAAATAATGTTATAATACACTTATAAGCCGTTACGCATGCTGTTATTTATGAATTGCCGATACTGTGCATGCAAAGTTCATAACAATCTGTCTCACTGTTAAAATGTAAGACACTTTTGCAAAACTTAAATATTTGTGGAGCTGCTGTTTATACCTGAGTGTCCACCCATTTCACTCCATCAGCATGGTGCTCGACCCGACCGTAGAAGTGCACAGGGCGCATGTACTCGGGACGTGCCTTCTCCCACGGGTTACCATAGCGCAGCCAATCATCTGCCTCTTCAATCTGTCACACATTAGCCAAAAAGAAAATGGAAATTCTGGGTCTAATAACTTTGGACAATAAGCTCTCTCTATCTCTATCTCTCTCTCTCTCTTTCTCTATCTCGCACACATTTACTGACCTGCCAACCATTGGCAATTTTCTGGTTGAAAATTCCGAACTCATAACGAATTCCATATCCATAAGCTGCCAAGCCCAAAGACGCCATCGAGTCAAGGAAGCAAGCTTTAGAGGATATACAGAGAGCAGAGAAATAGCAAAACTTTAGCCTTAAAGAAATGACAACATTTTTACAAGCAGTTTAATGACAAACAAAATAATATTAAATCCAACCTGCCAGACGGCCCAGGCCTCCATTGCCCAAACCTGCATCCTCTTCGATGTCCTGCAGCTCCTCCATATCCAGACCCAACTACAGGGACAAGAGATCGATTTAAAAAGGTTAAGCACATAAATGAGAGATATCTTCTATCGTGTGGTCATGTTTGCTTGTTTTTAAAAGCTTACACAGATCTTTTAGTAACATTTTATTTCCTATTAGTTTTCCTGCAAATCTTACCTGGTAGGTGGCCTCATCACAAGCGTTCTCCAGGGCCAGATTCACCATGGTGTTCTGCAGAGTGCGGCCCATGTAGAACTCCAGAGAAAGGTAGTAGACACGCTGCAGAGACAGACAGGGTGTTCGGTAAGAGTTTTTAAGCTACAATTGAACTGCTGGTGTTACAGACGTGATTGGTTTATAATGTGTCTAAAATATATTTTGGAATGAAATTCTGGTATCAAATTTGGGCTGTGCAAAAATATCGACACAGATAACTATCGCAAAAAAAAAAAAATGTCACCCTAGTGTTATCGGTTAACGGTTTAATGTTTACATTAATTTTTAATCGAAATAAAAAAGTGTGTATTAAAAAAATGCATATCAAACAACTTCCTCCTGTAGTTGACACGTACGGCCAGAAGCAAGCAGGGCAGAAAAAATAAAGACACCTCAAACCTTGTATGTGTTGCATTTTTATCTGTTTTACATTTTATTTATAATCATTCATTCATTAATTTATCTTCTATACCCGCTTATTCCCTAATTCGGGGTCACAGGGATCTGCTGGAGTCAATCCCAGCCGTCCTGGACAGATCGCCAGTCCATCACAGGGTCACACACACTCACTCCTATGGACAATTTACAATCACCAATCAACCTAACATACATGTTTTTGCACTGCGAGAGGAAACCGGAGAACCCGGAGTAAACCCACACCCACACAGAACATGCAAACTCCACACAGAAAGGCCCCTGCCCAGGGATCAAACCCAGGACATTCTTGCTGTAAGGCAACAGTGCTAACCACTAAGCCACCGTGCTGCCCTTTTTACAAATTAAATCAAATTTTATTTGTCATCTACATGAAATACATGGTATGAGAGGTAGCGACTGAGCTTAAATAAAGATAAGAACAAAGAAAGGATAAAAAGACATGAGTGGAATGATATGGATGGAAAGTAATATGCATGATGAAGAGAGTAAATGTACATTATATAAATATAAATATGGTAAGGAGTGCAAGTGTGCAGGTAGGTGGGGGGGTAGTGCAAACAGCGGATTTAAGATTTATATAAAAATATTAGATATGAGGTATAATACAAAACAGAAACAGTCCCTGTAGACAGTTTCTTAAGGTGACCAGTGCAGTTTCTTTGGGTTTTTTTCATCCTTTGGTTGGTTTCATTCAAATTTTAATTTGCAGTGTATTGCAATACGTATTTTATTGCAATATATCGTGACGGTTCTCTACATTACCCACAATGCCGTTTGCCAATCGCTGGTAGTTAAATTTAGCCCCTGCTTCATCTTGATTTTCCAGATACCATAAATCAACACAAATATAACGATACTAATACGCACATTTACATTTACAGAATTCGGCAGGCGTCCTTATCCAGAGCGGCCTACATTTATCTCATTTATACAACTGAGTATTAGGGGGTTAAGGGCCTTGCTCAGGGTACAAAGGTGGTGGCTTGGTGGTGCTGTAAATGGACCCCCAGGTATCTTCCAGGTATCAGTCCAACACCTTAACCACCACTTCCGGCATTTGGCAGACGCCATTTTCTAGAGCGATTTACATTTATCTCTTTTTTTTAAACATTTAAGCAATTGGGGTTTAGGGGTCTTGCTCAGGGGCCCAGCAGGGGCAATTTGGTGGTGCTGGGAATTGAACCCTGATCTTTCAGTTAGCAGTCCAACACCTTAACCCTTGTGCTACCACCTCCCCTATTTTTAATCTACATTCACACACACACGGACACACACACACACACACACAGTCTGTTTGCTTTTCAGTCCTTCACAGCAATCTTTCAGTAAGGGTTTATTTGGTCTGTATCACCTCACATTGCACTTATGGTCTGTCAGGAATGAAGGTCTGAGAACAACTGTGTGTGTATGTGTGTGTGTGTGTGTGTGTGACCTGCCATTTGTTCTTGTGTATAAATAACTGCATTGGTTAGTCTCTGAAAAGGTCTGACTCTCGTTGGAAAGTGGCCAGACCATCCTTAAACACAGTCTGGCTCTCTCACACACTCACACACACACTCACCAGAGACAATATTACAGGACAGACATCTAAAGACGATGTTATTTTATTATTATGGCTACATTTGCACACCAGCAGATATTTATTTGATGGGTGAAGTGAATGTGAGGTGCACTGGGTTCTACAGCTCTACACCAGAACCAATAAATCAGCCTGCTTCCTCTCTGCCTTTCAGCCTAAATGCACAAACATCAATCCTAACAGTGGCACTTATGTAACAGGCTGTACACGGTTGCCAGATTGGTATTTTTGCAAGTCTGGTTTATTTATTTCTACCAACAGTCCCAGTTAGTTAATAGAATTTGCTGCAAACAAGTGAATCTGTAATGACATGTTAATAATACACAAACTAATAAATAAATAAATAAATAGGTTGTATGTTAGTTGTACAAAAAAAAGGAACAAATATTGAGCAGGAAATCACAATCTGGCAACCGTGCGGTAGAAAAGCAAACTCGGAAAGAGAATAGATCTTTTTCTTTTTTTTTTTTTTTACCAACACAGAAAAGCAGCGACACACACACACGCGCGTGCACACAATTCTTGCAAGGACCTTCCACTGACACCCTGATAATAAAGCTGTTGTTAAATAATAAGTTAAAACTATTATTAAAGCTCAGAAAACATAAGACATTTTAACAAAAAAAGCTTTTTTTCCTCAGAAACACCAGCCAAATGTCATGGCAAGGTCAAACCTGTCAGATATTTTCATGTTAATTCGGACACACACACTACACACACACATGCACTGCGCAAAATGGCTACGTGCTGAATTGCACATATACGCACACTGTAGTCACGTCCAAAAGAATGCCAGCGGAATAGAAGCCTAAGCGTCACCATGGCGACCTCTGATCCGCACTATGGAGTATGTTAGTGTTCGGTTTGGATCAGAACCGCTATGTAAAGCTGTAATTCGTGCTTACTTTCGGGTCCGTCTCGTAGTAGTGCTGCTGTGTCCTGATCCATCTGCCCACCAGGTGATCCCGCACGGTGCTGGCCAGCGCCAGGTAATAATCCCGTTTCGTGGCCACATTGCGGTCTTTGACCAGGGTGAAATGCAGGTGCCGGTTAAAGTTGATCTTTAGGTCGGCGACGTTTTCCACCCCGGCAAGGCCGCGCACCGAAATCTGCTTCCTCCTGTCCTGGTCGGTCAGAGGTTTGGACATGGTGACAGGATGACAGGCTTCAGCTCAGATGAGACAGCAAGCGGCAGAAGGACGCGAGGCTTTAAGCGCTCTCTCTCTCTCTCTCTCTCTCTCTCTCTCTCTCTCTCTCTCAGCTGCTGCAGTCCCGCTGAATAGCTATGGGTCGTTCACAAACGAGTCGGTTCTTTGACATGAACCGAGTCGCATTAGAAGAACCTGAAACTTATTTTTTTTTTCAGACAGTCATGGTTCCTTGCAGATTTTCCATGTATGTATACAGATTTTTATCAACGCAGCACATAGCAATGATGTTCGTTTATTATTATTTATTATATCTCGAAAATATTCCATAAGTTGTCATGCCTTAAAGGAAAAAAACAAGTTAACCGTTTGATTAATAATAGAGTCGGATCTTCGGCGCAAATGATCCGACTCACGGAAAAAAAAGCAGACATTTCCATCACTCTAATGCCCCTACAGACAACACACACACACACACACACACACTGGGGTCCGTTAGATTATTGCACTGGATAGGGCGGGCAGTTGCTGAGTAAGTTGCCAGATTGTGCGTTTCCCCATCGATCTGACCTTGGACTAGTATTTACTTCCAGAGGTGGAATGTTTGGTAAACCTTCATATAGGTGGTGGTGTGTGACAGGAGACTATCAGCTAGAATCAAAAGGGAAGGTGTACAAGACAGTGGTGAGACAGCTATGATGTATGGTTTAGAGACAGTGGTGAGACCAGCTATGATGTATGATTTAGAGACAGTGGTGAGACCAGCTATGATGTATGGTTAAGAGACAGTGGTGAGACAGCTATGATGTATGGTTTAGAGACAGTGGTGAGACCAGCTATGATGTATGATTTAGAGACAGTGGTGAGACTAGCTATGATGTATGATTTAGAGACAGTGGTGAGACCAGCTATGATGTATGGTTAAGAGACAGTGGTGAGACAGCTATGATGTATGGTTTAGAGACAGTGGTAAGACCAGCTATGATGTATAGAGACAGGTGACAAAGCTGAAGATGTTGAGGTTTTCTTTGGGAGTGACGAGGTTGGACAGAATTAGGAACGAGTTCATCAGGGGGACGGCTTAAGTTAGATGTTTTGGGGAA
This sequence comes from Bagarius yarrelli, assembly GCA_005784505.1. Lineage (NCBI taxonomy): Eukaryota > Metazoa > Chordata > Actinopteri > Siluriformes > Sisoridae > Bagarius > Bagarius yarrelli. The sequence goes on from VCAZ01000053.1 coordinate 2,263,613, forward strand.
AAAGTCTGAGGTGGTTTGGACATGTACAGAGGAGAGAATATATCGGTAGGAGGACGTTAGAAATGAAGCTACCAGGCAGAAGGCAAAAAGGAAGACCAAAGAGGAGGTATATGGATGTGATAAACGAGGACATGAAGTTAGTGGGTGTGAGTGAAGACGGTGTAGAGAGTAGGATTAAGTAGAGACAGACGATTTGCTGTGGCAACCCCTAAAAGGGAACAGATAAAAGATAATGAAGAAGATAATGAAACCGGAAATGTAAAATGGTCGTCACCTAATTTCTTCTATACTAATGTTAATAGTAAACAAAAACATTTGAACTTCATTTCGTGCCTTACTTGAATGTTTAACAATTATTTCCTAAAATCAGTGACAATTTGTCTTGCTTATTAGCTAAAAAGATAACTAACCCTTACAAAACTGGACATATATATATATATATAAAAAAATGTTAAATACATTTCCATCATCAATCCAATCATATTGAGCATTAAATATTCTGCATTTCTAACCATCAGCTTTCTCAAGTCTATCATTAGACGACTGTAATTCTCCACCTTATAAATCACCAGTCCAGTGGTTACTATAGATACAATAACAATCACAGTAATATAAACTGATGTAAAAATTAAACACTCCATTTGACCTAAGATGTCAACAGCAGAGTTATAAAGGTTTTGCAACTTTGTCTGACCACAGCAGCTACATAAGAGCTTTATTTAGCATCGCTACCATAAGAGGCACACTCCTGCTGTGATCAGTGACAAAATGCAGAACCCGGAAATACCTGAACACTTTTACCGTTTGTCTCAATAGATTTTTAACTTATTTGTATTGCAACTTCTTAGAAATAAGAAAGAGCTTATTATGGTGTTATTTTAATAAAAATGTATAATCCCTTTTATTTTATGAGTACAGGAACTTAACAAATTCACTTTGTCCATTTGTACTTAAATACAATAAAAATAGTTGAGCACTTCAGAACGGCACACAAAAGCACAACAACAACAAAAAAAGTCTATGGGAGGGGGGAAAAATCTGATAACTGTTAAACCTTAAACAAACTCAATGGACAAGGTTCACAATTCCCCAATTTTAGTTCCATGAATTTACTATCTTTAACAACATCTGTAGATTTGTTAAATTATTTCATTGCATCTTTTTATCTTCCCTTTCTTTAAGCAAAATTCGTGGCTGAGCCAAGGAAAACTCCAACAAAAGACACTACACTGAGAAAAGGGGGGGTAAACAAGGGTGGAATAGTTTTCTTGCAGAAGCGGTCAGGAATATAAATGTAGTTCAACTCCAGTTTAACATCAACAAGTCATTTAAATCCTTTTATGCACATATGATTCACTGGTATTCTAACTCCTAAAACTAAAAACAACTACCTCTCATAAGTCTGCCAACATGTGATTGAGGCTACATAAATGTGACACCATTTCAACTTTTATTTAACTGACTTTAGCATTACAAAAATATTCAGACAAAATCTTTTTGCCTTTCGGGTATGAATTAAAGAAAGCATTCAAAAATGTTTCCTTTTTTTTTCCCAAGATTTTGTAATGAACAAAAAAAGTTGATGCTTAAACTGTAACTGTTCAATTACTATGGTCTGGAATGTCATTTAGCGCTGAACATTGGGCCAACCAATGACAGGACAGCCCTGCAAACACACACATTTCCCCCCTTAAAAAAATAATCTACCAACGAAGCAAACACTACGGTTTTAAAATCAAAGTAATTAAGTTATGCAAATTTATACATTTAACCACACTAGCATTTTTCCTCTCTCCTGTATGACAGCATACAATAAGTAGAATCAAGTCATGTTTTCCTCCAACTTTTATCATGTGGTCATTTAATTTTGGGGTGGTGGAGGCGGGGGGGCAGGTGGCATCCCAAATGGAGGCATTCCTGGAATTCCCATCATGGTAACAAAGTTGGGGTCCATGGGTGGAGGAGGTGGAGGAGGTGCATACATCATGGCTGTTGAGCCTGGGGGTGGAGGTGGAGGAGGAGGCGGGGCTCCAGGGGGTAGTGGGGGCTGAACTCCAGGAGGAGGGGGCACCATCGAGGGATTTCCCATAGGGGGAGGGGGTTGAGCGGCAGAGCTTGCCGCTGGTTGGGGTTGCTGCCAAGGTGGTAGGTTACCTGTAGCTGGGGTGGAGGTGGTGGTGGTATCTGGAATAAAATGAACAGTAAGAAATTTAAGTCTCAAAAAATAAGTGCTAGTGTTTTTATACCATCAAAAAATAAATTGTCTCAAGTATGCACTTACTTTGCTGCCACGGCAGTGGGGCACTAGTTGCCATGCTGCTAGTGGGTGGAGGGGGTGGGGCTTGCTGTTGCCAAGGTGGGAGAGGTCCAGATGGAGGAGGGGGTGGTTGGCTATTTGGTGGAGGTGGCGGAGGTGGCATCATGCCCATAGGAGGAGGTAACAGACCTAGAAAATAAAAATTTAAATAAAAAGTTTAGGCCAAACCACTCAAATTTTAGAAATCTGACCTAAATATAAAAACATAATTGCTATATTTTACATAAACAACTTAACTCTATTGTCCCATTTTAGCAATACCACATTTGAACAACTTTTAATATTAACTGAATTTGTGATTTACCCATAGGGTGTCCATGAGGAGTTGGGCCCTGGCCCATGGGTGGAGGGGGTGGCTGCATCCATGGTGGGGGCATACCATTAGGGTTTGGAGGCATGGGTGGTCCACCCATGTTTGGCATTGGAGGTGGAAAGCTGTGCGGACCACCATGACCACCCGGACCACCATGCATGCCATGGTAGTTTCTGTTATCCGAAGGGCCCGAGTTCATCCAGGGAGGACGGTTCTATACAGGAGATGGAAGAAAAAAGTAAAAATTATGGGATGAGTGAGGTGGATATGTATTAGCAAATCATTACAGGAACAACCAAATACGACCAATACAAAATCAGGGAGGTACACAGACCTGCTTTTAAAAATGAGTAAACCTTTAGCTTGAGCAGAAATGTAGGATAAAAAGGTTTACAGAGCAATACTGCCCTGGCAAACTTACTGGAGGTGGCTGATTGGTGTTTGGTCCAGTTCCACGGGGACCACTGGGCGGGTTACTGTTATTGTTGTGTCCACCACCAGATGCAGTAATTGGAGCCTCTCCCAGCTCAGCCATTAGAGACAGGTACTCCTTGTCCATACGGGCCTTATCCTGAGCAGACTGGGGTGGTTCACCTTGCCTTGGGGTGTAAGTACTACAACAGAATAAGATTTGCAATTTAATATACATTGCTGTGTCCAGTTTTGAACAGTAATATAGCAAACAAATTGTTAAATAAAGCATAAAGTTTGGACTGTTACCTTGTAAATTTGCAGTCAGAGGCAATATGTCCAGCTCCTCCACACTTTGTGCACAGAGTAGTGTTGGTAATGCTACGAGGCTCAGAATTTTGCCATGGGCGTAGGATCCTTAATAATAAAATATAAGATTATGATAATGTGGTAGTAGACAGGTGGTAGGTGTAACGGGTCAACTTTAAAAATAAAACAGTTTGGGGAACTGCTGTATTCTTTTTTTTTTAAGTCTAAAAGGAGTCTGAACATTTTAAATCAGGATAATTAACATTTAAATTTCTTAAAGCTTTATATAGTAGTTTTATTTTAATAATTTTTTTTATTTCTGTAATCTTAAAGCTGATAAGTATCGAGTTGTTACCTGTTATCATCCTCTCTCAAAGTGCCATTAAGTCGTGCCAGCTCCCTTAGTTGCATCTTTCTTAGGTCATTCTGATCCTCCGGGGTCTCAATACCCTGTTTTAGGATATTACGAATCTAGAAAGAACCCAAAAAGCAAATTTAGTCATCAGCGTTACAAACAAAGAAAAACAACATTACTATTACAGGGCCTATAAAATAACCGACCTGCTCCACTGCCTTCTTGACGTTATCCATGGTGTTGGCAGTGACCAAGGCATGTAGAGGCTCGTCCTCTCCAGGCAGCATCTGCCCATCCTTACGACCTACTTTGCCCTCCTTAACAGACCCCTTTCCGCGGATCATAATCTTAGCACAGCATTCTTTTTCAATGTTCTTTAGAGTGTTGCCACTGAATGACATAGATAAGGAAGAATTAGGCAGTCATTTATATCAGAGTATAGAAGAAAACTTTTGTTTTAGCAATTTTAACAATTTTTTTTTGGCTTTTCATGTTTGTCTAGAGCAAACCAACGGAAAAAGGCTGATCTTGGACACCCTCACCACAGTTCAGGGATACATAAATGACACATACCGTGGCCCAATGAGAAGTCCAACAAAGTTGATTTCTGGATATTCATCCTGTGGGATCATCACTTTATCACTGACTCTGGTGGCTGGAGGCCTGAAAGTGTGACGGACAACTTTCAGTAATAAATAACTTAAGACAATAGCTTTCAAGCTGACGCAGTCAAACTTGAATCTTACCAAAAACCAAGAAGTCAGAAAAACTTACTTATAGTCAGCAGGGGGCTTAAACTCTGGGTTCAGCCCAACCATCTCAGTGATGAGCGAATGTCTCTCCTCTTCCATTTTTTTGCGGGTGCGGTACTCACGTGTGTTCAACCTCTTTCCCTCACTGTTATAGATTGGCTCAGGAGAAGGAGACCTGCTAGAGAAAATAAATACACAGAAGTATAAAATTTACACATTTTTAAAAAAAAAATGTAAGAAATGTCACAATGTTCACCTCTCTAAACCTAAGAAAACCTTAATTTCCCTCCCCTTACCCAAGGTAACTTTAAGTGTGCCCCACTGTCACATCACAGCAGTGCATCGTGATCTAGGTATAAAATACTATAAGAGAATGGGGGGAAAAGCTTTTTTTGTCCACAGAGAAAAATCAGGAATGTAATAATAGAAATACTATAAATAATGATAATAAAAGCAGCACATGAACCCTATCCGAGATACCCAAAGATCAGATCCTTGATTTATAAACTGTCTTTGAAGGGGGCAAGAAAACCAAAAACTGTCCACTTTGGACAAATGGGGAAACCAACACAGTTGACTCTCTGTGGAAACCTACTCCATTGGAGCAGGTGGCACTTTGGCACAGGAAGTCTTTGGATGCTTGTAGCAGACTTCCATTTCTGAGAAGTGCAGTCTAGACTCGGCTCCAATTCATACCTTACCCATGGCTGGTGCTGTAAACCTGTTATGCTGCGTTACAAAGCTCTGTGCTTGAAAAAGGTTACGAGAGGGGAATTTGGGTTAGAGAAAATAAATTAGGATTAGACAGTAAACCTTTGCTAGAGGTCTCAAAAAAAAGAGAGACGACGTTAACAGGTTTATGAGAGACAGCTCAAAAAGAAGAGTGAATCAACCAAAAAATTCGATTTTGCCTTTCACACTCCAGCGCTGGCAACCTGAAAGACTTCTTTTGCGTAGTGGAAGTGGGACGTGGTCCTAAAACCTGGAGTGCAAACAAACCTTGTTTTTGGCCGTGCTGTGGAAACTTTGAATTAGGATTATGCTGGAGAGACTATTGCAGGAAAAGATAGCTGGCTAGCAAAAAGAGACTCTCCCTTAAGCAACAATTAAAATTCCAGCTTTAAAGTTAGAGGCTTATGCAACCTATGCACAAGCCATCATTGTCATTAGGATTATGGTTATACCAGGATCGACAGTGTTCCAAGAGAGGTCTTCCAGGGAAGAAACCTGGCATACTGTGAAAATTCCTGGACAACACGGAGTAATACCGTTTTATGGAAAATCATTAGAGTCAGCGATTTAAAGCTAAGAAAAGTGTTTTAAAATCTGTAAAACTGAACTTCGGATTTAAGTAGGGTCTGTCTTAAATTCATCTAAAACACAAAATTAGTAAGTATCTTTCAAACGTTCGAAGAATTTTTATGTTGGAACGCTAAAAAGGAAAGAATTACTAAAGCTAATGTTCAGAATTATTCACATTCAGGTACCATGTCAAGTTCTATGTCTAATTCCTTAGTGATGCACACAATTGTACCATGTGTACATGTTGATTACACAACTAAAAAAAGGATTACACACACACACCATTCCTGTGACGGGAATCAGCCTAAGCTTTTAGATTTTTTTTTCAAATTTAATAAATTAAAATATATAAGTTACCCACCGTCATCGCAACAAGTGTGTCAAGACTAATCTAATATTAAATTACATCCAAGCAACACAGTATAAACGGACATCTAAAAAATTAAATGCCTAGAATTACATATTAGACTTACACAAGACCCTACGTAAAATAAACTAGCCATGAAATCCACTGCATTACAGAATTTTTATAAACTATCAATTAGGGCAAAAATAATATTGTTTAAATAAAAGGAAGCGTGAAAAATATTTAGACGTCTAAAACTAAAATGACAAAACTTAATTTAAAAAAAATTACATTTAAAACTATACAATTTTAAACTATTATTTAAAAATCAAATAAATTAATTTGATGGATAGCTATTATATTATTATTATTATTACTACTATTTTTATTTTGTGTTTAAATCTGTGATGCAAATCCTTAGTCTCTAATGTAAAGGAGTAAATGAACACAGGATGGATAATCTAAATAAAATAGCTTGCATTGCCAAAACGTTAAAGGCTTCCTTTCCTTTAACACCAATTGTTTTTTGTTTTTTTTTTTATTTTCCCAGCTAAATGTTTAACACAATATTGCTTTCCAGTATAGAGAATTTTTTGTTTTCTTATTAAACCATTATACACATCTAATGGTTTAGAAAGAAAAATTAAAGACTATTCTTTATACTGTAAAATTATCCATATGGCCAAATTACTTTTCCTCAACCAGTCAGCCGATAACAACTAAACACCTAAGCATTCATCATGCCTTTGCCTGTCCAGTAAAAAAAAAAAGGTTAACTAAAAGCAGGGGGCGGGGGTGGGGGGGAATCAGCTATTGTGGCCAAATATACATTTATACGTGCTAAGGAGTGGTAAAGCCTTTATAAAAAATAAAAAAAAAGGGTTAAAACAAAAACAGGAGAAGCAAAGACATGACATTCCCTAACAATTTCTACACAATTAATAAATTAAAACTTTTTTTAAAACACTACTGTGGCCACATTTCTGAAAACATTTAGAATTCTAAAAAGACATAGAGCCTTTCCTTATGTTATCGTGTATAAACAGACATTATTGGTTTGAACTTAGGATACACAACAGATAAAAAGAGGTAAAGAAGGTGTTACTGTTGTTGGGTTTAAATGGTTATTCCGACCTGTCCTCAGGATTAACAGGGATTCCCAGGTCTCCTGTACGCAGTTTACGAGTCAGGTCTTCAATCTGCAGTTGGACTGGAAGAAATCAGGTTAGGAAAGAAAACAAAAAACAAGGACGGAGAAAATGTGGTTAGCAGAAACACACACCCAAAAAAAAAAAAAAAAAAAAAAAAAAAAAAAAAACAGAGGCAGTCTGATTACGATTCATAAAAAGAAACAATATGATTAAACATGATTAAAACTTTCAGTGCTATTAAACAATCTGAAACCCTTCCTATTATCTGGAAAGAGCAGGCAGATTTTTACTAAAAATCACAACTCCTATGCTCCTAGGGAGCCTGTAATAAGAGCAACATCTTTTAAACAAGCAGCAGAAGCAGCATATACATGTTACATACAACTGAACAAAAATAGACAGTTAAAATTTACATTTGGAGGGGGGAAGGGTTTCAATTTCAATTTAGTACACAAAACATTTCATGAGAAATCTTTCACTGAGGCAGGCTTCCACTGAATGCCACCATTTTCGTTTACACACTGTTATTGACCAGATTTACATTAAATGTTTTTAAGGTTACTCTAAACAAGTGGCGCAACAAAAAGGAAGTCTGCCAGAGTAAAAAGCAATTTCTCCGAAAACCGACAAGTTATCATTCCTAAAGTTTAGGGGTCTGTGCCACAGCACAACACTTACATTTCACTGATGGCATGCCACATTTATTGTGAATGCACCAGATTTGCATGGTTCCCAAAAAAAGGAAAGCATAGGAAGAAAGTGAGGCTGAGGATAAAGTCTTAGGCTGTGTCCACATTGCTGATGTCATTAACGGAAGCTGACCATGACGGACAGAACTCGTGTGCTAATAGAACGGTTCTGCTTTGCATGTAACATACGAGACACAATTGGCTCAAAAAAGGTGTGTGACGACAAAAAAAAAAAAATATTTATAAAGATATTTACACGAGTCTTTTAAATAGAATTAGGCTTTGGGAACCATCATCTTAGTAATGCTTGTTTATAAATTGCACCATCATCGATAGCCCTGCTTCACTGATGACTTACCAGTTGTTAACTAAATGCTAACGTGTAGATTTCTTACATATTATAATTGAGTATATTCAGCAATGGTTGTTTATGAGTCTGAAATAAATGGGTTATTTACTCAGTCATATCTATTTTTGACTTTTTCGACCAAACCCATGCATTGATCATATCCATGTGGAATGGGTTGAGGTAATATTCATGAAGGGACAGCGTATATGATTAGTTGCATGCGGTTCGGAATACAACTAAACCACATGCTACCTTAGAGCAAGCACCCGATAGAAATGAAGACACTGAACCTATTAAACAGCACAAACACACACTGGTGATGAAAATGACTGCAATTCATGTTAGTCCCACTTTTCTTGCTCTGCAGCCAATCGGATTCTGGTTAAAATAGTTTCCATGGTTAACATGAGCAGCAATGATATCCTACAGCCAGACAACTTACAACAAGCCGCAACATCAGAGAGACTGTGGATAATATTACAAACAAATTAATTTCAGTGCAGAACAGCGCACAGTTTTGCGTGATATGAGAACACTTCACACATAATTTGAGGCTGATTTAACACGACCAAGTTTTAACTATGGCCAGACATTAAAGAACATCACTGCAAATGTGTTGACCTGAAATGCATCTCGGTACGCCAGCAGTGTTCTGCCATGCATGTCCATTAATGTCTGAACAACATGTAGCAAAGTCAGTTCAACTACCACGTCCTCTCAATGATGTGCAAACTGTTATAAAGCAATGGGCTTTTTACTGAAAAGGAATGAACTGAAAAGGAAGCTGTTGGGATGTCGAGAGCAGTATAAACTTTATAGGATGTCAGTCAACAGGACAGATTAAACAATCTTAGACATTCGGGGGAAAAAAAAAATAAAGTCTTATATTTACCTATATAAGCTCGCTCCTGTTCACGACTTAGACCAGGAGGGATAACAGTGGGCATCCCTGGAATAATAGTCTTCTGATCAGGGGTCTCACTGCTCCAGCGACTCCTTTTCCTCTTCTTAAGACTCATGTCTGTCAGGGACAGGTGTTTGGAATCAGTGAACAAAACCTCTAATTAGACTCAGTTTCTGAACACAGGACATTGTTGATAGAATATTTTCAATTATACCATTTTTTAACAACACGCTGCATGTGCATTACCCATACACACTTATTAACATGTCACAGTATAATAAATATATATATATATATATATATACACACATTACATATATACATATATACACACATATATATACACACATATACACACACACACACACGGCATCATATCAACCAGTCCTATATTTAAAAGCTTAACTGAATAAAAAAATACGATGAATAAAAGTTGCACTAAATAAGGTTCTTTTCTAGTTGTTGAAAATGAAACAAGCATAGGCTTGTGACCAGAATCTGACTCATGATCAGGGCCTTTAGGTGTGTTGAGCCAGTGGTCTTTAACATTGTTAATATACAGCCTACTACATTTCAACACCGCACATGTAACACCTGTAGATACACAATTGTCTATATTATATATTGTGCATTGCCTTTTTCTATATTTGTGTTTTATTTTTTCTATATTTTTTCTATATTCATTATTTTTTCTTATCTCTGTCCTGTCCATCACATAACCCACCACCACCAGTGGCCGATTAAACTCCAACACCCAACCTCCCCCTTCCAGTAGAGCAAACACTGCATCTCTATGTTATTATATGCACTATCCTCAATTCACAACACTTACAATATGTCCATTAATATATAATACAGTTTCTAATACAGTATCATTAATGTACAACATCATAAATGTACAACACAGCTCGAGCAATATGTTTTTACTTTCTTGTACCTTTTTGTACTTTTTAGTATGTACAGCATATTTTCTTTTAATGTACGTCCTGTAAGTCGTTTCTGTCTCTCTGTAAGCTTCTTCTGGCAAAAAAAATGTTCTCTGACTCAATAAAGTTCTAGACTGTTTTAGCTCAAATATTTTTATCTCTACACTAAGAGAAAAAAAGTTTTTCAATCCTCTGCGGATTTTGTGCATTTGCCCAGTGACAAAAAAAGTCCATCATTTTAATAGTAGTTTTAGCTGCGATTAGGAGCACTGGCTTTAAGAGTGTGCTCCTAATTTCAGCTCGTTACCTGTATAAGAGACACCTGAGAGACGGAAATCTCGCTGAATAATAATGGTATTTTTGCCATTTAGCAGAAGCCCTTATCCAGCGCAACTTACATATTTTCCCTTATTTATACAACTGAGCAATTGAGGGTTACGGTCCTTGTTTAGGGGCCCTGCAGTGGTAACTTGCTGGTGCTGGGAATAGAATCCACAATGTCGTCCCGGTTAGCAGGTAAACACCTTAACCACCGCACTACAACTAATAAGGGATCAAATACTTATTTTTACTCATTAAAAAACAAACCAATTTACAACTTTTTTTCTGGGTGTTTTTTTTATTGTTATTCTGTCTCTTATTGTTAAAATAAAGCTACCGTCAAAATAAGAGACTGATTATTTCTCTGTCAGTGGGGGGCAAACAAACATCAAGAGGGGCTCAAATCGCCCCCCCCCCCCCCTTCACTGTACATGTCTGTCTCGACCCATTGATGAAACATTGCCAATTGCTCATAATAAACAACAGGTTGAGATCAGTTACGGTTTAGCTGATGATATGGCTAAAGAGACACTAACCAAGAATAGAGAAGCCCAAAACGAGGGACAAAGTCCACTTGAACCCTCTACCTTCTGTGTGCATTATTGCGCAATTACAAGATGGCGGCCTCTGCATGAGCAGTTTAAAGCTATATCCATCTATATCATTTATGTACGTATTATTTATATAGAGAGAGGTGTGTGTGTGTGTGTCTGATCTGCGTCCTTTATTAAGACAAACGTGAAACGGTGATGCCGACCAATCCAAGATCATAATTTTTTATAAATAAACATGAAGCGTGTGTGAATCAAATGTGAAAGAAACTAAAATCACGAAAATACGCACAAGTGGATGTTTGGGACAAAAAAAATAAATCGAGCAAAGCGAATAACTATTTAACAAATTAAAAGAAAAAAGAAACGGATAGCAGGCCATGCTAAATCAGAAGATTCTGGGGAGTAGGCCACGCACGCGCGCCACCTCTGTCACAATAGCTAATGCTAAAATTAATTAAACGCCATCATAAACCGATTATAACAATTACCTCCGAGTTGAGATTGAGGTCCGCCGAGACCTGGGTTTGTTATTGAACCAGCAGCCCCGGGAAATCCTGGGAAAGCGGCACCCGGCATCTGGGGAAAGCTTTGGAGCGGGAAAGACGCCGGAGGCCCGGGTGGAGGCATTAGCCCAGCACCGGGCCCCGAGTCGAAGCCCCGCTTAGCGCCGATACTCGGGTGCAGCTTCCCCAGCGGGGTTGCGTTCGCTCCCGTTGCCATTTCGTTATGTATTTATTTTACTGTAATCCGTTGAGTTTATTCTATTAGATTTTTAAAAATCATAAACCTGTCGTCGCCTGGAACACGCAGCGGATATTAAACAACCGTCCCAAAGTCACAGTCTGGTTGGTCAAGATGGCGCCGTTGAAACGAACAAAGAAGGGTCGAGGTTGGCCTAGCGCCTTCTCATTGGTCTCAATAAGTGCCAATCATTACGTCTTTGCGTTTTATTGGAAGGAAATAACGTTGTGGCGTGACGAATTGTTTTTCTAGATCTGCTATTGGACGTATCAACATTCAATAACCAGAGCTTAAAATACCACACGCTGAGCATACAGGAAGTGATATTCACTGTTAAATACACAGAAGGATATGTGAGATGGCCCCACAATTTTGACAAAAACATTCTTCATCTAATGGTTATAACGTTGTTAATAGTTCTTGTGATGTTGAGTTATTGGAACGTCCTCGTGGCGTTATTCGTACTTAAATTGATGTTCTTAAAAATGTTTAGAGAAACGTTTTTTTTAGAACAACACAACAATACCTATAAAATAAAATAGAAATTTTTCATAAGAAATGTTGAGTCTTTTTGTAGTATGTAGAGAGTTGGGTTGGTGATGTCTCGGGCAAAAGGGATATTTTAAGATATAAGATTATATAAGATATAAACAATGAATATATATATATATATATATATATATATATATATATATATATATATATATATAACCAATTCTATTTAGGGATTTGTAAAAAAAAAAAAAAATCTTTTACCTTAAAATTTAATTATAATCCCTTAGTGTGCGTCAAATTCACTTCCTACTCCGCTCCTGTAGATGTCGCTGATACATACGGTCATCGTCTTAGAAGCAAACATGGCGGAAAAAACAAGACCTGCGGCTTTGTCTGACTTTTTTTCTTTTTTCAGTGTTGCGTTGTAATGCATATATAGTGATTAAGTAGCATAGCATAGCATAGAAGTGATTATATTGTATTATGACCCATGCATCGTATCTTGAGGCTCTTGGTTCTATTGCATGTTTTATAGGTAATAATTGCTGAATAAAATCTCAATACGAATTGGATCCTAAGGAAAAGAACTTTAACGCCACTGTGACAAGATTCCTTGCCACAACTTTCTATGATATATAACAAACGGTTAGTTTATTTTATAAAAAGAAAACAAATAAAATGAATTATTTTATTTATTGAAAAAAAACAAATGCCCTTCCGTTCAGAAATGCATTTTGACAACCATAATGGTAGTGATGAACATTAAATGCTGAACAGTTTCATATTGTCATTGAAAAATAAATTATTTCTTAAGCATTTTGCTTGTTATAGCACCACAACTAAACTTTTACATATTTGCAAATCTTGTATCTTATCGAGAATGTGTACTTGAGCTTTGATAGAGGGAATAGGAAGGGAAAAAATGGCATAATTGTTATTAAATTCATTGATTTATTTTTAAATCAATAAATCATATAAACCTGAGTATTACAAAGAATTTGTTCACATTTGTTATCGGTTCTACTCTCAGGTAAAACTCAACTCAGTTTTCACCCACATCCAAAAACATTGGTAGCATTTAATTATATACAAATATATACATGCATTTATAGTGTGTGTGTGTGTGTGTGTGTGCACCATTCCAATCTCACATCCAGAGTTTCCAGGACGGGCTGTGGATCCACAGTCTTTTAGAACAGGATGAAGCAATTACTGAAGGTTAGTGATAAATGTTGAATATTTGTGGGTGAACCGATAATTATCTAGTTTCAGATCAGATTCTGTACTTGTGTCATGAAAAGGGGTGGAAAAAGACATCGGCACAGGCTGTATGCAAGAAATGCATCATTTGCAAAGGTGTCAGATTATCAGGTAAAGATTACGAGCTGACTCACTTGTACAAGTTATTTGTTTTATGTCACTGTTCTGTGATTAACAGTGGTGATCAGAAGAAACAGTTTTAGCTTAGTAAGAAAAACTAAACAACAGGACACGACTAATATAAAATGTCTAGATCTCCTTTGAATACTCACAGCGTGTATTTGTAACGACCTGTTAGGTACAGGTTTGCAATGTGTCCTTTTTTGTACATATAATATATATAATCCACTCTTTCCCTTCAGTTCTCCTCCTTCAGCTCTCCACCGTATCTGTACTCTACCATTATAAACAGCAGCACAGTAAATCGGATTAAATGTAAGCCAGTGCCATTAGCTTTGATTTCTAATGCTTGCTTACATTTGTGTTAGAAATCTCATGGTTTAATGATGACAGTTCTGGTTAGGACCATAATTTTAGTTTTGCTTATAATTTTAGTTTTATCAGTTCCTTGTTTTTGGTTTGGCTTGTATCCATTTGTAACTCTTGATAATTAGGACAATTTTTGGCCCTATAAAGAATAATGTTGGACTACCTACCACACCAATTCTGCATCAAACATACTATTACATTACTGCTAGTACTGTTACTACTAATACAACAGATCTCTGACGGGCAAATCATACTAACTTCTTTTGTTAGGATGATTTCTTTCTTCTTTTTTTTTTTTCACTTTTCTGGGTTCTCTTTTTTCCCCCAAGAATTGAAGAACACTTCAAACATGGACACGTTAAACAGTGTTTTTTTAATTTAGCTGCAGTTGTTTACAAACTAAAAGTTTATTTTATTTTTTTATAACTTTGCATAAGCATATAAAGAAGACAAGAACAAACATTTGCATACGGTGCTCTTTATTAAGAAATACATCTTCTAATATAACAGGGATAAACCCTTCTGTCAATGCGACTGCTGCTGCTACTACTGCAGTCTATGATGTTTCCAACGGGAGCATTTTATCACACATGAAAATGTTTTATTTTATTTAAAACATCTTTTATATATAGTTTTTTTTTTCACAATTTTTGTAGTGGCAATCTATCTGTTTAATCCAAACTTTACTAAAGATTTAAACAAAAGGCTCTTATAGTCTGGCCTTGATGTTAATGATTCATGCTAAACGTAGCGGCACAGAGAAAGGAAAAACGATTCTACTAAAAAGTTTACTAGTCTAGCAAACCCTTTTTTTTAGACAGTGCGGGTTAAGATTAGAAAAAGAAAATGCATGACTGCTCTTTATTCTGATCATTAAACTGCTAGAAACCTGGACTCAGCTATTTTTTTCTATACACAACATACTGATTTGCTCTAATTTTGATTTGTTTAGGAGATACGTCAGCATCTACGTTATAAATTGTGTAACGTCAGAAGGAAAAGCAAGCATTAAAACTCACCCAGTTGAGAATTACATATTCGAGTCTTTAATTAGTCTTTCTAAATTTTTAGCATCTAACAGTAAATAAAAAAAAGTTTACAGAATGATCTAATCAATTTACAGCTGTAATCAGACTCTGGGAGATGAAAAAATAAGCCAAACAACCTACACCAGGCTGCAACTTTTAGTGAAATGTTAGAACACCTACAAGAAACACAAAATATAACATTACTATTCGAAAAAAAGCACCTAATCGGTTCCACCACGCTTAAGCACCATAGAATTTACTGTAAAGTTAAAAAGTGATGACTGAATGACTGTGTGTCTGTGGCGGCATGATTGAAGAAAACCTGCAAAAAAACCAAGAGTTATCACAATGCAGCTAGCTAATTATTAGAGCATAATTTTCCCTGCTCGGATCAGGAATGAGCTGCGAGAGTCAAATTAAACAATGACAAAAATCGACCACAGAATATTTCACATGATAGCATGACTACAGACGCATCCAGAAACATCACGAGCATCATCAACATCCACTGTACTGTATAGTCTTTCGTGCACACGTAGGAATCGCGCACTGGTGTTAGTTTAATACGCGTAGCGTGCCCGGTCGGTGTAAGGATCCCGCGACATGTCAAACGCAGTGCTCCGAGGAACCGAAGAGATGGGGGCAATGTGCGCGCGATCATACGCGTATCCTTCCACCTCGAGAGGGAGCCTTCGAATCGGGCTTCTATCACGGCCGTAGTACGAAGAAATCGGAGCTTGAGCAGGAGCAGCGAGGGGGTTTCGCTCATATAGGTCAAGGCTAGACGAAGGCATGCGCTCTGTGCCTATGGCTGAGGACGCAGGGGGAGGAGGAGGGGCGGGAACTGGGACAGCTTGTCTGTCATCAAAATAACTGCCTCCGTAAGGACGCGCACGATACTTTTCGTAGTAGTCCACCACCCCGTACGGATCCCGTTCGTCGTAGGACGCTCGCCGCGCGGGGAACCCAGGCACCGCGCTGCCGTAGCTGACACCGCTGGTGTATGCCGCCTCATTGCCATACGTCGCGCTCATGCCGTATCCCGTCGCAACACCGAAACTCATCGCACCGTTATAGCCAGTACCCGTGCTTGTGCTCGTGCCCATGCTCATGCCCATGCCCCTGCCATACCCAGGACCCCCATAACCAGTACCACGGGAGAAGCTTTGCACCGGCGCATAGCTGCTGGCAAAGCTCGGTTCAGCACTGAAGCCCTGTTGAAAACCGCGACCACCACCGCCATTCGCACCGAACCGGGGAGCGCCATATCCCTCCGAGCCCTGGCTCTCGCGATAGGAACCGTTCTGGTCCAGCGGGCACTCTTTGGACCAGTGGCCTTCTTGCCCGCAACGATAACAACCCGTTCTCTCTCCCATTCCCGGTGCTGTACGCAGGCGGCTAGTCGAAAGCTTCACGCTCATCAGTTTGCCTTAGGAAAAAGAAAGACGGAAGACAATTTCCACGATGTTCAACAAGTCCTACCCAAAAAAAAAAAATATGGGTTTTATGTATAATTACAGATTCAAAGCCAAATTCTGCTAAATTTATATCTGAAATGTGCCTAAGCAATTTCTAAAGGCGCTTCAAATATAATGTGTCTAATCAATTGCTTCACTACACACCACGCAGAAATACCATAATTTGGGAGGCATGCATCTATAAACATCTAACAGGCAACAAAATAAAATAAGTAAAAATAAAGTAAATCTAATGGCTTCTGACGCCGTGTATGTACTTACCCACCAGCTACACACTATAAATAGCGGGAAATGTTAACGTAATAAATAAAAACGCTCCAAATTATTGGTCAGGAAAGCACTAAATGGACAAGCATACAATCTGGTTCACCTTGAAACGCCGTGTTGTCTAGGCCTCGGATGGCCTCCATCGCATCTTCTACTCTCTCCATGTGGACAAAGGCGTAATCCTTTACTATGTCGCACTCAACCACAGGGCCAAACTCCTCAAACTTGGCCCTCAGCTCCTGGTTAGTACAACTGCTACAGATATTACCTACATGGAGCTTGGTGGAGGCTTTGGGTTTACCTCGGCTCATTTCTACATTCATGGCCAGACCGTTTAGCATATAATGGTGAAGGTTGCGAATGGCTTCTTCTGCCTCGGCTTTGTTTTCCATGTGGACGAAGCCGAAGTTCTTGACAATGTCACACTCGGAGATTTTTCCATACTGGGAGAATAAAGATCGAAGCTCGTCTGTGGTGGTGTTTGGAGAAAGGTTTCCTACGAAGATTTTAACCATTCTGGCTAGTGGAAGTCACAGCTGGGGCCTGAAGAAAGATTTTAGTAAAATGACAGACGAAAAGTTTTGTATATTTACAAATTTCCTGTAAGAATCAAAAAGGATGCTTGGAAAATTTTAATATAGATGTCCTGATCCTAAATTTAAACCAATCCTCCTTTAGGTTTTCATGAAACAGTCATTTACATCATTTAAGACAAATATATATATTTATATTTATTACATAAAATTCACTGAAATAACCGGTGAATAAGCTACAACCAGCGGCTGGGCGTTTAGTTACAGAACAATAGAGCAACGTGGAGGCAAAAAATCGGTACAAACTGCCCCAGATTTAAAAAGCTAACAAAATACAACCTATAATATAACAGTAAACTCTACATTTAAGAAATAAAATAAGTGATCTGTCTAAAATGTTTGGGCTAAATTCTGCTTTGAGTCACACTAAACATCTCGCTAACTAGCAACACGAAAGAAGGCACGTAAATGAGCTTAACTAGCTAATCCTGCTGAGGCTAATACACACTAGCGTTAACGTAGCGTTAATGATCACGTGACCAACATGTGAGTCTGGTTATAAACTTTACTCGATAAGGAATAAATAGTCATTAGACGTTATACCTCTGCAGTAGCTTTCAAGAAATCGCTCGCCGGTCTTGGATGAAATGGCGAGAACACGCACACTAACACACACACATACATACATACATACACACACACACACACACACACACACACACACACACACATACACACACACAAACGCTCCGCCCATCCGTATATACACACGCCGACAGGACGTTATTATAAGCAAAACGTTATAATATGTTATAAACCAATGTAAGATAATCACACTAAAAGAATTTACAAACTTTTCCCCACCCAATTATCAAAAAAAAAAGAAAAAGAAAATTCACCTTCAACTGGCTGCTTATGAGGTCAGAATTAATAGAAACATCTATTCAGGGTGCTGCAGGTGGGGTGGGTGTGTTGGGGGGGGGGGGGTATATTCTAACGGCCCTTGCATTTAGGGCCCCCAGAGATCTATTTCATCAGTAGTAACAGTGTAGCATGGGTGTGGTAGGGGACCCAGTCTTATATTCTTTCATAGGGCCCAAAATTGCTCGAGGTCAGATAGCAGCAGGACATGTCCATGTCCAAAAAGTGTGATTTTAATTATGACATGGACATTGAGCTGGTTTAACAATTTCGCCATTGTATCTGCTGAACTCATGAGATTTTCACACACAGCGGTATCTGGCTGATGTGATTGGTGCAAAAAAAAAAAAAAAAAAAAAAAAAATCATACAAGGAAACGGCAGGCTAAAACTTACATCTGATCAAAGATATTAAAGGAAAAAGGTCCAGACGTTTTTTCCTGACAGGTGATCCAGGCTGTTAACCTGTAGACCTAGAATGTCTGGGCTTTTTCTCGGACCCACCAATCCAACAATACCTACAGTATCTTTTTATAGGACTCTTTCTTTTTTTTTTCTTGCACACAACTATATGCAGCTGCACTTTGTACCTGAGCTTTACATCAGCGAATTTTCCCACATTTCCCTCCCTATTGAAGTACTTCATTTGCATATATTTGCACTGTGAAGTCCTTTCCTTTTTGTTTATATAGGTTGACTTTTATGTTCTAAGCACCATTTACTGCATGTGACAAATAAATTTGTATGTGAAAACTTCATACAACTGAGCAGTTGGGGGTTAAAGGCCTTGCTTAAGGACCCAGCAGTGGTAACTTGGTGGTGCTGGGAATCGAACCGTGTTCTAACCACTGCGCTACCACCTCACTCTTTAGTGACTCTAATAATCAATCTTTACAACAGGACTGATCATGACAGCATCTCAGCATGCGGAACGCATTAAACCTTCAGATGGATGCAGTCAGGAACTATAACATTAAGTATCACAGGAACATACTCACCCAAACTGGTCATATGAAAAATGCAGGTGATTTTTTTTGCCCTTTTTAACTGTCCAATTCAGTCGAGACCTATAATAGCATTCGATACCTGTTGTTGTCTGATAAGAGTGGAACCTAGTGTAGTGTTTTCACCCCAAGGTTTGATGTGTTGTGCATGCTGGGATGCTTTTTTTTGGCTTTCTAGTCAGAGTGATTGTTGAAGCTACTACATGCTTCCTGCCATTTTCAATAAAATCTGGCTCTTGTCCTACATTAAAGCGGACCCACTTACAGAATGTTTTTTTCTAGAGAAAATCTAGAGGCCGTTGCATGTAAGAATCCATGCCAGGATTATGGTTAGAGAGAGAGAAAACTTTCTCATGATTATTTAAAACTGCTAATCTGTATCTGCATGTACTGTCCAGCTGTCACAAAAACTATGTAGACATGATTTGTCCAAGATAAAGAACTGGGGAAGAGAGAGAGAGAGAGAGAGAGAGAGAGAGAGAGAGAGAGAGAGAGAGAGAGAGAGAGAGAGAGAGAGAGAGAGAATATGGCCTTGACACCACTAATAGGATTTTTTTTTTGTCCAGACTGAGAACTGGTGCAGAAGACTAATTATTTCTGAAATTTCCTTGAGCATGCTGAATACTTCTACTTTGAATCCATGGAGAAAAAAAAGGATGTTTTTCTTTTTTGACTAGGCAACAATAATTATTTGGGGGTTTTTTTTTTCTATTTTTAAAACCATTTTTTTCAGCAATACTATAACAGTCCAACATAACAGAAGTTACCTGAACTGTATATATGGTGCATGTTGGAGAACCTAATCTAAAGCAGAGTATAGATACTTCTGTCAAACATGCGTCCTGGTTGACTGAAGCAGTTTGCATTCTGTAGCTCAGAAATGAGTTAAACAAAACTGAGTATAAAACGTTATTAGGTGAAGGTGTGAGCTTGATGTGCATTGTTTTATAGTTAACACTTTTTTTTTTAACCATAAGGTTTTGGTTTATTTTTAAAAAAAAAAAAAAAAGAAAAAAAAGAGATATAAAACAGTTGACATCTGGAGGCTGAATCAAAGATCTCTAAACATCACAGCACTCACCATGGTGTCCATACAGAAACGATTCACACCAGCAGTCTCATAGTAAAACCGAACCCCGAGTGCCTGTTGGGTATCACATTTCTACACTACACTAGATATTTGTTTAGTCTTATGTACAGTTTTGGATCAGCATGTCATTATACACTGCTTTGAGGCAAACTCTACACAAGGACCAGTTTGTTATATAATCCAGCTTGGTTTGCTACGATGTATTTACCTATAAAATTCTCTCTGGCGGTCCTTGAAGCAGACATGCCCAAAAACTCATGTTCAATATCCACCATTTTGCGTCTAATAAACTTCAGCACACTCTTAATCACGCAGAAAAATAAATCAGAATCTTGTGGTTGATCAAGTTGTTGAAGCGCTCTATTCAGGTCGACATTTTGAGAAATAAGCTAACAAAATGTTACTTTACAGGAATGTTTTTGTTTTGTTTTCTCTATAGAGATCGAAAGAAATTGTTTAAAAATTGTCACATCAAAAAACATGAACTGCTTGCTCACTGAAAGAAATTAAAAATAATGTCGAAACGAACTGAATTCAAACCCCCTTAAAACGAGGCACACGCTAAAGGTAACTAAGAAGGAAGATCACACAATTTCAGAAGCAAACAGTTTTTGTGGGAAAACTTTAAAATAGTGTAGAAAACTTTAGAAACTGAAATGCAAATGAAATGCAAGAAATATTACAAAGAAATATAAACAAAAAAAAAAAAAAAATTATAATCCGAATTCATGAATCTCTTGGCAATGCAGAAGAGACCATCTTAACAGTCTGATAAAGTTAAACATTCAGAAGATGAAAGCTGCTTTTAATGCGAATGGATGCACGAGTCTTTCCAGTCCAGTTTCTGTCAAATCCAATCGTGCCTCCGGAAACCTTTCTATTGACCGAAGGAGGGTGGAGAGAATGATTGCTAAAACAAAGTCCCGCCGCTTTATAGCGCCTGGAAAAAACAAAACAAGTTTTTAAGACATTTCTCAAACCAGCCATCAGACTTAGCTATATAACCCGAGAGTAAATATTTCTCTTTACGATTCTTATAACTTGTTGCGTTACTTAAAACTTTTATTTGATTTATCATTCAAACAATGATAACAGTCAGTGCATCGAAGTTTATCCTTGCGATCAGATCAAAACCACGCTAAGACACGTCTCCCATTCGCTCACCTTGACATGCGCGCAGCTTAGTAATCATACCGAGCCCGATCTGTGGAGGTGTCCCTGGCCCGCGACACGCTGTACGAGCTGCTCCTTGTAACCGGGGAAAGACGCGAGCGCTCGTACGAGTAGCCCTCAGAGCCAGCGCCGACTCTTCGGATAGGGCTACGGTCCCGCGAGTAGTATGCGGAGGTTGCGGAGGACGGTGGCGGTAGAGCGCGTCGGTCATATGGGTCAAGGCTGGAAGGAGCCAACCGCATCCTTGAAAGAGAGGAAGAAGAGAGAGGGGGAGGAGGGGGGATGGAGACACGTCTATCCTCAAGATAGCTGGTAGCTAAAGGTCGAGCCCGAAACTTTTCATAGTAGTCAACGCTGTAGCGATCATGATCATATGAGGTGGACCTCTCGGAGTAGGTACTGCTAGACGACGGTTTGCTGAGGTACCGAGTTTCCCCAGCATACTCTCGTGAAATCCCATAGGTGGGGGTGTGGCTTACTGTTGGAACAGGTGTCAGTGTTGCAGAATAGCTTCGAGAAGAGTATGCGACAGGGCCTCCACTGGCATAAGCCGAACTTCCGCTGGCATAAACCGAACTTGCACTGGCATAAGCCGAACTCACACTGGCATAGACAGGAGCGGCACTGCCGTAAGCAGGACCGACACCGCCATAAGCAGGACCGCCACCACCATAGGCAGGACCGCCACTGCCATAAGCAGGACCGCCCCCGCCATAGGCAGGACCGCCACCGCCATAGGCAGGACCGCCACCGCCATAGGCAGGACCGCCACCGCCATAGGGTGCTCTAGGTAAACCCCTGGCACCACGGCCTCCCCCCATGTGAGCGCCGCCATAGCTACCGTTCTGACCGCGACTGCAGTCTTTGGACCAGTGACCGGATTCTCCGCAGACGTAACAGCCCGTTATTTCTCCCATGCCAGGTACAGTGCGGAGGCGACTGGTGGACAGTTGTACATTTATCACCTTGCCTTATGAGAGGAAGAGAAGACACGCAAGTCATTGTAAAACAACGTTTCGCTTTTGCCATCACATCCAAGAGCATGAACAAAACCCAATGACTCACTGTGGGTGTTGCATAGTGCAATCAAGGACTAGCTGCATAACTTTACTTTCCACAGAAATGTTACATGAATGTAGAACCCCCAAACCCCCCCTCTCCGAATAAATAGCTGTATAACTAATTGACGGCTTGGAACTAATTACTGCAACCCGGTTAACTTTTGCTTTCTTTTTAGATAGCGGGGAAATGTGTATACCCATAACTAAAGACAGTCTAAACTCTGTATGGTGCTGCCTTTCTTCATTGTCTGTGAAAGTTCACCTTGAAACGTTGCGTTGTCCATCACACTGATGGCCTCCATGGCATCTTCCCTTCGCTCCATGTGGACGAAGGCATAATCCCTCACTATGTCGCACTCAACCACAGGGCCAAACTCCTCAAACTTGTCGCGGAGCTCCTGATTAGTGCACTTATTACTAATGTTGCCTACGTGCAATTTGGTGGTTCCTTTGGGCTTTCCTCGACTCATCTCCACGTTGATGGGCTGCCCATTCAGGTCGTGGTGGTGAAGTTTACGCACGGCCTCATCGGCTTCCTTTTGGTTATCCATGTGGACAAAGCCAAAGTTTCTCAGCACGTCGCACTCGGTAACTTTGCCATATTGTGAGAAAAGACTGCGCAGATCCTCTTTGGTCGTACTCGAGGAAAGGTTGCCGACAAAGATCTTAACCATCGTTTACCGCCGATTTATTGTTCCTAGGTAGAGAGTACAGTGGCGAGATTCACGTTATACAAGTTTAGTCGACCGATGTGGTTTAGATAGTTTTCTAACGTGTTTATGTTCACACGAATTTTACACCCAACACATTGTCATACGAAAAACAATCAAATGTCACGGTAACTTTTTGTCGCCTCAGTTTTGATTTATCGCCGTGTGTTTAATCGTCTGAACCTCGTGCGTGGTGTTAGTTTGTTTGAGCCGCGACGGGACCGTCTGTAAGCAACCGTCCATTGGCAGATCGTTGGCAAGGCACCGAAGTTAGTAGAGCACCATTAAAACCGCGTGTTTATGTACTAAAACACATTCAAAACCAGCCAAACGTCCGCTTTTCTTTATTATTCAGCATTTGGTGTTTTGTGCAAAACTCGCGTTATCAACCTGAGGCCATAAAAGTTAGCGGTAGCTGGCTAACCAGTTTAGCTCCGCGAAAAACATAACTAAACCAGGAGGCAACCAAAAATAAATAAAATAGGTACATAGTATAAGAAACACTTATTCCAACTGCATATCCAATTGTATATTAAATATATATTCGTTTAAAACATCCACCTCTTACCGTAGAAAACACTACGAACGCAACAGAGGAAATCACGAAATGGCGTCGCAGGAAGTCAACACGGCACTTCCGCCGACGTACCAGGAAACGCCCCGGACAACGACTTTAATCGTGTTGATGAACGGTGGAAGAATGAAACTAAATGAAAACCAAGCATATAGACATGACACTGCATGATAAAAACCTAATCGGTAATTTATTACTACGCGCCGTACGAAATAGCCTCTCTAATGTATAGGGAAGCTTAGTATGCGAAAGTACGCATAAAGTTCCCGGATGATCTACTACTTCTGTCTGGATTTAAGTATTCATCCGACATACAGTTTATCCTATGTGAAAAGCGGTGATGCGCCAAAAACACAAAAATATTTTTACTTTAAAATAGTGGATTTCCATAAGGGAAACTACATAAAATCAATATGATGTGTGGTTTTTTTTTTTTACCCGTTTGCACTCCAGGTTTCCCCATTACTACACACACAGTTGCACAGGTTTAAGAGTTGTTTTTAGGATAAAATAAGTCACTGACACTGTTGTCTCAAGATGCAAACCGATATTGTGTTTACATGATAAGGAAAAGACTTTGTGAATAGTGAAAGATTTCAACATTGTGATAAGGAGTCATAAAACTCAAACACCATTGAGCATAAAAGCAGCATGATCCTCCCAGTATGGCGTCAAGCAATAAGTCTGAAATTCATTGCAATGTGACTGTTACATTCGCTAGTTTCTTTAATTCTTTCTGCAAAAAATCTTGGTCATCAAAATCTTGATATCACTCATGTTCCTCTAAAATTCTGTGAGCAATAATTAACTACATAGCTCTTGCGTTCATTTAAAACAAAGATAAAAATTTGTTGAGGGTGAAAAAGCACAGAACAACTTTTGCGGGAAGCTTTTTTTATTGTGAATTTTCATGAACTTAAGCTTGTCTTAAAAAAATACTCAAACATGTAACTTGCATGCATTTATCAAACAGTTTAAAAGAAACATTTACAATATATATCTCCATACACTATCTTAAAAACTGAATAACTATATTTAAAAAAAAATGCAAGGCATAACCTAAAAAGTTAGCTCCTGTCAGTTTATTCCCCTTATAAATCTACCCTGTACCCCCTCATATCCAGCCATAAGGTGTTGTCAGATCAGCCAACCTATCTAGTTTTCATCTTTTTTAACAGATAAATAACCACCCTCAAAAGAATCAATCAAAACTACACAGATTTCCAAACTAATTACAAAAAAAAATTAAACCCACCCTTTCCCGAGAAATCTTTCACAGAACTACAGCAGAACTTCTGGTCTAATACAGCCTTCTGCTTTTCTTGTTTCTTCTCTCAATTACAACCCAGAAAGCATGCAACACAACTAGAGAACACCACAAACTACTTACCTGAGTCTGTCAATCATCCCACAAGCCTTTGCAGGTCTGCTTGTGTTTCAAAAGGCTGGCACTGTGTCAATGAGCAAATTAACCACAATTCAGGCTTAGAGAACTTATGTTAGACATGTGGAAACTTTTTTGTTCAAACGGAGTTACGAAGGGGGACATGAGAAGATCGCATAACAAGGCGCCCTAAAGGAGGAAAATGCCATTTTCACTGCAGAGAGATAGGTCCTCCCACGCACGCTCACGTGACGCATTTAACTGACAGACTAGATTTATGCATAAAATGAGGTTTTAAAGGAAAGACAAAAACAAACAAATCGACGCATTTGTGTCAGACTTTTTATTTTAAAAAAATCGATTCCTAAGTGTACATCGTTTTTGAGGGGATGCCATTCTGACTGAATTCCATTTTAAAAGGAAAGAACTTAACTGAACAGTAGTCGCAATTATTGCTGATCTTTTATATGTTTAGATCGCAAGGCGCACGTGTGTACCCATTAATTCTAAAGACGTGGCACTTGTTCAAACGTTGTTACAGGGTTGAAAAAAAAACCAAACAAACAAAAAGAGGGTGAAGTCTCAAATAAAAACGATCTGATCTCACAGAAAAAAGAAAAAAATAAGTCACAAAATTGTACATAAGCTTCAACAAAATTAAGAGAGTTATCGGCTTGACAAGATCTAAAATTTTTAGCTTATGAGCTTGACGCTTTCAGTCCAATAAGCTACTGAACTTTACACAGTAAAAAAACAAGCCGAACAAGATGAAGAAAATTACATTTTAAGCAAAAGGACGAAACTGAATCGGGTAAAATCATTAAAGTTTAAAGCGTGAAGTCCGCACTAGATCTCTTCTGATAAGCGAGGAACAGGCAAACGAAACGCGCTCCGGCAGACGAGGGACGATTCGAGTCATGTGCACCTGGAGACAACGACGACGATCTTGTCGAATAAATTACACCTGAAAAGAGAGCAAACCACATAAGTCAAGTGCCTATGAGAACCATTGACACTGCACTGATCAAGTCCACTGTGTTAATATATACATAAAAAAGCTGCCTTTTCGCAAAGTAATATACTTTAACGCAGCTTAGCTAGACCACACGATCTGTAAACATTAGCCTTTGAATTTCATTAGCTGATAAACAGCTGTTTGTTATGTATTCCCCTCACATTACGCATCAATCAACAGCGCGCAACGCATGTCAAGACTGGATCTCACTCTAGGAAAACTCTTAAGCGCCCTAGGCCTCACCTTGGGTACACAAGTGCAGAGTTTCACTTTAGTACGTATAGCGCGCAGGTGGCGGCGGAGGCGCCCTGTCAGCGTAGGGGTCCCTGGAACGAGGCGCATTGTACATTTGGTTCCGAGACATGGAAAGAGGGGAGAGACGGGAGCGCTCGTATGAATAGCCGTTTCCAGCAGGCGCCGGGGGGGCTGGCGGCACCCTCCCGATGGGACTACGATCGCGGTAAAACGAAGACGGCGGGGGCGGGAGAGGGCGTCGATCGTAAGGGTCAAGACTGGAAGGGGGTATGCGGTCTCGCATCATGCCTGAAGGGGGCGGCGGGGGTGGTGGAATTCCGCCCATACGGCGATCCTCATATGAGGACATGCCATAAGGACGAGCACGATATTTCTCATAATAATCCACTACCCCGTTGCCATCACGCTCACCACCATAGCCGCCACCCGGAAAGGGCGGGCGTCTTGGTGGTGGTGGCGGTGGTGGTGGAGGAGGGGCAGGGGGGTAGCCAGGAGGGCCAAAGCGGCCTCTGCCAAAGCCAGGAGGGCCGTGCTGCGGATGATCGCCGGGGTAACGAGGTGCCCAGTAGCCTTCTCTTTCTGGGGGACCATAGCCATCCTCTTCTCCTCGCGGGCGGCTTTTAGAAAGTTGGACGTGAATCCTTTTGCCTGGGAAATAAAAAAGCTAAGATATTAACAAAACATCGACATGAGGCTGATCGCATATATAAAATCAAGCTAAAAATTACCTTGGAAATCAGAGTTGTCCAATCCCTTAATAGCATCCATGGCCTCATCCGAGTTGTTCATGTGAACAAAGGCAAAGTTTTTTATAATCGAACACTCTGCTACTGTTCCATACTCCTCAAACAGAGCCCTGAGCTCATCCTCTGAACCTTTCTCAACATTTGCCACATGCAGCTTTACCGGACCCTGGTTTTTGCCATGACTGGCTTCAACATTAATAGGGGTGCCGTGCAGCTTGTATAAATGAAGGCTGCGAATGGCCTTTGTTGCATTCTTGCGATCGTCCATATGAACGAATGCAAAGTTCTTGATGATTGCGCACTCTGTGACTGTACCATACTGAGCAAACAGGGATTTGATTTCATCACTCTCCGCCTGGGGCGGCAGGTTCCCAACGAAGATCTTCACCATTGTATGGGTGAGCAGAAAATCAAGACTGAAACACACTGAGCAAAAAGGACAGGCATGTTTATTAAATAAAAAATTATATACAGACAAAATAAGTGAATTAAGAGATAAGTAAATTTGATGTTTATATACGACGCTGTATTTACTTCACTGTCGTTAAACAAAACTCAATTGTTACGTAAACCTTCGTGCTACAGCTGAAGCTCTTCAAAAAGCAGCCAACAAGAGCACCACTTCCTCTATAAAGATGCGTTAGTCTGATCTACAGTTTTTGCACACAAAAACATGCTTCCAAGTAATATTTTTAATTTATTCGACACACCACGGAATTATTAAAATCTTCTATTAAACCGCCTTTTGGGTTTGATAACCGCCTGATTCTAGACCTTTCTCTACCTGGCTAGGTTGCTAACGCTAAAAGGGACACCATTTCATAATAAACGTCGACCGCGGAATTTAACCGTGCAAAAAAGTAGCGTTTAAGAAACTATTAACATAAAACATCACAATTTAGGTAACCGTGTTTTGGTGTAAACAGTTTTGCGGTTTGAAATTATGTTTTGTTACACGTTTTAAAGCGTACAATGAATGGCGGAAAGGCGCGAGGCAGCAACTTAAAATGGCGTCGGAGTTAGCGTGATGGCTAACCAATAAACTGAACATCAAATATTAACGTTTTTTTGTGTGCGTTTTAAAGTTAAAAACGAATAAATATGTTAAATGCGTCTTTCCGTCCAAACTAGCTTATATTTAGTTTGGTTTTACTGGCTTTGAAATCTAGCAATGTTAGCAAGCTTGCAAACGAACTGATATCGAAAGTTATCTAGCAGACTATGGCTGAAAACAAAAATACTAACGAGTGGAGATTTCCTATTAATATATCACAAAGTATTTTAAATATTAAAAAATGTTAATAACAACATTATTAACTCGTATAGCTTAACAAACAACAAAACTAACTTACCGCTTCCCACGCCACAATGAGAGGAAATAGGAACAGTTGTCGTCTTAAAACTGATGTGTGTAGCCCCGCCCACTCACACGCTCAACCAATCAGCGCAATACAGCGCATACTTCCGTACTATATAGTTTATTTAAATAGTATGTGTTACAGACGATACTGTACTTTATAGTACACTAGTATCTGTAATATATCCCAGAGTAGCGCTCCGCTCCAGCTCCAGATTATATCGTGAGGCTTGAATCCTATTTATAATGTAATTAAAGGGTCTAGGAATTATTGATTTGTTTACTCGGAAATTGCTCTGTACAGAGTAAATATGTATGGAATATATAGAAGTGTGACGAGATATATATAATATATATATAATATATAATATATATTAGTATAGTATATTATATATAGCATAGTATATTATAGTTCAATATCAGCTACAGAGTAATTTTCCAATATGTATGGAATATATAGAAGTGTAACGATGTATATATATACATTTACATTACATGGCTCATATATATATATATATATATATATATATATATATATATATATATATATATAGAGAGAGAGAGAGAGAGAGAGAGAGAGAGAGAGAGAGAGAGATAGATAGATAGATAGATAGATAGATAGATATATAGATATATCTATATATCTATATATATATCTATATATATATATATATAGTTACACTTCTATATATTCCATACATATTTACTCTGTATTTTTTGTATCAAACAAACACACATATATATATCCATTATGTCATTCCTTTGCACAACTGTATTATATTATATATACCCTTATTGATAGATACTATATATTACATACTACTGCACCTTCTGTACATTATTTACTATCACCTCTGTAATTATCAACCTCAATACTCTTATTTATTACACTGCTATTTACTGTAAATAGGCCACTTATGCACTAACTGCATTTTACTGGTTCTGTACATATACAGCTTTATACATAGGCGAAAGCAAATTAGAGGAATTAAGTTTTATCAAAAATATATGGTAAAATCTGTCTACTTTATTTGTTAAAATTTTTGTAAAATTCGTTATTTATATATATTTGGCTATCATTATTTTAAAAATTGCAATGTTCTCTTATTAAAGAAACTCTCTATTGGTCCTTTTATGGACTTAACTTTTTTTATACATTAAAAGACCCAATATTTATTTATTTTTTTAAATAATATGTATAATATACAAAAATCATGTCAAGAAGTACATACAGTACAACCACTAGTCACCAAGAAAGTGACTGAAGTGCTTCTTATCAGATAGATCATT
Organism: Bagarius yarrelli; assembly: GCA_005784505.1. Classification (NCBI taxonomy): domain Eukaryota; kingdom Metazoa; phylum Chordata; class Actinopteri; order Siluriformes; family Sisoridae; genus Bagarius; species Bagarius yarrelli. The sequence continues at coordinate 2,293,482 of VCAZ01000053.1, forward strand.
AAGATCAACTATATACACACAATGGCAGTAAAATGTATGTAACTGACTTTGTATTGTACTTAAGCTTTGCATTTTACTCCGATCATTCTACTTTTCTATACAGTGGACAGAAAATTAATACACACCATTTCAATATTTTTGGTGTTTGGCTTATTGTCTGGTGTTTGGCTTAATAGATCTACATGGTACAATGCATTATGTCATAGTAAGTAGTGTCCCAACAAAAAGTTAGAACAGTTCAAATTTAGAAGTGATACACTAGTACTATTTGGGGGTAGACTCAGTAACTGCTCTAATGGCTCTGCATTGTTTTCCAGAAAGGCTTTTATATTGACTGGGGCAAAACATTTTTTTTACACCCTAAAGCTAAAGCTAGAACACTGCTGATCATCAGTGTAGCACATTGGACATTTTTCTGTTGGTGTAGAAACTTGAAAAGTAATTCACAAAAATACTCAATTCACATCAAGGAGTGTCCAGCACAGCTATTACATAGAGTTTGGCTGGAGCTAAACAATGATTATGATAGATGCTGGTGGTTCCCCCCATCCCCTAGGACGCAAGGTAGGTCTGCCTCAAGACTTTATTCTGGCACCAAGATGGTGGAATGAACTTCCAATCAATGTCAGAACAGCAGAGTCACTGGTTGTCTTCTAAAAAACAACAGACTCTTTATCAAATTTCAAGCACTTGACAAAATCTATGCTGCTTTTTTAAACAGTTTTTGTGGGTTGTCACAATATGATTGGTAATATAATGTACCAGTATTGATCTGTTCAATTGTGTGACCCAAAGCACTTTTTTTTTTACGTTGCCCTGGATAAGTGTCGGGTAAATTATGTAAATGTGCTAGAACTAAATGTCAAAGGTCCAATGTCTAGTTAAAATGTCTGTAAAGCAAGATACAAAGAAAAATATAGAGACAGTTTTTTTTCAGGAGGAAGCATAAAGGGTTAAGGTAATGGTGTGAGCTGGTCAAAAGGTGTAAACTGCGAGAGAAATTTGGGCGGGGTGATAAATCAGGGCATTTTTCAGCTTTTAAATTTGCAGTGAATCTTGTCTGTTCCACAGGTGATGGGTAATTGGTCGTTAACAGAGTAAGCAGTCTTTAGTTTCTAGAGGTCTTAATTTTCTATTATTATGTATGCTTGCCTGTTTAAAAGAAGCTTCTATTTCCATTCTTATAGTCTATATTTTTACTACTTAAATCTCTATGGAGAGGTGTGGAGAGGATTAGTATGTGAATTACAAAATTATACAGGATTTCAATTTTGTAAAATGATTAAAATTTTTTATTCTCTAGTTTGTAGGTAATTTACTATGTCATAAGATTAAAACCTAGCACTTTTTGTACTGTTTAGATTTTACACCCAACACACCTGACCAGATAATAATAATAATTTATAAACTTTGTCTTGGGTTCTTGAAGGACCGGACATATAAAGAGAACACAGTGTTATTAGGGTGCAAAATTATTACAAAATATGAAACACAAAAAGGGAACAAATAGATAAAAACATGTACAGAATTTTTTAGCATTATACAGTATTATCAAGCCATCAATTCCTTAACTTACATATCAACATACCGATGCTTACGCATGACATAAAACTTGTTATTTTTTAACAAATGATACCATGTAAATCTACTACAGTCTATTTAAGATGTCTGGTGCACTTGTTTTAACAATAAATCACAAGGAAAAGCTGAAAAGTATTTCATATTGAGCGAGGCACCTCTTCTCGTTTCATAAAAAGCCTCTTTTAGAAACCAGTTCTTAAAAAACGTACCAATAATTTTTAAAAGAACAGAAATAAATTTACTTTCTAGTGAACAACTTAACAGGTTGTAAACCTTTACAACAGTAAAAACGACAGCTGTGAAAGTGCCTATTTGGATATTGTAAAACCTTAGTGGTGTCAAAATGCTGGTGATGTCTCAAAAGCCTATTGTCTTATAAAGGCAGTACTTTAATACTATAATGGTAGTTGTGAGAGAATGTTTTAACACAGTTCGAGTTACAGACAAACAATAATGGTAACTCAATCTAAGCCGATATATAAAACAAAATAAAGAGAGAAATTCTAAGTAAAATAATGCCTGTGTTTTCTGTTGCTATTTTGTAAAATCTGGCTTTTACACTCTTAAAACTGCCTTCTTTTAAGGTGAAAATAGCAACAACATAAAGTAAAGTAAAACCAAAGAGCAGAGAATTTTACAATCTCGGTGGAAATTACAATGTCATCAGCGTGTGCCAACATTAGTTTTTTGTGGACAAAGAAAAAGAAAGATTCGAAAATGACTCGAGGAGGGTTTGGTCAGCACACACTGACGACATCAGATGGTTATAATTGGTTAATTGAAATGTTGATCCAGGATTACATCCTCCCTGAACCTAAAAGAAACAAACACATGCATGTGGACCACAGGAAAAACTCTAAACACAGAGATCAGCATTAAAACTGGAACAGAAGCTACACAACCCACTGCACTAACTTTCATTATCTTCAACTTTAATAGGTCCTCTTATTACCCCTAATATCTAAACATTTTAATGATGTCTATAGGTTTTAAGAGACTTTAAAATAGTTAAGAAATTCCAAATTTCACCTTTGGAAAATGCACACAGCAGTATTGTTAACATGGTTAGGGGGGAATGTAATATGGCGTCGGGGATTTTCCTCAAGTCTCAATGGCGGAGGGAAATTCACAAGGGAAAGTTAAAACGAGCGCTAAAATGTGAACATGGCAGGAAAAGGCGGGTTTTGCCTATTTAATTTGTTTGTATGATTTAGAGAAAAAGAGTAATCTGGTTACTCATAAAGTGATTTAATCTTATTATTGCCAAATACGCATGCGCACACTTGTATATTTAGGCTGTTGATTCTTGAGGTATTTTATATGATATGTAAAGCTGCATAGTTGTGTGTGTTTTTTTTTATTTGCACGCTAACTAAGGACAAAACTCGGCACTTGACTATTATTGTATGTAGGACTGAAAATATATAATTTTATATACGTATGGGTTTTTTTTAATTAAAAAAAACCCTACAACATTTTAATTTTAAATCGCATTACTTAAATTCTATACGATTGCGTGTCACACGTTCAAGATTAATTGCATTATTTAGAGGTCTATATTATATTGAAAGTGTTTATATTAAAAACATGCTATTGCGTAATACTGGACTTTCCGTATCACGTGTTGCAGTTTTTCTACAAGAGCTGACGTAATCGCCTTGTGTTTCCGCCCCGTCTGTGTGTGTGAGCGCAAACAGCAGAGCTCCGTTAGTTTGAAGATGAAAAGTGCGGTACGACGTTGATGTTTCAGACTGAAGAAAAGTTGAAAACTAAAAAGGTAAGCCAACCCAAAACAGTAATATCCAAAGTAACAACTTTAACATAATCTGCTTATGTATGTAGTTATAAACTATTCATAACCACCCATTTTTAATGCAACCTTACAACTACTATGATGTAAAAAAGATTGATTTATATTGATTTCTGTCCTGTAGATAACAATGCAGTCTGTGTCTCAAACCATGGTGACAGAGGAAAGCCCCACCTGTCTCCATGTTCAGCTGTATCATCCAGACCAATCCATGCAGCCTCTCTACAGTCTTCTGCACATAAACCATCCCTACAAGATCAGCGCCGAAGATCCGATCAGGATTGGCCGAGATGGACACTCGTGCTCGTTTGTTCTGAATGACACCCGGGTCTCTCGAAAACAGCTCTCTATTCAGGCGTATCGCAAGCCTGGTAGCCCAGAACTACGCTTTACTGTGCAAAACATAAGCCAGAGAGGCAAGATTCTGGTAAACGGGCATGAACTGGGCCATTTGGAGCGCACTGATCTGGAGGAAAAGTCCCTACTTAGATTTGGCAAACATGAGCTGATGATTTGGCGGGAATCTGGTGAGGCTCAGGACTGTTTTGAAGTTTTGTTTGAGAAACTAAATTTCTCCCCTTCAAGGGAAATGGGTATAGATCTGCCATGCAGGATAGCAGTAATCGATACAGGCATGATTAACTATCAGAATGTAGAACCTGTGAGTCAAGAACCACTGGAAAGTGATGAGACTCTGTCTGTGTAGCAGCCAAGAAGGCATTTTAGGGAAACGAAGATAAGTTATTTTAAGTGAAAGGATGGGGGCGAGGCTGCAGATTTCTCATGTGACAATTTCATCAGTTTATTGTTTGTGAAGACAGGCACTTTCACATTCAGCTACAGATGTTGGTATCATTTTAGTCTGAGCTATGATTAACTTCCTTTTGCCTATTTGTTCTGTTACTTAAAAACCTTTGGTACTTTAAGTAGCATATCTAACTTTTTATATTTTGGTAAATGCCTTTGAGCCAGATGTTTAGCTTATCTTTCTATATATATATATATATTCTATATGTAATTCTTACAAATGGCATATTGTTATCTATTATCTGAAATCAGTGAAATGTATGCTGTAGTAATTAACGGTTATGCATTTATTTAGTGTTCACATATGCTAGTGTTACACGGGCTATGCTGAAGCGTGCCTTCTTTTGAAAAAAATGTGAAGTAGGATATTTGTATTTTATCATTTTTAGTGGTAGTATTCATATAAGTATTAATAATGTTTTTTTTTACCTTAAGTATGATATTTTTTTTATCAAATAAAATCTTTGTTTTGTGAACTTGCTGACATTTTGTTTACAAAGTAAAGAAATAATAATAAAAAAAGAACAGGGGTGGTTATCAGCAAAAGAATTAAAAAAAAAAAAATATGACCACTTTGGGTTGTACATAAATGCCAGGGAGAACAATGTTTTCTCAAATATCTCACCTGGTCAGAACGTCTAGTTTCAGATTACACTTACCGATAATAAACATACCTTTAACTGTATTTGGAGTCATTCTTCAAGAATCCAGTCTCACGCCCTACTAGCTGTAGCACTGTAAAAGCACCAAAATAGGCTGACACTGTTCCGGACTAGGAAAAGTAGTAAGTGCCTAAAAATAAGCTGAATTTGGAAGCTACAATGTTTGGGTTTCAGCGCCTTTGAATGAGACACACAGTCAAGGTAATGCTCTATCAGCTTTATAGCTTTTTATCCTAGTTAGTGTCACAGTGGATCCGGATTCAACCCCTGGGAAAGCCTTGTATAGTAAAATGGCCATTAATATGCACTGCACACATAGTATTATTAAATATTAAAATAAAATATAATAATATGAGTGTGTGTGTGGCCCTGTGATAGACTGGCGACCTGTCCAGGATGTACCACACCTGCTTTTCACCCTTTCAGAGATAGCTGGGATAGACTCCAGCAGATCCCTGTGACCCCGAATTAGGGTATAAGTATATAGTATATAGTATATTATATAGTATATAGATCCCTGTGACCCCGAATTAGGGTATAAGCAGGTGTAGAAGATAAATGAATGAATAAATAGAAATAAAATATTTTATTTTGTTAGTATTTGTTATTGTGTGTCTGTGACATCACTCACTCATTTACAGGTGGAGGATTTACTTGTTAAAACTCTGGTCAAAACACAGACCTGGTTTCAAGCTCAACAACAGCTTTTGCAATACACTTACATAAAAACCCGTCCCGCTTGTTGTTTTACGATTCCACTGTGACCGTATAATTCTTGGTATTTTGTATCTTATCTTATCAGATCAGGTCAGGTGGAGACTGATAGGAAAAGCCTTTACAAGACGCGTATAGTTTGAATGTTTCATTTTATGACTAAATGAACTGAACTTCCCATCATAGACACTCTTTTCTCATAAATACGGCAGTAATAAATACATTGCAGCATCTCGACCTCTGGGCCTCTTTCTTGTACTTCCTGCTTGAATTAAAGATAGGGTGGATGAGAGTGTATAATGAGGATATAGTGGACGCAGTGGTTAGTAATTGCTTAGTTGTATGAAAGAGATAAATGTTAGTCGCTCTGCAGAAGCTCTCAGGAAGTTTCTATGTCATAGAAGTTTTAACACCAGCATAACTAATCGTTGTTTTTATAAAGAGAAATACATTTAGTGAACAGCTATGCATATCATAGTCTAATCATTATTAAAGCAAGTTATATATAGTTACAAGTTATATATATAGTTATAAATTATATATATATATATATATATATATATATATATATATATATATATATATATATATATATATATTATTTGTCATATACATTTTTTACAGCTAACTAGTTAATGGTTAACAGCTATACTCATCTCATCTAACACCCTCATTTTTGAGCAGAAGTTTATTGGTGTATTTACTGTGCCATCGCTAAACCTTGTCTTCAACTTTTAAAAAACATTTTGGTGACCCTAAATTACATTGCATACTGGACACTTACACATGAACATAATGATAATGGTTTTTTTTTTGCAATCATTGTCTTTTTCTAATAATCTTGTCTTTTTCTTCTCTCCATTATTTCTCATGCCCTTATAATTTATGTCATTAATTTAGTGTTGGGCAGGCTACCTGAAAAAATGTAGGGAGCTAAGCTATCATTTATTGTATGTCGTATCATTAAATGAATCTTCACTACACTGAAGTACCCTACTTCCTGGGATATGTGTCAAGCTAAGCTACAGCAACATGGCAAAAGTAGCTGCCTACATCTAAGCTATTTTTTAAATCTTGATTTTAATTTGGAACCAACTTCAGGTTCTGCCATGATTACAGATTTTTTTATTATAATGTGGAAACACTTCAAATTCTTCATACAAGTAAAACAAGAACTGCGTTCGGTACGCATGTGTCGACCTCACAGCTCTGTGAATAGCGGTGACCTTACTTACTGTTCCAGAATCATTAAATATAGATGTACTGATAGTATGTGCTCACTACTTGCGCACTACATGATTGATTTGATATTGAAAAGCTACTTTATTCTAAAAACAGGGACGCCACCACCACCAGACCTTGCCACTGCCATAAACTGCTGGGAAATTAAAATGTAAACAATGAACGAGTAAATATTTTAACAGACGTTTCCTGTAAAGTGACAATAAGCTTTTGAATCTTTAACAGATTTCAGAACTCGCGTTTAGTTTGGCTCAGTTAGCATAGAGAAACTTTTCAGGTGTATTTAAATGAGTTACATTTTGCAGATGTAAATACAATTCCTGTTTTCCTGTTGTCAGCCACAGACCGCTGGCTGGACGTCTGATGCATATGACACACTTAGGCTGCATTTACACTGCAGGTCTTAATGTTCAATTCTGATTTGGTGACGGTATCTGATTTTTTTTTTTTTTTTTATGAGCTGCTTACATTATCTTTTAAAACTGACCCGTATCCGATATCTGCATTTACACTATACATAGTGAAACAACCCAAGGTGGACGTACTGAACAGAAAAGAAAGTTAAAAATAGCGCGATAGTCAATAAACGCAATGAATGAAGATAAAATGATTTTTCAATGTTGCTTTCACAGTGTTTGTGTGTGTGTTTGTGTGTGTGTGTGCACAGAAAAAAAAACATTTAATCCTAAACTGTTAAAGCTGCCTCTACCTCTGAGTCTTAAACATTTGTTAGAGTGAACAAAATGATTGAATACACAGTTGTGTTAAGCTATTATATATCGCTGTTGGCGTCCATCTAAGGCGACGTCATGCGCCACCGTTGTTTATTTATTGACGTTCGACTTGCATGAACGGGTAAAAATCTGATCTGTCTGCTTACATGGCAGACGCTAATGCACGTATCCTATTCGAATCCGATTTATTACGACATACGAATGAGGCCTGAATTTCATCTGAAAATATCAGAATCCATGTGCTTTTTTTTTTGCTTACACTATCATATCCGATCTGTGCCACATAGTCGTCCTCTGAGTAGTTAAAGTGTATAGGATTGCCAGGAGATGTGTGTGTGTGTGGCGTTGTTTAATGGTCCACCTAAAAACAAAACTAGGTTTCCAATCAACTGAAACAGTGGCTGCTGTTGTTGAATAGAATTTTAACTTTTACCTAGTTTTCACCCAGAAGTCTCAAATCAGAAAAACTGCAATAATTGACGTATATATAATGTTGTTTAAATGCTTGTGATAAAAGCTAAAGCATTGCAGGACACGCCATAGTATATACAGTACACTTCTTCCCTCTTTTTTTTCTTTAAAGCTACACCCTGCACCCTTTTTTTTCCATGGCGTGTCAGTGCAGTAAAAAGTGATTCACTTGAATGTGTTTGTAGGAAAGATTTTAATTATTTATTAATCATTTATTTATTTTTATGTGATTTTTTCCTTGGTAGGGTACAAATTATACTGGGAAAACTGAAAAAAAAAAAACCCCTACCCTGCACTGACACCAGTCAAGGACAATTCTGATAAAAATGCTGCTCCTATATGTATGAGTCCCTATGGCTGTCATTTAGAGTAATGTTTACTGTAGATAATGAGGAGATAACCACTGCCATCCTTGGGTTGCTTGGGCCCTTAGAATTGTTCTAACTTTTCCCTCCTTAGCAGCGCCCCTGGTATTTATTGTGCCAACATGCTGGCTAATCTGTTGTCTTTGTTTATGTCTTTTATGCTATGTAAGTTCAGTATCGTATCTTTCTCCCCAGCCGGTTATTCCGGTTGAAACATCTCTGTAAAAAACTACACAAACAAAAGTAATATATGTAGCCTCGGTGATGGCTCCAGAATAGCTGTAGAACTTCCTGCTCTCTTGTAGATCCTCATACCCCAATGATAAGCTCATGATTTGATGATATGATAAATGATTTGCTGTTAGAAAATAGGCTTTATTCACAGTTTTTAGCCATTTATTTACAGTATATTGAAGTATTCAGCTGTCATTATTTTTTTTTTTATTGTGGAAGGACATCACTGCAGTAATAAACAAAAATCTTTAGCTTAGACACTTGGGTGGTTAGGACATCAATTGAGTGGTTAAGACATTGGCATACTGATAGGAAGATAGGAAGAACTTAAATCCCAGAATCTCTGTCCTGCCATTGCTGGGCCCCTGACCAAAGCCTCTCACATTCAATTACTCAGTTATAGGTATAAGAAAAGATCAATTTAAATAAGGATATCCGCTAAATGCTGTAAACATTTAATAAACAGTCAATAAACAAAAAAGATTCAACCTAAAATGCTATATTTTAATGAGACCATAAAGTAAAACAGAACATGTGGAATAAATGCTGAACATTGGTTAATATAGACATTTTTAGATATCAAAATACACACAAAGCGAGTAGAGAAAATAGACTCTGACGTTCTAGAAAAAAAATGCTTGAAAATGATGTGAATTAAACAGCCGAGTATTGTACCATTTCTTTAGGGTTGGATGACATGGGAGGCAGGCTATTGGGTTGAAGCGGCTGGTAGGCCGGATTAATTGGAGGTTGCTGGTAGGACTGATTCACCACTGCCTGATAAGATGTGTTCGGCGGTGCTTGATAGGTCACATTGACTGGCGGGTTCACAAACACTTGGGACTGCTTGCGTATCTTCAGCTCTCGGGCCATCTGGCACCATGAGCAGACTCCACAGCAGGTCACAACGCAGCAGTCGTCAAACATTGATCCCTTATGAGAGACAAGCCCAGAGCAAGATAACAATCAATACAAACAAACAAATCCAAAAAAGGTGCACAACTTAGTCTTTTTTTGCCATATGCATGTGTATGAATACATTTCGACATGTTTTTAATTTTGTAGTCACAGTGCAGCAAGTACCTGGATGTGGTATCTCTCTCTTATGGCAGTTCTTGCAGCATAAGCAGCAGGGGGAATAAGACTCCAACAGAATATATCCAGCAGGGGGAGACAAACACATTCTCCTAAATTTTGGCTTGTTGTACACATCAAACAGCAGGGGCACCAGAAACCATAACAGCCTGTGCAGAGACAAAAGCAAAGGAGAAATAATAGATATAGACTGTAAAAACAAAAATCTGTGTGTGTTTTTTAAACATTCTATTCCAGATTTGGTCTTATTTGAACTCCAATAATAAGCGCCACACTTTTCATTAGATTGTGGACTGTGGGACATCGTTTAGAATTAGTCAGATTAGACACTTATGTTGAGTCTGTGTTTCATTTCATCTCAAATGCTTTGAAATTGTTTAATGTAAGGACTCAGCGTGTGTCCATGGAGCCCAGAGGCTTTGTGCACAGGGTCTTTGTTATTTTGCAGTGTTCTTCGATTAAGTAGCTATTTGTTGTCTCGAGTCAATTTGTGTTGTTTTGTAAAGCACCGTGGTCCTGGGGAAACATTTTATTTCACTCTGTACTCATTAGGACAGCGAATCTATTGTGTTTACTGCTACATTGAATTGAATATAAAAAAAGTAAGGAATAACTTAGGAATCTACCTCAGGAATTCAAATTATTTGACTAGATAAATTGTTTCAATTTGTCTCTTGATTTTTACCAGCACAGTCACATGACAGCATCCAAATTAAGTGGTAAAGGAAAGTATTTGCTTCTTCTGATTCACAGAAACCAAGACATTTGTAACTGCTTCTCATGCTGTGGTGTATATATAAATACAGCATATAAACAACCCCACACATTCATATACTCACAAATGCCCATGTCCTCACAGCAGTCGCACAAGCCGCTGCTCCATACATTAATCTTGGCATGAGGAGACATCATTATCCCAGGCTGCAAAGTGATCGTGGTATTAGCCATTTTATTAACTTAAATCTGAAAACAAACACACACACACACACACACACACACACACACACACACACACACACACACACACACACACACACACACACACCAGATCAGAAACACAGGTGCCAACATAATGAGTTACAATACAGAAGTTTTAATTCTAGGCTCATGTTAATCTGGTGATTCGTCCTTAACATTTCAAGCAGGACATATTCCAGTTAATAAGCGATCAATTACACAGGTCTGTAAGAAAAATAAAATTTTAGTTCTGCTACCTGAGTCATAAAAGTTTTAAACAACCGCTCTTTTTTTATTGGCTTTAGAAATTATCATCTTTTATTTATCTTATAGTATCTTATTCTATATATATATATTCTATATATATATATTCTATATATACCTAAACGTTTTATTCTGGCCGGTGCCGTGGTGTACTGGGTTAAGCCGCCGGCACCCATGTGTGCTATTGTCCTCTAGTGACCCGGGTTTAATTCTGGCGTGCGTCGTTTCCGTTCCCTCCACTATTTTATCTCTGTCCTATCAATCAAGGAAAAATGCCTCCCAAAAATTACATTATACAATTCATTTTAATTTTTTTTATTTTATGCCATGTTGCTGTGACTACTGCGCTTGACATTTTATTGTCTGCATATTTGTACCTTTTATTATACATTCACTGCTTACATTCTCATCTACATGTATACCAGCACCTTTGCAGGTATATTGTATATTTAAACAGAATTCACTGCTTCCATTTACTCGTATGTATATTCATTCAGATGTTTACTACATATTTTTTACTTTGTTTATTATATCTATCTATTACAAGTACACTGCTGATACTGTCACACAAATTCTGTTCTATATTGCACAACCTTTACTGCATTTTACAACACTGTTCGAATCCTCTGTATGTATGCACATATTGAGGCATTTACAATAAAGGAACCTTGAACCTAGAACCTAGAAAAAAAATTCTAAACAGGGTGGTGCTAGTTTCAGCCTTAGATTATACGCTCATGAACCACTCCACCTACAGTAATAGAAAATAATATTTGATCCCCTGCTGATTTTGTATGTTTGCCCACTGATGAAGAAATGCCCAGTCTATAAATGTTTTCAATGATGAGACAAAATAACAAGTGAACATCCAGAAAAACGCATTTTAATAATCATTTCTTTTGTAATGTACCATGTTACAGTACAAGATGGCAGGAAATCACAGACCACAAAGAAAAGCACATAGGAAGAACATGATAACACTCATTTGCCTGACATTTGTATTCGAAGCCTTTTACGATTGAGTCATACAATCAATACAGAAGTTCAGAATTCGACATGTGTTTTATACGTTTTGCACTGGAACGGCATCAAAACACAGCTTACAAAGCTTATTGCCTTCACACGGTGCCAGAGATGTAAGTCAGTCTACGCAAAGCTGCAGCAGAATACAGAACCCAGACATGCTTTGGAAATGTTTGATTACACAAAGATGATGTGGGCAAATATTAGCTTTCCCTACTCGTCAGTGTCTTACACAGCATAAGATTTAGTTTTTTTAGCTATACATATTTGGACTTTATATTCGATTTAGGGATTTGGATGGATTTTAATGGTAATAAATGGTTCAGTATGTGTGTGAAGTGATGTGAATCCACCTGGTCCAGTCAGTGGCACTGAAGCGACATGGTGGAGAGCTTAAACATCGAGTCAAACGAGCAACAGGACAAGCAGGTACCAAAGAAAAACACAATAAAATATGAGGGCAAAATTAAAAATAATGATTTAAAAAATCTTCTTCTTCTCCTTTCGGCTGTTCCCTTTCAGGGGATGCCTCTTCACTCACACCCACTAACTTTATGTCCTCAGTTATTGCATCCACATACCTCCGCTTTATAATATAATAATAATAATAATAATAATAATAATAATAATATAATATCTTAAAAAATACATACGGTAGGTTTTGATTTTAGATCATATCATCCAGCCCCACATGACAGTGATTCCTGAGGTGAAAAAATCAATTTGGGGTAATATATGATAAAATCATATAATAAAGCAAGTGCAGTTTAATAATAAAAAATAGTGATATAAAAAAATATAAAAAAAAATTAAAATTAATAAAAATAAAACATAAAATAAAAAAAAAGTGACAAAGTTTTTAAATTAAAAAATTAAAAATAAAAAGGATTGCTCCTTGCATCATGAGGGTATAATACACACACTGTCAGGTTTGAGATGGAAAATGATGACTGTTTTGCACAGAGGATTAATCCTAATGCCCACTGCACCTCACACATCTTTACTTTCTTGACCACATTAATACTCTTGTGACTGTTGTTGTCAGCTAATGCAGGGATAACAGAGAGAAAGAGAGAGAGAAAGAGTGAGAGCGAGAGGAAGAGAGAGAAAGAGAGAGAGAAACAAGCACACAGATTGAGTTACACCGTCATTTTCAAGTCTGAGTCCTTTCAATTATTTTCTTTTGTGCTATTCTAAATACCACAGAGTTCAAATATGACACCCTGTATTATCGTGTCCATCTTAGAGCACCCAAACTTCTAAAGTTGAAGGTTCTCATAGTTCTTTGGCAGCTTTAACATCGATAGAGCATATTTATTGCAAAAAAAAAGGGAAGCACTATAGTGTTCCTTATAGTACTAAAATAATACTAAAATATTCTGTGGAGAACTAACAATGGATCCTCTATGACATAACTGTGGTAGTGGTAATTTTAATCAGCAGGCCAAACATCTTAACCAGTAGGTTAACACTCTCTCCAGCCCCACGTCCCCTTCGTTTGGCTCTTCATCGTACCTTCATTTTTAATAGTGTACAAAAAAAATATTTTTTATCATAGCAAATTTAGCCTCCAGCATATTTTTTGAAGGTCAACCTGTAGATAAGCCACCTGAACATATTCAAATCAGGGCTCAGACAATCGGATTCCAAACACAGGCTGTAAAGCTGTTGAACACTGGAGCTGTAATGGTGCAATAATGCGACTCACTCGCATTGCTGTAGGTAAGGTTATACCTATGGAACGTTTACATGTCAAGAGCAAAGATTTTTACTCCCATTTCCATGCCATTTCCATTATTCCTGTGTGTCACGTCATTCATGTATGTCATAAGCGCATGCACACTTTAAAAACAGCGGCAACAATGCCATTATTGTGTATTAATGTGTATGCATGTATATTTTGATTCAAATCTGTGTACGCCAGCTATGTTAACATAATTATACTTGCTGCGATTATGAGCTTGATCACATGATGTAGATCAAAGCAATGCATTTACACGAGTTAAAGTTTATTCGTAATATTGCCAGAATCTCATTATGATCCTATTAAGAGGGTGCATGTAAACACTCTGTATAAATGATAGTGATAGAGAAGAAAAGAGATGTAGAGAAAAAACACCAAATCACAAATGGAATTTATTTTAACAAGCTTCGAAATGACTATTATTGATTAACACCTCGTTGGAAATCTGGTGTGAAAGACACCTGCCACTGACGCAAGTGTTGAACACAGATAAAACCTCGAAAACCCTTTTTGACTTTGCAAACAAATCATTTGCAGACAATTATGCTGAAAAAATGACATAATTTATATATATTAATGAAATTTTGATATTAACACATCAAATGATATATATGTTGTATGTTAGCTTGGGTAACCTGATTGGATTAGCAAGAGGTATTTAGATTGTGACTGAACACAGAAATCAGCAATGATTCAGGGCTCATCTGAGAAAAGAATTTAATAGAAGTAGTGGATTTTTCTAAAATTTTTGCAAGCAGATTTGCATTAAAATTAGCACTTTAGTAACTCTAAATTGGTAAAAAGGAAGCACGACTAATGCCCTAATAAACTCACGGCCATGTGAAGAAGCTTTAGTTAATCGTGTCCAACAAAAATCTAATTCTGGTTTTATGAAACACGTTTAGTGTAGAACACTTTTTAAAACACTCCCCCAAAGCATTATAAAATAGTAAAGGAGTAACATGACAGGTTGACTGGTTAAGAAATGCTTTTCCACCTTATACTGATCTCATCAGGGTTTGGTTGTACAGACAACATATATCAAGAGAACCAGAGAACATGTCTCTGGACCAATCGCAGCTCGGAATAAAGCATTTACTCTATCAAACAGTGTAAAAACAACACGGCTATCAGTCGATGGATTCTCCAGCAAGTTTTAAAGAACCAAACATACCAGTAAATCAACAAACACCCATGGACACTAATAAAAAAGGATGTGCAAAACTTTAGAAACGTAATGAAGCTCTTACATCTACCTTTATAGCATTTGGCAGATGTCCTTATCCAGAGCAACTTACATTTATCTCTTTTATACAACTAAGCAATTCAGGGTTAAGGGCCTTGCTCAGGGACCCAACAGTGGCAACTTGGTGGTGCTGGTGCTGGAAATCAAACCCAGATCTACCAATTACTGCACTATAACTATCCTCCTCGCTTCTTCTTCTGTATAGAAGTATGAGTGCAAGCGGTAGCTTACTGGTTAAGGTGTTGGGCCCTTAGGAGGCCAATACTGGGACCATGAGCAAAGCCCATAAATTTTCAGATGTATAGATGGAAATAAACATAAGCTGCTCTGAATAGGGTTGCCAGACATAGACTTTAGAGGAATCATTTTTCTAAATGGTGCCAATTGGACAGCATGAATCTTAAATACTAAGAAGCTGAAGGAGGTCATTGTGGATTTAAGACGAGCTGGCAATCACACTCATCCTGCAATACATGTCAACAGAGCGGCTGTTAAGCGTGTACCTAGCTTCAAGTTCCTAGGAATCTACATCTCTGAGGATCTCACCTGGTCTCTGAACTCTTTTTTTCCTGGTCAGAAAGGCACAACGGCGCCCATATTTTCTGAGGAGACTTAAAAAGTCCCATCTAAGCAACAGTATACTAAAGAACTTTTACCGCAGTACCATTGAGAGCATCCTCGTCTCGGTGTGGTACAGCAACTGCACTGCTTCAGACCGTACAGCCCTTCAGAGGGTGATGAAAACCGCCCAACAAATCATCGGCACTCAGCTACCCACCCTGGAGAAAATACACAAGAAACGCTGTCTGCTAAGGGCGAGAGGCATAACCAAAGACCCCTCTTACCCCAACCACGGACTGTTCACTCTTCTCCCATCAGGCAGAAGCTACCGATCGCGCAAACAAACTAAAAAACAGCTTCTTTCCTGTGGCTACTTTATCATTATGCATCTTTGCACCATCCATAACTATCCATTGTTACACCTCTATATTCTATCCATATTTACTGTTTAAAACATCCATAATTATCTATCATTACACTTCTGTATATTCCATCCATATTTACTTTTGTATTTACTGCATGGTACAAACACTTGTATATATGTGCATATCCATATGTATATATCCATTATGTCATTCTTCGCCTGCTATAACCGCATCATACTTATAGATACCATATATACCATATATACACACTACTGCACCTTCTGTACATTATTCACTCTTACCTCTGTTATTATCAACCTTATTCCCTTATTTATTACACTGCTATTTATTGTAAATAAGCCACTTATGCACTTCTGGTTAGATGCTAACTGCATTTCATTGGCTCTGTACATGTACCTTGCACAATGACAATAAAGTTGGATCTAATCTAATCTAAAGGGTTTTTTTTTTTTTGCGTTTTGAAAGAAAAAAAATTCTTCAGTGAACAGAAATGCATTAACAACATTTAATTTCCTTGTCTTTGCTTTTGCAGTTTTTATAATTAGAAAAAGGGGTAGCAAAGTTTGTCTCTTAATATTTTTTTTACACACTACATTAGACATTTTGCAGCTCCTGTCTTAACATGTCCAGCTAAAAGATGTGTTTTCTATGTGACTCTAATTTTATTCTTGAACAAATTTACATTTACAGCATTTGGCAGACGTCCTTATCCAGAGTGACTTACGTTTATCTTTTTATTTAAACAACTGAGCAATTGTGGGTTAAGGGCCTTGCTCAGAGGCCCAGCAGTGGTAACTTAGTGATGCTGGGTTTTAAACACCGATCTTCCAGTTAGCACTCCAACACCTTAACCACTGTGCTACCATTTTTTAATTTTAACAACCGTGCTGACATAATACAATTGTTTTACTCAGTAATCTTATTCTAAATTAAACTATTCTTCAAAGTTCCAGACTGTGAACTTTACCTCATAAATGTGTTGAGACACCGATTTTAATGACGTCTGGCCACATTATTTATGCAGGAAACAAAAGTGTGTCTGGCAAGACGAAAGCCATCTGAAACCAACCTCAGTTCATCGTCAACCTTATTCATTGCTAAAAAAAAACCCCAAACACATTCAAAGAACACGCATTCTGGAATCACAGGCCAATAAAATCCACGTTCACACCATACAGTGGAATTTTCCTTATTCTGGATGCTCATATATTTGAGATGCGAAGTAAATTTATACACCCAGTTCATTTCTAAACATATATAAGTATGTTTTGGAAAAATGTTTTGGCCAATAAGGTGAAAAAAAGGTGTCTGATAAGGGTTTGTGGCCGGAAGCCTGAATGTAGCAAGATGCACCAGTCTCTGCAAAGTTCTTCTAGTTGTGCTTTAGAAAAGCGAACGAGAATAACAAAAAATAAATAAATTAAGAAGAATGAAATAAAAAATTCTTTACTATCAGGTGATTTGGTTGATTTGTCAGACTGTTCAGAATCACAGAACAGCTTTGGATGCTAAAAAACCCCCCCCAAATTATTCACTTACATAACAAAACAGTTTAGCTACTTTTTAAAGTAAATAAACAATTTGAAATGAGATTAACAATAAACAATATGTATGCAGACTGAAGCCTTGTGCTGCCATCTGTTGGTGTGTCCTGAAACATTTTGATATCTTTCAAATTTATTATACAACTGCTATTATCCTTCTTATGATCAACACATACGTTTTATGTACCAAGTATTAAAATTCAATCTGGGGGCTGGCGCTGTAGTGTAGTGGGTTAAGGCACAGGACCCACATGCGCGGTTGTGCTCTAGCGACCCGGGTTCGACCTTGGCTCAGGTACTTTTATGTCCCACCTGTCTTTCTTCCCCATTTCTTTTTATTACTCTCCTGTCAGTTTAATAAAGGCAATTGCTGGACGGCGCCGTGGTGTAGTGGGTTAAGGTGGCGGCACTAACCTGTGTGCAATTGAGCTCTGGCGAGCCAGGTTCGGCTCGGGTTTATTTTGGCCCCACCCCCCTTCCTTATTCCCCTGTTTCATCTCTCTTTGTCCAATCAATAGAGGCAAATGGCCAAAAATATCTTTAAATATATATATATATATATATATATATATATATATATATAATATATATATATATATATATATATATATATATATATATATATACACACACACACACACATATATATATATATATATATATATGAATATATATTAAATAATTAATTATATTAAATAATATTGTTACAAAACCACATGTCTACACAAAAAACACCTAATTAAGCATTAGTCAGTAATATAAATGTATAAGTAAGTACAACTCATAATATATAATAAAATATAAAAACTCTAAGTCCAAATATGTAATTGAAACCTATGCTGTGTTAAACTCTTAGTCACGTAGTATTGCTTGTTTACTCAGTATGGAAAGCTAATATTTGTTTAGGTCATCTTCATGTAAACATTCTTTGTCATAAAATAATGCCAACCTGGTTAGGCATGCCTTAGAACAGAACTTCGTAAAGTAGGTTAGTTACTTAGGTTTTATTTAAACATAAAATATTTAATGTTAAACCTACGACACTCCTGCTAGAATTCCAGCTTTAAACAATAACTGATTAGTGCACTGGGGCTAAATAACATAAAATCACATTAGATACAAGAAGAAAGACAAAAAACACATTCGTACCTGCTGAATGTGAGATGTGAAGCCTAAATCAAGTGGCTTTTCTCTTCTACATGTGTGTGTGTGTGCGTTTGCGTGCGTGTGTGTGTGTGATGCCAGCAGTTCTTAGGACAGGTGCAGGAAATGACACACCCAACAAGCCCAACACACCCTTTTATGCTGTCTGTTTTTGCAGACTATTTTAATGACAGTCATTGTGCAAATTGACCTTTATAAGTAAAGATCAGATGATGTACGTGGTGAATTAAGTGGTTTTCACTTTTAGGATTTATATTTGCACGTGGAAAAACATGCTGGAAGTTAAAATGAAACAATCTTTCTATACAAGAAGGAACATACAGGAAGTGAATCTGACTAATCTTAAGAAATACAAACTGAAAAGGGTTTGTGGCCGGATGTTTGAATGTAGCACGATGCACGTAGCACCACAAAGATTTTCGAACCGTGGTTTTAACAAAAATAACAAAAATAAATAAATAAACATTACTGTGCGATTACAAGTCACTTTTTGTACAGTATCTTTATTTATATGATTTATTCTTCTTCTTGTTTTTTGCTACATGTTTTGTTTGTGTGTTTTCATCTTTATTATATTCATCTTTCTTTCTACATTTCTACTTTCATGAGAGAAATTGTAACAGGGCAAAGCAATTTCCGCCTGGGATTAATAAAGTTTTTTAATCCTGAATCCTGATAAAGAATAAACGATAATTATACCACACATTTAAGCAGATTTCTAAACTCAGGTAAAAAAAAAAAAAAAAAAGAAGAAAAAATCCAATAGTATGTGTGTGTATGTGTGGCAGGTTCTCGACTTTTCTAAGGCTGTGCTATTCCCTACACAATACTTATTATCCCTACCCATCCAGTAGGGGCACCACAGAGGATTCGTCTCCTTTTGAAGCGTTAAACGGGCGCGGTGTGTGTAAACCACATCATTTACTTCTACTTTTTGTCACTTTCCTACGCAGTTACTTTACACTGTAAATGTGATTTTGCCAAGTAGGATGTGATCCTTAATTAACATTCATTTTTAATCCTGGATTAACATTTCAATCAACCAATCATAACCATTTGATGTCATTAGTGTGACAGCAAACCCCGCCTCAATCCATTTTCAAATCTTTTTTTTTTGGTCCACAAACAAATTAAAAAATTGCCGATTAGCTGAGACTAAAGAATGAAAATAGACAAACAATTAAATTAGACAAACTATGTTAAAATAATTTAAGACAATCCAGTGACAATATTAATGAATTTATACATAAATCATAAACAATCGCAACCTTAAAATGTTCTGAAACGGTGAACCTGCAGAACCACAATAGAGCAACAATCTTACTATAAAATATCGTTTATCTTTATTTCATTAAGTCACACATTTGAATTTTTACATTTAACAATCACAAACCATAATATTTATAATCATAATTCTGTTTAATCAATGAATTTACTTTTTTTTTCTTTCATGCACACACACCTAAATACATTTTACTGCACACACACACCTATTTTTGGTCATGAAGGTGAGGGAAATGTTTACACATTAACTAAACCGCACATACATGATTAATGCAATTGTTTATTGTATTACATTTTGGTTCATTATAAGGAATCGATTCAAAAATAGATTCAGGCAGGTTTGGTTGACACATACTGATGATCTCGAGATGGTTATAATTTTACATTTACAGCATTTGGCAGACGCCCTCATCCAGAACGACTTACATTTATCTCTTTTATACAACCGAGCAATTGCAGGTTAAGGGCCTTGCACAGGGGTCCAGCGGTGGTAAGTTGATGGTGCTGGGAATCGAACCCCGATGTTCCAATTAGCAGTCCAACACCTTAACTACTGTACTACCACTTCTGATTGGTTAATTAAAATGTTGAATCAGAATTTACAAAGGATGTTAATTCAGAATCACATCCTATTCGGCAACGTCACATCCAACAAACTGTGGTGGTGTTTTTTTAGAGGCACTGATGTAGTTCTGGATATCGAGGTCGTTTCTGATGCCAAAAAATATACAATAAACCACATATTTACCCAGATTTTTATAACTTTAGGTAAAAAAAAGAAGGAAAACCCCAACACTAAGACACGTAGCTTCTCTGTTGGGTACATTTATTGGATATTTCACGTATGTTGATTAGAAAACTAAATATATATAACCTGGTGATATAAAAATATATAACTCACTTATGGGTACTTATTAAAAAACGTTTGTTTGTGAGAGATAATATTAAGATGGAAATGTTTTATTTATACTAATCACGTTATGCGCTTCAGGTCCTCAATAATTTGCTAAAAAGCGGCGCTTTCCGGTAGGTAACATTTTTCCCCGCTAGGTTCTGATTATAACTAACATTTTAATCTAGGTTTTTTTTTGTATTTTATGATGTAAAAATCGATTATTTATTAAAAAACAGAAATAGATAATAATATAGAAAGGCATCAGGATAAGTTTCGTTTTCCTACCTGCCCGAATCCTTCAGGAAGAGAAGCTGGAGCGCAACTTTCACCGCTTCACCTTTCACTACCATGTGGTTAAAGCGACACTTCCAATCATGTTTTCACTCCGTCTTTAAGTCAAACCCGCTACCCGTGTGGTTTTAATGCCCCCTTTCGGTTTCTTTCACTAAAAAACATTTTTAACACATAAAAATATGTAATATATACCGTACGTATGCGTAATAACAGAAAAGGTCGGATGATCATGTGACAGGTAAGTTTATTATACTAAATATTATAGAACAATAAAGACTATTACATTTACAGGATTTGGTCGATGCCCTTATCCAGAATGACTTACATTTTATCTCTTTTACGCAACTGACCAATTAGGGCCTTGCTTAGGGGCCCAGAAATGGCAGTTTGGTGGTGCTGGGAATCAAACCCCGGTCTTTCAGGTATCAGTCCAACACCTTAACCACTGAGCTACCACTTCCAGATATAGAATGCCTTATATAGAAAATATTTTTTTGCTACTAAGAACACAAGTGGTCAGAAAACAAGAAATTGTGATTAAGTAAAAATAATGAGAGAATTGCTAGTGCGACCAGTAGAGGGCAGCAGACATCTGGATTTTTTTGTTCTCTGATAACGACTGCACATATAAACAGGGCAAAAAACAAATGAGCATGTAAACGAGGGGCATTCAAATGCCTCTAGGTTTTATATTACGTTAACTTAAGTTTTAGACGTTTAAATACAATAATCAAAAACTAAATGATAATTTTAAAGCAAATAAGTACCAGATCATACAAATTGTATAAGGAGTATTCATGATCCTGTTCATCTCTTGATTAAAAAAAAAAGGTCATACACACTATACATAGTTACGCTTAGCAGCATTAGCGCCTATCTGTAGCGCGCAAACTGTAAAATTGATTATGATGACATCAGGTGCATCAGCTTACATGTAAAATTCTATAGTACTATTCTAAAATTCTATTCCATGATTTATGGTGCAATAGATTTCTCTTTAAACTGTAAAGAAAACAAACAAGTAATTACTCAAATCTGTTACAACATTGACATTAATGGGACACCCTGATCAAGCAACCCAGCAGATAAAAAGATATAGATTAAATAAATAAATAAGCAGGTGAGGATTGAGGGCCTTGCCCAAGGGCCCAGCAACGACAACTTGCTGGTGCTGAAAAATTAAACCAATAATCAATCAAGCAGCAATTTAACTCCTTAACCACTGAGCTACCACTTAAAAGACCTCCAACAGCTGAGCTATGTACTGTTTCAGTCTAACACAATTTATACTGATCTGTCCGTAAATAATAAAATGAGAAAATAAAAGTCAGAGTCAAGAATTATTTTGTTTCATTTCAATTTTATTCTTTTTTTTTTTAAATGATGTGAAAAGTACAACCAAAAAAAAGTTTGAGAGCAAAAACTGAGATGACGGTAAAGTGAGCCGAAGGGGAACACAAACCCCTGGGTCCGTCTTTGAGACTGCGACAATCAGAACCGCGACAGACATCCTGTTCCGTTTAAACACCACGCCTGCCGAGGCGCGTGGATTTAAACCTCATTGACCAAAGAACCAGGAAGTTTAAACTGTGTAGCAACAACATTGGAGTGTACTGTTAGTATACACACACACACACACATATCTTTGTGTGTATTTGTGGCTGGCTCTCAACTTTTCCGAGGATGTGCTATTCCCTACACAATACCCATTCCCTACCCATCCAGTAGGGGGCACCACAGAGGAGTCGTCACACCTTTTAAAGCATTCAGCAGGCACAGTGTGTATAAACCACATCATCTACTGTGGCGTCAAAGCTGCAACGGGTGCATTATCTTTGTCACTTTCCCCACGCAGTTACTGCCCACACTCCCTTTTAGAAACAGTGGTGTTTTTTTTTTGTTTTTTTTTTAAGCGGGGGATCAGAGGCACTGATGTAGTTCTGGATATTGGGTAAAATTTTGGCAGGTTTTAACTGTGTGTTAGTGTGTGAGGCTGTTTCGGATGCAGCCATGCCTGTTTGCCTGTATAGTGCAGAGAACAGAGAGAGGAACTCCGATGCTTTAACTAACGACGCTGCATCCCTTTATCAATCTCGATAGAGATGGCTCTGAGACGGTGTTATAGTTCTTCCAATTTATGTCCACGGTTGCATACTAACTACACATGTATACACACACACACACACACACACACACAAAAGAAACGCCATCCAGATCATGACTCCTACCACAAATTCACATTCTTACCCTTCTAATTTGGCAATAGTATCAAATTTTGTCTGCCCTCTCCTTGCACTGGATTCTTTTTTACGTGAAGAAAAAAAGCGTAAGAAACAGTATCTGTTGTTCCACAAACAAAAATAACAATGCTCAAGTTTTCGTAATTCAAGGCACAATGTCTTTCCTTTACTTTCCATCCCCCCTACACACATCCCTAAAATCATAGAGTACTTTAGCCTCAACTGCCAGTCACATGAAAGGCTCCGCCACATCCTCCAAATCTCTTGGCTAGCTCCTCCCTTTGCCTTTAACACTGTTTCAGAAATCTGTTTGGGAATTTGACCAATCCCACACCAGTGAAGAAAAAACAAACAAAATGTCGACAACAGTGACAAACAAACAAACAAAAAAAAGCGTTTCTCCCAAAAAAAAAAAAAAAAAAAAAAAATAATAATATTAAAACATATAGTCACGTCCTGTGTTCAGTTACGTCAGATTTTTGAAGCATATCCACCAGCTCTTTTTTGGCAAGCTTCTCTTACATAAGCACTAAGTACTGATAGATAGGATAAACATACACCGTTGAAGTGTTTAAGTAGATGCGTTTGTCTTTTTTTTTTAATATCTTTTTTTTCTCTTCAATCTCATATGAATTCAAGATTTTTAGTCGATTTTCACTCGTCTGTTTAAAGGTTTACGTAAATGCAAGCAGGGACAGATTGCTGTAGTGTCTTGCTCTAGACAATGGTCTTGAGTGGTGAGCCGACGTCGCACGGTTTCCATTTAGGAAACGCCGTTCACCAGGGTCAGAGCTTCCCCAGGCGATGGCACAACATTGCTAGGGGAACGTTTGGACGGGGTATGCTCTTTTTTCATGCTAGTCCCATTCTCCTGTTGAGAAAAAACAAGTGGCTTGGTCGTTGCTTTTTTCACCACAAATTTTTCCAAATCAGCCGTTACAAGTTGTCGTGTGTAATGGTACCTTAGGGTGAGCGGCATGCTGCACTTCATCTTTCTTCTCTGGAAGGTTCTGTCGGCTCTGAGATTCAGGTCGAGAAATGAAGTCGGCCACTGTAACTGCAAATGGCGATACAAAGGATTCAGAGTTGTCCAAGCTGCCTAAAGACTGCATAGTCATGCTGCAGATAAAAATGACTCCTAAACATAGTTTTTAATTTATTACATTAAAACTGTTCCCTCACCTGGCTGTCTGTCACGACTGGCAGAGCCTCCCTCAGGCCGGGTGGCACGATTGCGACGACGGCGGCTTCTGTTGCGCCTCTGGGGTTTGCCTTCATCGTCTGAAAAACAAGGCTTGCACTATTAAAAGGACATTCCTGATATGATTGACGCATGACAAACTACACCAGTGTAATTCTTACCCAGTCCGTTCTCACTGGTAGCTGCCTGGCCATCTGACTCGTTAGCGGCATCAATCACACTGGGTTCCTGGTCGTTACGGCGACGGCGAGAACGTCTACGACGGTCATTACCGCCCATGCTCTCGCTGGCATCAGTGTCTCCACCCAAATCACCTTCACCCTCCAGCAGAGAGTAGGGGTTACTGTCAGGGTCCTTTAGCACTAATGGAACAGAAAGAGAATGTGTAACACACACCAACTGTGTTGCAAACAGTGCAACACACAGCTTCCAAAACCTCTCAACAGTCCTCAGCAAATCACACAAGCCGAAGCGGAAATGTACCTGAACTGATTGTGTTGGAGCTGCGGGATCCTGCGCCTCCACGGCCTCTGCCTGCGCTGGATCCCCGACCACGGCCTCCTCTCCGGGAGCCCCTATCTTCACCCGTCACCCCCCTGGGCCTGGAATCCCGCTCAGCCAGATCCTCAGACTCTGATGCATTGGACAACTCAGAGTTTGTTCCTGTTGGGGATAAACAGGAGACGTCATCAGGTCTGTCAGTACTTTTTGAAATACAGAATAAAAATATGTAGGTGGTATTATCAGTAACCTACTACCAACAGGTTTATCAGGGTGCTCAAAACAGTTTTTCACAGCACATGATGCATTTGAATGAGTACAAGGATGACCGTGTAACTCTAAAATCTTATCAGGATACAATCCATATCACTTGCAATGCAAAATAGGCACCCCCCCCCTGTTGTATTTCTTTAAATTAACTATTCGATCAAAGACAAAAATCTTTTAACATAATACGTTAATGTAAATAAATGAAATCTGCCCCCTGCTGCTGATCTGTGACGAGACTGGCAAGTTGTATTGCCCATGCAGCACGCCGAGAGACAATCCCATTACAGATTAGCAGCGCAAATCAAATGATTTATTATGCAAGTTATTGATTATGTAATAAACATTGTGTGTAACATCACCAGGTTTGACCATTTCGTTTTTGTCTATGCGTTTTAACGACCTTGTCACACGTCAAATAACCGGAAGGAAAATCTCAGTCACAACCCTGATGCAAAGCAAAGAACTGGGTTCAAAAAACCAAAGCAAAGAATTGGGTTCAAAAAACAAAAAAAACCCCACCTAAATAAATATAAATATTTAGCTTAAACTTTGAGAAATTTCAGACCATTATTTTTCTTTAACCTCTTTTAGATATTCAAATCTATCTGAATAACATACAGCAGACTTACCATAACCAGAGTATGCGTTGTTGGATTTGCGCCCACGGCCTCGTCCACCGTATGTGCGTGAGGTCTGTAGAGAGTTGCTGCTCTCGTCAGTCTGGTATCCCCTCTCCCTTTCACTAGCTCCAGGTGCACTGGTGCGACTTGGAGCCGCACGGTAACCAACTCCGATCTGACGAAGCTGCTCATCGATCTGCAGACGCTCCAAACGCAACTGTTCCACTTCCTGTCAATGTAGAACACCACAAAAAAGGGCTTGATTAAATATAAAATAAAATGTCACTAAAACTTGAAAAGGTCCATCATTTTTCCATCATCACTGCCTAAAGGAATTAACTAAGCAAATAGTTAAAAGCTTTAAATTGTTTCATTTCTGCTGGAAATTAATGTGTAGCTGGCAACAAGGTATTTAAACCAGCAGTAAGAAGCTTTTTCTTACACATACCTAAACATATCAGAAGACTTAACCTGTGATTCTAAAAAATTGTTACACTTTCGCGATCTGTAAATTGTGAATTGTAAGTGAACTATAAAGAAAAAAGTTGGTATGTTTCAGCAGGGGGAATTGTGTGTGACAGCTGCATCATTGAACAACAGCTGAAGCGTTGTGCACCGAGGGCTGGTGTAGGGGCTAAGGGATTATTTTGGGAAGCACAGGGCCACATAGCTTGTAATCTATCCACCAACATACTTTCATGCCTAAGGTGCCCCCCTGGCACCACCCTAAAGGTTATCTTTAGTTGGTGGTGGTTAAAAGGGAGACATGATCAGCAGCTTTCCATGAGGCAGTGTGTCAGATGACCAGTTTAGAATGAGCCACCAATCCAGTGTTTCAGTAAGCTTAACATGGCGATCTGGCAATTAAAAATGTGTGTGTGTGTGTGTGTGTGTGTGTATTCTCAAAATTAAAAGCTTATGGAGATGCTGAAAAAATGTAAAAATTCCTGACACACTTTGTAATGATAACGTGTTTAAGTTTATTTCCCTCTTGCCTTGACTGGCAGGTTGTAGTTATGGGTGGTGATAAAAAAAAAATGTGTTGCAACCAGTAAAATTTATGCATGGAAATGTTTTCATACCAAGCTTGAGTGATGATAAAAGTTTTTACTTTTCTGCTGTTTTTTTTAAAACTAAAATGAATCATGTTTTACAGCAAACATTTTGACAGGACAGGTAGGGTTGTGTATTGGCAAGGGCCTCACAATACGACACATGAGTCACGGTACAATAGATTGCGATATATTGTAATAAAATACACATTGCAATACACTTAAAATATAAAAAGTATTTTGTCAGTACTTAAAATATTTTAATATCAAAATAAGTAAGTATTGTTTTTTTAAGTATTGATAATCAATATGTAAAATATTAAACAAACAAAACATATAGATGCCTTTGTCACCATGTGATGCTACTGCCAAAAAAAAAAAAAAAAATCTAAACAGTTGTACATTTTAAACCAGGTGATAACTGGACTGTACTAGCTAAGACATACAGAATTCTACAGCAGTTAGCTCACCTGCAGGTAGGCCACGTGGTACTCCAGCAAAGCTTGGGCATTACTGATGTTTTCTTTGGTTCCCACAAAGATGAAGGGAACCATACCCTAAAATAGAACACAAAAGACAGATAAGGTTAAGAGAAGAAAAATTAAAAAAAGACTTGAATGTAGTAATAAAACTATTAAAATGACTGCTGTAGAATTTAAAGTGTATATGCTATACCATCAGACTTACTTCCTCTCTGGGCAGTTTTTTGTCATTGTCCCCTTCAATACGAACCCGCACCACACCGGACTTGTCCACAATTTCCTGGATGATTTTGCCACTTTTCCCAATCACCTTGCCTAGATGGCAAGAGAGTGCGTGTTAAAATTTCATTTAGTGAGCATTTGAAATTGCATTTATAGCAGAAATAATTCTCATCCACTGAAATATAACCAAGACTTTAAAAAAAAAAAAAATCATTTTACACAGTGAAAGCATGACCATTTACAATTGACTAATTTAATTTAGGATTCTTCACACCCCAAACCAGACCAATTCAGACGTCACATTCAGCGAAAGCATCTTAATTTTACAAAGCAAACTTACCTACAAGATTCCTGGGTACCTGGAAGGAGTCTTCTTTAAATTCCAGATAAACTCTAGCCTGTTTTACAGCTTCTGGGGTCTGACTCAGCGAGAGAGAAGAGGCAATAATAGGAGACATATATCATTTAATAGACTTAAAATAAAATTGTGTTTAGATTTTGTTTGTCTTTAAGGTATGTTGATTTTATTAAAACTATCATTTCTTTCCCTAGAGGTTATGCTAGTTTAAACAGTCTGCACTTTTCCTTTGCTACAGCATAGCTTCAAGTTAATTTGCTTGTGTTTGACGCCATTTTAGCTTCTAAGGCTATTTTGTATGTTGAGAACTAATGACCAAATTACGTCATTACTCAAGTATAAAAAAAAAATCGTCATCCTGAAATGACCTATTCTACAGCAGGTATAAACAGTCTGGTTCTTTTTCCAACATTAGGACTCAATTTTCTGAGTTTATTCATTGTATATAGATTATACAGCATTAAAAAGGTTAAACTCCTGCTTTCATGCTGTAATGTGTACAACCATCACACCACAGCTGCCTATTCACTTTGCTTAAACACACCTCTCCGTAGATCCTAAAGGTGCAGCTCTCCTCCTCAAGCTCGATGGCGGTAACACCAGAAACCTTGCGAGCCTGCTGGATGTTGGCACCATGGGAACCGATAGCCAAACCCATCAGATCCTCACGCACTCGTACTTCCTCCTGATAGGCTGATGCCAGCTGTTTACTAGTCTAAAGCAAACACAGGACGGCGAGACAGACTTTATCTTCTGCTTATATATATTTAAAAATAATCAGACAGCATAAGTCAAGATCCCTCAAGTACAGTTACTAAATTTAGACTTTTTGTGCAATCTGACTTTTTTTTTTTTTTTAAATGCAGACAAGATGTCACTGTAAAGTCACCCTAACTCCAGGAAAAGAATAAATTCTGCAGGGAAAACTAAACTGGCACATTGTAAGTAAGAATTTAAATAAGTTTAAACATATGAATGTTGATAAATATGATTTTA
Organism: Bagarius yarrelli; assembly: GCA_005784505.1. NCBI lineage: Eukaryota > Metazoa > Chordata > Actinopteri > Siluriformes > Sisoridae > Bagarius > Bagarius yarrelli. The sequence goes on from VCAZ01000053.1 coordinate 2,322,501, forward strand.
AATATATACAGGTCAGTGGTGCGTGTGTGCATGCACCTCCAGATGTTTGGTGGCCTCCTCATTGCGGGACATGAGCATAAGCTTGGTGCGAATGCTGCGAAAGTGCATGTCACTCAGAAGGGAAGCACGCTTCACTGTGGAGTCGTTCGTAGACTGTGGAAAATAAGAGCGTTTACTCAGGTGCGCTCAGGTAAAGAAATTATATACAAGGAAGAATAATAAGCAGAGCCAGCAACGGGAGAGAAATGTACTGACCAGTACAACCAGTTCATGTGTTGAATCGTTGTAGAAGACGCAGTTGGCTCCAATTGCTTTTCTGAAGTCTTTGTGGATGTTGTCAGTTAAGCAGCTGCCAGATTAGATCAGGAAAAAAAAAAAATAAATTACAACACTTTAGATACCGAATGTGTATTGTGTAAGCATGATGGTGTAGAGTTTATTATGGTATATTTAATTTAGCTTCAAAAAGACTTGGATGCATGCAGGGTATCAAAACATTTCAAGTCACGTCAACATATTCCTAGTGTGCAGCCTTCTGCTACTATCTGTTGGTGTGTTGCAAAACTTTTTGATATTCCACTGTATTATCATCATTACTATAAAATCAACTGCACCTTCCCCGCTGCCTAAACACTGCCAGAAGCTGACCTACATTTAGAAACTAAATTATAATATTTGTGTAATGAAATATGCTTCTATGTGCTGCCATGTTAATCTAATCTGCCAAGGTTTCAGAATGCCTATGTAACTTAATTATCAATCCGATAATATAGTTTAATATTTTTAAAGACTGATTCTTCAACCAATCAGACTAAGTCCGCCTCCCGAGTCCCGTAAGCTGGTGTACAATGATGTCAGCATTTTTTACCGTCCTCTAATTAATCAGAGTAAAACTGTTTCAGCCCAGTTCAGAATCAATTAGAATTAGAAAAAGCTTTATTGCCAAGTATCTGTAAATGCAACTAGCTTGTTTCAGCAGGGGAAAGCGTTTGCTTTAATTATTAGGTGCATAAAAACACACAATCCTAATAGTGCAAATGTGTTTTTTGGTCTCAGAATACATAAACACTATAAAAATCAGAATAGTCTTTGAAGTGTCACATTTGTGTGTATGAAGACATAACACTTACATTTCTCTGAGGTCCTCAGGCACAGCAATGGTAGTTTTGTAGAATGAGGTTCGAGTGGATGGGCTGTTGGGGTTGACAGGCCGGATTCTTTCTGATGTGACGATTTCATTGTATGTGGCATCACAAGCAGCATATTCAATTACATAGAACTGAAAATGCAAAGTACAAAAGATAAGTTCTATAAATAAGCTTTATTAGTTTATATATGTGCCGTTTCTATTAGTGAAGAGAATAGTCATTTTAGGTAAAATTTTAGTTTGTACTGGACTTTAACATTATAATTTAAAAGTAACAGGTCTTTTCCTTTTCTGTTTTTGCCACCACTCATCAAAATGCTTTGTCTGAATGGGTATAAACGGCCACTGCTATGATGGGTAAAAAGTTTTAACATCAGGTCCATGCGCATTCGGTGGGCAGGGCTAAACAGACAGCGATGTCAAAGCTGCCATCGATCTGCAGAGAGGGTGCTTTTTCACTCTGTCAGAGTGAACATTCCAAAATCTGTCGTTTTGGCTGACTGCCTTTAATAAAAACCATTTTTAGAGTGAAGACAAAAGTTTCAAGTTCTGAAACTTACAGGATGTTTTATAGAACAATGGTTTCTTAGAAATCAAAATTCTCCTGATCTTTTAACATCAGTTCATAACCTCTAGGTAATAACATTTTGTTTGAGTAATAACATCGGCATTTAACTAAAAAACAAGTTTGGAACAGCACCAAAAACAACAACGATATTGAAAAAGAATACTTCGGAAACAAAGAACAACTCATTTTCAACAATAGCCTCTCTCACACTATAACCTCCAGTTAAAAAGAGTTTAACAAAGACAGCACTGTACTGTCTTATGCTCAGGGAAAAAAAAAAAAAAAAAAGTCATTACTCTTCGGGTGACTTTTGATTTAACATCAATTGGAACACACCGATCTGTGCATTCAGACCTTACTCAACATTAGGAGTTTCATTCGTCTAAAACATTTCTCTGACCGAATGAAGTGGATCAACTTTTAATTAGGCTTGCAGCGATGGTCTGTGTTGACTGTGTTAAGCTGCAGCACCGGTTAATTCACGCTTATATTTTCTAAACTAAATATCATTTAGATTAGAACTGAGACTACAATTAAAAACTGATTGCAGCTGCGCAATGCGACAGTCACATCACATCTCAGATCAGCAGCAGGAGTCAAATTTCATTTATCACATGAGTTTATTATGTTACAGGCTGTCTACAGAGTGTAACAAGTTAAATTTAAGACTTTTAGCATAAGTTAATTTAAAACTAGCAAACCTGCAATGAAAATACATGCACACATTGCATATTTCGTCTCCTTTTCCCCTCCCCTTCACCCTCCTCTCTGGCTCTTGCATACTCCCGGTGGTACTTCCAATTGTACCCAGTTCAAAACACCTTTAAGAAATGCAGCAGTCTGCCTCGTATATACATTTTCAGGCACCAGCTTCAACCACCACAAGAATTCATCATTTCTCATTAAACTTGCATTCACCTATTGAAGCTTTCTGTTGTTTAACCTGTCCTTTCATTTCTCTCTGATGAAGCAATAACTATGGCAAGGAAAAAAAACATTTGGTGGGTCTAATGATCGCGAACGGTCATCGGGTCTTTTTTTTGCGGCAATATGATTGAAATAATTAAGATCTTTAGAAAGTGAATTTGAGAGTTTTTAACAGAACCGTGGCCCTGTGTTAATATGAATGAAGGTGTCAGTGATGGGATGAAATCTGTTTCAAGAGGCAAGAGTTTTGCTCTATGCAGTATTTTCAGCATTGATGCTGTGCGAGAGTGGCCCACCAACACTTTTTCAGCATGATAGCACACATCACTGTGTCCATGCCGCACACAGAGTGCTTTTACTATAAGAGTTTATAATCGGGCTGGACAATGTTTGAGCATTGCAGAAAATGTGAGCCTAAACCAAGAAAAGCATGACAACATGCGTCAGTGGGCCCGTTAACATGTACACTGTCATTCTGACTGGTACAGTCAAATTGTTTTTAGTCGGAATAATTTGGGGATGTGTACAGCTTGTCTGTCTGTGAATGATTATTTCCCGTGTTTTCAGTATTCAGTCAAGATTAGCTGCCTTGCTTATGAGCATCACGTGAGAGTGCATAAGTTCGTGCTGTTGCTGAAATCTTTAATAAGATGACTCCGCACGATAAGAAAATTTGCTGTAGTGGTACTACAAGCTATTGATTTTCTCAGGATGTGCTCAAAATTATGTCAAGGCCAGGCATGCCAGGAGGACTGGATAAAGACGTTTATATTAGTATAATTTTTGCTTTTTTCGGGTTGTAAAAAAGATCAAAATGTTAATCAGGTTGGCCATTTTTACTCCAATTGACTTAATTTGTATTGGACATTTTTACACAGCCTACAAAGTAGAGATATAAAGTCAAAGATCAAGAATATATGCTGTCTTTACAATTTTGCTGTCACAGACAGATTCATATCTTAAAGCTAAGTTTATGGGTAATTGGGTCAAGAGCTATGAATCTGTGCTATTAGGCCAAGAGTGCTCCCTAATGGCTTAAAATGCCTTCATCAAGGGTACAAAAGCAGAGCTCACCAATACAGATGTGAGCCCGAATACCAGGTCCAAGAGCAAATATGTAGCTTGGTTTGGAGATAGTGTAGACTATAACTCCAATTTAGAAGATTCTTACCTCGGGAATTACCACAATAAACGACAACATATGCGTTATCAAATGTTACCGAACATTATGATGATAGTTATCATGAGGCCGACTTATACATTAGTCGATTTAAAAACAAGAAAAAAAAAATTTGATTATGTAACAAAATTTCAAAAGAAAAACTCACCATCTCAACCACTCACAACATGGGTTTTATTCAGTAAAAAAAAAATTACAATTGCATTTAATTTTATTTAATTACAGCTTGAAATGAATTTTAAAGACAATCATTAAAGTTAAGAGCGCCCCAAAGCTTTCTTAAAATGGATGTAATCTGGTTATATATTAATTTGCATGCTTTATACTAGACAAACTAATAAAAAGGGAAAAAACGAACAAAAAAAAAATTATCTAAAATTATAATATATCACTATATATATATATATATATATTACTGTTACAGACTGGGTACTGACAAAAACAAGTAACGAGTCGTTTATATTAAAATTCACCGTTCGCTGCCCTATGAAAACAATCATTTGTTCACTTTTGAGATAAGGCTTAACCACAGGTTCAGCCTTTCCTCCCTGAGCTTACTGATGCACTCAGCTGTGTGTCATAGATTACATTTTTGCCATTGTAAACAGGTGTTTTCCGGCCTCGATGCTGTTTATATTCGGACGAACAGCTTCATTTGCTTATCATAGCTCATCAATAAACACAAAACAACCTAAGTAACATGAAGCACCAGTCTTGGACTCACCTCGCCCTTCATCATCCTCACCCTCGCCAGCCACCAACCGCAGGGTTCCTGTTCATTTGCTCGGGAGTACACCTGACAAGGTATACACACAAACAGATGAGCATGCATGATTGAATAAATGGGTGTGTTCATTCAGTGCCAAACGTGAACCAACCCCCCCCCCCCCCCACACCAAAAAAAAAAAACCTAATGATGCGGGTACATAACTGAATTCGATGCTGCTTAACATTGTGATAATACATATTAAATTTAATAAAAAAACAGATTTTAGTTTGGAGAGAATGACTAAAATAAATATGAAAAACTCCCAAATAGCCAATGCAGATAAACTCGGGTTAAACCATGACACTATGTGTTACTGCGCTTTCTAAATGTTGGTCACGCCTGCTAATCCGCCATGACAGCTGTTATGTTGAGAACAAAAGGACATGCAAGGTGACTAATTGTTAAAGGTGTGTTAAGTTCTGATTGGAAAAAACGGTGTGTAGAGTAACAGCAGACTGACCTCAACTTCCTCTCCTTCACCGATGTCTTTGTTGTAATCAGAGGGGGGTGGCAACCTCACGTCGCTGAACGGCAGCTGTCTCTCTGGTTGCCAGCTATGAAAACAAAGGCATATATATTGATTAGAAGCAAGAAAAATAGTTTGGTTTATAATACTAATCATCAACTGGGAACAAAAACTACACTAACCAAGCACTTGACTACTACACTGTGGGGTCATTTAGCAGGATGCACACATTCACATTACCTATTAGACATACTGTAACTTATTATTTCCTTTTGGAGCTAACTTTTTCCATGTTGTCACATTAATCTGCCAATTTGTTCATCTTGCCACTGAAGACTAAATAAATTGGCTGCACACACACATACAGCCCTCATCTTATCTTTTTGGCAATTACACATGTAGTTTCCTAGGCATGTGTCATGCCAGTTACCTCAGAACTGATTCTGACCAGAAAACAATTACCAGACTCATATCAGATTAACCGTCAGCAATGTTGTGCGTTTTACCTTAAAGAAATTGCTTACGATTTTTAATTACTTTTACCAAATAGTAACTGAGTCACATCATTATAACTAATGACCAAAGAAAGTAACCAAGTAACCAAAAATGTTAAAATACGTCAAATGACGTTTGGACTAAAATCTAGAACATACTTTAGTAGGTGATTTGGGAAATCACTGCTGTAATTTCAGACAATGCTGTTGACAGTGCATGCTTGTGAGTGACCACCCGCACTACTTGGATGGAAATTTACCTAAGCAATTCATCATCAGTTATATGGTTGTCTCCCACCACACCAGAGGAAAAAAAAAAAACCCCCAAAAAAACTATATATATATAAATAATAAATAAAACATCTTGCAGGTCAATGGCTGAAAGTCTACATGGATTAAAACTGCTTTAGTAAGCTTAATTATACCAGAGGAAAAAAAAAAAAAAACAAAAAAAACCCCAACTATATATAAATAAATAATAAATAAAACATCTTGCAGGTCAATGGCTGAAAGTCTACATGGATTAAAACTGCTTTAGTAAGCTTAATTATAGTAAAACCGCATTTTGTCTTATCACTGACTAACAGTGTAAAAATTTATTGACTGGAACTTTTTAAGCACAAATCATTTAAAATAGTATTAAACGTCAATTATTTTGTTAGATACAAAAGTGCTGTCTAGATCGGACCTGCTTTTCCCAAATTCTGCTTCATCTTACTCACACATACAAATAACCTAAAAACCGTTTGGTGAGTCATCCTTAAACAAGCTGGGCAAAAACCTAAAGGGACAAGATACCTAAAGATCTGCTTTTTAGTGTTATAAAAAAAGCACAAATTTAACTACAGAATTATCCAGCACAGTATCATTTATGAAAAAGTAAAGCTGAAAAACATTCATTGTAGTTGGCGATGGGTCAACCTAACCAATCCAAGAATGGCAGGGGCGTCAACCCCCACCCGTGTTCACATATCTCATAGGGCTATTTCTGTCTCACCCTTAGCAAGGCAGACAGATACAGACAAGTCTGTGGTGGGCCTCTATGATATAAACTAAAAAAACTATACTCAACCGGATCTATATTAATGGTCAAATAGAAATAAAATAAAAAATTAAGAAAACAGGGGAGTTGAGGACGTAGGTTCTTTCAGGACATGGAAGTGTGTGTAACAGAGAGAAAAGCTAGCACAGGTGCTGAAAGCAAGAGATCTGGGGGAAAATAAGGGATTTACAGAGGCTTTACTGGGGGAAAATAAGGGATCTACAAGTGCTTGGTGGGCGGAGAAGTGAAATAATTTGTTGGAGTTTTTGGGGCCAAAAACTTTATTGTTTGATTTGTGGACAACTGAATTTGGAGGTCATGCCTTAGTGTTATATTTAAACCCCCAAAAAAGTTACAAAAACTTACTTGTTCTCAAAGACTATCGTTACGGAATCTTCATGGACATCTTTGATGAATGCCTGAAAACAGACAGGGGAAACAGAGTATGTTAAGCTTCAAACAGATGCTTGACTATGCTGAAGCTGCACTAAATACCAAGTTTTTCTTGTAAAGAAGGAAAAATTATAGTGGAAATAACTGGCATATGTTTTAAAACCCTTTTAATAGGAAGCAGAAAAAAGAAAAAGCACACACTTTTTTTCTATTTCTGAAATCGCTGGACTCAAGAGAGCTGTTCACATAGGAGCCCCTTCAGGTTCCCTTGTCTGTCAGGACAGGTTTTATACAGATAAATACGCACCCACATGGTATGGGACAAAAGTTTGTGGAAAGTGGCAGCCGGGCACATAAAGTCTTAGATAAAGTTAATGCATGCGAGCAGCCCACTATATTTAGGAGAACATGACAGAAACATGGCGAGCAATTCTATAACGCCCATCGGTTTTATCAAGACACACCTCCATCCCAGAGTGCAGGCTGAGTGACGGTGCTGACAGGGTGTCACTGCCTAATATGGAGCAGCAAAAAATGGAAGCGAGAGAGAGTGTGTAAATTAAGAACTCTGGTATTCCACATGCTTGGAAATACATCTTCCTCACTGGAAAGTGCACAGTGAATTCACCTTCTAGTGCATATAAACGGATTATGTTGAAAAGGCCTCCTGTAGTTAAGAGATATTCACACACACACAGCACCGACAAAGACAGAAGTTAAATTCCTTATTCAAAGTACACTGACAGCAGGAAGTGTGTGTAACAGTTACATACACCATTTTGGGACACAAGCCAGAAGAGTAACACATCTCTTGCATTTGCCTCTCTTCCAAGTGAAAACGTAGCCATTCCCTTTTTAGTCTGAGACTTTTGGTCTGAGGCGTGTCTAAGGTCTGTAAAAGCTGAGGCAATCAGCATTTACTATCTACTTTAATATGATGCAGCATAAACTGGTCAGTAGGCTATGATTTGGACTACAGCTAATAAACCCTTAACAATTGTCTTAATAGCACCAGGAACTCAACTGTAATCAGATCACTGTGTGCAGACCTTAAAACCAGACAGCTATTCATTATATAAGGCTGAGATTAGATGTGACGAGACCTACGCATGCATGAGATTTTCAGCTACAATGTGACAAAAAGCTAACTGACTGACCTAAATATATATATATATATATATATATATATATATATATATATATATATATATATATATATATATATATATATATATATATATATATATATGCAAATACTAGCAGAAGAAAGAATACTTTTTTTTTGTAGGTTTCACAGAAATGCAACACAATACAACTAAGAGTTTCCGCCATTTTTGAGTAGGGAAGGAAAGCGAAACGGTGACTGTGTACAGAAAAAGTGGCAGTTTAGATGAATTTCTAATGGGAGTTATAGTTACGCCGACGGCGCGGAACAGGATTCAGCCAGGCCACAAACAGCGAATGCACTCAGCAACTATGGGGGGTTTGAAGAGAGAGTGTTGAGTGTCAGATCACCTGTTCCTTTTCCACCTGTCCTCATCACTCAGAATACAACTTACAGACACCCCTCAGTATAGACCGTGTTACTATTACCCTATAATAATACTACTACTACAGGGGCAAAAAATAAACCTGAAAAACAAGAAAGCAATGATGCGCGGTGCTACCAGCACTTGACAAGTCTTGACACTGAAACGACAAACCTCGAATGAGGCGATGAACATTAATAAACATGACGTAACATCACAAGGCGATGAGCTGAGTAATAAAAAAAACTAAATAAAATAAAAAAAAGCCTCAGGCTGGTTATACTGTACTGGGTTAACTAAGAATCACACAAGAAAATTGTAAGACAATAGGGGGTTTTCTCTGGGCTTCCTCGTCAAAGCAATTCTGCTTATTAATAGTAGAACAATTGTAGAGAGATTTTACTGTATGTCCCACAACCATGCAGTGAACAATCATGTTCATTAAATAAGAAAAATGCTAAACGGAGCAACACAATGGCTTGTAAGCAAAAGAGAAAAGTCACAAAATGTCTTATTATGATTGTCCTACAATTTGATTCCAGATTACCTACCATGGGGTGTAGGCCACCAATATCGTGCAATATTAAAAATAAGAAACCTGTAATGTTGATTGGGGAGAATGTGAAGGCAGAGAATAACTAAATGTCTACACAGAATCCAATTAGAGCCTTAATTTGACAGCAAAACAATTTTTTACTCCTGAATTCCCACATTTCTTCAAAGCTGCTTTAGTGACCTGCGCAGGAAACCTGGAAAAGCGAGCTCACCGTTTATCAGGGCCTCCTTTTCAAAGTGATTTCGAACCTCGTGTCAAGCATGAGTTGGTAAAAAAATATCCTAGCTCTTATTTTATGACAAGCCGATTAAACGGTGGTGTTTAGATTTGTCCCGGGTTAAAAATGTGCATCAGTAGGGCTACATTGCAGTGTTGTACCTTGTAGAAGGCCCCGTTGGAGCCGCGAACCTCCACCGGCAGCCCGTCCATCTCGGCCGCTGCGTCCCCGCCGCTGTTCCTCTCCGCGGGTCCTCCTCCACCGTGCGGCTCCGCTAACAGCCCCAGCTTCACCGGCCCTTCGCCCGTCTCCGGCCGCTTGCGGATTTCCAGCGTTTCGGTATGGAGACAGAGGGGCTGGGTAGATTAGCAAAGAGATGTCTGCGGTTAGCCTGCTAGCACCGCTTATATTACACTAGTGTTAACTCAGTAGCAATATAGCACTATATAGCTAGTCGTCGAGTAAACTAAGGCCAGTAAGATCTTACTTTTGTTGTTTGGACAGAGGAGCCGAGTCGGTCCGGCTAATGCAGCTAGCTGCTCGGGTCAGGATGCAGACTGATGGCTAATATCTCAGGCGAAGTTAGCAAACAGCTAACGGTCGGTAATTAGCTATTACGAATATCTCTTTCCACGGTTGCCAGGCTACTAGCTAACTAATACAGCAAGCAGGTCTTACTGCTTATATTAAGGGGGCCGAGTGCGTTGTGGCGTAATTACAAACCGCTTTAAAGCGTCGTTCAGCTAGCTTAAAATTTACCTATCGCCCGGCAACTCCTCTGAACCCAGTTGCCCGACCTCCCCTCACACGCGCGCCGTCCGAGTGAAAATTCGCGACTGTGAATGACCCCCCAAATGCCCACCCCTACAACAACAAGCCCCGCCCATACCTCAAATAGACATCGGCGATTAGACAAAACTCCAATCATTCAATAAGAACAGCGCCGCTTATTGGTTAAGACGTTGCGGGGGTTGGTCAACACAAATTCAGTTCCTGATCTGCTGATTGGTTGTAGTTTCTCTGCGCTAAATTTAGGAGACTCGTTTCACGATTTATTCCGATTCACAAAACTATTTGTGAGGCCATTTGTCCACGGCATATGTGTAACATAGATTAACTACAATACTTTCTATCTATCTATCTATCTATCTATCTATCTATCTATCTATCTATCTAGATTGGTCACCAACTACATTTAATATATATATATTATATATATATATTATATATATATATTATGTATTACTAAAATACCAAATGACCAATTTTTTAAACTGGCTTAAGTTAAAATGTAAGCAACCCTGAATACAACGTCAGTTCATAAACACACACACACACACACACACACACACACACACACACACACACACCTAAAAAAACAATTCATCATAGAAGCTACCTACAGGCATATTTTTGGATAGCAGGAGGAAATTGGAGAACCTACAAGAAACCCACATAGACTTGAGAGAAAGACAAAATTAATTAGGATCAAAACAGGAACTATGAATTTTTAATACAGCTAACACAATAATAAAACCATGATTAGAATATAATGCATATTTGTAAATATTATTTGTAAATATTTCTTCAGAAAATAAACCTGTGCTGGAATCATAAGATGGCTTAAGCCTCAATTTAGTGAACAAATAAAAAGTTATCTGCACATATATTCGCTCTTAAATATGCTGATGTTATATAATTCAAACAATATATACTGGAGTCATGTTTGGCTATTCAGTCGATTCAGTTGATTTTATATTTGGGATGAACTTAAACACCTACTGCTCTCCAGCCACTAGTATTTACTAATATCCAATCATGATCCAATCATCACTGCTGCACTTCACAATGTACTAAACTATTTCCAGCTTTGTGGAGGTTATTATAGTAATAAAGTGATACTAAATCAGAAACAAGATCACACGTTTTAATTTTTTTAAGTGCATTTCTGTGCCACCTTAAAAACCTTTTTTATCCTTTTAATTTTGTACTTAATTTTTCTTACTTTAAAAAAAAAGGTGCTGATAAACAGACAGATGTCGGTAATTACAGACAACATGAACAACACAAACTAGCTAATCATAAATGTTGTTTATTAAGGGTGCACTTAATTGTTATTGTGTCAGTTGTGTTTTGATTTCCAGCAGATGGCAACAGAGCTTTTTATATCACAGACCTGGAATAATTTATGGCCACCATGTGGCGTGCTGGCTAAGTTGTTGGCTGTTCCTTCACGTCTATGTGAAATCAAGTGGTGTTTCATGAAGTGACATTAACAACAGGTGAAGACACAAAGAACTTTCTTTAAGGTGACCACTAACTCTGAAGTGGTAGAAACCACTAAAAATAAACATTTTTGTCATTTGAGCTTGAGGTTTTTATTTAGTGTGTGTAGCAAGGCTGTAAAAATAAAAAAATGTAGTTTAAAATACAAAATAACATTTGTCATGTGACAAATCGCACAAGCGTTAACTATTGTAATATAACAAATATTATTAATTTAACCCTATTTAAATATACATAAGAAATTTCTAAAACAAATTTTCATGACTTATCCAAACCGTTGTGGGTATATTTATTTTTCAAAAACTTTTCCAGGCCTGGAAGTTGCTGTTTTTTAATTTCACGATTTCTCCATGTTTTTCATGACCATACAAGCGCTGAAATTATGTTTTCTGCTAAACAGAACAAACATCTACACAAAAACAAACTTGTAATTTAAATGTACAGATTCTTGCTAATGAATTAATAAGCTTGTGTGTTTTAGTTCTTGTTTGACACACACTATATAGGAAAATGTTTTCAGTTACCATCACTCCTTAACATGACCGTGTCTTCTCCAAAGCACAGTTGTCTTGTATGTCTTTGTATGTTGTAGCATTACATTATTGTACATTGTAACTAAGAGACACAAACACTGTTCCCAATGATCCTCTGGACAAAACCCCTGAGCTCCATGAAGACATTGTGAGTTCTGGTTGGACTGGAATGACTCGAGCGTCCTGCAGAGAGCGCTGACTCTGACACAACCCCACTGAACACTTTAAGGATGAACAGAAACATCGACTGCACTCCAAAACGTCTTACCTGAAATAAGTGTCTGATCTTACGCATACTATTTTGGCTAAATGAGTAAATCCCAATTCAAAATTTAGTTAAAAACCTTCCAGGGAGTGTGAAGATTATTATAGAAGTAAAAGTGAAACTAAATCAGGAACAGAATGTTCAAAAACATGGATGTGATGGTCAGGTGTTCCAATACTTTTGTCCATATAGTATATTATAGCCAACTATGTTCTATACAGCATAAGTAGTCCAAAGATAGTAATAAAAACAAAACAACACAAAAGCAATATGCAATATTAAGTTATTCCACAGAGTATTTTGTATTTTCGATGTCTTTTCCCTTATGCACCCCCCTCCTGCTTGAACAACAGAGGACATTGGAACAATTTGAAATACACAATCTCTGGATACAAAACAGGTCATCTTGTCTTTGATTCAAATCTCCCCCTTGACTATTAACTGAAGATTAGTTTCCATGTCTGACAGGTTTCAAGCTTTTTTTCTGCGCCAACATTTCTTGGAAAACTGTTTTTAAGCCTCTTAGTGGTTTTAGTCAAGTATTTTAGCAGGCACAAAGTATTTGTAAGTAGGCCCATCCCTTTTAAAAGCCTGGACATGAGGACAGCGTGTACCTGACTGTTCTTTTTTAACATGAAATAAACATTATTATAATCACAGACCGTTATCAAACAGAGGGCAATGATAAAAAAAAGAATAACCTAATGTGTTTATTTTTTAGTTAGATAGTTATAGCTATAGTGCTTTAGCCAAAGAGATCTGTCCTTGAGACGCACATGCTGAAACTGATGTGAGCCTAACGATGACCAGAGGATAACCGCGAACCAAATGATGTATAACATAAATGAAATGTCGATATGTAAAATGCATTACAACACAAATCTAACCAAATGTGAGTTAGCTTAGTGAAAAAATTTGGATTTTATTTAACTGTTCAATTTAACTTCAATTAATTAAATTTAATAGTTTAATTTAAATGTATAGAAATGTGTAAAGAATTCTATACGAATGACAAACATAATCTACTAAGGTACCTGCTGGATGATGGACTTTTTTACTTGTATCACTCTAAAAAAAAACCTGTACTGTCTGTGTCCTTTTAAAGATCTCTGAAAAGTAAATAATATTTGTAAAATTATGAGTATAAACCTTACAGAATATGATGGGAACAATTCAAACAAACTAGCTTTTTATTTTCTTTTAAAGCTTGCATGCTTGGCTTAAGGTGTTGTCGTCACTGAAATATGTTTCATTGTGCCCCACGTAGCAGTCGTATATCTCTCATACCAGCAGTCTTAGTGACACAGCAGATGAGATTAGAGTTCTGACAGAGCATTAGTTAAAAACACCTGATAAGAACCTGCAGGTTTTTTTACTCAAAAAAAGTCTGCCTCTGGCGGCTACACGTCATATGGTTTAAAAGTCACGGGCCCTCAGACCTGCGTGGGCACGGCAGGCAGGGGAGAGATCTCTGAAGTTCAAGACGAGCATTCTGACAAAGGAAAATATAGAAAAGGGGATCTAAGAGTGTATTAAGGCTGGTGAGTCCGTAGCAGATCCTATAGTACAGGTAGATCGAGCGCTCCAAGGTGCACTGGTCTTCAGTTAGGAGCAGAGCTACAAATCTATAACCACACACCATGTGATAGGGGCCGAAGACCAGGATGAAGATGATGGTAATGACTGATAGGGTGCCCACAATTTTTTTGCGCTCATGATCAGAGATAGACGGGGAGCTGCGGAGTGTTACCCCGATTCTGGCAGAGGTGCAGCTGTTGGAAAGAAAGGAAGAGGCAGAGGATTCATTAATTTATTATAATTTCCTATATAAAATCTAATTTATTTTTATTTAGGGATGCACCGATACCAATTTTTAAAGCTCGAGTATGAGCACCGATATCTTTTTTCCAGAAACTGGCTGATACTGAGTACAGACACCTGTAATTTTTAGGGATCTGGGATTGTTTCTTTGGCTCTCAGGTTATCTTCTGCCATTTTTTCCGGCCTTGCAAAGGTTTGCTGCAGGGTCATTAGCCGAATGCTAATGTTACTGCAAATGGCCAATTGTCTGTGCTCACTTTTGTGTTTCAATTTCAGATGATTTATCAGATTACTCATATTATAAGCACTAATTTTTGTACCTCTTTGTATTTCTGCTGAATAAAGTTTGCATTCTGCATTGTGCAAGTTATCATCATCCATTTTTGAAATATTTCCACACAGCTGAGCCTGACACACTCTTGCTGCTGCCAGAGTCGTTGTGCACAGACTGTTCGGTCAATGACATCACAAGTGGTATCGGTCCAAGGTAACAGAGTGTTTTTACAAGTACATTTATGAGTACACGAGCCGGTATCGGTATCGGTGCATCCCTACTTTTATTCCTCTTATTTTCTAGCAGAAAGATTACATCCTACTTTATTAGTTTAATGTTGTGTATAATAACTTTATATATTTCTTTGCTAGCTATTTAAGCTGAGATAATGTAAAGCTTCTCTACAAGTAAATGAGAATGTGCTATAGAAATAATAACATATTAGAGCAAGCACATCAATTAGCCTGTGATATGAATTACAGTTGTGACTAAAAAATCAATCAACACCTTCTGTCCAATCACTATTGAGAACTTAACAAAGCTGTGATATGAAGATTCCTGATTAATAGAGATATTATTAATTTTGTTAAAGCATAATATTTTTAGACACATGCACACACATTTCTGAAAAGTCACCCACTTACCCAAGTATAGAGCATGGTATTAGGAATCCTAGTACCACCGTGGCTATTTTAAAGTAAGCGTATCTTGGGGTAACGGGATACTGGTCAAGACACAGGCTGTTCTGTGGCTCAAATACAGATGGGTAGAGTCCAATTAGGCAGAACAGAAATACCAGAGTCCAGACGACCACTCCAGAGAACGCAGACAGCCGCACCTTCCTCACACGGCGGCTGCTCAGTGGGTACACAATGGCAAGACAGCGGTCTAGTGCTATGAGACACAAAAAGACGATGCTTGCATAGACGTTTACATAAAAGACATAGCCAACCAGCTGACAGGCAATGGAACCGTAGGGCCAGCGATGTGCTCTCTGCAAATAGAGGATCCACAGAGGCAAGGTGAGTAACTGAAGGAGATCTGACAGTAGAAGGTTAAGGATATAAACCAGCTGAGTGCCAGTTCCACTCGAACGGCCCAGCTGGTAAAGTCCCCAAAGTGAAAGCAGGTTTGCTGGCAGCCCAAGACAGAAGGCCAGGCTGTAAATGTAGGTTAATCCAACTCGATCTGTCTCCAGAGGAATGTGGCAGCTTCCATTTGTCAGGTCTGTGGAGAGAATCAGGAAAAGTGGTACAATATAAGTTAAAAAGTCAAAACTTTATAATGCATCCGTGCTGTGGTATAGACGATACTCACTCATGAACATGATTTCTATTACGTTCCCATGTGAAAGACATTTGAAGTTTCAGCGGTTCTTACTGCCGAGCTCTAACATCTGCAGCTGATGTAATGTATATGCAAAAAAAAATTACAGTTAATAATTTAATTCCTCTAAAAATACTTTTCTTTACCGTACATCTGCTTGTGATAGAAGATGGAGCTCAGAGTGCAAGGACCTGTGAGAGTCTGAACGGATAATTCATCCCTCTTCGAGTGGCTTGTCTGAATTTTTTTGATCATTTCCCCCAGCAGGAAGCCACTTCTACTGGCTTTGAGCAGCCACATCCTGCGGCCTTTCTCCTCCAGAACAAAAACACCGGTAAGGGATACGAGTTAGGCCAAACTGTTCACACTGACGGAAGGGCTGCTGAGAGACATGCAAAACACCCTTATTCTACGTCCATTTCCCCTGTGACACCCAGTCCGCAGGTTGGGCTGGCATTCTTATTTGAAAGTTCATAGAGTTGGCTAGAAATATGGGAAAAGACAAATAAAAAGGCTTGAACTAGTTCAATAGTTGATAGTTACATTTATCCAGAGTGACTTTCATTTATGTCTTTTATGCAAGTAATCAAATTAAGGCTAAGGGCCTTGCTCAGGGCCCCAGCAGTGGTAACTTGGTGGTGCTGGGAATCAGGAGCAACAGTTGCCTCACAGCAAGAAGGTCCAGGTTTGATTCCCAGGCAGGGGCCTTTCTGTGCGGAGTTTGCATGTTCTCCCTGTGCTTGCGTGGGTACTCCAGTTTTCTTGCACAGTCCAAAAATGTTAGGTTGATTGGTGATTCTAAATTGCCCATAGGAGTGAGTGTGAGTGTGGCCCTGTGATGTCCAGGGTGTACCCCTCCTGCCCTTCGCTCTTCCAGAGATGGCTGGGATAAACTCCAGCAGATCCCTGTGACCCTGTGAATGAGGAAATAGAAAATGGATGGATGGAAAAATAAATAAGACATTAAGAGACAAGTCCAGATACGATACATGATGTTGATCTTATAAAGGACTTATAAATAAGAGATATTAGATAGGATTTATAAATACCTTTAAGACAGAATCGAGTCAAATGCATGCCTAAGACAGGTGTATGTTTGTGCATGTTTTTTTGCCACTTCCTTCCAATGACATAATATTCTTAGCAAGTGACCCAATAAAGAAAAAGTGGGGTTTATTTCTGTGGCAACATTTCAAGTTTAATTGTCACAGTCCGTATTAGTTAAGTTGATTAAATGAGCTCATATGCTTTACATTAGTGCAAAAGCAGCATGGTTCCTTCTTTTATTTATTTATTTTTTTTACCATCATTACATTTTCTGAACAAGAGCCTTAGGAATAAATGTTGAAATGAGAGTCAATCAGATCAGATTTTTATTCAAGTATTTTATTCATTTACATTCTTAACTAATCGCAAAAACACTGTTTTAGTGCATGTTTCATTGTTTATTTTTGCATTAACATCCATCAAAACTCAGATCTTATGTTTTATTTAACATTAATTAAATTAATGGGTACATTATAAGCTGTCAATAGGCAGCAGAAATAAAAAAATAATACAGAAATACAAAGACACTAATTAAAAAAAAAAAACAGATAGCAAATACTGTGCATCTAATTATTAATACACTATAACTGAATAACACCTAAAATAAAACTTAGATATTTGGACACATTTTTTGCAACATTCATGGCTAATTCTAGCTTGAATTTTAAGCCAATGATGATAATTATAATCATTAAGCCAACATTATTGGACGGGATTACCAAAAAAGTGCAAATTACAAATCTCGATTGCATAATGACACCGAAACCGAGTTATATATAAAGGCATTAAAAGGTTAAAAGAACCTCCATGCTGCATGAACAGAAGATCTGATCTTGGTGGAAAGTAATTTACAATTCAAACATTGTGAGCATATTAAATTGCTTCTGCAACAGTTGGAGGAAAGAAACTGTTAGTCCTACACAGAAATTTTACATTTACATTAACATTTTTGGCATTTGGCAGATGCTGTTATCCAGAACGACTCACACTTATCTCTATTTATGTTTTATCCATCTGAGCAGCTGCTACTGCTGGGAATTAAACCCTCAAAACCATGGTGTTGGACTGCTAGTCAGAAAATTGAGGGTTTTATTCCCAGCAGTAGCATTATGTTAACATTATGTAACCAATTCAAAATCTGGTAAAAACCTCTCTTTGGAGATTTATTGACATTATTGTTAAAGAATACTGAATATTTAGATGCCATCTTCTCACTGTAGCACACTTTTTGCGCCTCTGGTTTGTGGCGAGTTTCATTGTAGTGTGTAATAGAATTCGAGCTCATCTGAATTGTTTGAATGTGGAATGATTAAAATGCAAAGTACAAGATCATGATGAAACTGTGTGAACTGAAAGTTGTTTCTGCCATTTAATGCTTAAAACTAGAGCATGAAATTAGGAACAAAAAAACACTTTTTTTTTTTTTTCCAATTTCCAGGGCTTAGCTTAGTACCACTGATAAGTTTTACTTTACCCACAATTATGGAATGCAAAAAAGAAATGCCATTTGCAATGTAATAGATACGGACACATTTTTACACGTTACACAATGTATAATCATTTGACTAATTCGTTAACTGATTATTACCTACATTTGCATTGCATTTATTTGATTATCTTCATCATTTTTAGCTCATGTTTTGTTTAAAGCCGAAGGTTTCTTTTCAAAAATGGTTTTGAGTGAAATAAGTCACTATTGTGAGAGTTGGTAAAACCTAGTGATGTCAGTCGGACAGTTGATATGATACGATAGTGCCTTTTTTTAAGCTAGCAATACAATATCTGCTTATACCTTAAACATTTCTGCGATGATTATGATTCAATACGATTCGATTAATTTATCGATATTTTGTTATTATGTGCCTAGTTTACACAAGTAGTTACATCATACATTCATAACTCAAAAAATGCAATCAAAATATACAACATAAATGTTTACTTTTCGATTTAAACACTCTCTATCCCAACTTGGAAATTTCCAACAAACTAACAATTTTTTTTAAAAATTACCTATTATTTTTAATTTTTAAAGAAAACAAAATAAAGTGGATGCACCGATCCTATCGAATTGTTGTTACACCCCCTAGTAAAACCTGACTGCTACTATTGGGCAAGAGGATTTTTTTTATTATGTTTTGCAGTCTCAGATCAGAAGATATGATTAATGAGGTTTGAAGCTCATTCGTGAGGTGTTCCTAGAGGCGTGAGATGAATGCATAGCTGAGAAAAGCATCAGGTCAGCATTTGGTTTTAGTACCAGGCGGTATTTTAATAAATATTAAAAAAGTTTTAAATGAATTTTCTTTAAGATCTCAAACAAAAACCAGTTGCTACAATTTGCATATTTGAATATTCATTTGCCACCATCATTAAAACAAAAGCCCCTTAAGTGGCCTGTGTGATTACTGGCAATATATTGACATGTTATTAATTGTCACGTCTTTATATAACCGTAATCTATGTATGTAATTATACCAAAAGTTTGTCCTTGATTCTGTGTTTTAATTTAAATGAATAAAATTTTATTCTCATGTTTCTTGATTTGAACAAATGTGATGCATAACAATTATATATCATTACAGTAAAATCTGTTCTTGCTCATGAAATGAATACAAAGACACTTTTAATCATTCAGGACATGCTGTAAGAATAGTCATGATAACATGGCTAATATCTAATATCTAATGTCTAATAGTCCCAGTTAGTTCACCTTCTAAAGTGCTCAGGTTCAGTTCACTCAACCTTTTTCTTCTTCTTAGGTATACAACAAAGACATTTAAGAGCAAATAATATTACCCAGAGTACAGCTAAAAAGATGACAAATAGAAAAATGGCCACATCCAGATTGTGGTATGAGTACCATGAAAGACTAATTCCTTTTGAGTGCAGGTGTTGAGCTCCTTTGTGTCTGATCACGTACTCAATCCAGAATATAGCGCTGTCTAAAGGAGAAAGGGGCAGATCACGGTGAAGCTTTGACAGTTTCTCAATGTTGTTCCTGTAAGACGGATTGTTAATGACGTCCTGGAGGGCTTTCAGGAATTCTTCAGAAGTCAGCGTGCTGACCTCCAGCACACGCGCAGCACCTCGGGTTTTGAGTCGAATTGCGTTGTCAAACTGATCAAAAAAAAGTGGAAGAAGCAAAACTGGAATCCCATGATAGATAGCCTCATAGATGCCATTGGTTCCACCATGGGATACGAACGCACATGTCTTAGGGTGCCCTAGCAGATTATTTTGAGGAAGCCATTCAAGAAGCAGAGTGTTGTTACCCAAAGAAGAAGGTCTCTCACCCACATATCTCCATATGACTTTTTGGGGTAACTTAGCAAAGGCAGCTGCAATAGCTTCTGCGATTTTTTTGGGAAGGGCAGTAACCATGACTCCAAGAGACATGACTACCACGCCATGCTCCCCAGAACTCTGCATGAACTTCTCTAACTCTGTACCAAGGGGTTGAGCCGGGCGACACTGGAAGCCACCTATGTAGACCACATTAGGCATGCTAGGTCTTGGGTACTCGAAAACAAAGTCAACACGCATTAACCAAATATCTGCTGAACGCTGCATGGTAAGAAGATCTGATCCTGGTGGAAAGTGCCTTTCGAGCAATTCATCATAAATGGGCAGGATAACAAATTGCTCTTGGAGGAGGCTGACCATATAGCAAAGGAAGTTCTCAGTCCTTTGCCAGAAGTCCATTTTGTCACTGAACAACGAATTGTACATAGGAACATAAGATGGTGTCGATGGAGCAATAGCCATATGTGCATCTCCTGCATTGAGCCAGCGTACATTATACACCATAGGTAAGTTAAGATAATGAGCCAGGAGAACCCCAGCAGGAAAAGCAGGATCAGTAAGCATTAGGTCAAACTTAGCATTCTGCAGTTTTTTCATTAGTGCTGAGTCATCCAGCATGGTAGAGATAAGACTAAGCGCTTTACTGTGGAAAACCTTCAATACCGTCGCCACCTCTTTTTGTTGTTCAAAAAAGCACAGGATCGGTGTCGTCCTTCTTAACGCCAGTGAGCGCTCCAACAGGGTCTTAAATAACTCAGAGCTATTGTCTTCTGCATTACTCAGATTAACGCTAATACACTTGTAGAGAGAAGAACTGTCCTGAATGTACCAGCTTTTAGACGACCGTACCACTGTCAGACTATGGCCACGGATGTGCAGTTCTTCAAGTATGACCTGCATATTCACCCAGTGGCTGCCGTCTTCTGGAAACACTAAGATCCTGCCACTGTTGCAACCGCCTAGCACAAAAAGTAGGCAGGAGAAGAAGAAAAGCTGATTTGCATTCATTCCCATATTCCAGAAAGCTGAAACGAACAGAGGAAACAAAGAGCAAATGTTAAAGCAAGTGAAGACTGAGTATTACATAGCTACACATAGAAACCTGTTGTAAAGTCATGCTTGCATTGTGCTCTTTCAGATACTGATGTACCTCCCAAGTGGGGAATTTCATTATCATTTTTTTTTCTGTTAGAAATCATTTGCATGTATTGTGAATAAATCTAAAGTAGCAATTTTGTTTTAATACTGAGCATGAATAAATCTACAGCACAATTTCACAGTTTCTATTTAATTTATTGTTTCTCATGCCATAATCCATGCTGTGAGACATTCTTATATCATGTTGAACAGTGTATCTCCTTAAGCACATCAATATTCTTAACATATCAAATGCATAATAATTTTTTTTGAAAAACTTTTTCCGTTCTAATTTGCTATTTAGAATTAAAAATGCACACGGTCTCATGACATTGTTACTGGTCTAAATAACTAAATCATTTGTTAATCATATTAGCCACTGATCTATCTTTTTCATAACCACCACAACAGCATTCACCAACATTTAGCTATAACAGCTTTTAGTTTGAACATACAATAAGCATTATTAAGCATGTTAGAAAAGATATAAAAAAAGATGCATATAGTTTAATAGTGTAAATAAGAAAAAAGATATAGAACGTTGAAAAAAAAAAAGCGGTTTTACTTTACCTGATTTGCATCACTGATAGTTCCGAACTCTTCGGTTGTTTGCAGGAAAACCAATCAAACCAGCTCTGAAATATCCGGATCTATCTATAAAGCTGCACAAGCACACTGTAGCTGATGTTTTAAAGGCATACCCCCTGTCGGCAGGCTGTTTCCAAGTCAGCAGTCCTTAATCTAAATGTAAAATAAGATTTAAATTGACCTGGACAATCCGTTCATGCATAAACATGTCGTAATCGAGCGGAATGCAAGCAGATCTGTGGAATCTGCTTTTCTTCTTTGTGTGAGCTCAAGATCAGGACACTAAGAGAAAGTTCTGGTCAAATACAAAGAAGTCTGTTTCTCTGTATTCTCTCGCTGTAGCCAACAACCAAGGGCAGAATTACACTGCTTACATGTTTGTGGGTGGCAAAAACATTTTAAGCATGTCTCTTACTTTTCTCGTTGGCACGAGCTGGGGAATATAATATATTTGCATAAAGAAATAAAAAAAAACACTAAATAAAATAAATTTACTTCAGTGGAGCCAATTTTAGGTGGTTTAAAACAATTTTATGACAATTTTAGGTTTGCCGCTCTTTATGAGGTAGCCCATACACTATTATATGTGCAAGAGGTACAGACGTGTGACTTGCTTTATAATAGTAGAAAATAGATGGCAATTATCCGAAAAAAGCAGTATCTTCATATATCTTGCAAAGACAAGATATCTGACTGCATGCAAAAACTGTACAAACTGTAATACAATATGAAAATGCCTGTCATGCGTGTGGACAGAAAAAAAATAACATCTGATAGCTATAAAAAAAAAAAACCTAGACAGCCTGCTGTAGCTCATTTAGCCTTCTCAATTAAAACTAGTAATAAAAACTTTCTGCACTATGATGTAAAGTAAATAAAACCCTTGATTCTAAAATGCAGAGTCTGCTGCATTTATTGTTTCACCGTTTAAAAGGGGAAAAACTTTTTCAAACAAACGAAATGAAGTCTAGAATTCACGAGGCTCGGGGCGCCAGAAAAGCTAAAACAAAAAATAAATTGAAAGTTTTATGCAGCTACATCATTAACTTCAAATAATAAAAAAAAATCATTATGGTGTGTGTGTTTCTTGCCATGGTGGGCAGTATCAATGAGAACAAGAGAAGCCAAAAGAATAACAAAAGCCTGGTTTAATAATAATTATAAAGCCAATGAATGAGTCAGTCCTTGGGCCTTATCACCAAGCCCCAGCTTCCTTTCCTTTCCCTGTATTGCTTCTTTCTACTCGTATCACACAGGTACAACAATTTCCTGCCTTATAGAATACTGGCCTGCAGTAGAATTGGATATCCCCAAGGATTACACTATTGTGATTTCTAATGGTTTAAATTATTCTGCAACCTTTGCTGCAGGCATGCCTGAGTCTTTCACTTCACTAATTATGGAACATTCTTATATTAATTCATATTAAATTGATTAATTAAAAATAACACGGGAATAAAGTAGCAATTAACTGTTTTACACAAAGAAATGTTGGCTATTTTACACACCAAATATCTATGTACCAAACTCATACACTTTAAAAATACAGGATTTTTATATGTCAAATAAATAATCAGTACCAAAATTAAAATTTTATTAATCAGTGATTTTTATTTAGGCTGAATTGTCTTTAAAGCACAGGTTATAGTGTTGCTTTCCAGATGTGGGTAGTAATAAGTTATATTTACTTACATTCGCTTGGGTAGATTTTTTAAGGTAATGTAGTTTTAAGAGTTTAAGAGAGTTTAACTGGCCTTAATTTTGCTCTCACCTGTTAAATTAAATTGACTTTGACCTTGCTACATTTGATGACATCCCTCTGTTGCTATTATAAATCATTAATTATGAAAATGTAGTTTTAATAGTTAGTTCCCATTAGGTTATGTATAATTTGACGGCACAAGGCTGCAGTCGTCTTAAGCAAATACATAAAACCTGCTCATTTTTTAAAACACACCCAGTTTGGAAAATAATGGCTGAAGAGGGCGAAGAAGTGAGCAAATCAGTGGAAACAGAGACACCCATGGTTTAGATTCAATTATTTTTTTTTCTTATTAAAAAAGTCGAACAGTTACGTAATGCAATGCTTTCTATGTGACAAAAACAATTTGAGATTCCAGCTCCAACCTGTAAAAACTGTGCGGTAAGTTTTATGATAATGACATATACATACATGTACATATTTTTACTTCTTTTTACCTTTTTTTACACATATTTCATGTAGTCGATTGTTAGTATTTTTTCTGGATTCAGGTTTTTTTCCTCATATAATGAGATCCAAAGTATTTAGTAACTCTCTACTTGAGTGGTTTTATTATTCAATAATTTCTAATTCTTACTCAAATAATTTACTGTTACTTTAGTATTTATTTTTATAAGTAGTTTTACTTGAGCAACATTTTCACATCATACACCACTCTTTCAGCAACGCTTTGTGGGTGTAACAAGCTATTCTTCTATGGTTTATTTGTTAAGTTCAAATGCTCTAAAATCGAACAAGCAGTTTTTAAAGCTTTACCCCACACTTTAACACACATTGTTTGCGGTTACGGCATACTGAGTAATCATGGTAGCCTGGGATGGCAAAATAGCCACATGACTGTGTGAGACCACATGAGGAAATACGTAGCATCTTTTTATCTCTTAGGTTATCTGGCACCCAGAGCACACATTGCAGAATGTAGAGTGGAGACAATCAGTGGCTAAAATCAGAGAGGAGAACACAAACAAATTGTTCTTGGATAATTTAAAAGAAATATTTTTTCATTTTTTGCAGATTATGATTTTTATTAAGTTAACTTTTGTTGTGACAATATTAGCATTTTACATTTAAAGCATTTGGCAGGCGAACTTATCCAGAGACACTTACATTTATCTTTTTTATATAACTAAGCCATTGTGGACCTCTTGGCCAGGGGTCCAACAGTGGCATCTTGGTGGTGCTGAAATCGAACCCCGATCTCTTAATTATCAGTCCAACACCTTAACCACTGAGCTAACATTTCCCCAAATGTTAAGCAATTAAAAAAAATCAATTAAAGAACCAATATCAAAAAGAGGAAAAACTGAAATAACAAACAAACCAATATAAAATTATACCACGGTAGGTAGGTTAAAGCACCCATTTTTGAGTGTCAATTCTGAAAGTAAAAATTATATACATCACACAATCTAATTTACATTTACATTTACATTTACAGCATTTGGCAGACACCCTTATCCAGGGCGACTTACATTTACATCTTTTATACAACTAAGCAGTTGGGGGTTAAGGGCCTTGCTTAGGGGCCCAACGACCTGGGAGAACTGGGAATCTGATTGGTAGCCCAACACCTTAACCATGAGCCACCACCTTCCATTTACATTTACATTTTAATTTACATACATACATACAGACAGACAGTCAGATAAATAGATAGCTAGATAAACCTACACATTACCAAAATCATATATATGATTTTGGTAATATATATATATATAATGGTGTAAGTCTTTGTGATTGAAGGTAGAGTGCTAAAACAGTGAGTGGTGGCTCATGGTTAAGGTGTTGGACTACCAACCCGAAGATTGCTCCACCAAGCCACCACCGCTGGGTCCCTGAGCAAGGCCTTTAACCCCCAATTGCTCAGTTGTATGAAAGAAATAAATGTAATGTAAATGTAAAAACATATAACTGGAACCCCCCCCAACCCCGCACACAGACACACTTTCACAACATTCTAACATCTCCATCCTAACCCAAAAGTAAAGTGTACTGATTTGTCAGACAGCATCATGATGATTGTGAAATATGACCTGTGCACAGGTGCATGTTGTTAACTTGTATCACTGTATATGAGAGAGAGAGAATAAACAAGATAAACGGTATATCAATTCTCTTCAACTCTGAAGCCACGTTTTGGCTTTTTTGGCTCCCTGCCAGAAATGGCTATGGCAGCATCATGGCAGATTTGAACTTGTGATTTCTAGATAGTCAGGCGCCACCTGGGAGTCTTGTTTTTACTTCTCTTTCCTCCCACCTAAAAACATGCAGGTTGGGGATTAAGAATGCTGAATTGCTAGATGTGACTGCAGATATGGAAGAGTGACAAAGTGACTAAGTGTGTAAGGAGCACATAGAGTACATAGCTTTCCATTGCAGATGTAGTTAAATTTTCGTTGTGAGTAACCATGACTAAGACGAAAACTGAGATTAAACCGTCTGTGACCTAAAAACACATTCTATGCATATTTTAGAAAAATAGGTCAACTTGATTTGTCTTTGCAAAAGGGTTTTGGGAAGAATATAGCAAGGATATACACACATGGCACTGATCAAAACCGTCATTGATGCCAGATACATTTCACTAGCTGGAGTTAAATATTGCTAGGAAAATAGTGAGGACGCCGAAGTACCATAGTTGCTACAAAAACATCTATTGTACCGTTTTAAAGATGATAGAATTACTGTTTAAATGTTTCAACGTAAGTTAAACATGGAATTTAAAAAAAAGTTTTTTTATTGAGGTTAGGAAAGAGTTTCCGTTCATTTAAAGCAAACACAGAGAGAATTAGGAGCTTCTTCCCGCCGGCCGGGCTCTCACTCACACACACACACACACACACACCAGAACTCCTGCACATCCCAATACACATACAACAACAACATTACTGCAGTCACTTTATCTACTGGTCACTTTGTTACCACATTCTCTTTTATTCATCTTCTATTCCCACTTATTCCCTAATTCGGGGTCACAGGGATCTGCTGAAGTCTATCCCAGCCATCTCTGAAAGAGCAAGAGATAGGAGAGCTACACCCTGGACAGGTCACTAGTCCATCACAGGGCCACACACACTCACACTCACTTCTATAGGCAATTTAGAATCACCAATCAACCTTACATACATGTGTCTGGACTGTGGGAGGAAACTGGAGTACCACACTCCACACAGAAAGGCCCCTGCTTCCCCTGAATCAATGCTACTAAGCCACCATGCTGCTGCCAAAAGTAATAATTGTAAAATGCAAACATGAAGACATAAAGTTTTGGAAAATTTTCATCATTCAGCGTTTAATTAAATAAAATTTTAATAAGATTGGAAGGATCTGAAATATTTAGAAAAACAGTAAAAAGCTAATGTTGTAAATGACTTTTTTCCTAATTAGATTTAAAATTATTATTCGTTATATGAGTGTGTGTTTGTTTGCATTTGACCACTGTAATTCAAGTGGTTTCAGTACATTTTCAAAGGTAAACTGTGAAAACTCACTGGCTTAAGCAATTAAATCGTAATTATAAACTTACAAACTCCTCTGTGAGCTTTGAAGCCTTCCTCTTACTGCTTGCCGAACTGCACTGGTTCACAATAGTCACAATAACACGAAATGTCACAAGTTTACAAACAAGTGGCACAATCACACAAGTATCATAGACTGAATGCAGAGTGGACACAATCAGTGGCTAAAATCAGAGAGGAGAACACAAACAAATTGTTCTTGGATAATTTAAAAGAAATATTTTTTCATTTTTTGCAGATTATGATTTTTATTAAGTTAACTTTTGTTGTGACAATATTAGCATTTTACATTTAAAGCATTTGGCAGGCGAACTTATCCAGAGACACTTACATTTATCTTTTTTATATAACTAAGCCATTGTGGACCTCTTGGCCAGGGGTCCAACAGTGGCATCTTGGTGGTGCTGAAATCGAACCCTGATCTCTTAATTATCAGTCCAACACCTTAACCACTGAGCTAACATTTCCCCAAATTTTAAGCAATTAAAAAAATCAATTAAAGAACCAATATCAAAAAGAGGAAAAACTGAAATAACAAACAAACCAATATAAAATTATAAAGTTTATTTAACTTTATAATTATAAAACCAATATAAAGTATAAAGGCATTGATCAGTGATCGGCGATCAGTGATCAATGAGTTTGCTCTAAGGTTTCTGAGATTGCATGAAATAATGTAATTTTTCAGACTTAGTAACATGTTGATTTCATTTAATTAATACCCAGTTATTTGACACATACCGAGGATTATAATCAAGTATAAACTGTAAATTAGTTCAAAACTTATAGTTTCAAAAATTTATCGATACTTGAGGTCAAAATATCGATACACTATTATGAAAAAAAAAATTGTAATAGTTAGCTTTATTGATATTTTTACACAGCCCTAGTAGTTACTGTTACTGATGTTACACTTAAAGTGTAGCCCTACCTCATAATCCACAAATGAAACATACAATTCAGAAATGTCATTGACACAACAGCAACTGTCCATTTAGTTTAAGAGGTTTATTAATGGTTATTTGAATGGCGCACATTTACATCAGTCAAAGCGAAATTCCTTACACACTTTAGTGATAACAGTGAATCAGACATACCACTGAATAAGACTTAATAACAGTCCAGTACTATAGTCATTAGGCAATCACAATTTACTATAAGATCAATCTAGAAAAAAAATCCTAGTAAAATTTACAAATTTAAATTAGTATTAAAGAAAATTATGTAAATGTCATGTAAATGCATACCATTTCTGTACACAGTTACAAGTGTTATTTGGTCAGTCTTCATATGTAAGTAGCATTTATTACCACTGTCTGAGCTGATATCCAAACAGCAATAAGCTGGCATGCCAATTTCTTATCAGACTAAAAAAAACATCATTTGAATCAGTGTGTAAATGAGGAAGTGATGATCAAAACTCCAGATTTCG
The DNA here is from genome assembly GCA_005784505.1 of Bagarius yarrelli. Lineage (NCBI taxonomy): Eukaryota > Metazoa > Chordata > Actinopteri > Siluriformes > Sisoridae > Bagarius > Bagarius yarrelli. The sequence goes on from VCAZ01000053.1 coordinate 2,351,081, forward strand.
TCAGGATAAGCTAGCACTCAAGATAAGTTCTTGAATGGCACAGGTTACACAAGATACAGATGCAGACTTCACTTGCTGAGGCTGCAACGTTGATGTTGATGGTAATGATGATGATGATGATGAGGATGATGACAGTTGTTTAACCTGTTGGCCTGTTGTTTATGAGTGTAACAGGATGTAGTCTGGCCTTCATCTCCCGTCTGATTTGACACCAGCTGCATGGGCCGCAGAAGAATGCGTATACACAGTCGTTACAGATAGTGTCCTGAGGAGAGATCAAATTAAAAAGGTCTCAGCAAAAAAAAAAGGTCAACAACACGCCATACAGTGAAATGCCTTTCCGATTGTTCGCATTATAAGATAATTTACAAAATAAAAAAAAATAAAAAAAAATATTACAGTAATCCTATTTGTTTGATTCTATTTTAATATTGTCTTGTTTTTATTGCCTTATAAATTTATTATTATTACTACTAGGAGTAGTATTATGGGAGAAATAAGCCCTAGGTTGACTTACTATCTCAAGGAATCATACTATGATATGGGCCTCATGATTAATGGCTTGGGAACGGAATGTTCTATATGTTTTTCATAATGGGAGCTGGACAGAGGGGCGCCAGTAGTCTTTAAATGTAAATGTCCAAGCATGAGGTGTTCCAGATGTTTAAGGAGAACGGTATATAAGCGGATGTATGCGGACGTGATGTCAGACGGACTCTGATCAGACTCTGCTCTCCGGTTTTGTCTGTTCTCATAAATAAAACCGTAACCGTTCTAGCAATCTACAGCCTTCTGAGTTCTTTATCGATTTCTCCTACAGTATTAGGCGCAGTAATAAAAATAATAATAATAACAATAATAATAATAATCAAAAACGCACCAAAAGCAAAGATGGTGACATATTAAAATAGTTTACTAAAAAAAAAAGTTTACTAGCTGGAGAGTGTTAAAACATGTATTTACGGTAATGCCGTAGCGTCTCCGTGTTGACACCCTCATAGACAGAGTGGCTGGTGGGATAAGGCTGCACATGTCCAGCAGTGGGAGACAGAGGCATTCACCATGGTCTCGAGCTGTGATGCAGGCGAAGCAAGGAAAGCACCACACCGAAAAACAGCCTGGACATACACACACACAAACACACACACACACTTCATAAATGACTGCAGATGATTTATCAGCTAAAAGAGATCATTTTGATGCTTTAAGATTTATTGCTTATGTATATTATACATACATAATACATAGCACTAGTATCAGGCTGAGATGTGGCTTACATTCGTTGACATTATCACACTCGCAGATGCTGGTGGTCCACTGTTCCGATGCAGCTGCCAGTGCAATCGGCCTTGGCTGCTGAATAACCATCTTGGTAGCCATAGTAAAGACTTTATGACTTTAAGGCTTTAAAAAAACAATTATTAAATTTAATATATTGTACTTGATTTTATTCCATTAGATAAGCAACTGTTAAATGATTTAAAACTAAATTTAGGAATAAATAGTTTAATTTGAAAACATAAAAATTAATAAAAAAAGGTTTAAATGTACATTTAGTCATCCAATAACAATAATAATAACAATCAGTATAACAATAATAAATAAATACAAAGATAAACGCACAAAAATAGTTTTCTCTAAACATCTGTCACAATGTTTAATTAAAAAAAAAACCTACAATCCTTTTACACCAACATTCTGTTCCTTCACTGCTCAGGTCTGCAGACTTACCTTCGAGATGACTCCGAAAAGACGAGTGAAAGGTGATTGTTGACGGGCCACTTTATTGGGACAAAAAGGGCGTTGCCCAGGAATGCCATTATGATATTTCCTCTTTTAAGCCATTGATAGGGTCACAGCAGAGACACGTAAATGTGTTAACACACTTAGCAACTTGACACGCAAGGCATATACGTACGCACGTCCCCTAGGATGCTTATCACAGAAAAGATTTCTACGTGACTGGTTGAGCCAGTGCAGGTGCAAATTCTAAAAAAATTCCAGATCGATAGATTGCATAGGTCACAGTGTACTTTCTTTGAAACCTTCTGAGATGAATTTGCACGTCTGCAGGGTGAGATGAAAAGTGTATTTCAAAAGCAGTAACAAGCCTAGCCATGCATAGTCTGTAGTCATTTCAGTGATAGCTCGGTTTACTTCTCGGTCAGTGGTGGCTCAAATAATTAAAGCTCTGGGTTGGGTTTTAAGCTCCAGCACCGACCAGACTGCCATTATTGGACCTTTACGCAAGGCCCTTAACCCTCTACTGCCGGAGTACTGTATTAAAGATAAACCTGCACTCTTATGCTTACTTCCTAACCTGGTTTATGTAAAAAAAATATATTTTGCTGTGCTTTGATGTTGATGTGACAACTTAAAGCTTCGATTCTATTGAAACTTAATAGAAAACAACACCAAGTTTATCAAATGAGAATAATCAGCAAAGGCATTTTGTGAAACTGGTTATCACATTGATCAAGATGAAAATCCACTGATTACATTTTTGTAGGAAATAGTTGTATAAAATGTACAGCACAATCAGAGGTTAGAGCAGAGTACATTCTATAATCAAGTATTATCTTTATTATTGGAATACATTCTATAAATTTGGTGTGTTTTTAATTGATGGCTGAAAAAATGATTTGTTTTGTTTTTTTAAAAAGCGCACATTTCGATAGGGCTGTGTATTTGCAAGGGCCTCACGACATGCTTCATATCACGATATATTGCTATGCAATACATATTACAATACATTACGATGCTTAAAAAACAGTAAAAAAATAACCAAGTAGCTATAAATACAACAAATACAAAGTCAGAGGCGCCTTATTTTATCCATATTTTTTGCTTCTGAGCTTATGGCCGTATGTGTCAGCGACTAGAGGAGTGAAGGAGGAAGTCGTTTAACACGTACTAAGAATTTTTATTAAATATTAACAAAAATCTAAATATGTTTAAGATGTAATTTACATATGTATCTACAGTGGAGGAAGGGGCACTGATAGAGGGGAAGAATAAGGATGATTTTTAAGGCCCACACACTCTGGGTGCCCCCAGAGGTATTCTCATATTCTCATATATTTTATAGGGCCCAAAATTACTAGCGGCGCACCAGACTAAAGGCTAAAATATCGATACACTATCATATAAAAAAAATATTTCAATAGTTAGTTGTATTGATACTTTTAAACAGCTCTACGTGTCCAAATATAGTGCATTTTATTACTTAGTTCCTAATTCTTTTGCAATTACATTACAAAGCATAGAATGGCCATGAGTTCAAGTACCAGGACTGCCAAGCTGCCACTGCAGGCCCCTAACACTCAACTGTTCAGTTGTGTAAATAAAACAAATTTAAGTCTGTCTCTTTATGAGGGTGTCTGCTTATTGCCATACATTTCAATAAAAAACAGTAAAGTAAATACACAACGGAAATATCTGGTTCACATTTCAGAAATTAAAACAATTTACAAGAACACTTAATATTATTTAAAACTAGAAACAATTAAATATTTCAAAAATAAATTGGCAATTAAAAATTGTATAACACCTATGATTACTAATTCATAGGACTAAACATTTAGAAAGGCCATCTGATGGGTTATGTTTGTCACATAGACTTTACAGCACAGTGACATTTTTTCTTGGCATATCGTAGATAAGAAAGATGGGGGCAGAGCACAGGGTCAGCTATGATACAGTGCCCCTGGAGCAAGAAGTGCTAAGGGTCTTGCTCAAGGACCCAACAGCAGCTGACTGGCAGTGGTGGGTCTTGAACCCTGGTCTTGCTGATCAGCCAAACAAACAAAATGTATCTTTGATATATCTGCTTGCTAACAAAATATTGAAATGTATCCTACTACATTTATATTTACAGCATTTAGCAGACATCCTTATCCAGAGCGACGTACATTTATCTCTTTTATACAACTGAGCAATTGAGGATTAAGGGCTTTGCTCAGGGGCCCAGCAGTCGTGGCTTGGTGGAGCTGGAAATCAAACCCACAATCTTCAGGTTGGTAGTCCAACACCCTAACCTTACTATTATTTATAGTAAGTACACTGTTAATATTGTTAATCATTTAGTCATATAATTATTCATTTGGTTGTTTGATTATTTATTTGTAATTTTTACACTTTCTGTTAATTCAGGGTTGTGAAATGGAGAAAGAATACATAACTCTATAACTGTTTGAATTTTTTAGTTTAAACATGCTTAAAATATTAATAAATGCAAAAAAAAACAAGGGCAATCATAATTTTCTCTTCACCAGTCGCTTGTCTAGAAAGCGAATTGTTTTTTAGAATATCTTAATATCCTGTAGAATTACTAATCAACCCAGAAACTGTTTTATAAAAACATTTTGATTGGTGTGAAAGACCTTTGAGTCCTGATTCTGACTCAAACCCACTAAACATCTTTGGGATAAACTAAAACATCAACTGCACCCCACCCCAGATATTCAAATAACATATGGATTTAATGAACGTACTTTTGCCCATATGGTGTATGTTTACGTCTAGATGTCTGTAACGGTTAAAGACACTATGACATTATGTTAGAACTACGTGTAACCAGTATGAGTATACACCCATACATGCTTTGCTGCTAAAATGTGCCACTAACAGTTTGTGGTACAGGATAAATAGTCTTCAAAAACATTTGTTGTTCCAAACTGCTAATGCATAGGGGTGCTAATTAGCATAATATTTCTAATATTCTTGTTGTATATCTTTTATTACAATTTAGTTATTGACGTTTTAATTTTCATAAAATTAAATATTTTAAATCATAAGAAAAGGGACAAATATATAAAAGAAATAGTGTCTGGCGAGATTTTATTCAAGCTTATTATATATATTTTCATACAGAAATAGAACAATTAAAAAGTGGTAATTAAGGACATATTATACAAACAAGAATGGCTATTAAACTACGACTACATTATAACATCTTATTATTTTATATAAATATTGGACTTCGAACATTTCACAGATTTTTTTTATAGGTATGTCTTCATACATGACCATTTTGACTGACACATATCAGACCCGAGCCCAGTGAAAAAACAAATAATGACCAAAAGACTTTCTGTTGTCACATGATTCTGACAGAAGTAAAAATCCTTTGATTTTTGATTTAATATTCTTCTAGAAGAAGAAAAGATGATGATGATGATAATGATATTATTATTTTCTCCGGAAGCTTGTGACAGGATGGTGACGAGCCTTCATCTCACGTCTTATTTGACTCCAGGAGCACGGGCCACAGCAGCAACCGAACACACAATCGTTGCATATGGTGTCCTGGTAAAACAACAAGGCAGAAAAAAACTAATCAGACCAATAATTAGAAGTAATTCATCATTATCTATGATTGTCCTGACCTGAGTAACAAATAGCCAATAAAGACTCACCTCAATGCCATAGGTGAGTCTGGTGGACACTCGCATGGCCATGGCGATGGGTGGAACGAGTCCACAGCACTCTAGCAGAGGTAGACACAAACACTCGCCGTGGTCTTTAGCCGTAATGCAGGTAAAGACCGGGTAACACCATGTTGCAAAGCAACCTGGACAACACAAAGCATATGGATATAAGTAGCTGAGACCACACAAGTTCACCTTATATAATAAAATAATGTATAATTGTGACCCCTTTTTTATTATTCAAGCAGTCATCTCAAAACCTTGTTTTATGGTACTTAATTTTTCAGTAACTATTACATTATAACAAGTATATATATATATATATATATATATATATATATATATATATATACACACATATATATATATATATATATATTATATGATATATATATATATATATATAGAGAGAGAGAGAGAGAGAGAGGAGAGAGAGGAGAGTATATATAAACATATATAAAATAAAATAAAATGTATAAAATAAAGGTTACTACAATGAGTAGATTTAATTGACAGACGATATTAATAAAATAGTTGTTATACTCACAGTCACAGATGCTATCACACTCGCAGATCCCGGTGGACCATTGTTCTCCTCCTGGAGTGACCATAACCGGCATGGGCTGCGATGACCATCTTTGTTGCCATGCTTTATTTTAAAAAAAAAACAACTAATATTAATTAATCTATCGTATGAATTTTATTATTGTGTATTATATTGTGTAAGTAAGGCAATGTATGACAGTAATGCACTGTAATGTCTCGAGACTTACCTTAACGGTGTGCCGAGCTGGAGCAAACAGGTCAAAGCAGATGAAGATGAAAACAAGTGTCTGAACGCTGAAGAAAAGCTATGTGTGGTTTTATATGGCAGGCAGGCTTACACAGACGTATACATGCACTACCTGGTGTGTATACTGAAGTGTGTCTTCACAAGATTTTATCAAAACTGGCCTCTTTTGTACCAAAACAGGTTGGATGAGTACATACCCTAAGGTTTATCAGCAGATGTAAAGATGTGGCCGGGATTCTCTGACTTTCTACTTAATTGTTTCATGTGCAGCCTTAGGTAATACATATTTTGGAAACTCTGTATAAGTAAATTAATAAACTGCCAAATAAATAAGGTATCACGTGTATAAATCTACATATGTGAGACTCATATGAAGTGCATTTTTGTAAACATATCTTGCTCAGTACCTCTGATTTTGTAATAAACCATGATTAAAAAACTATTAACGTAATGACGCAGTGCATATTTTCCTTGTAGTAAAAGAGGTTTGATTTAGTAGCTAGTTTGACATGTTGCTAGTTTGACATGTTGTAGACAACCGTTGGTTATTAGCTTAGCGCTGACTTACCTCAGCACCCTTTTTCTGCATCCGGTAATAGGTTCTTTGTACATTCCACTACAGGGCTGGCCGAAGTCTTTAGGGGGGTCCTAAGCAGAATGTTATTTGGGGGCCCCTTCGGTGCTGCCAATATAACTAATTATTGTCAATCTGTGATTATTTGCACATTATAAATCTGGCACACCCATTATTCATTTCATTTTTTGTAGCTGTGTTGCTTAAATTATAATAATATTAATCCCTTCCATTACTTTTTTAAGTTAACACAATTGCGTTGTTTTATTGTATTGCATTTTTGTATTATTTCCATTCTTCTTTGACTATAAAAATTTATACATCCATCCATTGTCTATACCCGCTTAATCAGAATCATGGGGATCTGCTTGGAGTCTATCCCAGCTGTCATTGGGCGAACCGCATGGGTACAACCTGGACAGGTCACCAGTTCATCACAGGGCCACATACAGACAAACAACCACACACACACACACACACACACACACACACACACACACACACACACACACCCACTTACTCTTATGGGTAATTTAGAATCACCAATCAGCCTAACATACATGTTTTTGGACTGTGAGAGGAAACCGGAGAACCCGGAGTAAACCCACGCAAGCACAGGGAGAACTGTGCAAACTCCACACAGAAAGACCCCTGCCTGGGAATACAAACCCATAGCCCTCTTGCTATGAGGTAACAGTGCTAACCACTAAGCCACCGTGCTGCTCAACGTAAATATACAGTATTAAATAAAAAAACTCTTGGGGCCCCCTTGTGTCCATGTGTGCCAACAACAAACTTCACTCATTTAACAGGTTATTTACCGTTTTTGATACTTAAATAAATAAAATAAAATGACATTTAAACTAATGTGGATCAAATCCATAATGTGTTAAGTTCAATAAAGTCTTTATTATAGACCGACTTTATTGTCTAAATGCCAGTCGTAAGATGATAAACTAGAGTAACTTTACGATTTATTTATCATCATTAACCAGATGTGTTGTGACGTTGGCGCCACCTAGTGAATAGATAGATTATAACATGCTGTAGTTGTACTGCTATAACAGGTAATCACAGATATCCATTTGTCCATTTACAGCAATTGGCAGACGCCCTTATCCAGAGCGACTTTCATTTATTTATTTATTTCATACAGATGGGAAATTGGGGGGTAAGGGCCTTGCTTAGGGGCCCAGCAGTGGCAGCTTGGTGGAACTTGTAACTTTGTAATTTTATGGTATCTCATGGTAATAAAAGGTACGCAAAAAATGAAATGTAGCACTTTGTGTAAATGTGTATAAAAGTGGGAAAATAGGACCAAAAAATTTAGCTCTTGTATGCAAATTCTTTTTATGAATAGTTGGATCAGGTCAGCTGTGATTATTTCAAATGTAATACCCAAACCACAACGACCGAAAAACACACACATTTGTATTCTTATTATGCCTTATGCACTAAATAAAGTATTTTTTAATTCATTTTGTTTGAGATCCACACACAAGGAAACGTGATAAAAGGGTGTAGCTTTTTGCTGCAGTCAATGTCAATCACTATTACAACAAAATAAAAGCCATCCGACTTTATTTATGATCATAGAATTCATAATCAGGATGAATATGGTGTGTTTAATAAATGTACATCAATGTTACTATGTCAAATAAATAATACACTGTTCGGAAAAATTTTCAATCTATAATTTTGTCCCTGAAATCCTTGGACAGCTCTTTGGTTTTTTCCACGGTAAAGAGTTTGAAATCTGATTTATTGATTGCTTCGGTGGACAGGTGTCTTATACAGATAATAAGCTGAATTAGTCCCATAAAGAGAGTCTCTTTAGGAGAGCGCTCCTAATATCATCTTGTTACCTGTATAAACCTGCCCACTTAAGCAACCAATCAATCAGATGTCATACTCCTCACCATGGACAAAACCAAAGAGCTGTCCAAGGATGTCACCTGGGAGCCAGAGATTTTGCTAATTGATAGGGGATCAAATACTTATTTCACTCATTAAAATACATATCGATTTATAACTTTTCGTAATTGTGTTTTTCTGGATGTTTTTGTTGATATTCTGTCTCTCACTGTTGGAATAAACCCTGCCAATAAAATTATTGCAAGATTAATTCTTTGTCAGTGGGCAAACAAAAAAAAATCAGCAGGGGATTGAATATTTTTTCCCCCTCACTGTATGTATTAATAATGACATTTCAGATTGTTCAAATGGTTAGCTGTCTTAAAACGCGGGGTCCTAGGCTTATTTTACCTGCTCCATTGCAACCCCTCTGCTTAAACACACTAACACATGCCATTACTTAAAATAAAGAAAAGTTCAAGCTAAACGTTCTTGCTTAACCTTTGTAGTGTTAGAGCGATTGCTAAAAATTATTTTTTGCTTTTCTACTTTGCATTTAGTTTTGATATTTAAGTATATTTCATATAGAATACATTTTATACCTAGGTACAATAAATACTTCAATACTTTTACCTCGATAAAATTCTAAAATAATAGTGACTTTCTGCTGAAATACTTGTGTGTTGCTTTCGGGTACTTTATTCACCTCTTTATTATTTATTTATTCATTTTATTTATTTTTATTTTAAAATAAAACTATAAAGATAAATATCAATTTGAGCCATCTTTAGTGGCTGTTTTTTTTTTTTTTTTTTTTAAATGTAAAACAAAAGTACATACAGAATGCCAATATTGTAATTTACTTTGAAAGTGTTTGAAAAGATTTAGAGTTAAATGTTAAAAAAAGTGAAGAACCCTGCAAATATTAGCAAAGAGAAACACAAGAAATGTGTTTTTATTTAGTGACGTTTACCCACAAATCAGTTCTACTTTAATGTGTAAAGATTTAAAAGGAGGAAATTTATCTGCACTTTATATTTTAAGCAAATAAAAAAATCTATCAGTTTAACTGCCGTGTTTGTTTTCAGATATGATAACGGATGTTTTATACTTGTGCTACAGATGTTTGGCCTACAAAACTACAAAACTTTTACCCTTTAAGGCACCAGTGCTACAGTATGTGCAAAAAGTCAAAATATTTACCAAAGGTAATAAATATTTCAACGCTAATCTGATTTGAACGTGTAACATTAGCATGCAAACATCTCCAACTAGTGGTTACATTAGGTAATGACACTATGGACAGACAACAGACATTACAGTATATAAAGTCATAGCATGATTAGACGTGCAGTAAAATTGTACTTTATTTTGTAAATGACGACATTTATATCGTAAAGTATTCAGTGTTTATGACGTCACGTCTTTACTTTGCGCTGGAGTTTATAAATGCAATGGAATGATTACGTGCTTTTATCTCTCTTGACATCTGGCACCACACGCAGGGAAGGCAGAAGAATGAACAGATGCAGTCGGCATATAGTTCCCTAGGGGGAAAAGGGGTAACTGTTAAATTAAGCAATAAATACAACAATAAATCTCTTAAATATAGATATTAGGCAAAAGTGGACACAAGAGCTTGACATAACAACCGACTGAATGCATATTACAGGCAAAATTGTTACGCTTTCTGATTGGTTGGATTCCACGCCATATTAAACAAAACAAACTTGGTTGCTTTACATAAAAATCAGACGCTCTTTATGGCAATAAAATTTGTTATGGCGTATTGTAGTAAAAAGGTCGGGCTGCTGTTTTTTATTACCTCCTTCCACATACTTCTTATTGCTATGCATTTTATTTGTAATTTTTTTGTCATTGAAATTTTTTTAAGTATCACAATTGAGGATTTGCAGAAATTAAAGCATTTTGTGCTTATCTAAATATACAACAAAAGACAAAATATATGCAAATTAAACCAAAATAAATCATTTTCTTTTATCCAATTACAAAAGTAAGTGCATGCACTTTGTTAGATGCTACCTGAACTCTGTTTTATGAGACAGATAAAAAAATTTACTTTGCAGTACTAATTAGGCCGCATTAACACTGCGTTAATTAGGCCGCATTTCAAGTGAATCAGTTCCGATTTTTTCCTCCAATGTGGCACAGACGGGATATGACAGACGACAGTGTAAGCAGGAAAAAGTCACATGGATTCTAATATTTTCAGATCAGTTTCAGGCCTCATTGTATGTGGTAATAAATTGAATATAAGTCGGATATGTGTATTAGTAAAAGATTTTTATCTGTCAATGTAAGTCGAACGTCATTAAATAAGTGATGGTGGTGCATGTAGTAAACTCTATTTTATTATTTTTGTAAACATTTTTAAAAAAATGCTCCATAAAGAAAAAGCCATTCATAACTTAGCGATCAATTCTACATTCACTCAGGCTTCAACAAGGGCTCTCATCTTCTTTCTCCTCCTAAAGAAAGCATTGTTTTGCCGACCTTTATAATAATGCGAAAGCGAAATATCAAATAATCATTTCATCTTCGTGCCATTTTTACTTCTTTTCTGGTCAGTACGTCTACCTTGGGTTGTTTTGCTGTGTATAGTGTAAATGCCGATATCGGATATGGGTCAGTAATAAAAGAAGATGTAAGGGGATCATCCAAAAAATTGTATATAGACACAAAATCGGATTTGGGCATCTAAGCCTTAATTTGTAAAATTATAGTTAAATTAAAAAATGCATTGTGGACTTAACTACATACTACATTTGAGTTTGTAGGGACGCACTACCTGACTGTTAAAAAACAATGTTTTATTTTTTTTTAAGAACTTAAAGCTACTTAAAGCACTGCCGGGTTGCCGCTTTCCACATACGTCAGGTCTCTCCCATGGCCTTATGGGATAGTAAAGTGTGTATTGTAAGAATAAATCTGGGCGGTAACAATGGGTCATCCTGGAACTTTTCGCATACTGTTATTCACATTTTGTACTTCCCTTTGTCCCACTATAATTTTATTCTAACCTCAATGCCATAGCGCTCACGCATTGTTGCCCTCATGGCCAGGGTTATTGGGGGAATCAATCCGTAACCATCAAGCAACGGTAGACACAAGCACTCGCCAAATCTTTTCGCTGTAACACATGCAAAACAGGGAAAACACCAGAACGAGAAGCAACCTGAAAACACAAAAAGAAATAAAGGAAATGTCAGTCATGGCTAATCATCAAGCGTTGATCAGTTGGCACAGAGTACAGAGTTGTTCATTATACTGTGATTATTGTATAAAAGGTTTAGCATTTTATTTTATACTTAACAAGATAATAAGAATAACCGTGGTCTACAAATTGTGTCTAGGAAATTTAATAAGTAGCGTAATGACTGCATTGTGTTGATATACTCTCGGTCTTTAGTTTTTATGTAACACCATGATCTTGTGGAATCATATACATATCTTGTGGAATCATATACATAAACTCACAGAGAGGCTTGGCTAAAGTCACTTTAATGTACAGTGACATTTAATTTGTAAGGAGGTAAAGAAAGGGTTAGTCAACACAAAAGAAGTTTTTTGTGGTACATGTTCTACCGTTCAAGAAAAGAAAATCAAAGATCTCTTGGTCCTTTATGTGACATGCATGACTTTCAAAATGCATCTAAACCCATGTCTACTCTTGTCTCTGTAATACAGGACAAGTCAGTGCAGACTGTTTATATATGTATGTATGTTTTTTACATACATCATTATACGAAAACAATTAATGCACCATGACTCACAATCGGCTACATTTTCACAACAGTCACAGATTCCTGAGCTCCATTCATTGGAGTTGGAACCGCTCACTATCATGCCAGGTTGAGGTTGTCGCGTCACCATCTTTGCCACAATGCCTGTGCACACACATACACACACACAAACACAAAGACCTACCCACACAAACAGACAGTAATCAGGATCAAAAGCAGTATGTTGGCTTTATTGTTTTACACAGTTATATTTGTATAATGGGACTTCAAAGAAACATTAAAACCGTCTCAACTTTTCAAACTTCTACCATGTCAGAGAAACTCAGTGTTGGGCAAGCTCCATGAAAAATTTAGTAAGCTAACCTACCAGTTATTCTACATTAACTGAAGCTTCACAAGCTAAGCTACAGCAACATTAGCTCACGACATCTCAGCTATTTTTTTTAAATTTCCGGTTTGGTATGAAGTGGGAAGTGGTGGCTCATGGTTAGGGTGTTGGACTACCAACCCGAAGATTGTGGGTTAAACTACCAGCTCCACCAAGCCACAACTGCTAGGCTCCTAAGCAAGGCCCTTAACCCCCAATTGCTCAGTTGTATAAAAACATGAAATAAATGTAAGTCGCTCTGGATAAGGATGTCCGCCAAATACTGGGAATGTGAATACATGTACCGGTACACTCCTAATAAATAATTACCAAAATAAATACAAATTGTAACTTGATATATATCTAGGTGTCGGGGATAGGATACTGACATTTGTAGATAAATGAAAAAACTGTAAATTAAGAAAGGTAAAGCTTATTTTTCCTGCTAAAAGGGGTGAAAATGGAAGCTATCTAGATGTTGGCTGTTGCTAACTGTTGTTTGCGCACTCTACTAAATTGCAACTAAATTGGTTTTGTTAGCAAGCTAATATGGAAATCACCATCAAGTAAATTCCAGTGATTGGTTTGTGATGTCACCATCCGGAACAAAAAGTAGCAGTAATGCACCAGATAAAGCTTTTGTCGGCCACACAGCTCTGTGAATGGCCGTGGCATCACTTCATCATCTAGGATCGGTAAATGTAGCTAAATGTACTTAATCAACAAAAGAGCTTCGCTATTGAAAAGCTAGTTTGTTCAGGAAAGAACATCGCTAGCACCAGAAATGTAGAACTAGAAACTACATTTCTGGTGCTAGCGATGTTGTTTCCTGAATAGTACTTGCGACACTACTGCCATAGACTGATAGATCCTTTGTTTCCAGATATAAATAAAACAATGTTTTTTTTTTTAATATGAAACCCACATCAGTTTCTTCTTTACCATTTTGAAACGTTCTCAGAATGACTTTTTATTCATTAGTCCAAGAAGTACATGGTTTTTCTCTTGCCAAACACATGACAAATATTTGTCATTTCCACGAACGTTTCTGTAAATGTTTTGTGTTCATTGTGACATTAACATTTAGAGTTAAAAATATAAAGTTTTATTGTTTTCTTTTTATATAAATAATAATAATAATAATAATAATAATAATAATAATAATAATAATAAAAATTATATTTTATTCAAATGAGTGTGATAAACATGCACTTAATATAAAAACGCCCAGATTTCCTTATCATGATGTACTGTATTAACTTATTCATTGTTTATTAACTGGAATTCACAGATATGCTACTAACATATAACTACAAATAATAACTAATATTTCTAAAGGTCAGTCAAATAAAAAAAAGACAGATAAAAAGAATCCCTTCGAATATACCTGAAACAAAATTTATCAATAAAGACACCCATACATCATAACAGTTTAAACAAGACCCCAAAAGCATGATTTAGTTGCCCTCAAGTTCCCAAAAGTTCCTCTAACTGTCTAAGAAGAGGCTCTTGAGCAGGTCACTCACCTGTGCTGCAGGGTTAGAAGGTAAGATGAACACACAGATAAACTGACTGCTCTTTGAGACCTGAGTGTAATATAAGTAAGGTTGGGGCTATATTCACGCCTCAGGATTTTGTGCTACCAGTCTAGCAAGTCGGGTAAGAGTGTTATGTAAATGTCATGTCAAGTGGATTTTGATTCATTATGTGATTAGTTGTTTTTTTTTTGTTTGTTTGGTCTAATTTAGTTAAATGCTCTGATAAGGGCTTATACAATTTTTAAAAGATATTTAATTACTCAATATTACTATTTGGACCACATTAAAAATGAATATGTATTTTAAGAGAAAGTGGTAGCTTAGTGTTTAATTCATGGACTACATTTACATGTTATCCAAAGGTGTACCTCTACTTAGTTTATTAATACAACTGGGCAGTTAAGGGTTAACAATCTTGCTTAAGGGCACAACCGGACAGTTTGGTAGTCCAGGCATTTGAAATGACCACCTAATACCAGGTCCACCAATCTACCATATTTAGGGTTTTAAGCAAGTACTTAACCCGAAACTGCTCTATTGTCTAAATGTGGTAAATGCAGTCTCTCTGTCTACGGGCGTTCTCTAAATGCCAAATGCCATGAATGGAAATGTAATGTCTATAGAGCAGGTAAGTTACTCCATTCTGTGCCCAGTGTAGACCCAGATTCCTTTTTTAGACAAAACATATTGTGCTCTTTAGCTTTTGAAGTCTATTTGCTTCAAGGTTTTTTCTGTTCTGAGATACTTTTCTTCTCATTATGTTTGTGTTTACCTGAAATAGATTTCTGTTTGATTCATTCAGGCTTCTTTTTCAATCTCTTTTATTCCTATTTATAATTAATAATTAACTTTAATTCCTATTAAAATCAACAAATCATTATAAACTACTCAAACAACCCATCTGGTACCAACAACCATGCCATGATTGAAGTTATACATTTGACATTTTCCACCCCTTCTAAAAGTTCCTGACCTTTATTTGGACTATTTCATGCTTTGCATACATCAGTGCTCAAATTTTAGGGAAATTAAGGGATAGAATTATAAGAATATGTAGCAGGGAATTATGTAGCTCTGTGCAGAGATGTAGCAATGAGGCAGGCAAGGCAGGAAGTTGTCTGGGGCCCTGCATTTTTGAGAGGGGGCCATGACAACTGATGATTTACCGTTACTGTAAATATAAAGGTTGCATTGTGTTTTTAAGATTGTATTATATAGTATTATATCTTCTGCCATAAAAAATGAGGTTGGTATTTTGTTAAAAAATAGGCAACTTGTTTCAATTGTTTCAACTCTTTTAAGGGGGGGGCAGCACGGTGGCTTCGGTTTCCTCCCACAGTCCAAAAACATGTATGTTAGGTTGATTGGTGATTCTAAATTGCCCATATGAGTGAGTGTGAGAGTGTGTGGCTACCCTCAGAGATTGCTGGGATAGACTCCAGCAGATCCCTATGACCCCGAATTAGAGAATAAGCCGGTATAGAAAATGAATGAATGAATGAATCTTCTAGAGGGCCTCTTGTGTTTTTGCCTGGGACTCCCACTTCATCATGGTTCAGCTCTGTGTTTCATGGAGCATTATCACTGTGTAGTGAACCAGTTAAATATGTTTGTATGATAATAAAAGTTACTTGAGTAGAAAAGATTTATAATCACACTGTCCCAATTATACTTTTTCCTAATATTATTAGACATGGTACTGTATACATGGAAATGCAGGATTTTTTTATTAAAAAACAAAAACAATTCATCAGTGACTGAAAACATACAGAACAGAACAACTTAGAACAAAAATCCAACATGAAAACCTGGTTATGGTATAACAAACATAAAAAATCTGAAAGTTCAAATAGGATTAGTAAAAAAAACAACATTTCTGTTTTGAAGGAAATGTAAAGTTTAGTGTGACACATTTTCTATTCAGATGAACAGGACAGACCAGATTAAAACATTCCACAGCTTCTCGTTGTTACTATGATGTTGATGAAACTTCCACAGCCTTTTTCTAAGAGTGTGTGCTTGTGTTCTAAACAAGGTGAGCGTTAGACAGATGTAAAATTGGCACACGCCATCTTTTAGTTGAGGAGGAAGAATGCGAGGAGGTCTGGGCATTGGACATCGCAGCTGCTCTTCTTTTAATCTCTCGAGAGATCTGACACCAGGACAGAGGATAACAACAGCAGCCGTAAAAACAGTCGCTATAGGGACTGCCCTGAAAGAGACAGAGTAAAATCGAGAAGAAGAAATAGCAAAAAAAGAGGAATAGCAAGTAGGAGGAAGTAAAGGGTAAAGCGTAGGTGGTCAATGATGGCAATTATGACTTGTATTAAAATACGCAACACTACTGGAATCTGACACAGGAATCTAGTAAAGGAATCTAATAAAGGTTTGGTTATGATTTCATACATTTAAAAAACAAAAAAACACCTTTGCTAATTTTAATATCTGCTGTGTTATAGTGTTGCTGTGTCATGGTAGTTTGAACAGCGTGTGTAAACTGTATACTTAAGTCAAGGTGATAAATCAGAGTGACATTCAGGAAGTGCTATTACATTAAAGGGAAAGTTGTCCCATTACTCAACCTAATGTTGTTTCAAACCTGTAAACACTTTATTCATCTTCAGAACACTGTTTAGTATATTTTTGATAAAATCGGAGGGCTCTATAACCCTCTTGACCCTATTGACAACGAGGTAACTACTATGTTCACTGCCCAGACAGATGATCGAAAATGTAGTCCATGTGACATCTGTGGCTTAACTGTAATATTACAAAGTTATGAGAGTAACTCTACTCTACTTCATCACTGTGTCAACATTAAGTGAGTTTTGTTTTTGGTTTAGGCTTTAAAACGGTGTTAATGTGTGCATTTTGATTTTTATCTGTGTGTAAACAAGACATGGCTCATATGCTCAATGTTATCACACCGGATTTGGGTCAGCACCATCACAGCAGATCCGATGTGATAATGTTGAACACATACTGTCATGAATGCACGTTCACGAGTGACTGTAGTGAAATAAAGTCGTTTTCTTTGGGCAAAAGAAATACTCTCTTAGCTTTGTTATATTACAGTTGAACCTCTTTGTCAGCCATCTTGGTACTTTTCTGGGTCTTAAATGTGGTAGTTACTCTGCTGTCTATAGGAGAGCCCGTTAGAGCCCTTAGAGTTTATTAAAAATATCTTACATTGTGTTCTGAAGATAAAAAATAATTTTTACAGGTTTGGAACAACACGATGGTGAGTAATTAATGACAGAATTTAAATTTTTGGGAGAACTATTCCCTTTAATGTTCCTTCTAACTCAAATGTATTGAAGTCAAAAAGAAGGATGGATGGTTCTGTGCAGTTGTACACTGGGGCAGCACAAATGGCAGAACTGATACTACAAAAAAAAATTAAGGCACAGTGCTTTTAGACGGCAATGAATATTTTAAGACCACAGTGATTTTTTTACGGTTCTCTTTACTCTGGTATCTGGTAAAGTTTTGTATTCGTATCAGCTATTTTTTTTTACTCTGTGTTTTTTCTCAAATGTGTATTATTCTTTCAGGTACTCTGAGTCTCTGGCTCGGATAAAAATGATTTGAAATTCTTGTAAATGTAAGTACTAGAACTTATGCCTCCCCCAAAAATGCATCATCTTGGCGATTTTGTTAGCTGTTTTGCACTTTTTGCTCTACAAACATGGACTTTGTAGGAGATGCAAATCGTCTGTTGATGTCTAACTACCTGTGACTGCTGTCCAACAATCTGCCACTGCCAATCTGCCACTGTTAGACCCCTGAGCAAGACCCTTAATCCTTCTTTGTTTCAGGGCCATGCTATCATGTCTGACCCCAGCATCCTAAGCTATTGTGGCAATCCACATTCTCCAATCAAAGTCACTCTTTATTTCTGATCTTTTGTTTTCTGTAAATCTTTAAACCTGCTTTAACTTCATCTGACATCATTGTGGTGTCTGTCTTTTTTGTAAAGCCATAAACACTGCCCAATAAATGCTATAAATAATTAGCCTATCTGCTCAGACCTTCAGATTTTGAGCCATCCTACAGCCTTGAGCATGTTCTGATGTAAAATTTTTTCTCATCTACAATTAAAGAATCCTGTTAAAGGTCCTTCGAGTCTCCTGATCTCTTCGGTTCATTTGATATGTCTTCTTCTTCTTCTTCTCCTTTTGGCTGTTCCCTTTTAGGGGTCCCCACCTAACCCTATTCCCTACATCCTCTTCACTTACACTCACTAACACCAGGCGGTATATGGATAGGATAAATGTCCTCGTTTATCCTATCCATATACCTCCTCTTTGGTCTTCCTCTTTGCCTTTTCCCCGTTAGCTTCATTTGTAACATCCTCCTACCAATATATTCGCTATGCTAAGGTTTATTTGATATGTACAGAAACTAAATTTAATGTGCTTTAATGTGACAGATAAAGCCTTTTGTTTATTCCATCTACAAATGTTAAAGTTTGGTTTGTTGTTAACGAGACAGAAAATGATTAAAATTCAGAGATGTTGCCAAGACAGTACAGTAGTTAGACACTAACAGTAAGATTTTTTGATTGACAACAGTTTTTTGCAGCATAAGAAAAAGCATGTGCAAAAATTTGCAACATGAGTTAAAAGTAGGGATACAACAATTGTAAATTTTGTTGGTACGAGGTATAATCCACAGTTATCACAGGTTATCCATTAATATCTATCTATATCTATCTATCTATCTATCTATCTATCTATCTATCTATCTATCTATCTATCTATCTATCTATCTATCTATCTATCTATCTATCTATCTATCTATCTATCTGTCTGTCTGTCTGTCTGTCTGTCTGTCTGTCTGTCTGTCTGTCTGTCTAACAATCTACTAGTTTCACAGATTTTTTAAAAGGTGTACTCAATTGTACTGAATATTTAATATTTATTAGGTCTAAACTTTACTCTGACTATTTTAATATTGTCTGAATTTCTGTTTATTAGTCCAGTCATGCTGAATGTTGAGAATAACTCTTCCTTAAACATTTTAAAAATTATATTTGTTCTTATATTGACTAAATATAATATGTCTTCTTGATCAAACCCAAGCAAGAATATCAATACAACAATATTTTTGCTATTCCGTCAAAATCTCCTTAACCCCACCCTCAAAAATTGCCCACCTGGGATATCTGTCTGCCCACCCTTCTATGGTTGGCAAGAACTTGATCAACACATGGCTATATTTTTAAAATAATGTTCATGTATTTTAGTGTGTGTGTGTGTGTGTGTGTGTGTGTGTGTGTGCTACCTTTATGCCATAGCGTTCTCTTACTGCGGCACGCATAGCGAGTGACGCTGGAGGCACACAGCTTATACAGTCCAGCAAAGGCAAACACACACATCCTCCTGCAGCTTTGCTCGTCTTACATGCAAACACAGGCAAACACCAGAGAGCAAAGCAACCTACAGATATACACACAATCATCTACACTAAGGCCACACACAACTATAATCACAGGTGGAGCTAATGTTGTGATATCTAAAGAAAAGGAAGTGTACTCACAGTCACCCATGTCCTCACAACATTCACACAGTCCTGTGCTCCACTGACCATCAGAAAGTGGACGAGGTTGAGACTGTAGCACTGTTTGCTGTACAGGAAGTCTCTCCATGATCTAATCTAGCCCTGAGGCACTAATATGTAGCTTTAGATGATCTCAACACAATACTTATGCTACAATATAAGAACGAAACATACCTTGTAAGTAGAACCTTGTTCTTTTCTCACCATTGTGCATGTGATCATGTGATCTGTGTGTACTATAAACAGTAAACAGATAACTGGACTGATGTGTCAGCTCATGGTTTAGGCAAATTGCTGAGCAAGTCCTTTTTTATGTAAGGAAACTCCAAGCAATTTTACTAAAGCTTATTAGGGTGTGCCATAAGAAACCCTGTCTTATAAGGGTACAGGGTGTCCCATAAGGGTACAGGGTACATAGAAAAAATAAACTTTTTATTTATTTATTTATTTTTTTTATAAAAGCTATTTTTGCAGATCCCTAGATCTCACCCCACTTGATTTTTATCTTTGGAAGAATTTAAAGGCCCTGGTGTATCAGGAAAAGATACAAAACATCTATCATCTAAATGATGGTATCACCAACACCATTACAAGCATAACTCCACCTGTGCTTTTCAGCAGTGAAGGACATGCATCAAAATGTGTTTTCAAAACAATGGTAGTCATGTAGAACATAATCATTCATTTATTTATATTCTATAGCCGCTTATTTCCTAATAATAATTATGGAACGCACTGTAAATCTAAATGAATATGTTGAATATGTAGCAGTACCACTAGAGGGCTCCAAATGAACTATACATTTTTAAAAATCTTTCTCCTGACAAATCAGTTTGTAATGTAAAATGTTTTTTCCTATAACATGTTTATGAGTGGTATTTTTTATTATCATGGTTATAAATAAATTTGCTGTAACAGCCTTACAACATAGGAAAGAGCAACCTGAGTCACCCGGATTCCAATCTATCTGGATCACAATCCACTTTTTCAGCACATATTATAATTCCTTACAACCGTCACTTTAAGGAGCCATTATGCATCATTCTAATTAATTTCAACAGCCTCTTTCTTTCTCCTAGACTCTAACGTTTCTTGGTTTGGAAAGAGAATCAGCAGAAAAGGTAAATACTTTTAAAGGAGGTATAAACAAATAACTTAAAGGTCTGGAAATGTCTGTTTATTTTATGACAATCAGTCTTCTTAAATTGTTTTAAGAATTTTTTTTATATGGAGATAAAACAAAAAAACATTGTTCAATTGTGAACAATTATTAGTATCTGGGTGTCTACAAAGACAACAAGCTGGAATGGACTAAAAGAACGGATGCACTATATAGGAACCACATTTAATATCATTTTAATTAGATTTTGGTCAAAGGAGAGCTTTTTACGAGTCATTTAAATTGTTTAGTTGTGACTAATATATTTAGATGAACAGTGTGGAGTAATATTATTATTATTATTATTATTATGTTTATACTTTAAAACAAACATATACCATTAAATTAAAAATATATATATAACTGAACACAATCCTGCTAAAACTTTGTAGCTACTTTATACTTATACTTTTGTACTTGTCTCAGTACAATATTACATTACATACCTTTAAACTTTCAGTTACTAATTCTCTAAACGGTAGTCATTTACAAGCGTGAGATGGTGAGAACCTAACCAAAAACAGTTATTTGATAAAAAAAAAATGAGATACAAAGTTCTCAACATCTTACCATCTTGTATTAAGAACTTAAACAAAGGTAAGTTACCGCATCTGACAGACGTCATTATCCAGAGCGATATAATGTCGTTTACCATCACCTGCAAGTTCGTCATACCACCATAGATATGTGACTCAGACATCTGGTCTAATCTACTGTTTCCCAGGCAGGATTAGCACATTTTATTACATATTAAATCAAACAGCGTCACAATGTAAAAAAACCCATGATTAATACAAAAACCTGGCACAATTAGAGTTAATAATGCTTAACATAGCCGATACAGATATTTCTGTAACTGAGCACAAAGAATTTATGTGGGAACGGCAGTCATTTGCAAGGAATGTCATCCTGCTGTGCAAGCGGTTCACAGAAATAGTTTACAGAGCTACAACTGAACAAGACTGCTCTTGTTGGTGCAAGTGTTTCTCCACTGTAGGTGTTTTTAGGCAGAAATTTGACCTATTTATGGGAGAGAAAGTTAATACCCACATAAAAAAATATCATAGCATACTTTAGGGTTTATTACAGTATATAGTATTAGCACAGTTTACTGTAGTATGTACAGGTTATAAGGAAAGTAGAAGAGTAGAAGAGTGTATACACTTTGTTAATGTTTACCGTAATGGACAGATCATTGAGTTAACAAAAGTTAAACACTGCAGCAAAGATTTTCCATAAAAATAAGCAATAATAAAATAAAAGGTTTGTTAACATGTTGTTTGGTTTTATTCGTTTTAAGGATTTTGTGTTTGTTGCATCCATATACTTTTTGCTGTAAAGATTCTCACACATCAGTTCAAATTCATATTATTCCTTACATACACAATACAACATATAGTGAAATGTACATACTGTATAATATAGTTGTAGAAAATGAACTGTAGTAATAAATGTAGTCATTTGTTTATTTTAATATAGTAGAGTTACTTCTACTGTAAAGTCAGTCGTAGCAAGAAGATTCGCTGTGGCGACCCCTAAAAGGGAACAGCCGAAAGGAGAAGAAGAAAGAGTTACTATAAC
Source organism: Bagarius yarrelli (assembly GCA_005784505.1). Taxonomy (NCBI): domain Eukaryota; kingdom Metazoa; phylum Chordata; class Actinopteri; order Siluriformes; family Sisoridae; genus Bagarius; species Bagarius yarrelli. The sequence continues at coordinate 2,373,702 of VCAZ01000053.1, forward strand.
TAGGGTATTAAAATTACCACATAATTTACTGCCTTACATTTACAGCATTTGGCAGACGTCCTTATCCAGAGCGACTTACATTTATCTCAGTTATACAACTGAGCAATCGGGGGTTAAATGCCTTTGATCAAGGGCCAAATAATGGAAACTTGGTGGTGCTGGGATCAACCCCAGATTTTCCAATTAGCAGTCCAACACCTTAACCATTGTGCATATTTACCACAGGAAATTTTACTACATATATACATTTACAGCATTTGGCAGATGCCCTTTTCCAGAGCAACTTACATTTATCTTATTTGTACAACTGGGCAATTAGGGGTTAGGGGCCTTGCTCATTGGCACAACAGTGGTAGCTTAAAATTGGTAGTCCAACACCTTAACCATGAGCCACCACTTAAAGTTACTTCAGTAATATACAATACTATAGGAATTTTTATATGGGTAACTTGTAAAATCTTAGACTTAGACAGATATAAGTGAGTCCTGATTATAACGAAACAAGTGAAAAGTATTAGAACCAATCGGGTACCAATTTTTATTACACCTTATATTACCATCCTTATCTAAAGTTTAATGACTTTAAAAACAGACTCATGGGTTATCTACACTTGCTTATTCATGTTATGATCCAATCCGCCGATTACATTAATAAAGAATTACAAAGAATAAATGGATGGATTGATTTTAAGCTAACAGGAATTGTACAGTTACTCTAATTATTAGTCTTGACAGCAGTAGTGAGCACAAAGCATGTCATAGAGTAAGGTAGATTAGTCTACTGTAAGCCAAGAACACAAAAATAGCCTTAACAAAATAAAAAAAACATCAAAATTGTATTTACTATTAGTCATACTTTTTGCGGAACAACTATTAACTAGCTATTACTAATGGGTTATTATGGTACAGTTAACAATACTATTCCAGATCATAGATCAGAAAACAAGACACAGAAACATGCTAGCCATTATTTAACATATACAAATGACTTATTTATTCAGTAATGTTTGGAATAGGTAGCTTACACACTGCAAAAAGAAAGCATACACAAAAAATGAAAAAGTATTTACGTAAGCCATCTCTCTCTCTCTCTTTGCCTGGTGATTATACAGAAGGAACGCTGAAATACAGACCCCTGCAGACAATAATAACTGTAGAAAATCTAGGCAATAGATATTTTGTGAAAGTCTTACTTGAAGGACAAGTACAAACTACCATGTATAAATGTTGAGTGGAGGCCAAGATTTTGAGGTGTGTCAAAGACACGCATTTCTCGGTTTATAATAAAGAAAAAATAAAACAATTAAATTACAGTTAATTCAGTGTGTGAGCAGCCTTAATGATTTTTTTACACAGGTATGTCAGACACCATCTGGTTAACTGATGCGTTTGGTAATAAATAGTTAAGTCTCCAGGATACACTGTACAGTATATAGTATAAGACTGTTAGTGTTTAGTTAATAATAAAAGAACAAACCATAAAGTATTAAATGTTAATCAATGTTTCTACAGGACCCCATAGTGCTACACAAAACACCACAGAACGACACAAAAATCTACTAAACAGTTTACACATTATCTTATCAAGAGTGCCGTCTTCTCACCTTATTTCACTGGGGGGGTTAAATGCCTTACTTAAAAGTCCAGTAGGGGCACATTTTCTCTAGCCCGGTTGTTGGATCAGCACTTAGAGACAATAAGGCAGTTTCACAATGAAAATTTTGTTTTCTGGACGGCCATACAGACAAGACCACAGAACTTTATTGCAGTATGGGTAATCTACTGGTTTGTCTGGTCAGAGGAGAACTGATAACTGGGTTCTCTGTTGAGTCTGGTTCCTCTCAAGGTTTCTTCCTATTTCCATCTCAGGGAGTTTTTTTTTTGCCACCGTCGCCCCCGGCTTGCTCATCAGGGACCAACTGATTTCTGCTTTCATTTTCATCTTATAATTTCTTTGATTGTGTAAAGCTGCTTTGTGACAATGACCATTGTAAAAAGCGCTAAACAAATAAAATTGAATTGAATTAGATTGAATACCACAACTGAGCCTGGTTTCTCCTAAGGTTTTTTTCTCCATTCTGTCACTGATGGAGTTTTGGTTCCTTGCCGCTGTCGCCTCTGGCTTGCTTTATTTATAGATATTAATCAAATTGAGTGTTTTAGTGAGTAATACTTACCCAGCACCTAAACACTGCCCAGTGCGCATCAGTATTTACAGTTGCAGTACTGATACTGTACTGATTCTCATTAGGTCCTGCTTTCTTATCAGTTATTAAACAGAACTGAAATGTGTTATGGTGAGTTGATTATATATATAAACTATTAAAAGGATATTTGTGGTAGCGCAGTGGTTAGGGTGTTGGACTGCTAACTGTAAGATTGTGGGTTCGATTCCCAGCACCACCAAGTTGCCACTGATCAAGGCCCTTAACCCCCAATTGCTCAGTTGTATAAAAGAGATATATGTACGTCGCTCTGGATAATGGCGTCTGCCAAATGCTGTAAATGTAATTTTTTTTTACTGATGATGACATATTAAAAGTAAAAGTTTTGACTATTAGAACAGGCAATGTAAATAGAGTGAAATGTTTAGATCGTGTTTAAACCTGACATTATTTTCTTTTGTGTGGGCTATGCAAACACCTCCACAGTGTATGACTCATATAGTAGCCTGCACTGCCCACAGAAGTGTAGGATGATATTTGCATGTGGTTGTGTGACCTCTGTGTGTGTGTGTGTGTGTGTCCTCCCACAACTACTCAGATTTAACACTGTGCTGTAGTGTACACACACACGTTTTGCTATCTTTCTAAGTACATTCTGTTGACACCGCTGGTTCAGTTACTAATAAGATTTTCATACACCAAACATAAATACTCATCCTAATATTGGTAAGAAAATATTTTAGTTCAGGCTAGACTGTGGGCCCCTGAGCAAGGCCCCTAACATCCAATTGCTCAGCTGTATAAAAGGGATAAATGTAAATCGCTCTGGATAAGGGCATCTGATAAATACTGTAAATGTGAATACATTCTTTTGTAAGGAGAAGACTGTGTGAGGACCAGAGAACACACACACACACACGTCTCATTAGCTATCCTTGTGGGGACTCTCCAAAGGTACAATGGTTTTTATACTATACAAATTGTATTATCTCCTAACCCCCTAACCCTAAACCCTAACCCAGAACACTTACCCTAACCCTTAACCCTAACCCCTTACTTTAATGCAGACCCCTAACCCTAATTCCTAACCCTATTCCCTAACCTCTAACTGGAAACTTTTTTACTTTCTCAGAAAATCTCATCCTGTGTGATTTAGAAGCTTTTGTGCTCACGAGGACCTCAATTTTGGTCCCCACTGTGACACCCCATGAGTCTTGAGTGTATTCTGGCTTAGGTCCCCACCAGGATGTATAAAACTCGCACACTCTCTCTCACACACACACACACACACACACACACACACACACACACACACACACACACACACACACACACACACACACGACGCCCTTCCCTCGCAGTGACGCGTCCAGAAACGACCAAGGAAATCCCCAATGCAGGAGTTACGACACAATTAGCTGTCCGTGTAAAACAGCCTACTTCCGGCTTGCGTTAATGCTAAAAAACAAGCAGTCGTGCTATTTTCTCTGCTTTTAAGAGCTTCTTCTCATCTTTTCTCTTCTCTTTTCTGGGAATAACATAACCGGGTAAGTGGTTTTTTTTTTTTACTGACTCGTCGGAAAAGAATGTTTTGATTGTGTTTATCGATCCGGCGGAAACCTGGATACCTCCGCGCTTTTGTGTTGACAGATCAACACGAGGAAAGAGGAAAAGTTGCCAAATGAAAGGGTTAAACGACTAAAACGGCATCTGATCCGATACATTTTAAGGGGTTAATTTTACGTAATTTGTTTCAGTATAAGGATCAGGGCGGTTCAGGTTTAGATAAGAAGATAGTGTTTTGCCCACGCAGCTAAATCCGCATTTCCCATCCACAGGTGGTTTAAAGCGACTCCACAGCACTGCGACAGCACACGGCGGGCTGATCGTTACACAGAGCACAGAGATATATATATATATATATATATATATGAAGACATCGTGTGAGTTTCAGCAGTTACACACAGCCGCTACTGTCATGTACGGATCATCAGGTTTGCCCGAGCTCATCCCAAACGCAGGCGCACTGAGACCCAGCGCCGTCCTGCCCTACAGCCCCGGAGCCGGAGCCGGGGACAGACACGGGGCACAGCTGTCTACCAACCCCCGCAGAATGCACAGAGCCCCCAAACTCGGACAGATCGGACGCTCCAAAAGAGGTTAGTCCTTATTAGTAAATGTTTTAGAATCTATCTATCTATCTATCTATCTATCTATCTATCTATCTATCTATCTATCTATCTATCTGATCTATCTATATATCTATCTATCTATCTATCTATCTATCTATCTATCTATCTATCTATCTATCTATCTATCTATCTATCTATGATCTACTATCTATCTATCTATCTATCTATCTATCTATCTTCTACATACTAAATGTCTATCTATCTATCTATCTATCTATCTATCTATCTATCTATCTATCTATCTACATACATAAATAAGTCTATCTATCTATCTATCTATCTATCTATCTATCCTACAATACATAAATGTCTATCTATCTACATAAATATATCTATATCTGTCTATCATCTATATCTATTATCTATCTATCTATCTACATACATAATTCTAGCCTATCTATCTATCTATCTATCTATATCTATCTATCTATCTATCTATCTACTATCTAATTTCATAAATGTCTATCCTATCTATCTATCTATCTATCTATCGATCTATCTATCTATCTATCATCTACTATCTACATAAATGTCTATCTATCTGATATCTATCTATCTATATATCTATCTATCTATCGATCTATCTATCTATCTATCTACATACATAAATGTCTATCCTATCTATATCTATCTATCTATCTATCTATCTATCTATCTATCTACATACATACACAAATATCTATCTATCTATCTATCTATCTATCTATCTATCCTATCCTACATACATAAATGTCTATCTATCTATCTATCTATCTATCTATCTATCTATCTATCTCTCTACATACCTAAATGCTATCTACATACATAAATGTGTCTATCCTATCTATCTATCTATCTATCTATCTATCTATCTATCTATACTACACCACAACTCTATGTCTATCTATCTATCTATCTATCTATCTATCTATCTATCTACATCATCTAACATATGTCTATCTATCTATCTATCTATCTATCTATCTATCTATCTATCTATCTATCTATCTATCATCTATCTACTATCTATCTATCTATCTATCATCTATACAATGTCTATCCTATCTATCTATCTATCTATCTATCTATCTATCTATCTATCTACATACATCTATCATATCTATCTATCTATCTATCTATCTATCTATCTATCTATCTATCTATCTATCTATCTATCTATCTATCTATCTATCTATCTACATCTATAAATGTTCTATCATCATATCTATCTATCTGTCTGCCTGTCTGTCTGTCTGCATACACGTACAACTTTTTAAGTAGTAAACCAAAGTGTTTGCTGAATATACTGGATTAATATGATTTAATACCCCCCATGCACTGTAATTTTACCCTTTAGATCCTCCAGCACTGCTATTTTAATCCCTCAAATTAATAATTGTTCATCAAAAAACTCTTCACCGTTTAGTTCAGCTAGGTGGTGGAACACACTTCCCATTTTCCTATGTAAAAATTGACCTTTTTCTCAATTACTGAAACTGGCATTTGTTTAATTAGATGAATGTCTGTGTTCTTTTTGCTGTATTTTCTCCCTCCTGAGATTTAGACTAATGGTGTTCGGAATTATTAAGATTTAATCTAGTAGTCCAGTATTGATGTATTGATTGTTAGAGACTTACAGCATGTTTATACATTGCTTTGCATAAGAAAGTCTACCAATTGTAACAAATGTGCGTGTAAGTGTATTATTATGATGAGACCTTTAACCTAATTTGATTAAATTAGATTAGATTTAATTTAAAATTCAATCAATGGTCTCATGCTCAGACTCCAAATGCATAAATTAAGATTAAGAAAAAATAGTTCATTGTGCTTTATTGAACAGTACATGTCAAACAAATTGATTCTTTTTCTAATCCATCAGGACCACATTCACACATACACACCAGGATATTGTATATATAGAAATGACTCCAGGAGTGTCTGTACACACACACACACACAGTGATAGAAACATAGTTATCTACCTTGAGTCATGTGATGCGGGCCTTAGTCAATGTCTTTCTTCCTCTTTTTTTTAAACAGTGGACATCGATGACGAAGACTTGGATGACATCATGAACAACAACCGAAGCTTCCCTCTTCCCATCAGTGTCTCACCTGTTGCCTAAAGCATGCTGGACTGTGCAAACATTATGAACTAGAACATGATGCACACCATTATTATGAAGTTAACACAAGTACACACACCATATTCTCTCTCTCTCTTTCTCTGTCTCTGTTTTTTATCTCAGGACTGCTGACTGTTCAGTGCTCTGCTGTGATTATTGCTTGTTCAGCACTTGTAACTTAATCTTGTGGCTGTGACATTGACTGTGTTGTTGTCGTTACCTCTCTGTTCAAACTGCATTTTGATACTGAGATCAAAAAGAATTTCTAAAAACACAGGGCTATAATTCATTAAAAAACAAAAAAAGCACTTTACTCAGTGGACAAAAACCAAAACGGAGGTTTGCGCCACTCTCACACTCGCGTTCTGTGAAAGTCTGTTAACCTGTAATGCACCATTAGCTTAGGATTCACAGTTACCTTGGAAACCAAGGTCTTTTGCATGTTTCTGCTCTCGGGATCTTTCTGGATTGGTAGTTGTACACACACACACACACACACACACACACACACACACAGAAAAGCACTTTGCGCTTTTTTTCACCATTGTTCCGAATGAATTTCTCTCTAGAACGGTTTATAATTATTGTTGTGCTAATATGTAGTTTGTGCATTATAATTGACCTGCATGAAATTGCTCGTTGATTTTCATTTTGTATTTGCAAATTGCATTTTTGAAAAAATAAAAATATGCATGATTATCATAGTCTTCATTTCTGTTCACTTCACCAATGACTGTTTTTACATTTTCTTTAGTTTTAATGTTCATTAGTCAGATTCGATAAATATTAGCTTGTGACCAGATACTGTTGTTATAATAACCAAACCGAACAAGCTCTTTCTCCCTCTTTCTCTGATCTATCATTCACCCCTCTGTCTCTTTACATCTTTCTTCAACTTTACATCAATCTCTGTCATAAAATCTCTCTCTCCACATCTTTTTCTCTCTTTTTTTTTAGATCTGTCTCTCTCTTTACATCTCTATATTTACATCTCTCTCTTCATACATCTCTCTTTATCTATCTTTATAAATGTCTCTCTCTCTTTAGATCTCTGTCTCTCTCTCTGTCTCTTTAGATCTCTCTCTTTACATCACTTTCTATCATTAGATCTCTCTTTACGTTTCGTTATCTCTTTACACCTCTCTCTACATGTCTCTCTCTTCTCGCTTGACACCTTTGCAGAGTCTGCCTGAAAATCCTGTTTCCACGCAATTTCTCTGCGCCTCCCATGCATTTCTTCGCCATTTCTCTGACTATTTTGACAGATTTTGACACAGATCCCAATTGTTATTATCCCAATGTCGATGGTGAAAAGAAACAATGGGCTGCTGATTAAATGTCTCATGGGTCGGCCTGTCTGGAAAAAAAATCCTATGCTAACTTTTACGACAAATACATTACATCACCACAAAGATCCCAGCGCTGTCAACTTATAAGGCAAAAAAAGAATATGCTGATAAGGGATTTATGGGCCGATCAGACGTTTACATTTACAGCATATGGCAGACGCCCTTATCCAGAGCGACTTACATTTATCCCATTTATACAACTGAGCAATTGGGCGTTAAGGGTCTTGCTCAGGGGCCCAGCAGTGGTGGCTTGGTGAAGCTGGAAATCGAACCCACAATCTTCGGGTTGGCAGTCCAACACCTTAACCATGAGCCACCACTTCCCTTGTGACAAAAACAGTATTACAAAAACAGCATGAGATGTACCGCACCAAAAAGTATATCGGCCCAATGGGAAAATACCCGGTGTGCCAGTCCACCCCTGATAGTTTATAACAAAGATGTTTAGTAGGGTTGAGGTCAGGACTCCGTGCAGGGTCTCTTAGTTTCACTGAAGAGCTATAATAAGACATATTAGTAGATATTACAGAAACGTGATAGATAATAAAAAAATTTATTCATTTGTACTGGGACATTTTATTTTGCATTTATAAATGAAGAAAAAAACAAAACAAAAGAGACATAACACGTAGATCACTTAACACAGAAAGCAGTAGTCTCACTTGAGAAATCTGACAATAAAACAAAAATACAGTAGATTATAAAAATGTGCTTTTTTTATGGTTACCACACCGACTCACTGAGTAAATTGTTAGCACTAGAGAATCATTTTCATTTGTCATATTAAGTAGTTTTAGTTTGTTTGTTTCGAGTGGATGAGAGCTGCACGGGTTGTAAAACTGCAAACACTGTAGGCACTTTTAGTTGTGTAACATCCTGTCATTAATCCACTGATAAAGAGGTGAACAAAACACACCTATTCCATTTTTTTTGTGTATCAGAACAGCGTTTGTATTAACATTCAGCCTTTGAAGAGGTGGTAACAGATATTCAGCCACTAAAACTGAATTTAATCTGTTTTTAAAAAAAAAAAAAATCCTAATATAGTCATTAGGACCTCATGGGTGGTGTGACGATGAGATCTACAATTGCTACGACGCTAAACTGAAACTTATAGTGGAATAGTGGAAACTTTCTGTTTTAACCCAGCTAATATATTACAAATCGACTAATGTGACAAAAAGAAATCCGAACGTGGACATTTTAGACACATAAATAGTTAAGTTAGTTAACAGAAATCCCTGTTCTGAGTAGTATTTTGTCAGTCATTTGTTAACCATGCTCGTTTTCCGTGTGTGTCTCTGTGTGTGTTGGGTGCCAGAAAAAAAAAGTACATTGTTAAATATTGAAATAAAAGTTAAAACCTAAATGGAGACTGTCTGTTAATCTTTTGTTTTGTTGAGTATTATAAAAACGACAGCTTTCAAGGCCACAATACTGTAGCATTAGAAGTAATATTTAGCACCACTAAATATGTTTATTACTCTATTACTAAATCCTCAAGACTGAAAAATATAACTTTAATACCAAAAGTCGGTTCAGCAAAATAGTAAAACAGCATTGGTGTAACTTTTAAATGCTGATATTTTTTTGGCTACTTTTTACTCTTTGTTTAAAAAAAAAAAAAAAAAGATTGTGGGTCTAAATAAATCTTTCTGGGTTATATTCACATTTCAGGGCAGTTGTGTACTTTAAACAACAACATATATATTCCTGTTAGTGTGCAGGAGGGGTAGCTGATCATCTTACACTTGTTTTACACCGGTTTTATAAGCAGAGAGGAAGCAGCAGAAACCCACAGTCGTTTCACAGTAACAAATACAACAATTCACGTGACTTTATATGCGAATGATTTTAAATGCGAATGAGGTTAAAGTTAATACAAATAAGAGATACTGAGAGAATTACTTAACTGTTAATGTAGTATGGATACTTTTTCTTAGCTATATTTAGTGGTTTTGGCTCTCGTGCTTTATCTGTTACTGTAGTTTTAAAAGAAAGACAATGAAAGAAGAAGGATGTGCTACCGATCCCTCTCTCACACATACTATATAAACTGGGGAAGCCATTACTTCATTGTTGACTTATAATTTTTCGTTTAAAATTGTGATTATTTTTAACTGGGACTTTATTGCCCTCTATAGGTGAGAGGTGAAATAGTTTAAAGGATATGCCACCCTTGCCTGATGCAAGAGCACACAGCACATAATGGACATAATGGACCGATATTGAACTTAAAAAGTGCATTTAAGTTAAGTATTTTTTGGAGTTTATCTTTATGTTGATTTAATAAACTAAAGCCAGCGTTTAAGTAAAGCGTATACCTCCCAATCTATTTCTGCTACTTGCATGCATCAGGAATGATTTGCATTAACATCCACCCAAAGTGGACAAGAAACAATAGAAAAAAAAAATTAGTTTATTTGAACACCACATAAGCATTTATTATACTTTTTTGTATGTAGTCTAAATGATAAAATTATAATAATTAATAATAATAAATCAATTTAAGCTAGTAGCTCTTGTAGCTCATTTATTAAAACCTTGATTTATAACAATTTTGCTCTGAAAAAACTCTACAAAAAAAGGCATCACTTTTATTATGAAATTACTCGTTCTTTATGTCAACTGATGTTTAATCTAATCGGAAAATATGGTCTGTTACTTTAATTTAGCATAAACAGTGTGGCAAAAATAGAAACAGCGCCTAATGCTTACAACACTGCAGATTCTGCTCTGCTTCCTGTTGCGGTGCCACCTAGGCGTACGGTGTAAATGCTTTATCCTGTTACCATCTAAAGTAAATAACTGCACCGCTTCTGCTCTGCTTAAGCATCCAGTGTGAAACAGGCCTCAAACAAACACAATTTTTTCAACAGAAGTGTGACAGAATTCAGAATTCAGTGTGTAAAAAGCGAATACTCGAAGACCTTTTACTGGGTATACTGTTCCTTTGCACCTCAGATCATTATAAAAGGTAAACTTTTGTTTTCCAAAAAGTGTAGGATATTAGGATGCTGAAAACAATACATCATAATCAGCACCTTCTGCCATTCCCAGTTTATGGATCAACCATGTTTTCCATCCATTTCAGTAACCCATAGACTCGGTTCCATTTTCCTTTCACAGGGTTCGTTTGTCATATACAGTTTGTGTCTGATCTTCTGAAAACAATCACACGTACTCCTTGGTGCTACTGGAAGAGCGAGTAGAGTTTTTAGTGTACTTGGACACTTGCTTTCTTTGAGGGCAAGAGGCTGCCAGTAAAGCTCCACCGAGAACATCGAGGAAAGATCCTGCCCATGCAATGAAAATGGCTGAGCCAAACTCAAACCTGGTAAAAATTGAGATGGAGAGAGAGAGAGAGAGAAAGAGAGAGAGAGAGAGAGAGAGAAAGAGTGAGAAAGAAAGAAAGAGAAACAGAGAGAGAGAGAAAGAGATAGAGAGTGAGGGAGAGAGAAACACAGAGAGTGATAAAAAGAAAGCAAGATAGAGAGAGAGAAAGAAAGAGTGAGAAAGAAAGAAAGAGAGAGGAACAGATAGAGAGTGAGGGAGAGAGAAAGACAGAGAAATAGTGATAGAGAGAAAGCAAAAGAGAGAGAGAGAGAGAGAGAGAGAGAGAGAGAGAGAGAGAGAGAGAGAGAGAGAGAAATAACTGCATTACATACTGCACGTTTTTTTATACACCCCTACAGTGGCAGTAACAGCAGCATATAAGAAACGAGAATATACATAACTATACTCAACATGTTAAGTTATGAACAGAGGGAAACTAAGATCACTGTCCATGTTTCATGCACTCTTCTATGAGTTATCTATGAGACTCAATAAGTGTTTAATAATTCAGTTTTCGAATTCTTGATCCACTTAAATGATCCATTAAAAAGCGTTCATATGTCCTGGCAGATACATTTTGTCTTTGATGGTTATTTATTGCCTTTAACATTATTGTCTTTGCAGAAAAGAGCATCTTAATGTGCAATCATTAATCTTTAATAGTCTGATGAATATTTAGACATAAAATTCCATTACAGAGCCCTGATCTCAGCATCATAGAGGCTTCCTGAGTGCTAGTCTTATCCTCAGAAGGCATGTCCACTAACTGTTGACTGAAGGTCTGATATAATTGGCACATAAAAACTGGAAACTTTTAGGAGATTTCTTGGATTTTACAGGATTTTCTGTTAGATGTGTGTTTATAAGGTTTTTTAAAGCTTATAATGAAATGCTGTATTTTCGAAATCAGTTGAGGTTTACAGTGTATACTATATTTGTCTCCAAGGTGGGCAGCACGGTGGCCTAGTGATATGTAGGGACATTAACTCCCCCCAAAAAAACCCCCAACCCCCCAAAAACCTTAAAACTTTAACAGTTAAGACTGCTATTGAGTCCAAACCTTTGAAAAACTACCTTAGACCTGTAGAACGTCTATAAATTGCAATTTTTCAGGAAAAAAAAACTGCATTCTTATATAATATAAAACCTCATTCTTTTTATAAACATTTACATTAAACACATATGATTTTTACTGTTTTTAATGTATGGTTAGAATACATTAGAATAATATATTATTATAGTATTTATGTTTAAAAGTATTTACTTTTAATGTGCAGAGTACTAATCAATTATTTATCATTTTCACTGAAGGAAAAACACAGAAAGGAAATCAACCTACTTGGTGTTGACTGGAGTGAAAGGGTTGTAGAAGGCACGGATTACATTGTGGGCAAACCAAGAGCATGCTACGATAGCACTGAGAGCTGTGTGACCAGAACAAAAGCGCATTTAGAGGAAAAAAGTGTCATATAGCAAAACTGCATATAAAGACACATCAAGTAGATTTACTTCCCAGCTTTAAAACACTATCACTCTTTCTAATAAAGACTATTATACACTACACTCTTACACTACACTCATACTCAAAAATCCTGTTTTAAGTTCCTATCAAGGCCCCATGTGAATATACAGCTTTGTACTGAGTGGCAAAGCCTTTGGCAAAAACATCAAACTCAGCCCTACACATGCTTTCAAGATTTAGTTTGAAGTCCAGTAATACACACTGTATTCCTTTGCTCTCTTATTTGTGCATTGAGGTTTTGAGATTTAGATTGAGACAATCCTACTTACCCCCGATGAGCAGTATGATGCCACCTGTCATAGCAGTTCGGGCTTTACGGACTTTATTGTCGTCTCCACATGTAGTGCACTTCATACCGACGCAAGCGACTCCCAGTCCAGCAATCGACACAATGATGCCAACTATCATTAGTGCACGAGTTGCCTGGAGAGAACCTAACACACACACACACACATAAAAATGCTGCTTTTTCTACAAAAAAATACTTAACAATATTAATTAACAAAGGAAAAAATGCATACTGACAGTTACATATTCTTTTTGTTAACATTATATGGTAATAGGTTTATGCACAGATTCCCAGCACACTAAAGAGTTTCTTTCCCAAATTGCTAAAAAACATATGGACGCTTATGAGTGTAAGGAGCTACGAGGCTTAGTGTTCAATACCGATTTCAAGATCTGAATTCTTCGTACAGCTGTTTTAAATGTGATCAATAATTTAACTTCAAACTTTATTTGTCACATACATGATAATACACAGTAGAACATATAGTGAAATGTTTTTTTCTTTGCATATCCCACCTTGGAAGGTTGGGGTCAGAGCACAGGGTCAGCTATGATGCAGTGCCCCTAAAGCAGGAAAGGTTAAGCTCAAACTAATCTGCATGCGCAAACGAACAGATTCTTTTCTCACTCAGCGTCCGGACAAGAAAACACATTCACGATGAAGAGGATGAGGAGAACATTTTTCATAATGGCATGTTGTGGAGCAGTGACTGCTATTTCAGCATAGAGGTGTGTGTGGATGTGGAGCCGGAGTCAGGAGCGGCGGGACTACGATGTGAAAACCTTTAGCGAAATCGATTATATATCAACTGTTTGTAGTTACGCAGCAGTGCAGAACGATGATGCAAATGATGTAGAAGTTGCATGATTTCCGACATAACTGTTAACACTGCGGTCGCATTGCAAAAAAATCTGACCTGGGCTAAATTTAATACCACATATGGAAGTAGCACAAATTAGAATTAAAATGGTAATATTCCATGTGGTTTGTGTTGTTCACACTGTCATGAGAAAAACAGATCTGAGTCATATGTGGGCAAAAAAAATTGGATTTGGGCCACAGATTTGGGCCGCCCTGGCTGTAGTGGAAAAACTAAATTGCTCTGCTCAAGAACCTGACCTTAACCACACTGAACACATTTTGGATGAACCAGAACACTAACTGCTATTTCCAGGCCTTTCTGTATGGAGTTTGCATGTTCTCCCCGTGCTTGCGTGGGTTTATTTCGGGTACTCCGGTTTCCTCTCACAGTCAAAAAACATCTATGTCATGTTGATTGGTGATTCTAACTTGCCCATAGGAGTGAGTGTAAGTGTGTGTGTGGCCCTTTTATGGCCTGGTGACCTGTTCAGGGTGTACCCCTCCTGCCTTTCACGCTTTCAGAGACGGCTGGAATAGACTCCGGCAGATCCCTGTGACCCCGAATTAGGGAATAAGCGAGTATAGAAGATGAATGAATGAATGAATGTATATGTTTAGCTTAAATCATACTAAGGGTTTTTTTTTTTCCATTTTCATGCATCCTGCATCCTGTTAACATAATATTGCTTTGGTTTTGTTCTTTATGTAATATTGCATTGTTGTATATAAACCATTGTCTATTGACATAATGTATTTAAAAAACTAACTTAACATGTTATGTACTTCAGGGGGCCCTTGATTGGACATGGAGGTACTAAGCAGCAACTTAGCTGGCTTATGCCTTGGTACCACGACTTCAGCCAAGAAAACGTAATTAGTGAAAGCGAGTATACTTGTGTATGTTATTCATATTTTGTGAGGACCACATTGTGTTGTGCTTTCTAAACAGCAGAACAATAAAAGGCACAATACGTAGGATATACTAATCAGCATCCAAGTTAAAAAAGGAACAATAAAAAATGTGTGTGCGTTTGAGGGGGTTTTGCCCAACCCGAACCAGTCTGTACCAGTTAATCCCTGTATATTCACACTAAACACAGGGGGAGGTGGGGAAGGGTGTAAAGAAGCAAAAGAATGACTTCTTCAGCATTATTCATTACAGCACAATAAAAGCGCTTTTGCCAGGCACTGAAAATAGTTGGGACTGGAATTCAGTAACTGCCCTCCCTACTCCCACATCTTATTCTCCTTCTTCCCTCAGTCTTAACTCAACCTGCTGTCAGGTGCAGCCTAAACCGGTTCGATCTGGACATCACCCCAGGTTTCCAGTCCAACATCTGCCCAATTTATAAAGCCATATAGACAGATGAAAAAGAGATGCAATATATGAGATTATAGAGGAGTTGGACAGGATCAGAGACACTGCATTAGTCACAATAGTCCTCTGTTTCCAGGTCTGCACTACGGGGAAGCGAGTGAGACTCATTTAAGATGGATACCCTCCTAGACGACATGTGTGTTTTTGAAGGTTGTTGTTGCCAGGAAGGTTATCTGACTTAGGTCTGGTAATAAATAATATTTTCTTCTCTTTAAATTAAAGCACAGAAGTTTTAGAAATTGCTACATAAAACTAAGCTGGTCAAAGTGGTAGAGATATTTTGGTCCTGATAGAAAGAAAAATGTTTCTCATTTACTCCTTTCAACAAGTAACTTTTTATTTATAATTTTTAAAGCGAAGTCTCAATAATGTATTGAGGAAATTGAAACGTGATAAGAAAAATAAAAGCTAAGTGAAGAGATGGCAATGATGCTCCTCCAGTGGTCTATAAGGTGGTTTATTATTGGATATTAAAGCTAGGGTGCAGTTTAGTTAAGAGATTTTTTGTTTATATTATGTATTGTTTATTTTAAGGTATTTAAGTTTATTGGATATGATAATAATGTACATTTGCACATCCCCAGTGCTTCCAGACCTAACAATGAGCTTAGTGTATGTTCATACAAAGCTTCAACAGTCGGAGATCTAAACGCTTGACACTGAGGGAAGGGACACAACATGACATGTAGCAATGTGACAAGAAGCAAAAGTCTGTAGAAGTAAATTAAAAAACGCAGACGTCCCACCTCACCGCCACAAAGTGTCTATTTGTTTTTCTTCCTTTAAATTTTACAGTTTTATTATTATTATTTTTTTTAACCTAAGCTAATGCGTTGTTTGTCTAACAATTTATGTGTTCTATTTAGCTGAATTTGAGCAAAAAACGCAGTTTTTCGAAATACTGATTGCGTTTTTATAACGCAGCTACGACACTAAAGAATGCATTTAACGTACAACTGCAAATAATGCAGCGTTCAGACGTGTTAAAAAAAAGTTGAATCTAAATTTACTAAATTTACCTTTACCTGAAGCATATTTATTTATTTAATTAAAAAAAAACAACACAACAACAATTGTATAATCTAATATCGAGACCATCTCAAATAACAAAAAAAACCTAAATCAAACTGATGTACAATAAACAATAAATAAAAAACACTATATCACAGGAGCACCTGAAGGAAGCATTAATGCCAAGCAACGTTCTAGTGTCTTTACACTTACTGTCAAGCTGCAGGACGGAGTCGTAGATTTTGCACTGGACTTGACCGGTACTCTGGAAAGCGCAGGACATCCACAGTCCCTGGTAGGTAGCCACAGCTGTGATGATACTGTCCCCTACATGGGCTGACATCTTCCACTGCGGCAGCACTGTACCAATAATGAGCCCCATAATGCCCACCAGAGACAGGGAAAACCCGAGCAGCTGCACTCCTGAGTTCGCCATGTTGTAGCACTTTATTTATTTTTTATCTGTCGTTATAGAAGTAATACAAGGTGTAAACGTCTATCACACGCTCCTTTTTGTCTGTTTTTACCACTAGGGAACTGAATTCGTGGACTTAAATACTAAAGGACAAGTGCGACTCGGAGCGCGCCTATCTGCATCCACCCCTAGGCTAAACGGGATGCAGTGACGTCACAGCCTATTACGGGAGGCTGTATCCAGATCAGACTGGATGAGAGGGATAGGGTGGGAAAGGGTAAAGTTGCGACCCAAAGGTGTTTTCTTTTTCCAAGAAATACCCCAGCAATTCCACGTATAAAAGTAAAGACTAATAAACAGGCAAGGATAGAGGGAAAAAAAGTTGCTG
Organism: Bagarius yarrelli; assembly: GCA_005784505.1. Taxonomy (NCBI): domain Eukaryota; kingdom Metazoa; phylum Chordata; class Actinopteri; order Siluriformes; family Sisoridae; genus Bagarius; species Bagarius yarrelli. The sequence goes on from VCAZ01000053.1 coordinate 2,390,716, forward strand.
CACACTGACTGCTGCATGTTTCTGAGAAAAACCCCAGGTCATAACATGGCTTCCATTAAAAAAAATAATAACTAGTATTTTTTTTATTATAATAAATGTAATTCCATGATCAGGATGACATGTCCTGTTTCCTACTTGACATCGTGCAAGTATTTCTGCTCTTTTCCTGTGTTTTCCAGAATGATGACTTGAAGGAATGAAAAGAATTTCCTAACTTTCTCGCACTTAGAAGAAAAATAAAAAATAAACCCACAATATTGTATAGCAATTAAAATGGTGACAGGGTTGCATTTTTAGCACAGAATTGACTAATAGAATATGTAACATTGACCTGTTCAGGGTGTACCCCTCCTGCCTTACACCCTTTCAGAGAGACGGCTGGAGCCTATCTTAGCCTCTGAAGAGGCACACCTTGGACAGGTCACCAATCCATCACAGGGCCACACACACTCAAATGGGGAATTTAGAATCACCAGTCAACCTAACATACATGTTTTTGGACTGTGGAAGTAAGCTCACGGAAGTATGGGGAGATTATGTAAACTCTACACAGAAATCCCCTTGGCCCAGGAATCAAACCCGGTCCTCCTTGCTGTTAGGCAACAGTGCTAACCACTAAGCCACTGTGCTGCCTTTTATAGCTAAAATTGCATTACATATTCGAATAGTGATTTAAGTGTTAATAGTTATTTCAACACAATTACTGGATAAACTGTTTTTATGAAATGCTTTTACAATATTCTCATCCTCCTTACTGTAATTTCTGTAAAAAAACACTAACCTAAGGTATGTGACTTGTCATATCAGAATGCTATGTGTGTACAAAGCCACAAGTCCTGGAACAGCATGAGCTATTGTGTGGCACATTGAGCTAAGCTGGCGCCACTGACTCATTGAGGTCACCGGGAAGGAGACGATGTTCATTACTTGAGAAAGGAAGCAATACTGGTAAATCAGAGAGGAAATTAGTTTTACTTCCGCTTTAGGGCTAGACTATAATGTTCAGTGTTGTTTTAAAATGAAGACATATGATTTGTAAACGGGAGTGAAAGGGGCACTGAAAGCAGATGTGCTCTTTTGATATTGCACTACTTAACCTAAAATAATCTAAAAAAATATTTGCAGTGTTCAGTGACTTCTTTGGAGGTTCTAAGTCATTATAAATAGAGAGAGGTGCATAACGAAGACCGCCGTAAAGACCGCCACCAGTGCCGTTGACCTACAGGGTGCCGGCATAGCTTAACGCTGCCAGGCAGATGGCAAAGAGGTTGGCCAAAAAGTTAGTGAGTATGAGTGAAGGGGATGCAAAAGGATAAGGCTACGTGGATTCGCTGTGGTGACCTCTGAAAGGAACCGAAGAAGAGATATAAGAGCATCGAAATATACATTCAGCAATTGTGTGATATCCATAGAAAGATTTAAAAGTCTTAAGAAAAGTAACAACATTGGCAATTCTAGAAAAATCCAGTCAATAATAAAAAAGGTGAAGATGAGTAAAATAAGGAGATAATAAAGATGAAGCCAAATAAATGCACTAAAATGATTTGTGTTCACTACAACTTTGCACAGCTTGCGCTGTAGCTTTTAACAGCTTAGTCTTAGCTTGTTCCCATAGCAAAACAAACAAACATCTAATGACACCATGAATAAAGAATATATGTGGTACAGGGTTGGCTCAAGCCAGTTAGACTGCCTTAGTTTTTAACCCTGTGTTTTCCCACTTAAAAATGTAAAACTTGCTGTTTTCTGTAAAATTCTAGTCCCAGCAGGATTCATAGTCATAGTCTTTCGGTCATCAGTGGGCTGAGGACAAGAAGGAAGATCAACAAGTTATTTTTCTCAGGAATCACATACGATGGCTTAGTTACAGTATGTGATTTATTTGACATCTCTTTGGCCAGATCCCAAACTGTGGGCCAAATAACCCTGATACACAAAAGAGCTAAGCATTTTTTGGAACATTTCATGCCTCCTGGTTCCCGTGATTGCATATTTGTCTTGGGCTTCACAAGTGCTTAACCCAAAACAAGGGAACAGAAACCACTAAATCACCCCTGAAGAGTGGGCTCTTCTCTCACCGCTCTAGTTCTGGCTAGCTTGGTTTTATGAAGAAAGCGGTATAGAAGGGTGCTGAAGCATGTGCAGTAAAACATGCTGGTTTCTAGCTATCCCTTTAAGCAAACACATCAACACAATGAACAAGTTTACAGAAGGCTCTTTTTATGGGCATATCAGGGCTTTACAGAAAACTAAAGTATCAAAGAAAATTCACTAAATAAATCATTTATTTTAAATTAAAGAAACAACACATATGAGTATATATTTCTATATTTAAAATATATTGTGAATAAAATAATCAGGTTGGATTAGTGGTTAGCAGGGCTGCCTTACAGCAAGAAAGCCTGGGTTCGATTCCTGGGCAAGGGCCTTTCTGTGTGAAGTTTGCATGTTCTCCTTGTGCTTGTGTGGGTTTACTCCGGGTACTTCGGTTTCCTTCCTCAGTCCAAAAACATGTTTGTTATGTAGATTATTGATTCTAAATTGCCCATAGGAGTGAGTGTGTGTGTGTGTGTGGCCCTGTGATGGACTGGCGACCTGTCCAGGTTGTACCTAACCTGCCTTTCACCCTTTCAGAGACGAATGGGATAGGCTTCAGCAGATCCCCGTGACCCCGATTCAGAGAATAAGCAGGTATAGAAGATGAATGCATGAATGAATAAAATAATTAATAGATGTATTTTATTTGATGTATTTTATTTTTTTAAGATTCAATACACAAATGATACATAAATAATCACGTACCTGTATAAAGACATGCATTTCCATAATGTTAAAACTTAATATAAATAACATAATTAATAAATTAATAATTTCATTATAAAATGTCATGTATGCATGTTGATTTCCAACATTTCTGAACATACCGGAGACATAAAAAAGAAAGATGATTGGAGGAGACAGGATGGAAGAGAATTACTAAAAATAGAGAGAGACAGAGAGATCTGAATTAGAAAAAAAGTCTCTAATGTTACATATTGAACCTCGGTTCCCTGAGGAAACAAGATGGTGCGTTGAATGCTATGGGAAGGTGTGTCACGAGCGGGATGACTTCAGTATAGTTCAGTAAAGTATAAAGGAGAGCATCCAGCTACATTAAGTCAGGCTTTGATCTGAAGCCTGTAGACAGGGATGACTAGCTTCCTCTTCCGAGCCTGCTCTGGGGCTTCACCCATGTGGGGGTTGGGCAGGAACGTCTTGCCAGGAACATCTTGTCTTCACCTTCAACTTTTTTTTGGCATGAGTTTTTGTCTACCATGCAAACCAAGTAAACGATGAAGAAAAGAAGCTTGTGACGCACCCTGCATGTGACGTATTGCTTCCAGTTGGTCGGATTCACACGTGCTTCAAGACTGTATGGATCTATCTATATAGATCTTTTTCATCATGCAATCAATTATTTAGTAATCCAGTCGTGTGGCAGCAGTGTAGTATATACGTTCATACAGCGTTTTAGAAAATATTCAGATTAAACACTAACAGTTTACAGTGCTAGTGAAATGCTTGTTTTTGCACAAAAAGGAGGAAGTTTCAAGGAAGACTAAAGTATCTATTAAGGGACACTGTAGTTGTGTAAGTTAAAACATCTCAACAGGAAGACTCAGATGCCGAACTAGTTCAAGCTGATAGAAAGGTAACAGAAAATTAATAATAAATAAGCTTTTACAACCGTAATATGCAGAATACCATCTCAGAATGCACAAGAAGTCTTTGGGTGGATAGTTTACATCAGCAGAAGACAAGACTGGGTTGCAAAAAAAGAAAACTTGGGCTAAAGGTGTTGTCTTTATGGTTGTCAGCTTGTCTTTACATGTAGTTAAATGGTATTTGCATAAATTTATACATTGCTGTGTGATTGGCTGTTTGGATAACTACACGGCTGAGTAGGTGTACATGTGTTTTTATCATATTTTTTACATTTGCATTGACATCATTTGGAAGATGCCCTTATATAGACTTAGTTACATTTATACCTTTATACAACTGAGCAATTGGGGTGCGACGGGCCTTGCTCAGGGGACAACAACGGTATCTTTGTGGTGCTGGGAATCGAACCCACAATCTTCTGGTTAGCAGGCCAACACCTCAACCACTAAGGTACCACATCCCAACAAAGTTAAAGTGTTTAAAGTGTCTGTATTTTATTTACACTTTTTAAAAAAAAAAATAATGCAATAATGCCTTTTTAACCAAACCGTGCATAATTTATAAAATATAATTTTCTTTTATTTTTAAGAGTAACCATTTTCCCTTAACACATCCACCTTTTACCTCAGTGACACTATTAAATTAGCTGACAAACATCCCTATAAGCAAGAAATAATTAGTTTAAAAATATAAATTTTATTTAACTAAACTAGAACAAAATACAATACTAATAAATGTAATGCATAACTCAGACTCTAGTGCCCTCTTCTGATTGAGTGAAGAAACTACAAGCTAGAAAATCTCCAAATAAAATGATAAAATAATTTGTAGAGACAGATGAGTTATCACAGATGCTGTGGAGATATTTTAATAATTTATGTATGTGTGTGTGCACAATTTTAGTCAGGTTGGTCTGGTTCGTATAAAAACGCTCATGGGAAGGGGTCCACAGGCGTGTGATTGAAGCTGGCATCTAAAAACATGCCAAGGGTACCCAAAGTGGTGATAATGACAAAAAGCCAGAGAAAGAGGCGGTCTACGACCATGGCAATGTACTGCCAGTCATCCGTCATCTGCCGGGACACACAAGCAGAAAAAAACCCCCATTAAAATTCTAGTGAAATTTAATGTGATGTACTACTCTGAAATACTTAGGTGAGCTTGAATAAGTGTATACTCTATGTTTGTGTGTGTGTGTGTGTGTGTACTCACAGTATCATCCATATCTTGTTTTTTCAGTTGCTCAGCCATGTATGTGATAGCAGCGATGGCAGATTTAATATCAGGAGGCAGGATCAGACAAAAGCTGTCACTGTCAAAAAGCCTCTGCAACTGCACCGTGTTGTCGGAGTGACTGTACACACACACACACACACACACACACACACACACACACACACGTGTGTGTGTGTAAACACAACATACAGTACATTTATACATTATAACTAAACAATGCATTTAACCACATTTTTTTTACCATTTCACTATATTGTTGATACCAAAAGATTTAGCGTTTTAGAAAGCCATTAGAAACCACCACATGTGTGTGAAGGCAACAGCTTGTTAATGTGAATTAAAACATTACTCCATTCTATTTACAATGACATCAAGATACACACACAAAAAAAACTTTTATCAAGGTTTAGCATCACCAAAAGAAAGCACTAGTAATTAACTGTGATTTTATATCCCAGGTAACAACAAAAATGTCTTATAGTGTCTTCTACAATACATAGGAAGCATTTAGACACACACATACACACTCGCAGACGCACACACAACCATTATTCAATCATAAAGGACACCTTTAAATGGTATGTGGTATGTCTGTTTATGACCTTTCTCTGTATTGACAAATGACACAGTAAAGTCACACACACACATACACACACACACATACACAAGTGTATATTTCTAGTGGATGCTGTAAATAAACTGCAGTGGTATGTTTTGTTCTCATCATTGTCACCTGGCGTTGTCCTTACCCTCATTACTTCATTCGCCTTAACACTGATTTACATATGATGATATATAAATTAACAGTAGGTAATTAATTCCTATCTAGATTTTTGAAGCTGATTAATGATTTTTCTTTTGGCTATTATCGACTTCCAGAAAAAACAGTTCTGAGAACTCTATTATTATCCTATTGATCTCAGCTCAGAATAACTTTCTTATTTAAGGGGTTAAAAGAAATGTGGAGATGATAAATCAATGACTGTAAGGATTAGCTGTAAATGTATTTATTATTTAGCAGCCGTCTTTGCAGAAGTACCATAAAAGGATACCATATAGTTTATAGTACATACACCATATATACTACCATATAGTTTACAGTAACTATACCAAATATACTACTATATAGTTTATAGTACATATACCTAATATACTACCATATAGTTTGTAGTACATACACCAAATATACTACCATATAATTTACAGTAAATATACCAAATATACTACCATATTGTTTATAGTACATGTACCCAATATACTACCATATAGTTTATATTACATGTAGCAAATATACTACCATATTGTTTTATAGCAAATATACCAAATGTACTACTATATTGTTTATAGCAAATATACCAAATATACTACCTTATTGTTTATAGTAAATATACCAAATATACTACCATATAGTTTATATTACATGTAGCAAATATACTACCATATTGTTTATAGCAAATATACCAAATGTACTACTATATTGTTTATAGCAAATATACCAAATATACTACCTTATTGTTTATAGTAAATATACCAAATATACTACCATATATTGTTTATAGTAAATATACCAAATATACTACCATATATTGTTTATAGTACTTATACCATATATACTACTATATAGTTTACAGTAAATATATCAAATATACTACTATAAAGTTTTTAGTACAGACACCTTATATAGTTTATAAACACACAGAATATTATTATTATTATTATTATTTTTATTATTAATATTCATTTGATTTTTCTGCTTTAAATATGCCAAATAGTGGTAGTGCCGGAATTTTTGTATGTTTTGCCGTTGTTTTCTTATGAAAACAGCTGAGATCAAATACTGACTGAATATCTGTTAGCACACACACACACACACACACACACACACACACACACACACACACACTTGTCATGTCAATGATCCACAAGCTGTAGCCCCTCAGAAGTACTGACTCTCTGTTTCCAAACACAAACACACACACACACACTTAAAATTCCACAAACCTTCCACTATACTCTCCTTGAACACCTTTTTAAATCAAACCACCTAAACACAGATCGATACAGTCTTCCAGCTATTTCTCTACATTCCTCAGCAGCATTCATCCACCACACATTTATCCTCTTAACTTCACCCTCCTTCTGTGTCCTGGCCAGGATTAATTCTAATGCCTGAACTAAACAGCGGCTTAGAAGCTGGCGACAGTGGCGGGCGACTGGGCTTAACTGGGCTGGTTTAAAATACCTTTGTAAGGAGATGAGTAATAACCACAGCCACATGACTAAAAGAACCCAAAATCGTGCTTACAAGCTTAAAGCAGAAATCTGGTACTACAGACAAATTAACTTGTAACTGTCAGACGGTTTCTGGAAAAGAATGTGAGTGTGTGTGTGTAGGTGAATATAGAGACTTTTTTTTTTTTGCACAATGCTTCAGGGATCTATAAAGAGCACCGAATCATCTGCTTCATACATTAACAGCTGAGCTCTTTCTTCAGGGACATTTTTCATAAACAGACTGATGTCAGTTCTGTTGCATGTGACGGGAAAGGAAATGAAACGACACACTGTAAAACGGGATTAAAGATTTTGGTGTGCATTTAATGCTAACATGTCAATGGATGTACTGGATTTATTTCGCTTTTATGAATATTAAATTTTCTAAAATTCTGATATATTATTTTGCTCTGATTTTTCTGTGAGCAACTGCAACATAACAATTTCCCTAAAGGAAACAATAAAGTGTTCTAAATCTCATTCTCGCCATTTTTTTAATGGCTTTCTGTTTATATTTTTAATTTTTTTTGTCTGGTTCAGGTTTTGATGTAGTGGATTACTAACAGTATCATTATTGTTAAATCTTCATATTCGGCTGACTTCATATTCGGCTATTCTTTAGTAGTTTAGAAGTAGTGCTGTGGATGGTTTCACTTAGGGCCTGCTCTGGACATGGGTAGGCTGAGCTCACCCAATCATCTGTCTTAATAAAATTTTTTGAAGACAGTGGTATTCAAATACTTTAAATACTTTAAATAATGTTTTTTTTTGTACAAATTGTGATTTGATAAAAGCAGTCTCAGGCGGGCTCTGTGTTAAGTTTAAAGAAAGGGTGTAGAAATCCCTGACCAATCACAACGCAAAACCAAACAGTTTTCCATTTTTGATTGGCTGTAAGTAACAGTGTGGTCTACACTCGCAAGACAAGGCATCCATCCATCCATCCATCCATCCATCCATCCATCCATCTATCTATCTATCTATCTATCTATCTATCTATCTATCTATCTATCTATCTATCTATCTATCTTTACATCACCGAGTTCCACAGATTTTTAAAAAATGTTTACTCATTTTCTTTAAATTTATTTCTTTGAATATTTAGTTTCTTTTTGGCCCAAACTTTATTCCAAATTAAAAAAAAATGTGTGTTTATTAGTCCAGTCATTCTGAACATTGAAAATTGAGCATTGTTATACCCTTGTATAACATTTTAAAAACATATTAGTGCTCAATATAATATGTCTTCCTAACCAAACCCAAGCGATAATATTAATACAGCAATTATTTTTGCTATTCCATCATTTAATTAGTTGAAATTTACAAAGTATTTATCTCTTTACCCCCAACCCCAAAAATTCAGAATTCATAAAATCGACAGCAATTGATACAAACATTTAAGATTTCAACAGTGAACAATAAGATTCCTTATTAGAACAAGAATTCATTTGCTACTTACCCTTTAAATCCTTATATCAAACAATGATCAACCGATGACTAAAATAAAGAAACTGCCCTGGCAATCTGCAGTTGAAGAGTATTTTATATATAGTGAATATGTGGTTCTGCACATACATAGAGAATTAGACAAGCCTAATATAGCAGGGACATTTATTCAATTGCCAGTTTAAAAGTCATTGTCATGGATTTGTGATTTAATTAATACTCAGCATAAAACAAGATAATTGGGATTTTCTGGTAGTTCCTATATAGAAAATTATCCAGAGAACCATACACACTCATAAAGCCACATTTATATATATACCAACCTTCGTTTTTTAAATAAGTTTAAATGCAGTTTTAATGCCAGATGCCTATCTAGCAATAAGGAAACAATGAATAAGCTTAAGCCTTTAAGTCTCTTAATGGCATTTATAATTTAACTAAAGATTTAATTGATTATAAAGACAGTTAAGGACAATTTATCTGTTGTCCTGCTTATTACCTTCCTCTCCATGGTGCGATCAGTTCAGGATTAATCTTTCGGATGAAATATTCTCCTCCGGGTCTGAGATTGTGGTCAAAACGGGCAGTGGGAGAGTCCTGTTTAGGCTCTGCATTCTGTACAGGTTCCTCTGGGCGGGGTCTGAGCACACCCAGGTACGGAGGCAGGAAGTTAATGAACACCTGCAATAATCAATAATTCAACAATTTGCAAGGTGTAAAGTTTTTCTGGGAATAAGATGCAAGTCAAAGTAAATCTGAACATTAATATTTAAATCATTTTAATATTTTAAACTAATTTATTTTCATTAATTAAGTGTATTAAATCTTATCTAAGTCAACTTCCCTTCACAGAGAAAAAATTGTTAGGATTTAAATATTCAATTAAATCGATATTAGACTACTAACTGGTATTTTGTCAATAATTTATTTGTCACTTTCAAAAAATACACCCTAACGATCAGAACTCATTAAGTAAGCATGCAAGCTCTGCAGCTAAAGGTTACAAGGTATTACATCATCCTCTAAATTTAAGCCCAAGTTTATTTTATGATGTCACCAATTCATAATTATACATTTCACTAATATTTAAAACAAGAATACAGGTAAACTTAACAAACTTTTTCTGACTTAATTAAATAGTTTGAGGCGGATCCATTTACAATAGAAAATCTATTTAATTGTTCATTTTGTCTAAGAATGTAATTAGTATAACGAGTAGTTTTAAAAACTAATCTAAACTAATCTTTACAATAAGCACAGTAAGCCTTTATTTGCCACATACTGTATAACTTTATAGTGTTTTTTTTTCTCCATATCTTTTCTTGAGGTCAAAGAGGGTTAGGGGCCTTGCTCAAGGGCCAAACAGTGGCATTTAGGCAGTGGTAAGGCTTAAACCCTAATCCTCTGATTAACAACCTATCAAGTTAACCATTTGAACTAGCACTACCCCAGACTACTACCGTTAAGCAGTATTTCACTAAAATATATGACTTGTCTGTTATTCCCAGCAGCTATAATAGCTTTGAACAACACTATATTTCCCAGTACATCTGGGTAACTTGTTAACACTTTGCTGCAGTAATGATTAATAGCACTGCCATGCCTGCTGACCTTGCGCACCCAGTTGGGCATATAATGAGTGCTGGGGGTCCTGTGGTGCAGGTTTAACACCACAACACTGAGGATGACTGAAAAGGTCACCAGGATCATCGTAAACATCACATAATTCACAATAATTGGGATTCCCAGAGACGTCTCAGGGACTCTATCAGCCAGCAGGAGCATGAAGACAGTTAGGGCAATAAGAACAGATATGGATAGAGTCATTTTCTCTCCTGTGGGAAACACCAAATAAGATGTACCAAAGAAATGGTTTAGTTGTGCTAACTTAAAGTGCAGAAAGGTTTTCTTTTCCAAAAAAACAGTAAAAACTCAAACTGGCTGTAGATTTAGGCAATATCTAAAACTAAAGACCGAAATGCATAAGAGAATATTCTTGAAAACTCACCTGCCCCTGGTGGCAGATAGAACACAAATATAGCCAGCACACTTGTAAGGATGCACGGCAAGATGATGTTGATGATGTAGAAAAGTGGTTTCCTTTCAATGATCAGGTAGAAAGTGATGTCTTCATAAAGGTCCTCCTGGATGTTTTTCCTGCTGGGTTTGTGGCAGATCTGCCATTCTCCATTTTCTGAGCAAGACAACATTAAATTAACTTCAAATCTATCCATCCATTTTGCTGTTGCACAACACCCAACATTTCAACACAATGCATTTGAAGGAAACATAAGATAACAATCCCCAAAAACTAAAGTAGGCTAACCAGTAAAAGCATTTTCATCTATGACTATCTCATGAATCTCCTTTCCATTTTCATCCAGGCCATACTGCAGGTCCACCTCCGAGGCATCATAGGTATATGAGCGAAACACCATTGTACAATTCTGCCAATCAAATGGAAAATAGGCCACCTGCAGAAACAGAGCTGCATATTAGCTTAAGTCTTTGTCAAACTGTTGCATGTAACAAATATTGTTAGGCTAATAAATGCCTTTTGTTTTTAAGTTGTTTCTCTCTTTTTTGTTAATGTACCTCAATGGAACAGGAGCTACGGTATATCGCAGGCGGCAGCCAGTTTACTGTGCCATCGCTATAAACCAGCACATTGACATAAAGAGCAACATCAAACTGCCCATCGTTACTGCAAAATAGACAAAACCACTCTCGCTTAGTGCTTTTTAACAGCATCATTTATACAACAGGTCTAACATCTGACACACTTTCAGCCATTAGTGTGCAGTGCTGCATTTAACTCTTAAGTTATTTCTACTGCATAGTATTGGGTGCATGAAGACAGAGGTCACATATATACTGAGCTTAAATAAGTAGCTGTGACAGGTGGGACGTCATGTTACAGTAGAGCTACATGTTTAAAGTAAAGCTGTGATATTTAAATAAAAAATATGGTTTACATATGGACAATGAACACTCACTTGTTGATAAGGTAAATGTCTGGACGCCATACTTTGGTCGGTGGGACTCGGATAACATCGATGTTGTCATAATCCTTCGGATTCCAGGACAATCTGTAGTCAGACCACGCCTGAATGGGCAAGGAATAAGAAACAAAAGTGTCTGAAAATTTGCCTTAAATTTTAATAATGGCTCAGAACTGAATTACTTTGGAAGGTTTATTATCATAAAACAAAAACCCTAATTTGATTTTATAATTATAATTTCTTTCGCTCTTTTTAGACAAAAGACAGATAGAAGATGACATACTGATGTGGGATTTCTAGCACACTAATTAGCTTTACAACAACAGAAAACAGAGGGGATGTTACAACAAAAAAAATAGTTAAAAGAAAAAACCTCAAAGAAAAAAACCCCACAGATTTAATAAACTCTAATGATGTGACAAGTAAATTAAAACAGAAAATTGAAGGATATAAAATAAAACAATAGAAAAACTGTGCTCGCCTCTCACCATGTTCATAAACACATTGGTTGTCATCTCTCCATTCTTTTCATCCTGCAGCAAAGGAGACATAATGTCAGTATCTTGGGTGGCTAGATCCTTCAGCAGTGGAACACTCAATCCTGTTAGATGAAGTCTAATGACCCAGACATGGCCTGGCACTTTATTAAAGCTTTTAGTGGTGCCACAGTCAGCAGTGAAGAAATGTTGAAATAAATTGCATTGCATCAGTTTTTTTCTTTTAGCTACTCTTGTCTTTGATTATTATTGAGCCCTAATAATGTGCAGTAGTCAGAGTGTAATGCAGAGCAAAGCATTTGTTAATCACAACATCCTAAAATGTTGCTTTGGAACCAAAAAGCATGCGTTGAACATGATTATCCATTCAATATTTATAATAGGGATATTTCCTAGGTTTCAGAATATTCTATATTGACGTACTATAACCTGGTTATAATATAGTAAAATAATAAATGTTTATTTAATATTCCTGATTGTTTTTACTTGGGAGCACTCTGTCCTGATTTTCCCTTCAAACTTCATGATGTATACTATAAAGCATGTAAAGTGTGTGTAAGTGTGTCTGAAATCCTACCAGACTAATTAGCTGCACCAGGGTCATCCCAACTCTTACCATCACCGTCTCATTCCAGGCTCGAGCAGGACGCACCTTTAGGTTATAATCCTCAAACAGATTCTGTAACAGCCTTCGCTCTGCCTCAGAACCAGCTAAACACACAGAATATACAATTTGTGTTAGGAAACAGCAAAAAGAGTTAAGGTCCTTTCTCAGAGGCCCAACAGTAGTAGCTTGGTATACCTGGGATGGAACCACGACCTTCCAATCAACAAATCCAAACCCAACAACCCAAAGCACAACAACAGCTCGTTTATTTATTTATTTATTTATTTATTCATATTCTATATCTGTCTATTCCCTAATTCGGGGTCACAGGGATCTGCTGGAGTCTATCCCATCCAGCTCTGAAAGGGGAAAAGGCAGGAAGGGTACAACCTGGACAGGTCGCCAGTTTATCACAGGGCCACACACACACTCACACTCACACTCAATCCTATTATAAAATTTCTAGGCAATTTAGAAACACCACTCAACTTATCATATACCTCTTTGGACTGTGGGAGGAAACTGGAGTACCTGAAGTAAACCCACCCACGTTTGCATGTTCTCTACCCACGGGGAGAACATGCAAACTCCACATAGAAAGGCCCCTGCCTGGTAATTGAACCCGGGTCCTTCTTTCTGTGAGGCAACAGTGCTAACCACTAGGCTTCAGAACTTCAGAAATGTGACTGAAGTAGTATGCTACAAATAAAAGTAGACCTCATACAGCCCTACACTCCCTCTAGAACTAAAACCCCCTGGAAATAGAACCTTTAGCTGTGCTGCTCCTCACTGTTGGAATTCCCTTCCATCTGACATCCATAATTTCGACTCATTACCCGAACTCAAAACTTATCAATTTAGAATATCTAACCACACATGATTACTGTCTGCACTCTATCGTTTGTTCCTCTGTGTATTTGTTGTGATTTTGTCATTGTGTTATTATCCTGTTGTTGTAGGATGACCTTGAGTGATCTGAAAGGTTCCATATATAAAATTTATTTTAATTGTTATTGTTATTAATAAATGAATAATGTTATAACGACCTATTTGGGTATGAAATTAAAGGCCTATAAGTATAAGGCCTATACCATATTTCTGTCAGTCTTCCTTCTTTTATACCATATCTTCCTTTTTTATCTTTACAATTATTCATTTACAATACAAGTCCACTAATTTTTTGTAAAACGAGTACTAAAAGACTTATATGCGTAAGTATATAGGTTTTTCTCTGCACAAACTCTTTGTTTACTATAATTGTAATTATAAAGTAAGTTAAGAGACAGCTAGCTATAGTGTTAGAGTCTGTCCCCACCTGTACTGTGTGTTTTTTCTGTTTATATTTACTGTATATTACAAGGTCAGTTAGCATTAGCCTTGGGGTAACTAAATTACTAACTTTTTATAGCAAGCAACATTTATAACAGTATAGGTCATTCCAAAACATGCAAAAGACATTAGATTACACACAAACCCATTTGTCTTACCTGTGAGCGTGAATATGCTACTGGTCCAAAGAACCCAAAGCAGAACATTCATGCTCCGCTTCATTCTGCCTGTTTGACTCACCAGAGAGTGATGTATAGCAGGTCACACACTCTCACTCACATACACACTGGATCTGTGTCCCTGTTCTTCTGATCAGAGGTTTGTTTAAAAAATAGTTTTGCCATTGACGTCATCGTGGCTCCTGTGACAGAATCCAGCTTTTCCCCCTGAACCACTGCACGATCACACCATCCTGTCTTTCCTTTCTGGGGTTTGGTGCTTTGTAGATGTGTGAGATAAATAGGACAACAGGGAATTATGGGATGTGGGGAATGGTCACATACTTTGAGACACCTGTTGATGGGTTTGAGTGTAAGTGTGACACAGACTCTTACACAAGAAATAGGCACACAGCACATCTCTCAGGCACCTTTCATCATACCATGCGTTCATTCTTTCATTGTCTTTCATTCATTCCTACTCTCTCATTGTCTGTCTTTCAAGCACTCGGCTTCTGGCTTTATCTTCTGTGGTCAGTTTGTTCTTTGTTTCTCCCAGTGGTATGACATGCATTCATCAGGGCTGCCCAGTGTCACCAGTACAAGTACTAGACACTCAAGCACGCATGCAACCTTGCTCAACCCGGTAGATAAATTGCGGTACTTTTTTTGATTTTATATATATATATATATATATATATATATATATATATATATATATATATATATATATATATATATATATATATATAAAATAAAAATTGTATTATTTAATCTAAGTTTGTGATCTTAAATCATCATCACATAAATTTAAAACGAAGTGAGATAAGTCTCCAGAGACTATTCCCTTAACCCAAAATCCACATAATATATAAACAGTGAATAACATAGTAAATACTTCAGATTAAAAAAAAGTGAAAATATATTTAGGGATTTTGTAGCAAATTAGATTTTTTTTTTGGTTCTAAATGAAATGTAAGACTTACAGTGTGATTTATTTCCTCACATTTCATACACTATATAATCAAAGGTTTGTAGACACCTGACTATCACACCCATGTCTTGTTTTCCCTCGAAACAGTTGGCAAAAAGTTGCACAATATCTTTGTAGCATTACGGTTTATCGTCACTAAAACGAAATGGTCTAAACCGGCGCACCATTTAGTGTTTTATGCCTTTTTTTGGTCCATTATTTACATAGTATGTGGTTTTTAATTTGCAGCTGTTATTTTCTCCAAATAAATATTTTCTATACGAAGGATCAAACATTGTTTATGTCCTGTGTTAATTTTAGGTTGCAATGTTTTTAGAAAAGAAACTTTATGTATAATGTTTTTTTTTGGTATGTACACAATTACACACAATTGAATACCTCATAATGCATAAATTGTATAAAGACTGGCGTACATCCTTATTTATGTTTATTAAAAACAAATGTAAAAAAACAAATTAAAATATGACAAGCTAAATATGACTAATATTTATTTGCATTTACTTTAGTTATACTAACGTATTTAACTTTAAATTTAATTAATTACATCTGCTGTCACACTGCTGGAATTCTGACGCTGCTTTAGCTATTACATCATCCAATTTATACATAGTAGTGCTTAGCCTTAGTGTCTTTTTTATACTCTAACTATAAACAGAAGTTGGTCCTGCCTGGGAATGCGGATACGTTCTCCTACCATACACCACACGAGTCCAGAAGCACAAAAGAATTTGGAAGCTTACAGCACTGAGCTTCCTGCACTTCTATTTTATATAGGGCTCAAGCCACTGGGGGTGCCGGAGCCTATTGCTTTTCCAAGGATTTCCCAAACAATAAGCAAAAAGAAGTGGGGTTTTTTTGTTTTATGCTATATATTGTAGTTTTTTTGGACTTGTGTGTCAGAAGGTCATGGGGTTAACTGCAATTTTAAAGTGAAATATTACAGGCCACTTTAGTCTGTAATGTTTTTAAGTTTCAGGTATTGGTGAGATGGGTGTATATGCGATTAGGGCTGTGTAAAGCTGTCCAGCTAAGTGTAATTTTACAGACACAGAGGGATGCGCTATTACATTACATGTAAGTTCACTAGAAATTGAGCCTGAAACATTCTGTTAGTGTGTCATACTCTCTGTCTAATTTGCTGTATGACATTCTATTCATGATCAGCTTCATTAACACTCATTAATTTGAAGTGTCACTTCATGTCCTTGCCTGACTGAACCTTCCGGATGTATTACCGAAGAGCAGAAGGCCACGTTGCGTAGACGCCACAGAGATCACATTCAAACAACAGATGGAAATCCTACCACTTTTCATTCTCTTTGTTGCTAACCCTTTAAAGTTACATGGCAAAATAATGCCTATCTCACGTTACATGCTCGTATGTGTGTGGGTTCTTCATTCCTACTTCCGTCTAAGAATTTCTCTCTTTATATATAGTTGCAAGATTAGGATTAAGAATAAATATGAGAATATCCTGAAACAAAATGACTGTGAATGACTTTTATGAGTTTTTGAGCCTGACCAATACCAATGTTGGGAAGTAAAAAAAAACATCTGATATCAATATACCGGCCGATATGCTATTCATTTTTTAAAATATAAATTATTTCTGGTAATCAAACATGCAACTAAACCAAAAAAATGTATAGGTATTACTACACAGTCTCATAAATAACATATGCTGCGGGATTATTACGGCTAAACCCTACTAATGACTTGCTAAATAAGGTGTGACAGTGAGTGATATAATGAATTCAACATTAAACAGATATTTTTTCAATCACATATTATGGGTTGTGGGTTAGTTGTTTAAATTCTCAGTGAGACACCGCTTGACTGCTTGTCTGCCGCTGCCTGACCTCCTTACTAAAGAAAAGAGTTGGCTAACAGTGTTCACTCTGCTGGGCAAACGAAGTAATTACACCATTTAATTATTTCATCTTCTAAAACAGTAAAAAACAGTTAATATCGGCAGCATATTTATAGATACCGATATATCTGCGATAAGTTCCTATCAGCCGATAAAATCGGCAAACAAAATCGGTTCGGCTCTTATTCGTATATTAGCTACAGAGTCTATCTAAGAGGTGATCAGATAGTGCTTTACTGTCAATTTGAAAAGTATCTTTATTTAACACATCAAGTTCATACATTCATCAAAATAGTGTACATTTCTACAGAAACTATTTTCTCATGGTTGAAACAATAATGCAGTTCTTACAATTAGTTAACAACAAAACCAATGAGATGAGTCCATAACCCATATTTGATTCTGTTACCTACAGTGTTTAAAGATTGTCATGCACTTTGACGTCTGTTTTTGTGGACTGTGTCTGTGGTCGCCGACTTCCTTGCAAATCACTTTACATTCAAATAAAAGTGCCTGCTCAGAGACTAAATGTTGTTAGCCAGCAGTATTAGGAGGGGGTACCGCAGTAAATCAGTTCTTAGACCAGTGTCTGGAAGATCATGGGTTCAATTCTCAGCACCACCAAGCCTACCACTAATGCCCCCCCAAACACAGGCCTTTAACCCTCAGCTGCTCAATTGGATAAATGAGGGGAATGTCTCTCGATAAACGCATCTGCTAAATGCCCTTATTGTAAATGTAAGTATAAATGTAACACACTGCGTAGTGTTTGGAGTTCAAAAGGTCTGAGCGATAGTCACTAGGATCAAGCACTCATGAAGGGGTCAGTGGGAGTAGCGTTGAAACTCGCATCAGCAAAAATGGCTAATGTTCCAATAGTGGTGAAGATCACAAAGATCCAGAGAAAAAGTCGATCAACCACCATGGCTACATACTGCCAGTCTTCCTTCAGCTGAGAAATAAAGGAGAGCGTAAGAAAGAGTTATAAATTGGAAGTAATAAACACAAAAAGAAAACATATTCCAATCACTTTTACCTGATGTGATACACCTGTGTGTGATTTTAGCCATTTTAAGGGGGGAATAAATGTTGGGATGTCCTAATTTATTTCTCACCAGAAATTGTTCTTTTTTTAAAGTCGATTTTACGGAAAGCTTTGAAAAGGCTTTTCTTTAGTATAATTGTTTAATTATATTATTATTATATTGCTTCAAATTGATATTAAATATCCATATGTTCAAATATGTTTTATATATATATATATATATATATATATATATATATATCTATATATCTATATATCTATCTATCTATCTATCTATATATATATATATATATATATATATATATATATATATATATATTATATATATATATATATATATATATCTATATATATATATATATATAGTCAAGCCCGAAATTAACGTTTTGCCGTGGCCCAGCCAGAGTCCTGACTTAAAATCCAATTGACAATCTGTGGAGGGAGCTAAAGATCAGGGTGATGGGCAAGGAGGACCCTCCAACCTGAAAGAGTTGAAGCTCATCGCTAAAGATGAATGAGCAAAAATACCAGTGGAGACATGCAAAAAGCTGGTCAGCAATTATAGGAAGTGTTTGATTGCTGTAATAGCCGATAGAGGCTTTTCTGTTGATTATTGAGAAGGGTATGAATAATTTTGGACATGCCACTTTTTGTTCAAATGTAAATATTTTTTTCCACAATGATGCCTCTTGTACATCATCTTTTATTATCTTTTGGGAGAAGCCTATATCTAAAAAACTTGCTGGTTGAATAAAAGTAACTTTAAGTCAGAATTTGCCAGGGGTATGAATAGTTTCAGGCTTGACAATATATATATATATATATATATATATATATATATATATATATATATATATATATATATATATATATATATATATACTGTATATATACTTTACTGAGTAAAGTCTGTTAAATTTTCTCGCATCTTTTCACACAGTTTAACTTTTATTCTAATTAACTCTAAATAATGAGGGTGCTGCCGAGGCATGATTTTGGAGGTGGTACTCTCAAGAGTGTATTGCTTATTCACTGCAAAAGTGCTAAAAAGAGCTTCTCAGAAGAGTAAATAAACATAAGTTTAAAATTCAGCATTAGAATCTGTAAAATATATGCAGTAAATAAGTTATGACAGCTAGACATCAGATTGATGTTACTGCAATCTTTTAAATTCTCCGATTTTATTTTAAAACCCAGTCTGAAGTACTAAGATGCCTAGGAAATCATTTATATCATCAGAGATATTATGAATGTAGGTATAAAATATATTGCTATTAATAAAAACTAAAGAGTTTCTTACAGCTTCATAATCTTTCTCAGCTTGTAGCTGCTCAGCGATGTAGCAGATAGCCTCCAGCCGATTTCAGCTCAGGGGGCAGACTCAGGTACTGACTGGGGCCATCGATGAACTTCCTCAGGTCAGTGCACAGGCCATCTGGCTGGTACCTGCAGCACAGTTTTATTACTGAGGTCAGTTTGTGTGAAGTAAGCATGTAGCATGTTTTATTAGCACCACCACACGACGGCTAGGCCACATGAATGCACATGAATGAAGTAACAATACGAAAGTGAAGAAAATTTATTGATTTGAGCTTCTAAAGTAATTACTTCAGTCCCCAGCCAGAACAGATGAAGTTTCTTATGGTGTTCTTTCTTGTATAGCTTTAAAACGGCACTTTTTATAAACAGTTTTGCAGTCAGATCACCAACACTGAACAAGTAATAACTATAACAAAGTACAAAAACTTTAATAAGCACTAAAATAAACAGTAAATCATAGATCTGTTTTATTAGAAGTAACATCATGAAATGGATTTGATAGGGTCCCAGCCTCATTTTTTTCCTAGGGCCCGAACTTGCGAGCAGCGCCCATAGTGATGACCCTGACCCTCTGTGTGCTTATGTGTTTGTAAATGATCTAATTACCAATAGAATCCCAAATTATGGAATGGATGCTTTTCCAAACAAAACTCTAAAGGTGACATTTACCAGCAGTGATAGCTAGTCTCTCTTTACCCTTTCACATATCTTCCTTTTTCTTTGTTTCTCGGTGTCTGGGGGCTGCTTAACCACCTGCTAAATTCCCTACATTTGCTGATTATCTGTCTTTCACAACAGCTGTGCTGTTTGTGCCTTCCATTGCAGTGTCCTTTCACATCTGTTTCATTATAAAAACCCTTCCTCTTTCTTAGCTCCTCTTCATCCATCCATCCAACTACTGACCTTTTATAGCAGCACCTTATCACAATCTGTGGTGTTCTTGCTGTGTGGTAATTGCACTATCCTGTCACTGGGGGGCAGGGTAGCTCTTTGTTTTCTTCTCAGGGTTTTCCTTATGCCTTTCTGTGTATTTTAGGCATGCTGCAGTTGTTGTGGACCCCCAGCATGCATCAGAGACCTAAGCTGTACTTTAATTACTAAGGGAAGCCCTTTTCATTTAATTAAGTGACTAGTTTTGCTCCAATTATATGTTTTCTATTTTTACCCATAGCAAATTTTCAATAAAAGGATATTGAATTGAAGAAAAGCTGAGCAGACATTTTTGTTCTACTCCCCGTAATGAGAAGGTTTAGACTATGATGATGGGATAATAACAGGCATGTTTGATATACTGATTAAAACACAACAGGGCATGCTGTTAAAAAAACAAATATATTTTTAATTAATCCAAATTTAACTTGCCCACAAGCCAAGAATAGCAGACTGAGGAACAGCTTTTACTCTTACTAAATGCCTCAATTTTAGTAACCCCCACCCTCCACTGGCAATAACATTTCTTTCACACTGAAAGACCCCTCAGAACTAAAAGATCTCCTTATATATTGTCTGTACACTCATCTATATAGTTCCATGAATGTACAGTATACATGAGATGTACATTAGGGCTGTTTAAAAATTTTAATACAGCTAACTATCGTATATACAGTGGTATCTTGACTTACGAGTGTCCCAACTAATGAGTTATTCGAGATACGAGCCGTCTTTTGGCCGTTTTTTTACGAGCCAGCTTCAGACACCCAACCGCTAGTTTTTTTCTGTTTTTCCCCCCATCAATAACAATTATATTTAATTAACAAAGACTTATATGACATTTATAGGTTTTAAAATAAATAATCTGTTTTTGAAACGCCACAGTGAACGCCGTAACATCCGTCCGACATCCCGCGTCTCACTCGATAGCTAGTCAGAAATGCAAGTTAGCAAGTGGAGTTGTCTGATCCCCGAGGTAAATGCTGTACATTATACTTAATAAACCAGTTTATTGCAGTGCATCCTATTGTATTGTTTTTTATACAATAGTCATTATTTATACGTTTATTTTTCTTATTTAAAACATGTAACAAAAAAAAGTTGTGTTTTTTGGGGACCCGGAACGGATTAATGGCATTTTAATTCATTTCAATAGGAAAAAATTGATTAGACATATGAGTTATTTGAGTTACGACCTCCATCACGAAATGAATTGAACTCGTAAGTCAAGGCACCGCTACAGTTTAGAATGTAAAATATAAACATAATCTAAAGACACATTTATGTTTAATTACCTTAATAGCTATTCATCATCAACTTTCACATCAACTCTCAGATAGGGGGGAAAATGTGATCTCGGTGATTGTATCAGAGATATAGGGACTGTTACCCCACCCTGGCACAAGACAGCAACCCAGAGCCTGTATCATACGACTGTCATGTCTGGCACTTTATTTTCAGCCCATTTTTTTCCTTCCCATACCCATGAACAACAGTACACTGAATTCATCCACCTGTATAGAAACTACAGTACTTTAATGCTGCAAAGATTGTTAAACACACAAGCTGCAACGAGTTCTATTTCTCAGTTCACCTTTCTTCAAGCTTGATATGTTAAAACTACTTCTTCTTACCATCTGTCTCTCACCCCCCCCCCCCCCCCCCAACCCCCCATGGGTCAGCAAGCAGAAAGGACTAATCAAATAGAATTAGAGTAAGACATGCTGCTGGTGCTGCCAAGACAGGTTTTAAAACCAATTAAAAGGTGCAAAGTTCTGCTATCTTATTAAATCTGTTAGATATTAGTTCTATCATTGTCCCCTTTCTTTTAATTCATTTCATCCACATTTTCCTTCCTGTATTCTTTCTAACTCTTATATGATCTGAGCAAACAGTTGTTCTACATTAGGACAGGCCTGGGGCAGAGGTAATTGTTATTTAGCACGCATACTGATTTACATTTCTAATCATTTATAGATTATAACAAAAAGTATCAAGATAAAGATATAAATAAAACTTTTTACTATTAAGTCAGAAAAGGCTACAGTGTAAGAGAAAAAAATATTAGATCCCCTGCTGATTTTCTTCTCACTGTATTTTAAAAAAATATAATAAACATTAAATCATTAGGAATATTATTCTACTTTTTATATATTATAACTACTTAATTTTTTTGTCTCTAATTTGGCTTATTCACATTTCTACAGTGATTTAGCTGTAATAGACATGAAGGTTTGTATGCTTAGTTTATATGCTTTCTGCAGTGACATTTTTCCATTAGAATTGCTATGCATTATCAGTCTCTCATTACTTTATACAGTAGAGGGGATATTAAAGGGGTTGTGAACTGAGAAATCAAAATTGAACGTTTTGCATATAAAAGGCCATTATGCTAAAAAAACATCCTGTAAGTCTCAGAACTCAAAACGTTCTCTGATGGAATGTTCTCTGATGTTATAATGTGGATAAGTGAAACCACTGCATAAAAATATCAAAGCCTGCGTCAACGTCACTGTACGTTTAGCCCCTCCCAACAATACAGAAATGGCGCCGAAGACCAGATGCTGCACAGTTTTTTTTGTAGTTGCATAGCCTGTATTCTGTAGAGATCCCAACATTAGGAAACAGTGGATTATCTTTTTTTAAGGAAGTTCCTGCCACGTCTTGTGTATTTATATATCTTGTGTTTCCCATTGTCTTTGTTGCGGATTTCGGCTGTGTCCCTGTACTGCTGTCTTACGTCTGTTAAGATGAGTCAAATTAAGTGTAGTGAAGGGGACTTCTAAGTTATTAAATTCAAGTCACAAACTATCCTAAAGTAGCTGTTGGCTGCAATCTGCCTCGGAAAGTAAACATTTTAAACACTTGATGATAATGAGCTTTTAAAACAGTATCCTGAGGGTATTATGACTGTTGTAGAACTTTAACTAACAAATAGAAATAATCCAGTAATGCCACAGATTGAGGTATTCACAACTCTGATACCTGGCCTGGCCACAGGTTTAATGCAGCTATGTGGCAATAACCGTGTTTAATTTAAAATCTTTATTTTAATATGTGAACATAATATTGTGCATAATATTTTTAACAACAAAGTCAACCCACGTCCTTACTTTTGTCTTGGTTAGTCTTGTGTATTTATATATCTTGTGTTTCCCATTGTCTTTGTTGCGGATTGGTTAGTCTTGTGTATTTATATATCTTGTGTTTCCCATTGTCTTTGTGTCCCTGTACCGCTGTCCTACATCTGTTAAGATGAGTCAAATTAAGTGTATTTTAGTCAAGTTCATGTTTGTTGTTTTGTTTATGTTAAGAGTTCAAGCTAAGCTAAGATAAGCTAAGCTAAGATAAGATAAGATAAGATAAGTTAAAACTGTGTTTAAAGTGGTTGTGTTCTGTTTTTACCCCCAACATTATTTTAATTTATTCACTTCCTCCTTCGTAATGGTGGTTGCTCAGGTTGAGTGCATTCTGGTATTACCTGTTTGGTTTGGGAAAAAGCACACAGGTGTTGGGTTTACGGATGAAATATTCATCTGCTGCCCGGCTAATGCTTGTGTGATGCTCCTTTTTGTGAGGCCTTTCCAGCGAAAGCGGTGTCTCCACTTTGGGTCTTATGAACCCCAGATATGGTGGAAGAATTTGAATAAAAATCTGCAAACAAAAAAGAACCACAACAGAAGAATGCCTATTATAGTATTTTACATTCAGCTCAAATTTAAAAGCATTCAATGGCCCACTTTTAATAGTCTCTATTAACCTTATTGTAATTGCTTAATGTTTAATGAGAGCAGTTAGCTGAAGTGACTGAAGTTCTTGGACATAAACAGCGTATATACGGTGCCTGCTTGCAATCAAGAAACATCTGCTCTAAACTTTTAAAGTTTACCCAAGTGTGTAATTGTACTCTGAAAGTGTTGACAAGAGAACGAGAGGTAAAGGAGGTTCAGTGTGTGATGAAATTTAAGAACAAATGTTGCCAGTAAAAGACGGCTAAGTTCAAGAAGGTTTTTGCCTGGGTAAAACTTCCGAATTCCCTGTGAGGGTGATTAAGTTTAATTACTGCTGTCATGTATTGTTTAAAGGAACATTTAATAAGCACAGTTTTTTATTTCTTAAAACGACTTAAGCCTGAAGTACAAAAAGCTGAGTTTGGACATTTTTCATTGAATAACCTTGAAAGACAATTAAAACGGTTGTGGGGTTTGTGTACAGCTGGCAACTATTTAAAGCCACTGGCAGTGAAAGCTGCCAGGCAGAACTACAGTAAAGGTGCATAAGACAGAAAATGCTGTTATGAAGGCTCACCTAAGACTCTTACATACAATATTGTTATTTTCCGCAGAGTAATTCCTAACTATATAGACCGCATACATAATTAAGATTTAAGCAATGCAAGGACTTTGGAAGGAATTTGTGCTTATTGCTCATCTGTTCAGGGTCTGTATTCATAAAACATATTAATGCTGAAAGTAGATTATAACTTGGCGAATTAGAAGAAAAACTTTGTAATAATGGGCATGACTCCAAAATATTTGATCTTAAACTTAAACTTTTTACTACTAAAATGAGCTGCTAATTCTGTAAAATAATAATAATAATCTGTAAGTTATTAAGTCCAAGTCACAAATTATCCTAAAGTAGCTGTTGGCTGCAATCTGCCTCGGAAAGTAAAAATTTTAAACACTTGATGATAATGAGCTTTTAAAACAGTATCCTGAGGGTATTATGACTGTTGTAGAACTAACAAATAGAAATAATCCAATAATGCCACAGATTGAGGTATTCACAACTCTGATACCTGGCCTGGCCACAGGTTTAATGCAGCTATGTGGCAATAACCGTGTTTAATTTAAAATCTTTATTTTAATATGTAAACATAATATCGTGCTTGGGCAGCGCAGTGGCTTAGTGGTTAGCACTGTTGTCTCACAGCAAAAAGGCCCAGGTTCGGTTCGCAGGCAGGGGACTTTCTAAGTGAAGTTTGCATGTTCTCCCTGTGCTTGTGTGGGTTTACTCCTGGTACTCCGGTTTCCTTCCACAGTCCAAAAACCTGTATATTAGGTTGATTGGTGATTCTAAATTGCCCATAGGAGTGAGTGTGTAATGGACTGGCGACCTGTCCAGGGTGTCCCCCTCCTGCCTTTCACCCTTTCAGAGACGGCTGGGATAGACTCCAGCAGATCCCTGTGACCCCATATTAAGGAATAAGCGTATAGAAGATGAATAAATGAATTTTGTACTTTAAAATACTCCTATAAATGAATATCTGGCAGAGACTCCTTATCTATCAGCCAATCACTGTGTGCATAGTTAGTAAGCATACTAAGCATACTAATCATCCCCAACAAGGTCAACCCTGTCCTTCCTTTTAGACTTCTCTCTAATACTTGGTAAAAGTTTGTCTCAGCAGCTTTAAGAGAAAAATCTTAGCTAAAACCTTTCACTGGTTTTTACGAGAAATCTCTTTGGTTTAGATACAATTATATTCGATTTCTTCATAGAGCTAAAATTGGTAAAGGTTGAGTGAGAACCCAGATGTGCATCAGCAAGAAAAAACTGATTAAAGATTGCTGTTTACCTGATTTAGCTCTAACTGTGTGCTCACTCGAATAGCAAAATAATGACAGTTTTGAAAATGCTGCAAATCTAAGCTTATTTCAAAATGAACATTTAGGTCCTTACACAGGATTTTTTAATCCCATAATAATGATGTGCCATATTATGTGCCGGGACACTTTTCAACCAGAAAACAGAACGCTTGTATTGCTAGATCAATTCTGTTTACACACAATCGGTTTAAGGAAACTAGAAAAACAAGTAACATGTAAAAGCAACTATATTTTTAGTAAATATCTGTAAAGTAAAATTAAATAAATGACTTATTTTAGTGTATTGTAACAATTTCAAAAAAAAAAAAGATAAATAAATGAACAGGGTCACTGTCAACAACCTCATTTCAATCAGTTTAGTACTGCACTCCTCTAATAAATGTGGAACTGATCACTGTAAAATTTCTGGGCCATAAATCACATGTTATGCAGCTCAAACCAAAGACCAAATAGACAATACATATTATTCGTTTTTGTTTAATCCTCCATTAAACAGCTCCTGAAAATATAATAAGTAACAGGGTTCTATGTACAATTTGTTTAAGAAAAAAAAGCACCCTGTTGGCCAAGTGGCTTGTCTCACCTATTTTTCTAATAGACTTTCAGTGAGGTGGAGGCATGCAGCTGTGAACTGTTTCTAAAATAGTTTTTCGCTCAATTTCTATACTATTTTTTAATGTTCTTTTTTGCAGTTAATTTTAAGCATGCAATTGATTTTTTTGAGGGTAACCGTTTGTGTGTGTGTGTGTGTTTTAAAGCCAGAGGGGGAAAAAAGTGATGAATAGTGTATATTTCTAAATCTGCCATTTTACAGAAAAGTCATAAACATAGCAAATTTGACCAAAGCCGAATACATTAGAAGGACAGAACCTCCTTTGATCATATTCACGTTTTCTCACTACTTTTTGCTACCACTTTGTGCTTTGTCAGTCAGCATGGCAAATATATAGCTGTATTATGTAGCTCAAATAATCTCAGCTGTCTATAAAGCTTAACAATAAACCAGGAGTTATACATCTATAACTATCAAATCTAAACCACCTTTTAAAAGTTAAAACGCTTAAAAAAAACTTGAGCTAGATGCGTTTAAAATTTAAATCTGAAACAGTTATTGTACATATTATTGTACATATCAGGTTTAAAAGATGTTTTGGTAAAGATGGCTGGTTAAGGAGGGCTGCATATCTACTTATCAGACACAGCACAGTTGAGTGAATTATGCAATATTTGCTAACCTTGCGCACCAACGTGGGCATTTGGTGGGTGCTTGGTGAGCGGTGGTGCAGATTTAACACCACCACACTGAGAATAACTGAACATGTCACCAGGACCATAGTGAACATCAGGTAGTTCACGATGATGGGGACACCCAGAGATGTCTCCGGGACTTTATCAGCCAGCAGGAGCAGAAAGACAGTAAGAGTCAGCAGCACGTTGATGGACAAACCCATCTTCTCTCCTGAACAGAGAAAATGAAAAGAGGATAAGAGGAGGAAGAAAGATTCGATTTTGATTATTATTTTTTTAAGTTTTGCAATATGTATTGTATTGTGACATATCGTATTGTATCATGACGCCCTTGCTTATACACAGCCCTAGTAATAACCTTCTAGGCTTTGGAAGATGCAATAAAAAGAATATCTGTACCTCATTCAATCTCTACCCATTCCAATCCAATAGTCATTTCATTAATACAGCTGTTTTAATACATGACCTACATATTAAAAGGGGGAAAAACTCTGTGGTGCAGCCTTTTCCCCCTGAGGCTCTTTCACAGATCTCACTGAGGTCGGATTCTCCAATCTGAGCAACTACATGTAGAAGACGTTTGGGGTGGATTTAAGTACAATAATTAATAAATCTGAGATCATGTAGTGACAGTGCAGTGGTTAAAGTGTTGGAGGATCAGGGTCTGATTCCCAGCACCATCTTTTTGGTATTAGTCCAACACCTTAACCACTAAGCCACCACTTTATTTTGATCAAAATTACACTGTGTCTAGAGCAGGTATTGGCTGGAACTAGTAAATACATCAATTTATTTTAAACGAAACATCATCTGCCCGTGATTAACAGTGATGCTGATGCTATATTATCTTTGACCGGTACATTTATGTTTACTGGTGGAATGAAAATCGACTTTCCATTCAGTAAAAAAACAATGAATTATTTTATTGCCAGAAGTCTATTAAATTATTCAGCACACTGTTGGATTTCAGCGGTGCATGTTGCAGAATAACCTTAGAGACTTTTAGTGGTTAAAGATTAGATTATGAACAAGCACTCGGGGCTTTTCAGAGACTTTTCCAATAAAAAATATCGCTGGGTCAAAACAGAAAAGCTGCAAATTCTTAACAAACTGGGAAAAAAACATAAACACATTTAAAACAGGCACAAATATCTTTATCTCACCTCTGGTAAAAGTATTTTAATGACCTTTCCAATTGATAATTTACCAAGAAATATTAAATGTTATAGTTAATCTCAAAAATATGGTAGATTTAGGCCTTACCGGCATCAGGTGGCAGATAGAAGTTAAAGATGGCGATGATTGTGATGAGAATGCAGGGCAGAATAATGTTGACCACGTAGTACATGGGCTTGCGCTCGATGATCAAGTAAAAGGTGATGTCTTCATACAGGTCCTCTTTCTTTTCGTTCTTCCTGGATGGCTTGTGGCGGATATGCCATTCAGCACTTTCTGTGGAAAAGGTAATAGACTGCAGGTGTGTGTACATTTGTGCATTTTTTGTGTATTTATTTAATGCTCTCTAGAATAAAAAGTGATTGTGTGTATTTATACCACTAAAAATGGTGTCATAGATGATCTCTCGTATCTCGTTATTTTTCTCATCAAGAGCATACTGAAGATCCACTTCAGAGGAGTCATAGGTAAAGGATTTGAATATCATGGTGCAGTTCTGCCAGTCAAATGGAAAGTATGTTACCTGCAAAACAAAATGGAGGACAAAAAGGACAAACAAAAAGAGGACAGATATAAAAATATGACTCAAGTAAAGACATCCAATGTGTCATGATTGTGCTTGTATAATATGTTGATATTTTTGTGTATGTTATCCTGTGACATCCAGAATTCTTGCGCATATTTTATCCCTTATACTAACTTACCAATACTACCTTTGATGGACACACTTCAAAAATACATTCCAAAAACAAATATCTCAATAAAAGAAATTTGTGTGTTTTAGAATGGGAAAGATAAAATAGAAGAAAAAAAATGTGCAGTAATAAGTATCAAAAGCGTCAGAGAGTAATTTAAAATAAACAGCTTGGATGTGATATAATGTGATAAAAGTTGAGGAGACAAATATGCAAGGCTGGAATAAACCCCAAGTTATTGTGCAGTTGATTATTTTTCAATAACAGCACATGCTAAGTGATTGTAATTTCACGACAGTTACTGTCATACACTCCTGTATTTTGTCTGCAAACTACCATTTTCTCACCCATCTAAAAAACAAATACTTAAACTAATTCGCATTGTTCTAATGAATATTTTACTAATTGATGTTTTGATGTCATTTTTAGCTTTAAAGTCATGTTTAGGATAGAATGTGAGCTTATTGGATAAAGGCTGCTTCAATTTATAGTTCATAAGGTATGCATAGAACTGTATGAAGGACTTGAAGCAGGGCATGTTATTACCCCGGTACCAAAGACTTTTCATTTGGCATCAGGGCCAGAGGTCGCCAGTAGCATAAGACGTGAACTGAACATTTCTTAGGTATGGTGGAAATGAAACCGTCGTTTCCTCAGGGAGTTTTTTCTTGCCGCTGTCGCCCTCGGCTTGCTCATCAGGGACAAACTGAGAAACTGATTTCTGATTCATTTGCATCTTATAATCTCTTCGATTGTGTAAAGCTGCTTTAAGACAATCACCATTGTAAAACGTGCTATACAAACAAAAATGAATTGAATTGAGATAAGGGCTAGGTGCTTTTATTATCAGAGCGTGTTGGTGTAGTGGGTATAGAGTTTGTAGTGAGTTTGAATCCCAGCTTGGGGAAATTAAACCAAACAAACAAACTAGCAATGGAAAAAAATTCTTTTTGGTCTGAATTTATAACCAGTTTGGCAGTACATACCAAAAATCATACATTTGGCTGAAACATGGCTATGCCATGCATCATATGTGGGCTGAGTTCTAGCAGCCAGATCTGTTCCAGTCATGTACCATGCTGTATCTAGGCCATGTAAAAGTGGGTCGTGTGGCCCATCACTGGGTCAAATCGATTTGGGTTTGCTATGTGCGTATGTTCACTGCAAAGTTTTCACTGTTAATATACTGTATGTTCTGAGCCTTGTCTGTAGTGGTTTTCATTATTGCCCCCTTTCCATGCTTTATGAATTTCAGATTACACACACCTATGACTTTTTTTCTAGTTGACCAACCATTTGCCTGCCCTATTTCTTAATAATCATAGTTTAAATTGTTTTTGGAGTAGAAATTACCCATGTAACATATTTTTATAGATGTAATAAATTGTTAGATATCAGTCTTACCTTTACACCACAAGAGGTGCGAAAAATGGCAGGAGGGGACCATGTTACTCTGCCATTACTGTATACCTGAACATGGACACGTAGAGCCACCTCAAACACGCCATCATTACTGCACACACACATACACACAGAAGTAAAAAGATAATGTGAATACCTTTATATAAATATTAGGGATAAACAGTTAAATGTTTTTAAACAATGCACTTACTTCACATTACCCTTAATTTGCACTCAGTATCAATATTATAGATGATTTTGCATCAGCATCAGTTAAAAAGTTACAAAACGCTCTATGATTTAGCTGAGTCATCATTATAGAATATGCTGAGAAACAAATATTGGATGTTAAACCTGCGCTAATGTACTGCATCATTGACCATCATTCTGTAGTTCACAGGGACAATAACGAAACAGCCCACGAGTTAACCAGAACAAGTTAACCAGATAGAGTTAACCAGATACAGCCACCTTCTTTTCTTTACACTATATATATATATATATATATATATATATATATATATATATATATATATATATATATATATATATATACAGTAAATAATGCTGTCTTACGTTTAACAGTTGCTGTCTTTTACATAAGCTCCATGTTTATCTAATAAGAAATTTCGAGTGTCACTTTTTTCGCTCTGGTTATAAAGTGAAATGACACACTTAAGCAATCTGCTTTTATTTTAAAGGTTGTATTTTAGCCAGGGCCGGCTCTAGGCATGGGCAGGGGTGGGCTGAGCGCACCCAAACGTGTGTGTTGCCCACCTAGTGAAAATTTTGTAAAGACAGCGGTATACAAATATGTTTTTAGTTTTTTGTACGACTTGTGATTTCATAAAAGCAGTTTAAGGCGAGCTCTATGTTGGGTGTAGAAATCCCAGACCAATCACAACACAAAACCAAACCAAACAGTTTTCTGGCTGTAAATAAATATCTATCTATCTATCTATCTATCTATCTATCTATCTATCTATCTATCTATCTATCTATCTATCTATCTATCTATCTATCTTTTTAGGGTTAAAGTTACCTATATATCTATGAATGATGAACATTGCCTGAATATGTGTTTATTAGTCCAGTCATTAGCTTTTCAATTCTGAACACTGAAAATAAATATAAGCACAAATATGTTTCAAATTAAAATGTAATTTAATTAAATTAAATGTAATTAAATTTAAAATTAATTTTTAATATAACATTCCTAACCAAGCCCAATCAAGAATATTAGTACAACGATAATTTAGCTATACCATCATTTAATTAGTTGGATTTAGTTTAGAGTATCGATCTGCCCACCTGGGATACCTGTCTGCCCACCCTTTTATGGTTAGGAAGAACCGGGCCTTAGCAGTTTTAGCCCAAAACTACTTTAGTAAATAAATCAGATACAAAAACAATAGTCTTATCCTAGATTAAAAATAAATTATTTGTTTAACAAAAAGTGCAAAACTCTGAGAATGGATAAACAGTGTCTCTGTGACCAGGCTGTCTCCGACACCCCTGTACCGACAGTAATTCATTATATATAGTCTTTCTTGATAGAAATATATGCTGTCTTTGGGGATTCTTTAATAAAAACTTCAATGCTGCAATTTTCATTCGCCAGGGTTGCAGGGGGTCGAACACCCCTTATCTTGAAAACTAGCGGGTTTCTTAACTGAACTGGTGGACACCTTTCAGTATAAAGCACATGTTTCACTAAGATTATTTGGACACAATGTGGTATGACAAGTTGTTTTAATAATTTAATAATTATGAAAATATAAATGGTAAAATATTAACCAGTATTTATATATATATATATATATATATATATATATATATATATATATATATATATATATATATATATATATATATATATATATAGATATATAATTATTCATATTTCTGGAAATTTTGTTAAATGCCCTTACCCAGAGCACCTTACATTCATCACATTTTTATCCAACTGAGCAGTTGAGGGTTATGGGCCTTGTTCATGGGCCCAGCATTGGTCCGGAGGATTAAACCCACGACCTTCCCCTTCAGCAGTCAAACAACTTAACCACTGAGCTACCATTTTATCCTTGTTGGTAATAATAGTATATAAAATATATAATAGTATAAAAATATATAAAACACACTATATAATCAACATTTTATCTACACAAGTAAGTTCCTGTTCTGTAGTATTTCAGTACAGCAGATTTATCCATCCTCTATCATACCTGACTCAGCTCACTTGGGGTTTGATATTCAGCTGATCAGACATCTAGTGTGCTTTAATTTTCACGGTCACTGTGATAAAAGTTTACTGCCATGCACGTCAAATATAATTACATTTTAGAATTGCAAAATTAGAATTGCATGTAATGCTTGGTATACTATATGGACAGGAGTGTTAGAACACCTGACAATCACATATGTGTTTTTTGAGCTTTATACAGGTTTAGCCTCACTCTTATTTCTATAAAACCCTCCAATGCTTTTCATTGGATTTTAGCAGGTTGATGACAGAAATTTCTCTTTTTGCCACCAAATGGTGTTCAGTGGGGTTGAGCTCAAGGCTTTATGCAGTAAATTTGAGTTGTTTTACCCCACCTATAACACACAATGTCTTCATGGAGTTTAGAGGCTTTGTGCACAGAGGCATTTCTATAAACTACCAGCCAAACTACCAGCCATCCATGGATGAGTAAGAGTACAAACAGAAAGACAGTAACGTGACAGTGTACAACTGTTGTTCTAATTACTTGTCCACATTATGTCTAACACACACTCACTTGTTAATCAAAACGATGTCCGGGAGCCAGACTTTTCCGGACGGAATTCGCAGAACCTCAATCCCATCATGATTTTTAGGATTCCAGGACAAACGGTGATCATTCCATTCCTGTCGATGATATCAGACCTGAATGTTATTCTGCAGTTTACATCATTTTTTTTACACTCATATCAAAGTTAACACAGAGTTTAGAACAGAAACGATTAAACATGCAGGAAACGCAATTTCGAGACACCTTGGAAATGAAAAATAAAACCAGTTTATCTTCTAAAAATTAGAAGTTCTCTGTGCAGCTGTTTTCACATAATATTTGAATAACAGTGGTTTGTTCGTTTGCATAATTGGTTCTTTATTGTTTCTAATGTTTATAGTTTGTGAATAATGGATGCATGTGTTTTGTGTTGGTGCTCCTGAGCAATATGTTCCAGAAAAATGTGTGAATAAAACCTATACGAAATTAAAACAATAAACTGGTTAAATTTTAGGTTTTTTGGTTGGTCTGCTGTCTGAGTTGTTGTAGAAGAAGTCAAAACGCATATCACAGCTGGGGTGTAGGAGCACTCACCAGGTTCATGAGGACGGTAGTGGTCATCTCTTCATTTTTCATGTCCTGTGATGTAAAAAAGGGCAAAGCATAATAAGAGGTTAGTTTATTAATGACTTTGCATTAACATCACACACATTTTAAAGACGGAAGAATTAATGAAGACGGAATAAGGGTTTCGTCTATCTAATTCAATTATGCTATTAGTTAGCACGGCTACATATAAAATAATGTCCCAAAGTTTTTGTTTTATGGTCTAGTTCGGAAAAACACTTACGACATGTAATGGCAATAATAACCAGTCATTCCATCACCACCCCAAAAACCCAAAAACCTAAAACAGCAGCTTGCCATGTTATAAGCAATTTATAACAAAGTAAAGCAAAGTTTAACATTCTGACATATTTTATTGAGGTAAATTTCAGAACGATTGCAAAGTGCAGGCATAAATGATATCATAAACAAACATTATATTACAGACAGCTTTGTTCCTTTTCTTTTACTCGTAGAATATTAGTAATAGTATTTTCTTTTCAAATCATTCAAAGGCTGTTACACAATTCCTTGTAAATAAGTGATTAGGAAAAAAGCATAACATATTATAACAAGTACATTTATAGGGTAAGTGGTAGCACAGTGGTTAAGGTGTTGGACTGGTAATTGGAAGATTAGTCCTTAATTCCAATTTGCCACTGCCGGGCCCCTGGGCAAGGCCCTAATCCATCTATTGCTCAGTTGTATAAAAGAGATCAATGTAAATCCCTCTGAATAAGGGCGTCTACAAAATGCTGTAAATGTAATTTAATGGGAAAAATGTAAATTACAGCAAAACTTCTGTCAGGTCTGCTCTTATAGAGCAATAATCATCATCTGACCAATCAGATTATAGAATTATACAACAATATAAACAGCGCTAGAATAACTTTATTTATAGAACAAAGCTGAACGATCATATCCAACCCTAATAGATATAAGTTATGTACCATTTTGACACTTGATAGACGGCCTTATTTACAACAAATTGTATTTCTCAGCTTAACATCTAAGGTAATTCTCAAGGCCCCAACAGAGCCATGTTATAGATTTTAAACTTCTCACCATTTAAGCAGTAGTTTAATGTTTAATGTATGTATATATATATATATATATATATATATATATATATATATATATATATATATATACTGTATATCCTACAGAAGGTAGGCCTCTGCTTAATATCATTTTGTGCAACAGGTGGGTATGTAACTGTGATTAACATAAAACAGTCTCGGAGGGACGGGAACAGCTCATTCTCCCCCTGTGCTGCAGTGTGATCTGCAGGGATTGTTTAGGCAGGGAGGGCCTGGCGGCACATATGCAGGAGCTGCTATTTAAAGCTAGCGAAGGAATGTTTGAAAGACAGCTGGCTTGACCCCCAAGGCAGGACACACATGAGGGGGAAGGAAAAACTTCTGAGTAAAGAGTAAGATCTTTCCGCACTAATATACACAAACAACCATTTCCTTGACTTAAAGTAAAATATAATTAAAGCTTTTGGAAAAGACAGGGATATGAGATGACCTGCTCCATATATGCATAACGGCTAATTTTAGGTAGATGATATGTAATTATATGGATAATTTTATATAAAAATAACAATAGCAATGCTTTATATAGATTTATACATTAATACACTTTACGGGGATTTGAAGTTGATCTCTTACTTTAGAATTTAACAAAATTAAACATTAGCATTAGCTTTTTTTTTCTTGCGCCAAGCATTTTTTGTACCTACATGAACATTTTATCCAAAGCATATGCGACTTAATCAAATGCAATCCAGGGTCTTAGCAGTGGAAGCTCGGTGGTGCTGGGGCTTGAACTTATGATTTTCGGTGGTATGTCAGTCCAACACTTTACACAGAGCTACCAAGTTCCCACTCTGTGTATGTGTGTGTTGGGGGTGGGAGACAACCACATAACTGATGATGATTGGCTTAGGTAGATTAAATGTACATTGCCAATCAGAGAAAAGTACGGATGTTCATGCACAAAAGCATGCACATTCACACACCCCAACATGTGCCGCATGTAATCACTTACTACCTAAATATGTACTGCATTTAAATACGTGCATACTTTTCTGTCTGAAGTATGTTTTGTATAGTTTGGTTAAGGTAACAACTCGGCCGTACTACAGGATCTTAAGTCCAACGAGTTTTAAGTGAGCTTTCTTAAACTGGAACTAAAAACATTACTTCCTTTGTTGGGGTGAAAAAGCAAAACTGTTTACATAATGTGTAACTTGACTGGGAGGAAAGAGTCTCTCCATGTCTGTGGCAAGTAAGTCTAATCTAATGCAGCACCTCAAATCGTCACATGACACCACAACATTGAAATAGTGTCTATTATTGTACAATGCTTTATAATAATCATTTATTCTATTTAGTGTCTATTTCATTCATTTAACCTATTTAATATTGGGGGCATCCAAGTGCCATGTTTAAAATCTTCCCAGTAGTTACTTTCTGTGGTATTTAATTACTTTTATAATAATGTAACTCAGTCATTAACTCAGTTACTATTTGTGAGAAGTAACTAGATAACTAATGACTTTTTAAAGTAACCCACACAACACTTATACTTTACAGTTGATTAGTTATTACATTTTTACATTTTCCATTCTATCTTGGTTTGTATACGTCACAAAAATTACAAAAAAATAACTATCAGAAAAGAGCATATCGCAATATTATATAAAATTGTATACTAAAATCTGACTAAAAACTTTTTCAGTGCACAGGCCTATCAAAAGCCTTAAATTTACTTATGTATTGTAAACAGTATATGCAGTAGATACATAGCACATGTTTATACATGTTTTCATCTTAATTACTGTAATAAACATAGTTTATTTGGCCTGTTATATTTGACATATTTTATTTAATTTTATTTCTATTTGAAGAAATGCTGCTTTTTACTTGCACTTGATTAAAAAGACCATTCAGGTAACTTCATAAAAAACATGTTTTATTCTGTGTATATGTGAAAGTATACTACAAAAATAGAAAGCAAATTAGAACGCGTGAGACAGACGGAGACTTTGTGGTCTCTTGCTCAGTGTAAATACATTTGAGCGTGTGTGGTTATTTGCGTTATCTGAGACTGGCTATTAAAATCTACGGACGGGAAGTAGAGGATACTGTGACCTGGATAACACGCTAGTTAGTTTGTGTATCAGATCGCACCACACATACACACACAGAGATACACACTGACAAGAACAGCTGGCTTGAGCTTAGTTACAGTTTAAAAAAAATCTGAATTGATGAGAAAGTAGAGCTTAAGGTGCTTCCGTTTAAACACAGTGTCTCCTTACAGAGATGTAACTGAGATAAATGTTTAGTGTGTACACTGTATGCTAAATCTCTGCTTCAAATCTCTGTGAAGCTGCGGTCAACGGTGCTGGTTGGTTTATTTTTCCATCCATTAATAAATGCCTGGTTTGTTATTAATTTGTTCGTTCAAAGGATGTGAGGTCAAATCCCATCACTACAAAGCTGTTTCTGCTGTGCCCTTTAACAGAGCGCTTAACCCTTGACAGAACCAATGTACAAATTAAAATGTCTTGGTGTGTAAGTTGCTCTGGGGTGACACCGCTGTTTAGTAGGCAGCCCTGTGTATGTGTGGAGCTTCAATACTTCTCTTCAGGTACCTCACCTTAGGATGACTGCTATGTCGAAATCATCTGTGAGGTGTGTGAGTGATTGTGCCCTGTAATTGTGCTGTGTCCAGAGCGTTCCCCTTGCCTTTTACCCTAAGTCTTCTTTAACAAGCTCCAGTGGTGCTGGCTAGTTTATGCTGGTTTATACCATTTCCTACTGAATACCGGTGTTTATTTTTGAAATGAGATGAATTTTTTACTGCAATACTGGTGTAAGTCGCTCAATTTTTGGGGCCAATTTAATAATTTAATACCGCATCCCGTTTTGTAAAAATATGTGACTAGTTTGTTCCGCATTTTCGAGCTGTGAAGCATTCATGCAATACATCCTATCCCTATTTTTTCTCGCATTGGCTAATACTCGTATCAGTTTGATGGCGGAGGAAGCAGTTTAATGGAGGAGGAAGCTCCATTTCAAAACAGGAAGAAAGGAGAATGCAAAATCAGCAAAAATTAGTTATCAATTCAACTTCACAATTATTAAACTTACCAATGCATAAGGTTTCAAATGCAGGAAATTGACCAGAAAGCTGCTTTTATTAATAGCGGTTTTGAAAGCGATGTCCAAAATTGCATGCTGATGTATTCAGAAAGTCTGCTTTATCACAGAATGGTGTAAAAAGTGATGTTTGGCCTGTTTCTTTGTCGTGTGTTGCATGTCGAGTATTCTAATGCAAAGGCTCTCATCACCTCTAGCTCTGCCTGTATCATTCCCCCAGCATGCTGCTTTTTTCTCTACGTTAAAGTAACGTTGGTTAAAGCAAGGATCAACTACTGTTGCAATGCAGTACAGAGAATTTGAGTCAACACCATGGTCTGTTTCAGACTCTTTAGTGCTGTGATCAAGGAAAGTGCTAATTTTTGCCATGATTGTAATTTCCTAGTGCTGTGATTTACAGTCAGAAAATGCCAAATGCTGTAAAGGTGCTCATGGTTTTCTACAAGAATCTTTTAGCAAGTAACAATTCAAATATCCTGCAATATCAGGATATTTAATTAAGATAGGAAATAGTTCTTAATATTTACATACAGAAGGGCTTAATAATGCTCACAGTGGGCTTGATGGGAAAAAAGCACTTATAGTGGAAAGAGGTGTGATTTTTTTCATAAAATACTGTAGAAAGTTGGGTTTAATAGATGAACTGAATTGAAAAGTTCAGGTATGTTTCACTCAACCGTGTGAACAGAATCCACGATTTATTCCCAGCTGCCCAGTGAGATAAGTTGTACAGATAGAACTACCTTCCAAATTACATTTATACATTCGACTTAACTGCAAATACATTAGAGCCCAGAAATGCATTTCCTAAACAATTAATTTAACTTGCCAAATATGCTAAACACTATTTCGCTAATCAACAACAATGGGCTAGTTATCTTTAGTTAGCTAGCTTGATTAGACAAATACTGTTAAGGTTTTTGTAGTTGCTAGGTTTGATAACTAGCTCGCTCATGTTTTTAGCTGTGTAGTTAGCTATGTAGCCAAGAACCCTTTATTAAAATTAGCATTATTCTAAACTGTAGCAGCGCTTAGGCATGTTTAAAGGAAACTGTGCTGTGGTGAAAAATATCCTGTTCCATATATGGTCATTTGCGTGACAGGAAAGGGAACTGGAGATGTGATGTGGCTATTAGCGAGAATGTCTTTTACTAATCATAATAATTATGAAATGAAATGTAAAATTAACAGCTATGTAATTGAACAAAACAAGCTGTCCCTTCACATTAAAAAAAATTTAAACAGCATCTTTACAAGCAGAATTCAAATGCCACAGCTTTATCGGCCTGTCTTTATCTTCATCATGGATATATGTTTGATCACCAAAGACAAGAACTCTAAAACCACATAATGTCACCCTCTGCCAACAAACTACTACTATACCGAAAAATGCTTGTTCAGATACTCTATGATTATATTTGGCCACTGAAGTCCAGTTCTGATTTACATTCAGCAGGGGTGGGCAATCCCGGTCCTCAGAGGTCCTGCAGAGTTTAGCTCCAACCCTAATTAAACACACCTAAACCAACTAATCAAGATCTTGCTAGGTACACTTGAAACTTATAGGTCAGTGTGTTGAGGCAAGTTGGACACCAGCCCTTCAGGACCGAGATTACCCACCGCTGTTCTATAGGAATGCACCTTTATTCATCCAACGTGTGAAACATGGAATCGTACCAGACTGCCGAAGGATGTCAGAGTCATGCCAACCCTCACAACCACTTTGCTCTCTGGTGTTTTTGCCGGCCGCACTTTCAGATTGTAAGAAGAGAAAAGTGTCTTCAGAAGCTGATTCTCTTCATCTGTGCTCTCTGTGGGAAAACATAAAAAATGTAGTTCTCTGCAACATTTTGTTATAAAAATACACAATAAGTAAAAACAAAAACCCTGTGTCTTTTATTAAAATCCTACTCTCTGTAAAGATGACGAGCCGGTTGTTGTTATGCATTACTCCTGTTTCCCTGTTTCTGAAGGTTAGTAGCATTTATAAGCAGCAGCTTCACCCCTGCCACATCCATCAAATCTCTCAAAGCAGCGGCCCTCCAGGATCCACTCTGACAAGAACAAATGACATCACCACCCCACACCACACGGCCATTAGCAGCCGCCAAGACAGCCTGGTGTTCAATCCTGGCACATGACGGATACCTTTGACAGCTTCTGTTTTGGAAATGTACAGGGCAAATGTCCTTATAACTTGGAGGTGCTTGGACTAAACTGTAAATTTATGTCTAAATAAACACTGGCGGTTTAGCTTTTACACAGTGTGTATGTACTAGAGCAGCAATTAGAACTTAAAAATGAGGAAAAAACTGTTCACTGTACTTATAACGCAGATTTGGCTGGTTAACTGTTTTTGTCTTTAAGTGTATTCTAACAAAAACCTTTTATGTAACCCTCTATGTAAAACTGGAATCCATCTATAAGGTATCTATTTATTATCTTTGACGATTATACTAAACAAGATTACCAGTAATCTGGTCTCCATCCTAAGAGACTTGGGCCACAATGTGGACGACACACCTCACAGGGTGCAAACTCATCTCAGGGTACAATCACACACATATTCGCACAATACAAGCAATTTAATCAGTTATGTCAAATCAAACCTGCTAACCATTGTGCTACAGTTTTCCCAATGGGTACCATAACTTATATTTTTGCATTTATTTATTCATTTTATGGCAGAAGTGGTAGTTAACTAGTTAAAGTTTTGGTCTGCTAATTGGAAGATCAGGGTTCGATTTCCAGCAGCACCAAGCTGCCACCGCTGGGCCCCTGAGCAAAGCCTCTAACCCCCAATTGCTCAGTTGTATAAAATAGATGTATAAAATGGAAGTTGCTATTGATAAGGGAGTCTTCCAAATTCCAGAAATGTAAGTAATGTAAGTCATTTATTTATTATTCCCCTGTATTTATCTTATCCTGTCCAAAGTTTACATGAAATATTTTAAATATAGTTAAGTGAATTAGGTCTGAATCTGAAGTAGGAGCTTTTCTATCAGATGATGATATGTGTAGACTATATTACTGTAGGAGAGAAAGGAAAATATGTTTATCTAAAATTTTCATTTCGGTGCAATAAAAATATCTCAGCAACTTTGATATTTTTGAAGGTGATGTGTGTGTTAGTGCTGTGTTACAGCCTAAAACAAACTCAGAACAAACGACAGTAAACACTGATAGGATTGTTCAAAAAAACTAAGTAAGAAAATAAGCTCGAATTACCATCATAGGCGTTTTAGATTAACTAGATTACCTAAAATAAAGTTTTATTTAACTTTTCTAACTATTGCAGGACGACAAGACAGCAATACACGCGTAAAACCATAAGCCTAATAACAAATTTAAATCTTTTTACGCATTAGACGCTCTGAGGCGCTGAACATAAATAAACACGCAAACACACACACACACACTGACCGCAGCGTCCTGCGTCTTGGCCGTATATTAGTACATTTTTGAGCGTTTGTTGTCCTCCTACCTCCAATTACGCACAGACTGAACAAGCAGAAGGTCAGCAGGAACCATTCCCAGGCCTTCATCCTTACTCAAGCGTCCAAACTTTAGTAATATATGTTCATATAAACACGGGTTCGTGTTTAGGAAATGTCCTGTTTCCTTTTCGGGACTGAGCTCGTCTTTATCAGCCGCTGCGCTGGCGCACTGAAGCGCTCGGGTTACAGCCGCACAGTTTGCACACCCGCTACAACACACACACACACACATACACACGTCAATATTTTCAGATTTTACCATATTACACTGACAAAGGTTTAAACTTGAACTTTAACTTGTCTTCCTGGGGAACCCTTATGGAGTGAGATTAGTCTCAGTAATAATTCACGCTAAAGACAAATGAGCATCCCAATTTACAAGCATGAAACTTAAATCACGGGCAGAAAAATATATAGTTTTTAATTTTAATTTTAATTCAATTGGTGCCTAAAGAATAAAAAATATGTTTCTACAAAAAAAAAGATCTCTGGGGGCCCCAACATTGCGTGGGGGCTTATAATCGTCCTAACTCCTCACATAAAAAATACTTTAAGATTTACTACAGTAAGGTGTGGTAAATTATATTATAATGAAGTATATTATAGAATTTACTACATTTTATGTAACAGACTAAACTGTACTGAATACTGTAGTATACTTTACAAGTTGCTTTAAAACTAGTATAAAACTAATATTTGGTATACTGTAAACACTACAGTATTTACCACAGGAAATTTTACCACGTGTTCAAAAGTTACTCTACAACAGGGGTGTCTAAATTCAGTGCTGGAGGTCCGGTGTCCTGCAGAGTTTAACTCTAACTTGCCTCAACACACCTACCTGTAAGTTACACCCCTGCTTTACAATATTCACAAATAACAAAATTAGAACATATATATTTATATACTTATATGTTTTATGAATATATATTTTTATATACATATAAAATATACATATCCACACGGCAGGAGATTTAAGGGGCAGTGGTGGCTCAAATGGTTATGGTGCTGCATTGCTGGTCTGAAGACCAGAAACACATGGGTTTAACCCTTACCGTTGGTAAGCCAACCCCTGTTGGGTCCTTGAGCACAACCCTTCCTGCTCCAGGGGCGCTGTATCATCTCTGACCCCAACCTAGTAAGATGGGATATGCAAAAAACACTGCATTTCATATTCAATAAAGTTGAATGATTGTTTATTTATTTATTTTTAATTTATGAGTTTATCGTCACTGTGAATGTGCAAATCGGCATTTGTGTGTGAATCGCTCTGGATTTGTATGTGTGTATTTTTGAGACGTTCCAGACGCCGCACTTCGCCCAAGTGGGTCACTCCAATTTCTATAGCTAATCAGATGCGAGCTTACATTCAACCAAGCATCTTCTGTGGAGAGCACAGAACTCAAGAAACTCAGCTTTGCACACAACTGACTTAATTGTTGGACATCCCATTTCAGATAAATCCCCTTTGTTGTTATAAAAAGCTTTACACTTCTGCAACAGCTTTCCATTCAATTTGGAAGTGTGACTTACGGCAAGTGAGACGGTCTGGGATCCGGTCAGAGTTTCAGTTCATCCCGAAAATCACAATCAGGGCTCTGTGCAGGACACCAAGTTCTTCTAATTCAAGTAGAACTCACAGTGTCTTCATGGAGATCAGGGGCTTTGTGGACAGGGGTATTGTCATGTTCAGGTCTTTTAATTTCAGTGTCGTGTGAGCTTGAGCAAATATGCAACATTATGTAATTACAGTAAAGGATAGACAAGTAAAAGTGTGAAAGATTTCTGCTAAAGACGTGCTGGAAACATTTTCAGGAAACTTTAACTGGAGCTGGAAGCAGTTAACTCATTAGAAGTGCAGACTTAATTTGCAAAACTTTTTCTCACTACCTACTAAAAGGTCATGCAAAGTTATTCGACAGGCTAAGATGTTTATAAATGTAAATAATCTTTTTAAAAGATTGCAAATTGAATTCTGTATAATGAGACATCAGTACAGGGGATGATTTGATTGGGTTACAGTTGGTCTTGATTTTGTTGTTAGAATTAAATTGTATATCAAGAGAATTATGGGTCTGTATATAACACCTAGGCAGACACACATTCAGTTTTCCTGTGTTATTTATTTAATCAAATGAATGTCCTGCCGTTACTCAACTTTAACAAAAAAAGTAGATAATTATAGTTAACCCATGGGTAACAAACCCTGACCTTCTATTTTCTCTAGAGTAATATAACAGCATTATG
The DNA here is from genome assembly GCA_005784505.1 of Bagarius yarrelli. Classification (NCBI taxonomy): domain Eukaryota; kingdom Metazoa; phylum Chordata; class Actinopteri; order Siluriformes; family Sisoridae; genus Bagarius; species Bagarius yarrelli. The sequence goes on from VCAZ01000053.1 coordinate 2,434,536, forward strand.
GCATGAATAATATCACAGTATAGCTAAACACAAATAATACTCCTGGACACGATTTTACAATCATACAAATATATTAGTTTTATTCAATAATATCCAATAATATGTCTTCCTCAGACTTTGTGTAAGTTATTATAGAAATAGATACAGATTCTATTGCAAATGCAGGGCTGAGTATGGATGGGGAGGGTAGAATGAATGGGGTCACGTTGACTTATTAAATAGCAATCTTCTTTTAATGTGTCCAGTAAATGTCGGCTCATGCATGCTTTTAGAGTATGGTTACTTTCATGATTCTTCTTTCCTGTCGTTTTATTCAGGCGTCAAAGTCTCTCAGTATGTGTCCTTGAAACCTCCTGTAACAGTCCATAGTTATGTTTTTGGTGCCATGATGCTTGGCTTTTTGTTGTTTTGGTGAAACCAATCCTCCACACGACTTCACCTGGATTGTCCTTTTCTTTTTTTTTTTCTTTTTATAAAAAATAGCTTCATTGGAAGACTGTTTGTTGAACTGTCTTGGTTTGGAAGACCAGAAAAAAAAACAGGGTTCATTTTTAAAATCATTTTTTGGAAGACTTCTTTACAGTAATCTATCCAAGCAGAGTAGGTCACACACACACATGGCTATAAGGTGTGTGTGTGTGTGTGTGTATTAATAAGGAGAGTAATAACCAAAACATGCAGTCCATATTGCTGCAGAAGTTCAAGGTGAATTACTGGCAAAGGTAAAACGCCGTGAGCTCAGTCACCGATTGAAATGTGTGGGCTGCTGTTCAGGAAGTCTTGTTTAATTCAATCTTTGACTGTATAGGTTCTAGATTACAGTCTAAATTTCCATTTCCCCAGAAAAAGGCATGAATCACAGACATTGCAAGATGAGTCACGATGCAGAGGCGTATGCTTACATCATCTCAGGAGAAATCCAGTCTTAATTAGCCCTCCATCAAAAAAGCAAAAAAAAAAGGCTTATCAGTGACACGTCACATAGAGACACAAGCGAGGCCAGTAAACACTCGAATGGCTTTAGAACAAATAAACAATAAACATCATCTAAAATCCAGCACTTCCTTATAATATTAATTCATTAATAAATCATTAATTATTTAATGTTGCAATTACAAAATAATTCATTAAACAACAGAAAAGGCACAAAAGCACATAGACTTTCACTGGCATTGAGGAAGCCTGATTTCCGATGTCCTCAATCCTACATGCGTGTCACATACTTAACCTATTCCTGATTCAACAGTGTTACATGGCCTGTATTTGCATATTGGAACCTGATAGGCTTGTATATTTGATGACACACCACTTTAAACATCCCAATATTCGTTCAATTTATCAGCACTGGACACAATAATCTGAGAAGTAAACAAAAACTAAATCTTTTAAACATGGAGGGTCGCTGTCCTCCTGCATCCACAAAACTGCAGCTCAACATAAAGCAGGGAAAGAGAGGAAAGTTTCCAGAAAAGGAAACCGGAGCGTGTAATATTTACTGTAGCGCCAGAGAGGAAAGCCACCGCTTGGGGGGAACCACCGTTTAGTTGGACCGTGTGAGGAAGGGCTGGGTTTTTCTCTCTTTCTTTTTTTTTTTAAATCCTTTCTGCTGCATTGCAGATGCAGGGATTGGCCTACACCTCAAACACACACACACACACACACACACCCACACACATTCACAGTAAGCAACACTGCTTCACCAATCATCGCTTAGATTGATCATGCTTCTTCTCATTAAATCTGTCTATAGGTTTGTCTTTTAAAACTCTACAGTACATGCCTTATTTATCAGACTTTTTTATCCTTTCTCTTTGTCACACACTTACATGGACACACACATAATACATAATAGTTAGCGACTCTGTTATATGCACCCTTTTTATGACACTCATTTTTCAATGACATAAAAACAGAAGGAAGACAGTAGGTGGAAAACAGAGAACACAAACACACCATAATAATAATTAATGGATGTAAAAGAGTTATGATTAATGAGGCAATACATTCGATTAAAATATATGCAGGATTCTAATAAAGCACAGGAGAAAGTGGATATTATAAAGTAATCAAAAACACACATTATCATGAATTTTATAAATAAACAGGCAAAAAGAAAAAATATAATACTACCACATCTTTTTTTGGGTAAGTATCACTGCAAAGTAACTTTTAAAAACTAATATTAACTCAACCTAATAAAATTTTACCACAAATGTTATGTCAAAAATGTGGAAAACCCTGCATATAAGAAGAAGCTGTATATCACGACACCTATACTGCCTAAATGTTCTCATTCTGCATTTGATGTACAGTAAATTTCACCTACAAAGCTGTGACCGGTGTAAGTCTACCTCTAAGTCTAACGGTGTATATTAACTCCTTGCTTCTTTTCCCCAGCAGGTTATTGCAGATGCCACAGCATCATTTTATCATAATGATCTGTAAAACGATCTGGAAGCCGCATGGATGGGTTTTTTTATTTTTGTCCCCAGGAGAGTTTAAAGATTAACTTTGGTGTATTTAGGTGTCATTTTCTGTGTAGATTTCCATCAGTCTAGCTTTAGATCCGAGTTAGCACACTTTGTCTGCACTTCTACGGTCATAAACCGGATAAAACCATTACTAGTTGTATAGATGAGCGTTTTGGAGGTTTTGGGAAGGACGTAATTTCTTCACAAACGTATTTAGAGTAAAAGACAAAGTGCAGGGCTGGTAAAGTCTTTTGGCACAAATTAAGATAATGATTAATTACATTGCATGAAAACAATAATTAAATTTTTACATTTTTATGAATATTTTTGGTAAAGCATTAACCAAGTCAATATTATTAGGATCTAAATTTTATGAGATTTGCTTAAACAGTGACTATCAGGCAGTACTGAGGATTTTAACTGAACAGCCTTTAAGTCACAAGTTTTTTTTTTTGCTCTCTGTTCACTCTTTCTTTTAAAATATTTACAGTAAGTATAAATAATTGACCATAAAATTGTATTAATAAAGTACAAACTAAAGAATGAAGGAAGATTTATTTCCTTTCTAATCTTTAACAGCCATGTGCTTTTTGATTTTATGGTAAAATTTAATAAAATATTTAAATAACAGGTTATTATTATAGTTTTTCTCTATCATTTTTCACCATCACTGCTGCACAGTTTGTCCCAAAAGACTTTCAGTTCATAGATTTCATGATTTTCGATTTACCTGTTCACTAATGAAACCTGGCTTTCATTTCACTAGAATAATGTAATAGAATTTCTCATTTTGTTTTGTTTTTATCTAAAATGTTTACCTTAAATTTATCCAACTGAGCAATTGAGGGTTAAGGGTCTTGCTCAGAAATCCAGCAGTGGTAACTTAGTTCTTGATCTTCTAATCAGCAAAACTACTTAGCTACCACTTCTTCCACATAAATACATGACGATGTAGTTGAAAAAGCAGCAGTTTAGCGGATTTAACACACTCGAAAGATTCTGAGGTTATAAAACAGGAAGAAACAACGGGAAAATTATTTTCAGAGCATCCAAAGAAAAAAACTTTAATCAATCTGTTTTCAACTTTGTGTCAAAAAAAAACCACTATCTGACTATTTTTTTTACTAAAACTGAGGTGGGCCTTAAATTATTAATTGATTTTATGCTTTACAATTACAGAATTCTATTAAAAAAAGATTATAATCATCTGCATCCAGTTCCAAATCAGACAAAGACACTATTAAATCAGTGTCTATGCGAATGCACATACACAGACTACACTTCCATCACCACCAAGTTAACGCAGAATTTAAGTTCCACCGAATGACTGTGAAATTTGGCAGTTATGCAAATGGAAGCACTCTGTGCATCAAGGGGGAAAAGGTAATTGGCTTTCGCTGCAGGTCTATTCTAACACAAACTGTTCAGACTCTACAAGCTAAAAATGCCATTACCTAAAAATAACCAAACTATTCAGTATTCAGTATTTAGACATAGAGCAAAACAAAGACCTCAACAACACAATACATTATCTCATCTGTTCCTACTCTCTTATAACAAAAACTTCAGATGTCTCATTTTTAAGCTCTTTTTCAAAAAAAAAAAAATATCAAAGAATCTCACGTAAAACATGCAGACATACAATTACACTGAACAAAAGCAGTTCAACCGGCTTTCATTTAGCAACTAGCTAGTTTCTCTGATTCTTCCTCCACGGTAAACAGACAGTAGGACGGGTGCTTTTGTTTATCTTAAAGTTTTTCGAAATTCCACCACAATGATGGTGCGTGCAGCATAATTAGCATAAATGAATCTCAGCTAGTTACGTAGCCTAATATCATCTGTTTATCTTCTCTGTAATTGGCTGCGGTTAAAATCAGCCCTGGTTTTTAAAATGGCCTGATTTGTGAAAGTGGATGCAAATAAGCGAGCTCTGCCTTGCTCACATGAGACGATGGGGTAAGAGGGAGTATGAGAAAGGAGAAGAACAATTTAACAGCGTAATTGAAGTCATTAATTAGACCAGGCCACTAGGTCTTAATCAGTCTTAACCTTCAAAGCATCTTCCTTTTTTTTATGTCTTGAGCAGTCTTTTAGTATTACTATCAGGAAATGTGTTTTAAATGAAGAGAATAGAAGAGTGATAAACTGCAGCAATTAGGAATGTCTGTGTATTTTATGGATGAAACTAGCCCTTCGGATTGGAAGTTTTGTTTTGTATTGAAACGTTACATCGTGAAGCTTGTAGAGCTATCAAAAAAAACATGGTTACAAATTCCAAAGTGAACTTTGATGCCTGTCCTTTGATTTTAAGTGCAATAAATAAATGCTAGTGATTTGTTATCTTTCCATCACATTACTACTTAAATTATTACTACATAATTTCCCTCTTTCCGCAGTTAGAGAAAATGATTGCAATGATCTAAACAGCAAAACTGCTGTATTGGCTTCATCTCTGTTGTCTAAACGTAACATCTGTCCTGGATGGGTGATTTCCAGTGGAACGTCAGGAAGATCGGCACATGTTTACTGATTAGGGATTGATGTTTGTGGACATTGGGAGTAGATCATGCTTATGCTTTAAAAGCCCTGCTGGGACAACAAGTAAAAATTAATCATCAGAAACATCGTTTAGGAAAAAAAGTCACTAAAATATGACATTAAAGATGATTGTTAGTGAAAAAAAGTTTGGTTGTTTTTCTTCAAATAATCGCTTTCAGTCAAATGGTGATTACGTTCATCCAGAGTAACTTCCTTTTTTTTCCTCCATGCATTATTTAAATATACTAAATTGAGCAATCGAGGGTTAAGGGCCCTCGGGGGCCAAGAAGTGGCAGCTTAGTGGTGCTAGAAATTGAACCTCTGATCTTCTGATCAGCAGTCTAATACCTTAACCACTAAGCTACCAGTTACATTTTATACATTTACAATATTTAGCAGATGACCTTACCCAGAGTGACTTACAGTTATCCTTTTATACAACTGAGCCATTGAGAGGTTAAGGGTCTTGCTCAGGGGCCCAGCGGTGGCTGCTTGGTGGTGCTGGGAATTGAACCCCAATCATCAAAATGAGCAGTCCAACACCTCAACCACTGTGCTATCACTTTCCCCACACTGTTACATGACGATGTAGTTGAAAAAGCAGCAAAAGGGTTAGGGTTTAGCGAATAAAACAGACAAGAAAAGATATGAGGTTATAAAACAGGAAAAACGACAGGAATATTATTCCCAGAGCATCCAGAGAGAAAAAAAAACAATCAAAGCAAAATAAAGCGATAATGTACTTCTGCCACCTCGGTTATGAGGGACCTCTTACACATACACACACTTTCATCAGTTTTCAGGTTATTATTGTGTTATACTGTGTATATGGGCAGAGAATGCGTTTTACCTTCTTGGAGTGTATAGTGTAATATAACATTATCATACAGGAAACAGAGAATGTATTACTCCGGTGTGTGTTCCTTTTTTTCTATTAAATTTCTTTCTGTGTGTGTTTGCGTGTGTGTTTATCTGTGAGCCTCACACATGAGTGTCTTAATGGTACCCTGGAGTACATGCTGGGTTTTTCCTGTGCTGTGGAGTGGAAAATTGACTCTATGTCACAAACTAATCAAACAGCAGAGGTGAAGAGATTACACTCAGCTTAGAGACACAGGAAGGCCACTGCGCAGGATGCGCAGCACAACGACACGAACAGATGCTTCCAAAATAGTACAGCCAAATGTCAGAATTTGTCTGTGTCTAAAGATGGACAAAAAAAAGACGAAAAAAAAAGTGGGGACTGATTGGTGTCACAGCTCATTTTCTCTCTCAAGACATACACCCTGAATAAGTCAGGGTTCTTATTGCTTAAAAAAATTCCTCAGGTTTAAACAGAAGGGGGTAGGGTTCATTAAGCTCCTGCATCATGGTAATGGCATCGATAAAAGGTCTGCACTGACTGTTTTTCTCATGCCCATATTCTTGGCATGATAGAATACGCTCCAGTCTTATCTCCTCCAGTTGCTAGGAGGCGCTAGTTTTCGGAGGCAGCTTGTCTTTCTTGTCATCATTGCTGACAGGAGTGTCTGAAGTTTTGGCTGTTTTCCGTGGTGGGCTCTGCTCACCGATGTCATGCAGCGAAGGCTCCCTGTACATGGCCACTGCACACACACACAATTAAATTACTCTCACATAAACATCAATTCATTTTAAAATAACTGACAATAGCAATAGTATTTTTATTGTTTTAATAATTTAAAGGTGTATATAATAATAATAATGATATAATAATAATAATAATAATAATAATAGTCATGACAAATTGTCATGTGATTTTGCTTCAACAGATCATGTAATAACAAAATGGCAGAAAGTGACCGCTATGTTTTGTGGACGATGTCTAAACATTTTAAAAAGTTATATGTAAGAATGTGAAGCCTATTTTTTATTGAAAAAACATCAACAGAACATGCAAATAAATTTTTTTTATTTTTATATTTGGGTGCTATTTTTCCACAAGACATTTGTTTAATCTACATTTTTAGATCGAAATATAGCTAATGTGTGTGTTCGTGTGTGTATATGTAGTTCCTTTGTATATAAATAAATACATACAAGTACGTATCAAAAAGTTTCAAGATTCACCAACAGATGGCAGCACAAGGCTGCATACACAATAACGAGGAGCACAGTTTTACGTGCAGCCTCGTGCTGCCATCTGTTAGTGAGTCTTGAAACTTTTTGATACATCCGTTGTATATTTATCTATACAGGGTGTCCCATAAGTTTCTATACATAGAACAAAAAAAAATTCCTACAAAACATTTTTATTTATATAATATGCTCTACATGACCACCATTATTTTGAAAACACATTTCAATGCGTGTCTTCCACTGCTGAAGAACACGTTTAAGCACAGCTGGAGTTATGCTTGAATTCCTTGAGATGATTTATGTTTTTTTAACTTTTCCTGATACACCATTACCTTAAAATATTTATTTTTCCTATGTATAGAAACTTATATGGGACACCCTGTACATTACTTTTTTTTATTATTTATATAAATTAACTAAAAAGCTAAAAAAGCCTTTCAAACTCGAGTTAATTAGGTTTCATGCAATCATCTCTATTCTGTTGCAAAAAAAAAAAGTTTTAGCATGGCATCAAAACAAATTCATGTTATAATTCCGAAGTATAAGTCGTATTATGTCATAGTCCAAATGTACGAAGCATCACTTATCATAAAATTTTGTGTTTATTGTAAAATATTGAAAGCACTAAGGTGGAAGGACTTGGTTTAAGCCTCTACTTCCTTAATTATTTATCCTATACAGAATTACTGAGAAGCCAAAGTCGATTTCAGGACTCAGTGCACAATAAAACAAACACACAATTTAGAAATGCCAATTAACCTACAATGAATGTTTTTTTTTAAAATGGAGAGGGAATCAGCAATCCTGGAGGAAATCGGCTGAAGCAGGAGGAAGACATGCATACCACTGTACATATACAGTGGGAGAAACTGAGTCCCCATGTGCATTGTACAGAAAACTATTAGACGCCCTTATTCAAAGCAACTAACATTTACCTCTTTAGTACAACTGAAAAATTAGGTTAAGGGCCTTGCTAAGGGGCCCAGCAGTGGCAACTTGGTGGGCTGGGAATTAAAACCTGATGCTGCACTGCACTGCGCTACCACTTCCCTAAGAAACCTCTAAGAAAACTTACAGTTCACTGATTGTATCTTGATCTGAAAAAAAGTTTGCTGTGTCTCGAATTACTCGTACGTCATTAATTTGTTCCGGGGATCAAAAAAAAAAAAAAACCCAGCAAATTTTGTTGTGACATGTTTTTAAATAAGATAAATATACTTATATATAATGAATATTGTATAAATAACAATACAATAGAATGTACTGCAATAAACTGGTTGCATCAAGTATGTAACCAATCGTCACAGGTTCCACTAAACACTTTAGTATAATAAAATAAAGAACGAAAGCAAGCCCTAAAGGGGAAAAATGCATTTACCCACACACACAGAATGAGTGCTGACTTAAAATTACCATGTTCAAACCCAACAAACAGAAACAGTCTGTTACAAGTATAATGTACGGCATTTACCTTGGAGATCAGACTTGCTACTTGCTAATGCACTTGCTAACGCTCGTGTCTGACTAGCTATCATGTGAGACACGGGATGCTGGCCAAATGTGACGGCGTTCACTGTGGCGTTTACTATGCCAACTAGTGGCTCCTAACCCGAATATTAGCTCACAACTCAAAGCAAAACTCGGCAGAGAGACGGCTTGTATCTCTAAAAACTTGTTAGTTGGGACACTCGTAAAGAACAAGATTTTTGGCTTTGAGTTAAAATAATCGCTTTGAGTTTTGCTGTGAGCTAAAATTCGAGCCAGCTTCAGATACCCCACCACTAGCTGGCATAGTGAATGCCACAGTGAGCGCCGTCACATCCGCGTGAGCCAGCATCCCGTGTCTCACACTGTATAAAAGACTTGCAAAAAATAAAGTATACAATCCTGAAAATTAAATGTTATAGCACACCTTCAATGAGTTTTGGCAGGAAGTGAGCAGCGCCTTTTGTCTTTTTGACGCGGTTGCCCTTCATGACCTGGCCATCACGGTTGATGCCGATGTACCAGGCTCGGCCCGACTGCGTCTGCCGGTACAGGATGGACGAGTACGTCACGTAGTAGTTTTCAAACACGCACTCTTTAAACTTACACTCGGGCGTGAAGTGTTCCTGTAAGACAAAAACAAACCCACACACACACACACACACACACACACACTCCAATTGATTACCAATTTGCTTAACCTTTTTCTCATTTCTCTTAATACTGCTTCTGCTCCTGGTTATTCCAATGATTTGGCTTCTGCTAGAGCCCCTAAAATGAAGGTTTTTTATTAATGATATTCATTAAATCTGTAAGAATACTTAAAAAAAAACATTTTCAGCAAGGTGAGAAATACTGTGTATGCTTATATAAGTATATATATATATATATATATATATACACTGTATACGGTATATAAAGATGGAATATTTATTTATTTAAAAAGAAAGTTGAAAAAACAACCTCCTGTGTCACCGTGCTGTAGAGACAGCGCAAGGCATAAGCAAAAGGAGCCTTTATGGACACTAAGGGGAGCCCTTATTGACACTAAGGGGCCCCCAAGAGTACATGAAATGACTGATGATTTCAAAATATATATTATGTTAATGGACAATCAGTTATACAAAAATGCAAAATGTTCAAATACATAAATGAATAAAACTACACAATATTATGTTAACAGGGTAATAAAATAAAAGGGTAAAAACTGGTATGATATAAGCAACGCAGCTACAGCTCTGGGGTGCGGTAGGTGGTTTCATTTATTATAGGATTTGCTAGAATGGTGACCACAAACATTCGGCCATATTGCGTATTAGTTTTTTTGTGGTATGTGTCATAGATTTAACCAATTAATGTGTCTATGATATCTGATACAACAGTATTGATTAAAGTAAGAGTAGTGAGGTAATTTATTATTTACTGCTACTGATGCGAGCAGTGATGCTGATTTAGTGTTACGTTTGACGAGGCTTCTTGATATTCTATGATTTTTTACTTAGTCAGAGGCCAGAAATGGCAAGCTTTACCTACGTTGCGTATTACATACTATAGGTGTGATGATAAGGGCATTATCAAAGATTGCAACCTTAAAACTTCAGCACTGCTCAGAACACTGAGAACATTTTGCTCGGAACACAGAGTCTAAAAAAATCCATCATATTCAATTAATTAACCAGACAAAATGATGCCAAAAAGTCATTCTTGGCTTGCGTAATTGCTTAAATTACTCCACAATGCAGGCATGTACCTTACAGTCACCTCCTGAAGTCACATTCTGCTCTGCTCACACTGGTTTTTTTAAAAAAACAGCAGCTTTTTATTTCAGCCTTTTATTTTTTGAAAATGTCTTTAGAGAAGGACAAGAAAATTATTTTTTTACACCGTTTATTTTATATGGTCAAAAAATTGGACACCATCATCACACCCAGTAGTGTGTCCTTCCCAAACTATTAAAAAAAATAAAATAAAAAAAAATGTAAACGACTTTATTCATCTACAGCACATTGAAATATGTTACATTATATATCCCATCTTAGAAAGTTGGGATTAGAGCACAAGGTCAGCTATGATGCAGCACCCCTGGAACAGGAAGGGTTGGGGGTCTTACTCAGGGACCCAACATGGGGCTTGAACCCAGGTCTTTTTGATCTTCCAATCAACAACGTACCACTTTAACCATTTAAGCCACCACTGCCTTCAAGTAACAGTACATTATTCCTTCACCAGGACTAAGAGGGACTAAGAGACTCAAACACTGTTTCAGCATGGCAATACCCCTGTGCACAAAGTCCATGAGCTTCATAAAGACATGGTATGTTCTGGTTGGTGTGGAGGCACTCGAGTGTCCTACACAGATCCCTGACTCTGACTCAACCTCACTGAACAATATTTTGGATGAACTGAAACACTGATTAAACCTCCTTACCTGACATTAGTGTCAAGCGATCTCACTAATACTATTGTAGCTGAATGAACAAATCCCCCAAAATCTTTATATAAGTAAACTTAGTCTTACACTCTAATTGTTATGGAAACGGAATTAATATTTATTCAGATAATTGCACTCTAAGTGTTTCTATGTGTTGACTACTTGTGAGTTGAATCTAAGTTCAGATGAGTTTGAGATGAATGTCTTCATATTTTTTAAAGCAGAAGGTGAACTTTATTGAAAAAGTGTGGTGTATCCAAGTGTGTACAAAACTATGTGTTACAAAAAAACTGTCAGATTAGCCTTAAGGTCATTCTGCTTCATAGCGTTATAGTATTAATTCTAGACATGTTTGACACACACACATATTTTTTTATCCACTCCTCTTTCAACCCATTCATTCCATCAGCAATACACAGGGCTAATCTTCCCTCTCTGGCTACAAAGCCTTCAACACCACGAATCTGTAAATCCCTGCAAGAAATCAGATCCTGTCAGTAAGCAATGACTTACATCTCACTCTCCTCATCCCTTTTCCTCCTTCTTACCATACTCGCCTATCTCTTTCTTTTTCTCTCCACCTATCTTTCACTTTTCCGTTGCATGTGCTCTCTCCATCTCCACCCCCTGCTGTCACTTTGTAACCTTGTCAAGGAACAAACCAATTTCCAGGATTGATTGGGATCCTTGGTGTGACTGGTGAGTTGAGAAGCTGAATAAGGGGTTCTCTACTATTCATCTATTTTTTTCCCTTTCTTTCTGTCTCAATTAGTTGGAACATGTGCAGTGTCAGCAGAGGGATTAATATGTTATTTAAATGATATGAATATGTTTGACTTATTAAATTACACAATTCATTATTATTATTTTTTTTATTTATTAAATTAGGGAAAGTTTTGTCGAAGAAAAAGCTGTAATCATGCTTAATTTACTAGAATTAGACATTATAAAACATTTCATACTTTCATAAAGTTTCTGTATATAAATCCACTTTAAGCCAAGTGAAAATATTAACAAATTATTAGTCCATCTATTAAGTTTGACCCTCGCTGTAAGACACCTCTGGAAGCCAACAATAAGGTCTTCGGGCCAAGTCAGTCCTCATTTTGTTTAGATTCAGTAATTAAGGAATTAACTGAAGTGATGTTAGGTCTTACAGAGGACATGCAGAGAGAGAGAGGAAGAGAGAGAGAGAGAGAGAGAGAGAGTGAGAGAAATAGTTGTAGGGAGACATAGAAAACAGGTTCTTTGTTAAAACAAAGAGAAAATAGATAACAACAATAAACAACAAATTCAAAAATACATTGAGAGAGAGAGAGGGAAAGTGTGTGTGTGTGTGTGTGTGTGCAGTACTTTAACACCACACGGGCAGAGACTCTCTATTAGGCAGTAATTAGGAGCCTTTGAATAAATGGCAGAGTTCCTGATCTTCCTCTTCCCTTCTCATTAAACACTAAAGAGTCAAGTGTGGCCTGTTACAGCCCAAGCTCCCCTCAGAGACCATCAGTAATGAAGACCCTCTCCTCAATGTGTATGCAAGTATGATGAGCTGATAAAGAGAGAGAGGGAGAGAGATAGAAAGAAAGAGAGAGAGAGAGAGATCATCAGTTCCTGGGGAAGTGCCGAGCATTAACACACTGAGCTCAGTAGGAGCTCGAGGAGAAAAGTGTCTATAGATTGCAGTATGGCAGCAAAATCTGCATTCCTCACTTTACTTCATCCATTTGCTCCTTTTGGACCCGATCCCACTGCTTTCATTCTGTTCATTCGTCATCGCTTTTCTGTCCCTGCTGTCACTCGGTTATCGTTTCTCTCTATCACTGTCTCGCCTTTCACAGCTACATCTCCAGTGTAGGCTGTGCATCATAAGTAGTGCTTTAAAGTATAAAATGTTAGAAAATGTACAGGTTTAATTGGGATTTGATCAAATTCAGTGCCGTGCGATTGTAACATGTTTCTGGTTCCTGGTCTTATGTCAGATCGTGTATCAGACAATAAAGCCTTGCAAAGTGAACCGATTACTAAATTAAAGATTAAATCCTTTTTTTAGGTGTGGAGAAGATCTGTCTATTGTGCAATTGTCTGGAAGGATCTGGAAAAGGATTAAAGGAGCTGGAAAAAGTTGGGAAAAAAGAAACTGTTTTCCTAAACTTAATGCTGTTTCTTTCTAATGCATGTTTGATTCCTGTATTCTTGATTGCATTAGCATCCACGGGCAGTAGGTGGCGATCTCTAACACACAGCTGATGCACCATAAGCCAGCGTTAGCGAGCTACAGACCCCCCCCCCCCCCCGCCACCACCACACACACACTAACACCCTTAAACTGTCTATCATTTTATTTTCTGCTTCACTTTATTCTCACAGTTAAAAATTTCCTCTAATTGGATTTTGGTCATCTGGTGTTGCTGCTGTATTTTACCGTAATGCAGTCAAATGCAGATGGTGAGGTGGTATTGCTGCCCCTGTGTCAGCTAAAGCAGGGCAGCAAGACTCTGACATGCGGGTATGCGTTCTGGAAAAGTTTACATAAGACAGGAATGGATCAGTCATGCGGAGAAAGAGAGAGAGAGAGAGAGAGAGAGAGACCAGAGGCGGAGACAGAGAGAGAAGAAAAGATCAAAAAAACCAAAAAAAAAGGGAAGAAAAGGGGGGAAAAAGAATGGAAAGAAAGAACTAAAAAGGAAAGGAAAAACAAGAGGAGAAAAAAGAAAAACAGGAAAAGAAGTGCAGGTGACAAAAGGAAAGTAAAGATAAGAAATGGAATGGAAAGGAAAGAAAAGAAAAGGTAAGGAAAGAAAAAGGAGTGGAATGGAGAGAAAGGGAAATTAATAAAAATTAAGGGGAGGGAATGGAAAGGTAAAGAAAGGAAAGAAAAGAATCGAAAAGAAAAGAAAAGAAAAGGAAAAAAGAAAAGAAAAGGAAAGGAAAGGAAAGGAAAGGTAAAAAAAAAAGGAAAAGGAAAGGAAAGGAAAAAAGGAGTGGAATGGAGAAGGAATGGAGAGAAAGGGGAAAATTAATAAAAATTAAGGGGGAGGGAATGGAAAGGTAAAGAAAGGAAAAGGAAAAAGAAAAAAGAAAAGAAAAGAAAAGAAAAGGGAAAGAAAAGGAAAGGAAAGAAAACGAAAGTAAATGAAAGCAATGAAGTGAAAATAAAAGGAATGGAAAAGAAAGGAATGGACAAAAAAAAGAAAGGAAAGCAAATAAAGGAGAGGTAAAAACAAAAGTTAAGTAAAAGAACTGGGAAGGTACGGAAAATAAAAGGTTAAGGTGGAGGAAAGAAAGGAGAATAAACAACTAAAAAAGGAAAGGAGAGAGGAGAGGAGAGGAGAGGAGAGGAGGAGGAAATAAAAATGAAAATGAAATAAAAAGTGAGAAAAAGCAGGAAAATGAGAAGTAAAAAAACACTAAAGTAAATTTCAATAAAAAAAAAATGTAAGAAAAGAAAAGAGAAGAATAGTTAGGTAAAATAAGTAAAGTAAAAGAAAAGAAAAGAAATGGAAAATAAGAAAAAAGTTAAGTAATGGAGGGAGAAGTTAAGTAAAAGAAAAGAAAATGGTTCTAGACTGCATTTCCAACCATGCAATGACTGTCGAAATTCAGCCCCTTCATGTCATGAGCACTTACACCTGTTCTGCGTTTCCACTTACCGACTTTCCTATTTTAGTTCTGGTTTCTTGGGGCAAATAAGAACAGGTTAAGTGCATGTGATCATGTGATCTGCATGTAAAAAGTCAGCAAAGGGAGACGAGTTCCTTGTTGTAACATCTGTCACAGATGCAGTTGCATTGCGTATTAGTGTGTTGAGTTGATTGACACCTCTTTAGAGATTACTCGTCTACAAAGATGGGGGAAGAGACAAGGTGTCGTGCTGCACTGATTGGGGAGGAGGATGCCGTTTACAAGCCTGCTGGACCACCGGAGGGCAACTGAGAGACTTTCTGCTCCCATGTTTTAGACCATGTGCTCGATGTTTATTTATGTTGTCTGTGTCTTGTCATGTGAGTCTCCCTGTCTTGTCATTGGTTGATTGGTCCCTCATTGTTTTCAGGTGTTTCTTGTCTAGTTGATTGTTGTTCACCCTAATTAGCTTGTGTATTTTTACACCTGTGTTTCAGTTTGTCTTTTTTCATTTTGCTTTGTTTCTTGTTACAGTCCATGTGTTATTTTTCATGTTCTTTGTCTATGTTTAATGTCCATGTTCCATGTACTATGTCCATGTTTTATGTTCTATGTCTATGATCTATGTCCATGTTCCATGTACTATGTCCATGTTTTATGTCCATTTCCATGATCTATGTCCATGATCCATGTCGATGTTCTATGTCCATGTTCCATGTCTATGTCCATGATCCATGTCGATGTTCTATGTCCATGTTCCATGTCTATGTTCTATGTCTATGTGTCATGTTCTATGTCCATGTTACATGTTCTATGTCCATTTTCCATGTCCATGTTCTATGTGCATGTTGTCCATGTTCTATGTGCATGTTCCATATTCTATGTCCATTTTCCATGTTACATGTTCATTTTCTATATTTATGTTCCTTGTTCTATGTTCTTTTTCTATGCCCATGTTCCATGTCTATGTTCCTTGTTCTATGTCTATGTTCCATGTCCCCTGGTCTGTGGCAGTTATTATAATTAAGCTGTACTGAACATAAAACTTAAAGTTGTTTAAAAACATTTGTAAAAAATAAAGTAAATGTTTTTCTCTCTCACAGCTGGATGAAGTCTTTAATTATCGTCTTAGCTTTGGATAAAACTGAGAACGTGACGGTTGACTGCAGGTCACCATGGAAAATAAAGCAGTCCTGAATGAGCACCTGCATATTTCTCCATCTCTGACCCAGAAACAGCAGGAGAGGGTGTGTGTGTGTGTGTATGTGTGTGTGTCCTCTGCTTTTCACCTTGACTAACGGAACCTACAGGGAGTTTGGGGATTTTCCAAAGAGAGCAAGTGTGCAGTCTCCCCCTCCCTTTCCCCCCTCCCTTCTTTTCTTGCTTGCTTTCTCTCTGTATCTCTCTTTTTCCATCTTCCCTTTAACTTTAACTGTACTTTAACGTTGCTTCCGTTTACCTCTACAGAAGGCTTTACATTTCTCTCCTCTCAATTCTGATAAGTTTTGGGGAGAAATAAAAAAAAAATAGCCTGGATTATGTGTGTGTGTGTGTGTGTGTGTGTGTGTGTGTGTGTGTAGCATGTGTTTGTTGCAGTGTCGGGCAGTGAATTTGGTACCTGGGCCTTCAGTAGGGACTTACCCGACTGATACACCTTTTAATACCACCACCACCATCATGTTGCAATTATAGAAAACATCAATACTATACAAAAACGCAATATGTGTCATTACAGAGAAAGAGACGTACTGAGGGTTAAAACCATTGTTAATAAAGCAAGAAACCCTGTTAAGACTCCAAAACTCTACACTACAAACACAACTGTACAACAATCTAGAGCAGTTCAGAATTAATATTTATTTAATAACATCACAAAAGCATAAAAAATTGTAATAAAATATATAATACATTTAAAGGATGTAAGCCAGTGTTACCGTTACTCCGTTAGCCATTGTGAGCCATTAACGAGTTTTGCTAACCGAACTGGGCTGAAAAAGTTTTACTCTGATTAACCAATCAGAAGACAGAAAATGCTGACATCATTGTACACCAGATAGCGGGCCCCGGGAGGCGTACTTAATAATATTAGCCAATTAGCAATCTGCAACCAAGTTAACCAAGTTACATGGGCAGCACTACTGATTCTGAAGACTCTGGGCAGATTAGATTAACATGGCAGCACATAGAACCTGAAATCTGATTGGACAAAGAATATAACATACACATACACATACTGGAAGCAGTGCAGCAAGAGAAACGCTACGAAATGAAGAGAATAAACTGTTGGTAATAAATTAATACAATTTCCTAACACAAATTTTAGAATTTAGGTTGTAAGTGTAGGCCAGCTTCTGTTAGTTTTTAGGCAGCAGAGAAGACCTTGCTGGCCCTGATTGCACGCTGCTGGCGTGTTCCTATATACCAGTTTATGAGGTCATTTGCAATTGTTAAATATCAGCAGCAACACATTTATTGCCTTGTGTGTGTGTGTGTACGTGTGTATGTGCCACACCAACCACAATAGAGAAGACAATTGCCTAATGCTTGTAAAATCAGTCTTTCTCTCTCTCTCTCTCTTTGTTATACACACACAGACACACACACACACACACACACACACACACACTACAGTCTTTGGCATTATTGATGTGCTGTCCTGTAAGCTGATAAGTCTCCAGCTCAACTTGCCAGTGTCACAGCTGCGCTAAGCCGATACACACAGTGGTGTTTGAATACACATTATAGCTCTTCGACTGCTAACTGCACTGGGACTAAACACTAGAACAAAACATTACTTACACTGTAAAACACTAAATCATCAGAATGAAATGTCTAGCAATCGATCGCTATGTGTGTGTGCCTGTCTGTGTGTGTACTCGTACGCAGTATGTGTGTATGTGCATGAACTGTAATGTGACTGAGAATGTACCCAAATTGCAGCACCCTTGCAATGTCACTGCCGCACACTTAGAAATCTTTCCTCTCTCTTTTGTTATCTCGTTTTCTCTCTCTCTATTCCTTTTTCTCTCTTGCGTTTTTCATCCCTTACTTTGGCCGGTCAAGTGACCTAATGTGATCTTTATCTTACAACCTGCATTTACTGCATATAAATGAAGGAGAAATACCAGGCAGGATAGAGGAAGGTTAAGCGAGAAAAAGAGAGAGAGTTTTGGAATTATATTTTGGAATGAACATTCGTTTATGTGCAGCATCCTTTTTTTTTTAAAGGTTTAAAGGTTGGCATGTTTGTCTCACACCTCTAAATTAGTATTAGGTATCTATAAATTGTAAGAATTTGAGCGAAGTGGTAGCAAAGGGGTTAAGATGCTGGACTGCTATCTGGAAGATTGGGGTTTGATTCTGAGCACCACCGAAGCTGCCATCGTTGGGTCCCTGAGCAAGACCCTTAACCCCAATTGCTTAGATAAATGTAAGTCGCTCTGTGTAAGAGCATCTGCCAAATGCCTTAAATGTACATCTAAATTGGCTATAGTGTGTGTGTGTGCAGTTAAGTATATTCCCACCCTGTACTCAAACTTCAGGTTCTCCACAGCACAGCCCCAAATAGGAAAAATGCCACAAAAAAACGAGTGGATCGATTTTTCTTAATCATTTAAGAAAGTCTGACGTTCCGAGTAGGAAATGTTATCATTTTGCTATAAACAGTATGATTAGCTGTGTCATTTTGTTTCTGTATAATTGCTCATGTTGTCAACTTAGTCATAAAGAAGCTGTGCAGAATCTGCGCTGTTACCCTTTGATTCATTTGTGACCCAGTTTTTGATCCGTGCTTCTTTTTTTTATTTGACTCTTTAGATTCTTTGTCTTTGTAATTGGTTGCCATGCTTGACATTTTGGCTTTCCAAACGGACAGCCTTACCCGAGCGTCCCTTAATCTCGGGTTATTTATTATTACATACAAAGAAACGCTAAAATACCAATAAAAATAAAAACCTGGTAGCAAAATACAGGATTAAATTTAATAACTTGTGTACATGTGGTTGATCAAAAGGATGTGGGTTTAATTTCCAGGACCATCAAGCAGCAACTGCTGGGCCCCTGAGCAAGGCTCTTAACCTTTAACTGCTCAGTTGGATAAAAAATATGAGCTTGTTGCTCTAAATAAGGGCGTCTGCTAAATGCTGTAAATGTAAATTTAATGGTTAATAAGTAACACTTGTACATTCTATAAATTATTAACCACATTTTACAGTGTAATAAACATACATCACACTCAGTTTTCTGCAGTGGTTTCGAAGTAATGCGATCATTAGACCAGATGTTGAATGTGTGGGTTGAGCACAAGCACAGCTTCTTAACATATCAGCAATCATCTTGATTATACATGCTGTTTTTCATCTACTGCAGCTTTCACACACTGCTTTGACTATACTACACTATAAAATAGTGGCTAGTTACATTTATTAAAAATCACAGGCACATTTAAATAAATCTTTTGATTTTTCCTTTTTATACATATAGAAAAATCAAATTATTTGATAAAAACGTTTTTATAAAGGCAAGTCCATATTTCCATGATGTAATCATTTTCTCCAGATATTGCTTTCCTTCGTGTAAGGACCTTCCTTTCTCTGCCCTGAGTAAAGTTAAACACAATCTGGCCTGGATCTGTCAGGCTATCTGAGCACATGGGCACCTGTTTGTGCGTGTATTTGAATATAATCAGTAAGTAATAAGTATGAGTGTGTGCTTTGAATTATAATTCATGCTTTGAATTATTAAAAACTCTCCTATCAGCCTTTTTCCAATAGAGGTATGGGCATGTGGTGTTGGACTACTGATCGGATGATTGTTGCTTTCATTCCCAGCACCACCAAGCTGCCACTGTTGGGCCCCTGACCAAACCCTTAACTCTCAACTGTTCTGTTAGATAAATTGAGATAAATGTATATTCGCTTTGGATATGGGCATCCCAAATACTGTAAATATAAATTACTGGATGTGGATGCTTCTCTATTATTTACCATGGACCTAATTATTGTGGAATAAATCCCGGCTCTGTTGCGTGGGTCTGGTTTTAGATTTACTTAAATCTGCTTAACTCGGCATTTGCTTTCAATTTACTTTATCACAAATGCTCATGAAAACACACTGCAATTCAATGCAAACCCGACCCTATTTTAGACTGACCTATCAGTGCAGAAGCCTGATGATAGTGGACCCACTGGCAAGGATGTTGAAGATTTTCCTTTCACCTAATAGTGGCAGCAGAGAGGATGTGATTTTGCCAAGCAGAATGTGTTTCTGGATTAACATCATTTCTTGATCCCGAATCGACATTTTTAATCAATCAATTATAACCATCCAACCTCAATCCATTTTTTTTATTTTTCCCCATCCTTTTTTTTAAAGAATGTTAATAATCCAGGATCACATCCTACTTGGCAAAATCACGTCCACTGTAGCAGCAGACTGACAATTTAGCTAGCTAAATTGCAGGACCTGTTTATTTTCTTGGACTACACCCGAACAGCTACTAAATGCCAGTTATTCATTTTAAAAAAGGACAAAGTTAATATTTATGATATGCTTTTTTTATTGAGAGTCATAGCAAATGTGTGTGCCTTGTAGGCTGAAAAAAAATAATACTGTGTTCCTTCATTTTGCTTTATGTAATATGGTATTTTGCATAAATTATAACAATTAGTCCTTACAGAATTTGATGTGGTCTAATTATGTTCCATTTAAACCAATTGAGCTTGGAACACTACTGGTCCAGTGTTTCCACTTCCTATTTTATTCTCTTTCTCTCTGTGAGTTTGTGGTCTTTCAGGAGTTCTACTCGGAGCAAAGTTAATAAAATGGGTCAGGTTACAGGGACTGGGACTATTTTTATCAAAAGCCATTTCCAGATTTTTACAGGTAACACCAGCCTGTGAGCACACACCAGTGTCACAGAGCTTTATTATTCAGATTGATATACTTATCAAACATATAGACATTTATATATATATATAGCCTGCAGAAGAACATTATGACCTGTTTTGGCATAGGTGGGGTTCTGGGGTAAAGGTCATTGTGAAATAAATCGAAAATACTTCTGAATAATTACTTTTACCATTAAAACTATATCTATTGGAGTGAAGGTGGTCTTTTTCAACACACATCATATGTTCAAATCCGTAGCCATCTTTAAATCACCATTAAAAACATCTGTTTAGTTCTGCATTTAATAAATGAGCACTGTGATACGTCCCAAGTGACTATAATAATTTATATATTGATACCAATTCATTTTAACACCAATGAAAGATTATAAAGCCGTAGGATAGCCAACACGCAAACACACCCTAAGCTAATATTACCTTTTTTAAGCCACCCAGAACAGTTTCAAAGATTTGCAACTGATGCATTAAGTCCCAACATGCATTAAAGGTTTTAAGTATCATGTGGTGGACCAAACTTTACTATAAAACTTACTATATTTTTTTTGCCTGTGTGCATAATCATTTTGTCCCATGTTAGCACTTCTTTAAAGAAATTGCCTAAATGCATTAAACCCCTAGTAATTATAAATATAATTTATAACTTAATTATAATATGGCCATTTAATAGCATCAGACCTATATTACATCATCTTTGTTACTTTATAGCTGGACGAAGTGAACTAAGGAAATAAAGAAGAGAAAGTTGCCGAGTATGCAGAAGATAAAAAAAAGTGATGTTTCTTTGGCAGAGAGACAGAGTAACCTCTGGTGTCATTAAAACCTCAGCTGAGGTAACATCTTTAGACAGAACTGTGGTCACCCCGCAGTACATTTCCAAAGAGATGTAAAATTGTTGCCAATACATTTTAGAGTTATCCTGGTGGCTTGTGGTAGCACATCTGTGCGTGTGTGCAAAGAGTGGGAGAGAAGGCAGTCGTTTGTGTTTAGGGTCAATACTGACAGCTTCTCCACCATAAAAAAAATAAATACAAATGAGCCTTAGGTTAAATATGATCCAAATAAAAGTACAGACACACAGCATTTCCTGACTGTTTAAAAGAGAAGAAAGATAAGGAGCTCCTTTCCACTATATTCTCTAGGTAGAACCAAGATGACCCATTTCTCACTACGGGAAAGGACCACAGCAGCGAAGAAGAGAAAATCCCACAAAGACGGTGGAAGACTGTCCTCTTTTCTCAATTTGTGAGGAAGAGTTCACCTTGTTTTACTTGCTCTCCAGTCCCCACATTCATATTTCATCCTCTTTTCCTTCTTCGATCTGTTCTACTCTTTTTTCTTTCATGATGCTAAATGACTGAGCACCAAATCTGAAATTGTGATTACCACAAAACAATAAGCAAGCTCAGAAAGAGAAAAAAAACCCTCATTTGCTGTTTCAGAAGACAACAGAGGGAAAACGTATACACACACACACACACACACACACACACACACACAGAAATAGTGCCACCATGCAATCTTTTTATAAAAAAAATCTATTTGCTTTTTTATTTAGGTTAAACAAATAGGCAAAATGTCTTTTCTTATGTTTTATTGCAGTTTAATAACTTTATTGTCTCATACCAAATGAATCGATAGAAAATAGCGGATAAACCTGAATCTCTTGCGGATGCTTTTACTTAACTAGTTGCCCTCACATGGTGCTTCACTAAAGGCAGATACACCTAAAATGGCAATAAGGTCTATAGTTAAAAACACCAATCCAAGTTAAACGCAATAGCTTTAAATTAAGTTACAAAAGACTAACCAGATGACATTTTTGGGAAAAGTTTATATACATTAATTCTATTCTATCAGTAAGAGTTCTTTTGTTTGTTACATAATGTAAAGCACAGGGAAATGATTTCCTATATTCCAGCTTGCGAGAAAGTTGGGGTCAAACTGCAGGATCAGCTATAATATCCTGCCCCTGGAGAAGACAATGGCAGCTCGGCTGTACTAATGTTTAAAATCCAGCTTTTTTGATCAGTAATACAGAATCAAGGAGAAGGTGTATAAGACAGTGGTTCGAGCAGCTGCGTTGTAGGGTTTAGAGGCAGTGGCACTGAGGAAGAGACAGGAGATGTTGAGATTCTCTTTGGGAGTAAAGAGGTTTTAAAAGTATTAGGAACAAGCACATCAGAGGGACGGCTTATGTTGGACGTTTCGGAGGCAGACATGGTTTGGGAATATGCTGATGAGGGAGAGTGCGCACACTAAATTAAAGTGTGTCCAAGTCCATGCAGGATATTAAGAGTTGGGATATACAGTATCATCTCTGCACCACACTTCTAAATGTAGCTTATAATGATGATTAGTTCTGCTTTTAAAGTGTGTATGTTATGAACCCATTTCTGTCTTCAGTGACTGAGAAAGTGTACATAAGGAGATATGTTCCAAGTTGTCTGGGATTTTATTGATTGGTTACATTTATTTTTTTTGCTAATTGGCAGACGCCCTTATCCAGAGCAACTTACATTTATCTCTTTTATCCAGCTGAACGATTAGGGGTTAAGAACCCTGCTTAGGGGCCCAACAGTGGAACCTTTGATTTGCTGGGAATCCAACCCCGGTCTTCCGATTAGCAGTTTTATCTTCTGTTAACCACTGTGCTTTCATCTTCCATTATTACTTGAGACAAACACCAAAAGTATTGGGACGCCTGACCATCATAGTCATATGCTCTTTTTAAAACCCACCCTATTTAGATTAAGTCTTACTCTTACTCCTATAATAACCTCCACACTTCTCAAAAGGCTTGTAGTGATTTGCTTATTCAGCCACAATAGCAGTAGTAAGTGGAGAAAGTGGTAGTTTAGTGATTAAGATGTTGGACTGGTAATCAAAAGGTTGTATGTTCAATTCCCAACAGTCCGCTAACCTAGGCCCCTAACCCTCAACTGCTTAGTTGGATAAAAAAAAAAGGCGATTTGGATATTGGTGTCTGCCGAATGCCAGTGTTCAGTGGTGTTGAGGTCAACGCTGTGTGCAGGTCAATTAATTCCTTTTATGCCACCATAACACACAGTGTCTTTTTGGAGTTCAGGGACATTGTCATGCTAAAACCATGTTAAACCTCTTAGTTCCAGTGAAGAAAACATCCCAATGCCACCGTGAGTACAGACATTCAAGACAACTTAAGGCTTCCAATTTTATGGCAACAGTATGGGGAAGACACAGTAAGTGGTGTGTTAAGTTGTTATATTATGACTGCAGCTAGACTTAAAAGATAAGCCAAAGAAGGGGATAAATGAGGGAGAAGAAGAAGAAAGAAGAAGGCACATGGCACATCCCATAACTGTCAAATTAAAGCATGTGACCAGACACAAAGTCTCACCATGAATCCATCTGTCTTAGTTATTTCTAATATCTGTCACTTTTATTTGTAATATCTATCATACCGACACACCTGTTTAACTGTTAAATATACGGGAGCCAGGATGTGCTTTTCATATTTGAGACAAACATGGTATAACTTTATGATGCTACTGATAGAAGATGAAGTTTTCCCTGAAGGTGTATATAGTCATATACTTGTAGGCTTGTGTGAATTGTCTTCATTAATCAAATCTGCTTAACATTCTTGTGTTTTTTAGTGTTTATTGCAGTGTTTTGTTGGCTCCTGGCTACTCAAATCTATTAATCGAATAATAAAAACGTCTCTATAAATTATTAAACAGCAAATTTATACTAATACCGTTGTTTATTATTTGTTGTCTATAGTTTTTATTGTGACCATATATTCTAGCTGTTGCAGCACTAGAAACTAATTAACAAAAGTTAATTTACATCAAATGGATGTGTAAAGCTCTAAAGAATAATGCATTTGTATTTTTTATTATTTGACATTACTCATCGTTTGTTTTACTAGCAAATTTGTAAAAAAAAAACAATAAAAGAAAAGAAATTCTATGATTGTTGTTATATATATATAAATGATACTAAAACGTACATAAAGGTTGTCGTTCTTTTTCAGGGATGTCCCTGTTTATTTTAGCAAGACAAAGTCAAGTCACATTCTGTGAATGTTACAACAGAATGGCTTTGTAGTACTCGGCCTGTCTGCAGTCCAGACCTGTCGCCCATTGAAAATACGACAACACAGACCCCGACTGTTGAGTAACTGAAGTCATATATTAGGCAAAAATAAAAGAATTACACCTAGAAAGCTTTAACAATTAGTTGTCTTCAAATGCTTATTGAGAGTTAAAGAAAAGATGGTGTAACATAATAGTGAAAAGGGGAGGTGGTAGCTCAGTGGTTAAGGTATTGGACTGGATAAGGGGGTATGACAAATGGCAGAAATGTAAATGTAAAGTACCCCTGTTCCAGCTCAGTGAGGCGTGTTGCAAGCATCAAATTTAAAATGAATCAATATTTGCGAGAGAAAATGAAGTTGACAAATTATTGCATATTTTGTCTTTCTGGTGTTTTTTGTCTTTGTGGTAACTAAGTGATGGTATTAGGTGATGGTATTTTGTTTATATTTACGTTTTCCACAGTATTCCAACATCTTTGGAGGAGGGATAGTGGAAATATTGGTAGGAGGATGTTGGACATGGTGCTGCAGGCAGAAAGCAATGAGGAGGTAGGATATGATGCCAAAGAGGAGGTAGGATATGATTCTGTAAATCAGGACATTCAGTTAGTGAGTTAAGAGTTTGAATAGTGGAGGCTAAGTGGAAGCAGATAATTTGCTGTAGCAAATCAGTGTTTTTTATATAATTGTTACACCATACCAACAGAGGGAGCCCTCACCTGAGTACTAACTGTTTTCGTTCCCTCTTCTTTCTGTTTGATGGCCATATTAGCTTGGCCATGCCAAACAGTCTTGCCAGTTCCACTGCCTTACCGAATGTTCCTATTCTCATGTTTGTTTGCCTCGTGTATGATTTATTGCCTGTTTTCTCAGCTTTTTGGATTATCATTTTGCCTGTTTGCAGATCAAACTGATTGTTGTGTTTCTGACCTGTTTGCCTGTGACCACGATACTAATTTTCGCTTGGCGTCTTCGATTGGCTATTTCTCTTTACAACAGAGCATCTGCACATGGATTTTAACCAGAGTTTAGCCTCATCTCCTTCACAGTGATTTTAATAGAGTGTTAATCGCAATTAATTATGGAATTAAATTTGAGAATTTAATCCCTTTAACTCCTAATTTCCAGCATTGGATCCTTAAGCAGGTTATTTAATAACTCCTGTGAATCTACAGTAGGTGGGAAGGTGTGTAGTTACAGGTGTGAGAAACAGGAGTGTAGACTTGCTGGCAGCTGCAGGAAATGTAGACAGGAACTTCGACACACTCTCTACTCCACTAATTATGTTAAGCAACATTTTGCCTGTTTCTACAACGGAATTGGAAAACTGCCTTTACTGTAAAAACTGGAAAGGAGTGTATTGATCAGGAGCCTTAATTGCCATCATTTGTGGTGTTTACGTGGTTTGTGTTGTTTAATCGAAATCGGTTGTTGTACATTAAAGCTAGCAACACTTTTTTCATGGTTATTTGCATTTCTTTAGCAGCAACATACAGGGAAGTTATTCTGCTATAATCATACACAGTACAAAAAAATGCTAACTAAAAATGCTAACATAGTAACTGTAAATGTAAACACCAGCACAATATTACAGTTAAAATAAACTCATGGCAATAACTTACAGAAGTGTAGAGGTAGCCCTCACTGTTCATGGCAACGTAGCGGCCTGTCTTCGTGCTCTGGATGGCGACAATTCTCAGACCCACAGGAATCAAGTTGAACAGCACTAATGGAGAAAGAAAAAAGTGATACGTCTTATTTAAAAATGCTGCAATCCTAAATCACTTGATGCAGATTTTTAGCTGGCAAAAAAGCATATTTTAAAAAATCAACATGCTGCAGTACTCTAGTGTTCAGACAACAAATCCCGGTCGTAATGTTCAGTTTAAACATCTGATGGCCAATTGTGCCAACCAACTATGGTATTATTTTACTGTGTTAATGGCTAGAACCTACCGTATAAATATTTGGTGCAGATATATAGTTTCTCTGTTGCTACTTTTTAGGCTTATAGTATATGATAAGCCATTCTGTAAATACATTACAACTGATTTTGATATAATATTATGGGTTTTTGGTTGGGGGAAAATCATGGTTTGATTCCCAGCACCACCAAACTGCCACTGCTGGGCCCCTGAGCAAGGGCCCCTTAATCCCCAGTTGCTTAGTTGTATAAAAGAGATAAATGTAACTATTGCTGTCTTTACACTAAATCATAGTAAGATTTTATATAGTACAAAATTGCACATTGCATTAATTTACATAGAACAGTGTGTAAAGAATATTCAGAATGTTCAGCTATAATCTGATCGGGTGGGCAAGACAAACACTTGGGTGGGTTTAGCCCACCCCTGCCCATGCCTAGAGTTTTAGGGATTTTGTGTGTGTTGCATTGATACACTGTTTTCTGTAATCTGTTCTGTGAAGATTCTCACACATACAGTATAATATAGTTGTAATATTAAATTTACTATAGTAATTATTGTAGTTATGTGTTTATTTTACTATAATAAAGTTACTATAACTAGTGTAGTAGAATTACCACGACTAATTACCACATTATTGTAATTTACTCTTTTATATTTACTATAATAAGGTTCAAATACGCTACAGTATTTACTAGTGGAACTTTTACTACATATAGTCACTCTGCAATACTTTATGATCTCATATGAGGTGTTAGTTGAAATGAGTACTTGGCAAAAAAAATAGATACACTAAATAAATAAATAAATACACTGTGTGTCAGCCGGATATACAAAATTGGATAAAAACGGGATAATTTGTAGTATACGCACAACTGATGATAGGCGATGTAGGACTTTGCATAATAACTCAGTTGTTGGTGTCAGTTGTTAAACAGCTGGAAAGATAACTTCTTCCTAGATCACTGCAGGGGGAACAGCATCCAGTGAGTCATCTCTGTCAGATCAGAGCTGCAGCGTGGATACAGGCTTCGCTCCCGAAGTCGTTTAGCTATTCGGAATTATGCAGACTGATGTCCTAAACTGCCCTGGAAAGCCGAGTGATGCACACGGTCAGGGTCATAGGACTGTGTGTGTGTGTGTGTGCGTACAAATATACCCCAGAGACAAGTGGTGTCCTACTCTGTGTCTTTGCTCATTAACAATTAGAGAAGCTCTGTGCAGAGTGACAACCTTCAGGCCCCTCCAGGGGCATCCAGCTGTGCTCACTACACTGAGAAAAAAAGCGGGATCATGTCAGGTAATGTCTCAGGCGGTCTGTCATGTCTCAGTCTTTACCCTGTTACATTATATTGCTGTTATCATGGCTGATCAATGGATGACGTTGTAATTAATATGAATATGTTGTAATTAACAATAACATGTGGTGTAATCAATTTGAGAATGGGTTCCCTATTGAGTCTGGTTCCTCTCCAGGTTTCTCCCTACTTCATCTCAGGGAGTTTTTTCTTGCCACAGTCGCCCCAGGCTTGCTCATTAGGGACAAACCTACACTTTTCACTGTTACTGCATTCTGTGTAAAGCTGCTTTGAGACAATGTCCATTGTTAAAAGCGTTATACAAACAAAATTTAATTGAATTGACTTAACTGATGTGGGGAAGTGGTAGCGCGGTAGTTAAGATATTCGACTGCTAATTGGAAGACCCGTGTTCTATTCCCAGCACCACCAAGCTGCCAGTGATCACGCCCTTGATCAAGGCGCTAAACCCCCAATTTCTTAGTTGTATAAAGGAGATAAATGTAAGTCGCTCTGGAGAAGGGTGTCTGGCAAATGCTGTAAATGTAAACGATCACATTTCCTTTAACAGAATGTAATATTTCCCACCATCTAAAACTCACATCACATCTTATCAGCGGTAAATGGACAAAATTCTCAGCTCGCTGTCCTGCTTTTTTATAATTTAGTAACCACAGTGAGATCTGTCTTTGCTAAAAATGTTATATGAGCTTCCGATTGGTCTGCATATGAGAAGTATAAGCTTGAAGACTAGACTAATGTTTAGAAATCTTCCACTTAAACGAACTGTTTTGTCATTTCTGGATCGCAGTTATATCATGTTAATAACTCTTGTATTATCTTCCCATTAACCCTGTATTTATCCTCCTGATTTAACTTTTCATCCTTTCGATTAAACTGTTAAAAACCCCCATGGAATTAAAAATTATTACCCAATTTTAGGTTACACCATTTTAATACTGAACATTAGTCAAACAGGTCAAATTTTCCCAGAAGACAATAGGAAGGTTAAGTTTAGATGTCCTTTGTTTTTTTTGTATTTTTTTTTTTTTACTTATTTATGATACTTTAATTTTCTCCTTTACAACATCTTGTCTGTTTTTAAAAGTGTTTCTCATTGTCAGGTTCGAAAATCTTCAAGCATGCAAATAGAGCGTGCACACACACACACACACACACACACACACACACACACACACACACACACACACACACAGTCTCAGCTATTTTGTCCTCCCACTTCTCTCATTAGGGCTGTTACATAAGCAGCAGTGTGGAGACTGGACTACCGTGTGCCAGGCACCAGACAGACAGGACACAGTCTGTGATTGAACACCCGTCAGTAAGACACCAGCTGTTCCTCTGCCATGACTGGGCTCCTGGTCTACTCATCCTTCTAAGGACATTTCACACACACACACACACACACACACACACACACACACACACACACACCTGTCTGATTTAACACGAATACAGTAAATATAAACTTAATCACAAGCTATAATGTTATATAATAATCCTTATTGGACAGTTTATTATAATATTTTTTAATAAATTCATTTGAGCCATTCCTCACTATCGATGCTAAATATAGCAATGCTTTTTTTCATCAGTATCTGTGATCAAATTTGTTTTCATGACGCAGCCAATCACGGGCCACGTCAATAATCTCCTCTTAAAAGTATATAAATACATATAAATAGACTGCAATTTTAGTTGTGTTTGGTTAGTGGATTAATATGGACTTAATTGTGTAGTCTGTACAAAGCGAGGTAAGCATTTATACCACATGATAATATTTAAGCTTTTAATATGCTGGAACTAACAGACCCTGAAACACTGTTCCAATGTCCCTGATCTCACTGAACACATGGTGTGAAACTGTAGTAAATACTGTGGTAAACTTTACTAGAGTAAACTAGAAGACTGTGTTATACTGTATTATATTATAGTATTTACTAAAGGATTTAGTTTGTTATAGTATTTACACTCGGTTAATGTTTACGCCGTACTATAGAAAGAACTGTAGTGAACTGATCAACTATATTTTAAAGAGTGGTTCTATGAGGAACAGAGTTGTTAATGGAGGACAGTGTGTTCCAGTGGGAAAGACCAGATTCCCATTTCTAATGGACAGCAATGTCAAATCACTGATTCAGTAAAAGATTTTCAACAATAATAATGGTTTAGTTTTATTAGTTTTAGGGATTTTGTGTGTGTTGCATTGATACACTTTTTGCTGTGATTTGTGCTGTGAAGATTCTCACACATACATTATAATATAGTTGTCGTAAATTTACTATAGTAATTAATGTAGTTATGTGTTTATTTTACTATAGAAAAGTTACTATAACAATTTACCACATTATTATAATTTATTCTAATATATTTACTATATATTGTTTAAAAACACTCCAGTATTTACCACAGGGAATTTTACTATACTATACTGTTCTATAGTAAAGTCACTTTATGTTTAACCGCACTGAACACCCTTGTAATGAACTCGAACACAAACTGCACTTACAATCTCCTCAATCAACATTAATGCCTGCTTTCACTTATATTATTGTGACTGAATAAACAAATCCAACATCCAGTGAAAAGCATGGAGGTTCTTATAAGAGTAAAGAGACTAAACCTGGGCTGATATGTTCAAAACACATTTACATCATTTGGCAGACACCCTTATCCAGAGCGACTTGCATTTATCTCTTTGATACAACGGAGCAATTAGAGTTTAAGGGTCTTGCTCTGGGGCCCAGCAGGAGTAACTTATGGAATTGAAACCTGATCTTCCAATTAGCAGTCCAAACCTAAACCACTAGGCTACCACTCTCCCATTAAAAATGATCAAGTCGAGTAAGAATCTACGGTTGGTGGTTAAATTTTGTTTTTTTTAAATAAGACTTATTTTTGGCTTGCTAATATAGAATTACACTACATATCATTACCACATTTTGTCATAAGCTTATATAAGTTTATAGCCATAAAGTTATTTCTCTATTTTGCCTCTTTATTGAAATGACAAAGATCAGCTTTATTTGCAAGCCTCTCTAATTAAATTATCATACACAAGGCTGTTAACATTTGCAACCCAGACACAACATTTAGTTGCTTGGCTAGAGGAGCGCTTTCACACCCCTGTAATGCTGTATGTTTAACACCCCTTCTCTTAGCAGGCACAGTGTTAGTGGTTAGTAAGCCTTTCCTAAGGATAAGCTGATGGTCAGGCACATGATTGAAAAGCTTGGAAGGTCACTAATACAGGTGCAACCGGTAGACTTGGGAATCAATAAAATAGAGCAGCTGTATTAAAACAAGTTCTTAACTGGCTGAGATGAGCAAACCGCAGAGTGTAATCACTCTGGACAGAGGCCAACAGCCACCAAGGTACAGCCAGCCAGCTACGTCCTTTCATCTAAATTGTGCCAGGGACAAAAAAATAGAAAGTGCACTCGTCCTCAAGACTTAAATGGTCAACTGCACTTGTGTGCAAATGTGTGTGTCGGTGGTGGGTTTATGTGTGGTAAGACATTGGTATTGTACTACGTATCTTGATTCTTTATTTAGATTGGATGGGCATCCAGGGCCATGTGGGGACAGAAGAGGTAAAAAAAATCATACAGATGACATATTGTTTTTGACAGGTGGCTTGGGTTCTTGGTTGGTACTTATCTGGGAATGCGTATGTTTGTAGAACGATGAAAGGAGAGACGAGGACAGAGAAAAAAGTGAGTGACGGGGTGATTGAAATACAGCGCTGTACTTGTCCTGGCCAAGAAATTAGGCCATTGTCTCCATTACAGCCCTAAAACTGTACAACCACAGACCATCACAGCACTAACAAAAGCTACAACCAAACAATAGGATATTTGATTTGCTGTTTCCAGCTTTAAGTCAGCCTACGTCCGTTAATTACTTAGCCGTTCTTACTGCTGATTCAGCATTTTTTCCCCCCTAGCTCATTAGCATAGTCCGCAGTGCAGCGCATAATGAGAAGTCTGATACTGCTGAAGAGAGGGCACACACCTCTGGAGACATTTCACTTTGGCATTCAAGCTTGGCATACGATCTGAGACAAAAACTATTTTCTTTGTCGCAAAGCTTAGCGTACCTAATACCTGTAATTCATCACTGCTACGCTTACGTTTCCCAATAAAAAATTGCCAAATCACCTTTATATTGCCAAAAAAAGAGTAGAATGTACATTTACAGCATCTGGCAGATGCCATAATCCAAAGTGACTTACATTTTTCTCTTTTATACTACTGAACAATTGGGGGTCAAGGGTCTCACTCAGGGGCCAAACAGTGGTAGCTTGGTGGTGCTGGGAACCGAGCCCGAAACTTTCTAATCTTTTAAAATTGTGCTAGAACATTCCCAGAATGTGGACAGCATGGGTAGGTGAGCTAGTTTATCCTGTCTGCTATCACAAGCGAGCGCCCTATAAACATAATTGTATATGCAAAAAAGTGGATGTATAACAAAAACATAAAATAAGGCTTATGTTTTGGATAATATTACTAATTAAATTTATCAGAAGGGTTTAATTAATTTATTTATTTAGATGTTTATCAGCGAAATATTTCAAATAAAACAAACAAGTAAATATTCCAAACTGAACCACACCCAGTAGGAAATTGAAAGCCTTTAACAGATACATGTACAATACCAAACTATATAAACCAAAACGAATCCTCGTTTTCCTCTGAGGATCTTTGTTGTTTTGTTTAAATAGTTTAATAAAAGCTGTGCGTATAAGCTTTGTGTCCCTGGTTGTGATTATAAAAGTCTGTGAATCTTAATTCATTAACATTTACATTTACAGCATTTGGCAGACGCCCTTATCCAGAGCGACATACATTTATCCCATTTATACAACTGAGCAATTGAGAGATAAGGGCCTTGCTCAGGGACCCAGCAATTGTAACTTGGCTGTGCTGGGAATCGAACCCCGATCGAATTCAGCAATCAAGAAATCTGATGTCATCCTTTGACTGCTTTTGATAAATTGCTAAAGAAGGTCAAAAGCTGTCTTTCAAAGGTGACTGAGTTACAAGAACTTACAGAAGGAGCTGTTTTCGTCCTTTGTGCCGTCCATGGTGCCATCTGGTAACATCTGGAGGTAGAATCCATGCCGGCAGTACAGACGTGTGACAATGCCTTTTAGCTGAGGCTCTGAAGAGAGAGAGAGAGAGAAAGAGAGAGAGAGAGAGAGAGAGAGAGAGAGAGACAGACAGGCAGACAGACAGAGAGGAGAAGAGAGAGAGAGAGAGAGAGACGGACAGATAGACAGAGAGGAGAAGAGAGAGATAGAGAGACAGAGAGAGACAGACAGACAGGGAGGGAGAGGTTGAGACAGAGGAAGAGAGAGAGAGAGACAGAGAGACAAAGAGAGAGAATCTATTAGCCAACACCGGTCATGGTCTCATAGGCATTTTGTGGATTGATTAGCCTACCATGCCTTTTTCAAATGAGCTTTTTGTCCTCCTCTGGACAGGACAAATGAGTATTTGTATAGATGTGAGTGTGGGAGAGAAAAGCTGTAGTAATGTGACGTGAAAGATGAATGGATGCCGCATTTAAGCAGGGCATCATAAGAATAGAGATCTGGGTTTATTTCTTCAGCTTTAACACCTCTTTGCTTCACATTTAACAAATAACTTTGTGCAACATATATGAAAGTCAGCATCAGGAAGGAAAGTTGTTTAGAAAGAATATTAGAAGCTTGTCCGTCTCTGCCTGTGGCAGTGTTTATCACTGGCAGCTCTTAACCACATACTGTATCTGGCTATTGCCTGGCAATTAACTGTTATAGCTCAGGGACATCAGTGACAGTTAGAGAGGGGAAGTGAATAAAAGTAGTGGACCCAAAACCCACCAGGAAGCAGGGTACATTGGTTCATAACAGGAGTATGATAAAAAAAATTAAATATGCATGAGTTCTGGTGCTGTGTTCAGGGGTCCATGTAGCCAACAGAGGAGAGTAAAACTACATGAAGGAGTAAAAAAAATCATCTTGAATAGTCAAAGCCATGGACATTTTTTGATTTGGAAGAAATACAGTAAGGAGGTGGTTGTTTTCTATTAAACCTCATCAGCATCAGATGCGAGATGCACTTTTACAAGTCATTTGAACTAAAATGTGTGTTAGCAGTGTGTGTATCTATAATGATAAAGATCCACCCAGTTTTTATTTTTTAATCTAGTTAAATCATTTCAACTTCCTTAAATCAAGTCGTTTTTTCACATGCCTGTTTTTGTGACTTGGAATGGGCCAAGGACACTCCCACGATTCTTTATTGACACTGCCGTTTTAGCATAGATCCGCTCAGAGCAGTGTTGCCAGATGGTGGGTGGGTTTCTGACTAATTGGGCTTCTTTTGATCACATCAGACTGAAAAAAAACATTTGAGCTGCTATTTGATACAAAGGGTGGGAGTTTATATATTTATTTTCTTTCCAGTTCAAACACGACACATTGTGCTAAATAGGTGGATTTTATGCTGTCATGGGGGATTTTCAATCTAATCTGGCAACCGTGGCCCCAAGTAAGATGTAAACTGTCAGCCGCTGTTTGGAGGCTGTGGCAGAATGTTGCCTACGCCTCTGATCTACCTAAATGGACTTTTTTTACCAGACGGTTTTATAAATGAGGGTCAGTATAAAGCTAAAAAATGCTATGGTCGGGTGTGGAACCTGGCATGGCCCTTGTCCCATTTATAATAAAAAAAATGCATTAAGATGATTGTCTTGTTAAAAGCTGTGTACATTGTCTGTAAAAATAACATAGTAACACTACATCAAGTTTTCCTTATGGTTTCTAACAGTGTCAGTTAATAATTAATAAGTCATCAATAAAATAAATTGAAATAGTTTTGGAGCGATGGAAATGCCCCTCAGAATGAGGTGTTGGGTGAACAGAGCTCAGTAACATTTAAAGCAACATGCACTGAAATGGGTCACTGCGAAAATAAAAAAGAATTTTTTCATCCGAATATATTATAGACTTTTCATTAAGACCCCAAAAAATTATACTGTGAAGTACCAGACGAAGCAGGATCCATGATGCAGGTTTAGACGTTTTATTGAAAACGTAGGTTTAAACAAATGAAGCAAAGACGTAGTCAAAACAGGAGGCAGGAGTCGGTACACGAAATAGCTAAGCAGACTAAGCAAACAAAACAGAATCGCTAGGACTGGAATCATAAGCGAGAAGAGAAGCAAGATCATAACCATAGGCACCAAACAATACAGAACGCTTAGCATGTATCCATAAAGATTATAATAATTATAAGAATAAATAAGAAATAAATATTTTTGAGCAAATTCACTATTAACTATTAAGTAAAAAAAAAATGCATACCATGTGCTGATATCATTCTATTTGCTTTAGCAATAAAATCTAATTAGACTTTGATTAAGTTACAAAAGAAGCTTTATGCTCAGAGACAGCTGGTAAACAACACATCGGACAAACATTATTTCTTTATTTACTGTAAAAAAAAAGCCTTAAATGGGATTCTGCTGGATATTTAAGAAATAACTGGATATAAAGTTACCAAAAAATTTTATGAAGAAGCAAGGCTTTGGCTGATTTCTTTCTAACTCAGACTGTATATCACTGCAGTTTATCAGTGCCTGTAAGAATTTACAAGTTCTGGGCACTTTTTACACCTGGTTATTTCATGTGTTTCTGATCGAATCGCTACCTGATTTGTCGAAATCTGATTTGTTACTTTTACACTTAACCACATAAATGCGTGTCAGAAAAATGCTTTTATTCCAGAGAAAAATACATAAATAAATATTCCGCTTTTTTCCTCTATGTGCAGCATTTTCAATGTTGGCAGTATTAAACTTTAAGACCAAGCGAGATACATGGATGAGATCTTGGAGTCAAAACTGGTGGAAAAATATAATGCAGGCTATTCTGTTTCCAAATAGGGAGGAAACAGGCAGGACCTTTAAACATTTTTGTGTGACCCTACAACTTTAATGAAGAGACACATTCACTTCCGTCAGGCTATACCGGTTAACAAACGTTCTAAAGTGCGTAACATACTTCAATGTGAAAGAAGACGAGTGCTACTGTATGTCGTCTGATTTATCTGAAATGCATCCTCGACCATCTCCTAAAGTGATTTTATGCCATCGGATTCATATCCGTCTCGAATGCGTCCTGGAGGGCGTCTACACCTGGTTTTTTCATGAAGGAATAGCAAACCAATCAGAAAAAAACCCACATGAAATGACCAGGTTTAAACAGACCCTTAATGTCTGATGCTTTACAAATGGCGTTACTGACACATCGTCAGCAGCTGTTCAACGCTGATTATTTACTGTGGCTAACAATTAGTTTTGGGTTGTCATAATTTGATGCTTCACACTATACATTCCCAGACCCTGGATTAATCCTGTTACTCGCATAAATCTGCTGTTAACAGTCATTATTGAATAAAAAGCAAGCATCTTATTGTAACTTTTTGAAACAGGGGTTTGTAACCTTTTTTGGACAAACATGATCAGACAAGTTAAAAACCCCTTATTGCCCCTCCATGCCTCAACCCACACCCTATAACTAGATGTTAAATGCCATCATTTAATCAGACCCATATTTGTTATGCGTGACAGTTATTGCATTGTTAGAATAAAAAAAGGATAAGAATATCCTTAAAGAATTATTATTTGTAATAAATTTAAAGAGAAATAAAGTCATACTGAAGAGAATCCATGTTATATTAGCCACATTTTTTCTTTAGCTGCGCTATTAATGTCTTGGCTATACTTGCCAATCTTCCCTATAGAACTGCTCGACATTTCTGTTTCTTCAGCACCCACCATAGGTGTTCAAACGCCCCCCTAATCATCACTAGATTTTTTTTCCCTGATGTTGTCTGAATACTCCCTGCGGACGCTACCACCCGGTTGAGAATCACTAATCTAACACCTCATCATTTCACACTGCACCACAGTTCAGGGTTAACACTGCCCCTGATTAACAATTGCGCAAAATTTCTTTATATGAGATTAAAAGTGGGATTGAATTAGGTGTAAAAATCTCTTGTGCAAATGGCGCCTCAGTGGTTATGGTGTTGGACTGCCAATTAGTTCGAACTCCAGGAACACTAAGCTGCCACTGCGGGGCCCTTAAGCAAGGCATTTAACCTTTAATTGTTTTTCGGGATAAGAGTTTTTGCCGATTGCTATAATTGCCGAAATTTAAGGTCACTTTTTTTACTTTTTGTTGCTCGAAGCCGGTAGCAAATTACATATTCGAAACACTGACAAAAATTAGAAATTCTAAATTCGGCATCTGTTAAGTAAGTTTGTGTGTGTGTGATAAATTACTCTAAATCATTCCTCCCCTGGTATGCTAGAATAAAACGTTGCTCAACCTTAATAGTTACAAGGTTGTGTTTAGATATTAGATTAAAGCCCTCAGTTCTAATATTACCAGCAGCCTCCACTGCAGTTATTAGATTTCTCTCTACACTGATATTCTGATAAACCACACCGCTGTGTTTGTGTGAATATGTCCTAATATTAATCTGTCAAGAGCTGGGCCTTTCCCTTAAAAGCAATACAAACACTTTAACTTGAAATAGCACCAGATTTGTTTTTATTTCTCTCTTGTCATCTCTATCTTTTTCCGCTTTTCTCACTCTTTTGCTCCGTCCAAAACCCCAATAGAGAGAGTTATGTGAGTCAAGCATCTCTTTGAATAATACCATACATCAACCAATCAGCAGGGGATACGCAGTCATTGCTTGTCTGCTGAAAGACACTGAAAGGAGGAAAGCGAAGGAGAGGGAAAAAGATGACACCCTTTCCATTAAATAAGATTCACACTCTAAATAAAAGAGGATGCACTCCATACTTTAACACTAGCTGTCGATAAAACGCTCAAGCGCATCGGTGCTCGACAAAAACCTGCCCTTCCGCTGAAGAACTCTGCCATATCTCACTCTGTGAAAGACTTGTGACAGGAAGAAAGAGAGAGAGAATAAGAGAGAGAGGCAAGGTAAGACTTGTGTCTTTACAGATTACCGGTGAATAAATCACCTCTGGAGTCACCCTCATCAGGGCTATGATGATACGCCATTAGAGGCCATGATGTTTATACACACATGCTGAGCTGCATAGTTATAAATCTGAGCCTGAATCACTGTATTATTTTACTGTGTAAGAAAAGCACACTTTATTAGCACTATACGGAAAGTGGTAGCTCAATGGTTAAGGTATTGGGCTGCTGTTTAAAAGATCATGGGTTCAATTCTCAGCACCACCAAGCTTCCACATGTGATTATTTTGACAAGCATCTTGGAGGAGTTTATATACAAATGCACGTTTCTCTTTATTATTCTAATAGCGTGTTTTTGGATAAGTGGGATA
This sequence comes from Bagarius yarrelli, assembly GCA_005784505.1. Lineage (NCBI taxonomy): Eukaryota > Metazoa > Chordata > Actinopteri > Siluriformes > Sisoridae > Bagarius > Bagarius yarrelli. The sequence continues at coordinate 2,472,793 of VCAZ01000053.1, forward strand.
AACCAGTCCTGAAGGCACTTTATTTTATATTGTTTTATAACACCTTCGTGTCCAGCTGGGTGTCCCCCAGGACAGTGAGAGCATTGTGGGTAAACTTTTTGATCTAGATAGATGCTACTAGGGATGTACGATATAAAAAAATTCCAACCGATATCAATAACCGATAAGTATTTCCCATAGCTGATTTTAATACAGATACTGATAAAAAAAATTGTTTATATATAATTGTTTATACATAATTGTCATCTAATCTGCAGTTTGTGCACGCAGTAGAATAGAAAATCTAACACGCACCAATGAAACTGGTGATATTTTAGTAGCTTTGGATGAACTATAATAGCAAACCTCAGTTTTGACTCTTCAAATGTTTTTAATTTTGTGTCAGACAATGAGGAACACATGACCAAAACAAATCAATGGAAACACGACACATAGACAGCGGAACACATGACAGGACATGACCAAACATTGAGCACATGGCTTAGAACAGAAACACAAAAAGTCTCGTTGTTGCCCTCCTGTGGTCCGGCAGGGCAACGCACCAGGCAAGTCATACAGAGTCTTTACATACACTTAAAACATAAACTTAAAACATAAAAAAGCCTAACCGTACAGCTGGATAGCACCATGATTGGCTTGAGGAAAACATGATAATGTAGCAAATATAAATAATAAAAAAAAGGTATTATACTCAAAACAATAGAAAAAAAAAAAAAAAAATCTTCTCAAGTATTGTAACAAAAGTATGTGTAATTAGATACTTTCCACCACTTCCTGCCCGTTTACCTAAACAAAGGTTTTGTTTAAAGAATTGGTTTCTGTTATAAAATATTTTTTTTAATCTAATGTTTTGTCTCACTAATCTCTTTAAATCCAAACAGCAAAACATTTCTGAAAAATAAAACAAGTTATCATGGCGATAATACAGAGAATAATTCTTTTAAACACTGTGAGAGATTGTGAGAAATTGCCTACTGTAGATGAAAGCATTCATTAAATTGCATCATAGCGATGATGATGATACTGCGGTCCTCAGCACATCAACCGCCTTTCCCTCGCTTTCACACGGAATCTCCGCGGCATGTGCCAGAATGTGTTTGTGTGTTGTTTTGTAGGAACAGCAGCATGCAGGTGATGTTTAATATTCATGAGCAGTCAGCAGCTAAACTGCATAAAATTACAGTGGCCGCTCCCTCTGCCCTAATCTGACTGTGACTAATGGATAGAGAATGACAGACAGAGAGAAAGAGAGGAAGAGAGGGAGAGCCCATGCCAGAACATCAATATTTTGTTCCACGATTTATCATGTTCTCAGACAAAATCCCTGCTCAATTCTTCATCTGACATGGCACATGACGGCCTTAAAACAAACCTACTGGTGCAACGCACACCTGATGTTTCATACAGGTGCTGCAACATTTATAACTGATTTATTAATGCTTCATAATCAAACTGTGATAAGTCAAGACGATCAGTGAAAGTGCAGACTCTGTATATTTAGCTGTCGGTGTTGGAGCTAAACTGCATCAAAGTTCAGGGAAAGTGATCAAAGCAAAGATGGTAAATCAGCTGGCTTAGTTTTCTACTTTAGGTAATTGGTATAGAACTTTTTCTTGATTTACTCAGGCAGTTAAGTCTATAGCGATCTTATCGTCGTGAAACTGGAGAGTGAGAGAAAGCACTAGCCAAAGGACAGTATCTTTATTGAGAAAAAGGCACAATTTATTGCTAAGTTATATTTTTTAAATATACTTCTGTTTTTCCACTATATTTAGTGTACAAATATATGTAGACACCTGACCATCAAGCCAGTATGTGTTTGTCAGATATTTGGAAACAGGTAATTGACTAGAATGTTCTTGCATGTAGTATCATTATATTATTTTATTATTTACCAGGACTAAGACTGTCCCAGCATGACAATCAAAAAGACATGATGAGTTATGGTTGGTGTAGAAAAACTGGTTGTGGTCTAAACACCACTAAACACCATTAGAAGGAACTGGAACATCAAACCTTACCCAACATCTGTACCTGATCGTGTTTAAGCTTTTGTAGCTAAATGATGATAAATTTCTATAGCCATACAGTACTTCAAAAATAAAAGTGGAAAGCCTGTGTGTGTTAAAATATACACATTAATTTAGGCCGCATTAAAGGACCTTTCACATGTCATGCCTAAAAACGAGTGGAAATTGCAAGGCGCTTTGTTTTCTACTTCCCTCCAATTAGCTTGGCTGCTTGCGCTTCGGATGTTAGGCAACCATCAGATGCTCTCTCTGTAAATTTCAGCAATAGATTTTTAGCCTGGCTGTAACTCTGATACAAAGTTTATTGTAAACCCTACAATAATAAGCGCTCGTCCATTTTTCTGCTGAGGTTTCAGTGTAATTGAATAGGTGAGGAACCCCCATTCTGAAATGTTGAGATGCTTTCATTTCACCAACCCAAGGTAGACATACTGAGCAGAAAAGAAGGTAAAAAACAGCATGATAATCAGTGGACACAAAAGACGAAGATATTTTGCTTTCCGTACTATATTTAAAAGTCAGCCAAACAATTCTCTCTTTAGGTCGCTGTTGGTCCATACCTGAGCTGAAGCCACTGTCACTTATTTAATGATGTATGACTTGCATTGACAGGTGAAAATCCGGCAGATGCTAATCAACATATTTATCCGATTCGTATCGGATTTATTTTGACATACAAATGAAGCCTGAAACCGAGCGTCACATCCCACGCGATCATTGGTCATATCCCATCGGGCTTACATACTTTTCTGTGATCTGTGATACTTGTGGAAAAATGAGGATCAGAAGGATTATAGACAATGTAGAGAAAAGTTTAAGACCAAAAGAGAGAGACTGTTCCTATAAAAAAATCCTAGAGTATGTTAATTACTTTAATGATCCCCTTAACAAAGACTCCAACCCATTCTTCCCTCTAACCTGACAGCTACATCACCTGTGTATGTGTGTGTAAATAATGAAGGGGATCTTTTTTTTTTTTTTTGCAGTGATTTAATGTGAGACAAAGTTAATGATGAGCCGAGGCGTAGTTCATTCTCACACTCCCATACACTTTTCTCTTGTTTATCTAGAAGACACCTATAGATGGCCTGTTTTAACCCTGTATGATTAAACTAAGACCTTCCTTCTCTCTCTCTCTCTCTCTCTCTCTCTCTCTCTATCTCACAAGCCCACACAAAAACATTAATTCAATCTCATTCTAAATCAGTTGTTTTTCTTGCATGCACAACCACACAAAATAGATGCATTTTTTACGTCCTGTGACATTAGAATTTCACTACAGATCCAAAAAATAAATAAATAAATAAAAACACCGAACCCACCAGGTCTGCAGAGGAGGAAATCACCTCTGTGCTTAAGTTCTACTTTCCATACCATAATCTCATCAAAGCTAATCTTCAATCTTACTGGTCTTGGCATTAGCTCCTCCCTCTGAAAATAGACATTGGTTACAATCTGTAAGGCTGAACAGTCATTACTATTTCATGCTCACATTAAACACTGGTATACCACAAGTCTGTGTGCTTAGCCCAATCTTCTATTCTCTCTTTACCCACGACTGCATACCAGCACATGGCTCCAATGCCATACTCAAGTTTTGTTGTGTGTAGACTTTTTATATCAACTTTATAATTGTGTCTTATCTAGTTTTAAAAGAAGGTATAAATGGCTTATACAAGATTTTGTCCCAAATGTTTTATAACATGGTCTGTTAAAAGCTTTTATAGCTGATACTGAGCCAAACACACAGCCGATTACTTAAAGCCTGAGAGTGGTATTTGTTCTGAAATGTCAACTCTATGATAAAACTCTAGCACTGTAAAGAACAGTGCTTTCCTCTGCATCTGGCTGTCAGTGTAATGGTCCACTGCGTGCAGTTCTTCTGCTTGCTTTTTGCTTCTAATGGGCTCCGAGTAAAGAATGTAGGTGATGTAAGCCGCAGCAACTCAATATTCCAACTTTCAACACATTTGTCATCCTGTGATTGCTGGAACATGTTTAATAAGCTGGTGTGGATTTATAAATGCTGGTGAAATGAAAGCAGGACGCACACTGGATAGGACTGAAAAGCTTTTTCAAAACCATTTTACTGTGGATTGGCTTTGCTCATCATTCACAGTCCTTTTTGTGACAATTTAAAAAAAAAAATTTTTGTTCCACATTTACATTTTGCAGGCACTCTTATCCAAAGTGACTCATTCCAAGATCCTGGGAATTAAACACACAACCTCTCCATCAGAAGTCCAACATCTTAACCACTGAGCTACTACTTGCCTCTGAGTATTCCCTCCTACGTTAATATTTAATACATGCTGGAACCCTGAGGCATGTGTATGTGTGTGTGTGAGGGCGAAGGAGATAAATGAAGTGTATGAGGAGGTGGATATTCGCTGACCTGTTGTCCTCCTTCAGCACCAAAGCTTAAAAGTCACACTTATATTAGCACACAGTCACATCCACATCCACAGCACATTATTCAATGTTTGGCTGCTCCTGAAGCTTACACACCTCTGACTGTATGTGTGTGTGTGTGTGTGTGTGTAAGAACTACCTGCCAGAGAAAAATACTTGTGAGAAATGTACTGTAAATTCACCAAGGATTTGCTAGAAAGAAAAGTCTTCCCAGAACACGAGTAAAAGCTGTAAGTGTGTGTGTGTGTTTTTTTTTTTTAAAAAGGAAGACAGGAAATATCCGTCTACAAAGGCTGTCCTCCCAGTGCTGTAAGCTGTCAGACATTTCTTTGATGTTAACACCGGAGTGTGAAGTGAAACAGCAACTAGACAAAGAGAGAAACACAGAGACTGAAAAAGAGCAAGACGGATAAAAATCAAACAGACACTGAGGACATTTTTTTTAATACACCAGAGAGTCAACAGAGGAAGAGAGAAAAAAAGACAGACAGTGTGTAAAAAGTGGATGAACGTGTCCCATTTGTCTGCTTGCTTTTTTTTCACCACTTGATCTTTATGTCCCTTTCTTCCTCTTTATCACTGTGGCCCTTGAAATGTGCTGAGTAGGCTCTCTCTCTTACACACGCACACATACGCACACACCTTTTTCCTTTCTCACAGCAGAGCCACAGCAGTGGGACATGGACACAATGCTAATCAGGCCTCCTCCCACTTGCTTTCTTTCTCCTTCTGATGTCAGGACGAATAACGGTGAGACATTGTCAAGCACGATGTCTTCGTTTCTTTCCTTCATATTCGTTCGCTCACGATCTCACTTAAAAGCAGAAATACATCACAAGTCTCATGATATCGCTTTTGTACAACTGCAGAGGGAACCACAAACAAACTGACACCTTTATGAGTCCCAGCATCCGCGTCTATTACTATAATTACTCTCACACACACAGCTCGATATTACAGTCAGGCCCGGCTATAAACACATTCTCAAGGTGCCATAACTTAAAAAATGTTTATAGACTTTTAATGATCATCAACAAAAACTCACAATATGGTGTACTGGATGTACAGAAATGTCTTAATCAAGTGAAAGTGTTAATATTTAAAAGAAAAAAAAACCCCACAATAATATTAGCTGACAAAAAACTTTGTATTGCATTTGTTGTTATTATAAAATAAAGTTAATTAGCAGCTGTATAATCAACCTCCCAAACACTAGACGCCATGAAAATAATTCTGACCACACAAAATAGCTTGCATGGTAAAAAATGTTATAATGAAAAAGCTTGTCCAACCCTGTTGTTTTTGGTGGCAATTGTGATTGTTCATGTTGTTGTTCTTATGTATTATATTCTCTCGTTCTCTTGTTCTTTTTCAATGTATAATTACACTTTATATGCTGTAAATACTTGCACATACTCCTCAATGCACATACCGACATAGTCTTATTTATTAATGTTCATACTTACATATTTATCTGCACTTGCTCAGTTCTACTATTTGCCCTTCTGGTAGATGCTAAACAGCATTTTATTGTTATGTGCTTGTACCTTGCAATGACTATAAAGTTCTATCTATCTATCTATCTATCTATCTATCTATCTATCTATCTATCTGTCTATCTGTCTGTCTGTCTTATTCCCTTTACATGGTCGCCATTATAAGAGTTGTAATTAGCTTTATTTCTTTTAGAAATACTGCAGTAAAATTGACTAATCATTGCTTAACAATAATAATAATCATTGCTTTTAAAACAATTTTAAATTTAAAATCTAAAAGATTCAGTCAGTTTCAGCTGGTTGCCATTGTACTGATGACATCCTGGGCTTTTCATTGATATGTAATTTGATTGGATGAGATGCTAGAGCCTAGTTCTTACACTGCATCCAAAATGGCTGACATAAAAGCAAGTAAAATGGTCCTTTGATTAGCTACATTGAACATGTTGTAAAATTAAAACCAGACAGATTGTAGAATGTTTTTTAACCCTTAAGGAGTAGGAAAACCGCACAAAACAAAACAATCTTTTTATATAAAAAGATTTTTTTTTATCCTTAGGAGGATGTCATTTTTCCATACACTGGATCTTGGAGGTTAACCCCGCCCCCTGTTGCAACATGGCTGGTCAATTCTGCTTACTTTTCCTTAAAAGGCAACTCAGGAAGCATATTCTCAATAGGTGGGGCTTTTCAGGGGTTGCCTGTGATGGGGCAGTCACGGCTCAAATGGGGCAGTGGCTGAAATTGTTAAGGCGCTGAGTTATTGATCTGAAGACTAGGAAGATCTGGGTTAACCCTTGCTGCTCCAGGGGCACTGTATCATAGCTGATCCTGCGCTTTGACCCCAACTTACTAAGATATGCGAAGAAACTAATTTCACTCTGCTGTAAAAAGTATATGTGACAAAATAAAGGCTTTTACATTTCAATTAAATTGCAGTTCAACTTACATACAGCAGAGGGCTCTAAAATTACTACATTTATTCCTTATTCCCGCTTGTTCCGGTTTGGTGGTGGTGAGTGAATACACACCCTGGAGTATAAGTTATTACATCAAAGGTACCACACATACACACTACAACATAAAAATACAAGTACAACACACAAGAAACATCAATATCTGTATAAGAGGGGAAAAACACCTACACGTTCACACTACAACACAACACACAAAACAACTTATGAAACACATACAAACACACCCAAGCACATGCACAAAACACTTTTTTACCACATAGCACAGATTCTGATGCTATAGAGCTTTAACACTGTTTCATCCTCATAAATGTTGCTGTATGATGTTTTTATTGGACAGACAGACATAGGTTACTCAGCTATGCAGTCTGAGCAGAGTGTGTAGGAGTACACCCCAGATAATGGATAAAAGTCTTGAGCGATTGAGTGACTGATTGCTCACACAGAAATTTAAACTCACTTTTTAATTACACCATTACACACACCATGCGTGTGTAAATTTGCTATGCGCCACTGGAAATGATGTTGGCGTTGACTGATGTCAAAACACCACATCATCATTTCACTGCACCAATATCACAACAACGAGGAAATGTCTGCCTGTGATGGACCCCTAAAACCATCATTGTCCCTCGTTTCATTTCTTCATCTCATCTTCTTGTTAACAGGTGCACGTTAGCCTGTTTCACATGTCCACTCGTCTTTCCATCCCGTTTCCTGTCCTGTTATCGCTCTCTCTTTCTCTGTGTAATCAGATCCTTTACACCCTAAGCCTGTAGACTAATCTCACGCACCGATACTCTTCAATTAATCTGATTTGTTCTTTGTTCTGTCTCTTTCTTAAGCTCTCCATCGCTCCGTTCCCTCCCTTTTTGCTGTTGTTCTCATGACAGCTCATCATCCCTCTCTTTACCAGTTTACCGCACTATAACAGCTGACAAAGAAAAGCGTAAAGAGAAACGAAACAAAGCTGGTCAAGCCTAAGGAGTCCCTGTCATCATTAAGTAGAGGAGAGAAAGAGAACAGCAGCCTATTTGGCACAGACAGGGATTAGATAAAGCAGGTTCCCCGACACTGAATTACTAAAAACAATAAAAAGAGGGGTCTGTAAACTAAAAGTAGACGGAATACTTTGTAATACTTTGAAGAGACAACAAGGACTAAATAACCATGCAGATTGTACACTAAAGACAATATGGTAAACAGGGTGCATGCACAGAAGCCTTGGTCAGCATGTCCATGACAGGTCCCAGTGTGGTGTATTTTGGGTGGTGGGAGAAAAACCGCAAACCTGAGACAACCCAAATGATATGACGCCAGACAAGGGATTTGATAAACTAACAGATCCCCAGATGCCAAGCAGAAAAATATTAACGATCAATAAATGACTTAAATAAAACGATTGTAAATAAATCAAATCGGAATAATAAAACTTCTGGAGTGCAATTAGTATGTTGTTTACTTTTATAATATATTTCTCTCAAATTATTCTCAGAGAAAACTGTAGTCGATTGGCATCTCCAGCTGTGGTTGTGATTATAAAGAATGGTTTTTACTGTGACTTACATTTATACAACTGAGCAATTAGGGGTTAAGGGCCTTGCTCAGGGGCCCAGCGGTGGTGGCTTTGTGGAGCTGGGAATTAAACTCACAATCTTCAGGTTGGTAGTCCAACACCTTAACCATGAGTCACCACTTCCAGTGGCTTGCAAAATGCTTATACTCTCCCTTGTGTTGAGGAATCGGTGGATGCTTTAAGTGCGGAAGAAAGAGCAAAGATAGTTATAACTACGTCCTTTTGACTATTAGCATGGACCAGGATGCTGTTTGGACTTTGCAATGCTCCTGTGACATATCAGAGTTTGATGGGGTGGTGCTTGGTGATCTGACGTTTAACGCACTGCTTATTAACCTTTATGACATTATTGTTCTTTCAAAAGATTTTAAAAGTCATTGTCAAAGACATAAAATAAGAAATAGTGTTCAACCGACTAAGGCAGCATGGTTTAAAACTAAAACCCAACAAGTCCTGCCTTTCCAAATCCGAAATGAAATTTTTGGGGCATCTGATTTCCTCTTAGGGGATAAACATGGATGAGGAAAAACTCGGACACTGGAAAAATTGGCCTGCTCCGAAGAGTGCTCAGAATCAAGTCCTAGGATTACTTCAGGAGGTTTGTTCATGGTTTTACTCAGTAAGTCCAGCCTTTTCATGCACTGGTTGGTAAATTAGGGGAAAAGGAAAATGGTTGTACTGCTCAACTGAGTGTCAGACAAACTACAGACATTTTTAATCAGATATGTTGTATTTCAGAAAATGCTCAAAAATATGGGTGCAGTTTAAGTGGATTGCATTAAATTGTTTAAAAAAAGAAGCAAAAGATATATTATTCTTCCAAACAAACATTTCCGGCTAGGCTAAAATGGTTTAGGTTAAGGTTGAGTCTCCTATACTAAGGAGTAGGGGTGTCTCACCAATTCTGTTAGATCTGGTGCTAAATCTGGGAAGCTATCTCTATGCTAACTCCAGGGGCCGTCACGTAGAGAGTAGATCACCTCATCTGTAGCAACACTATAGACTAAGCTCCTGGTTCTTACTCAGTCTTCTTTAGTTAAGAGCTTTTTCTCTCACCGGGCACTAGAATATTCTCCTCCACCACATACTCAACACACCTAGTTTAGAATACACCAGAAGCAGTGGTAGTCACTACTTTACACAGTTTGATTCCAGAATGAAATTATCTGGCTGCAACAACATGCTGATGCAACTTGACATAATCAATGCATCTGGTATAAATATCTTTGCTGGGAGGAAGGTGATTTCTGCACCTGCTGTAGGTGCTCTAAAATGTTATTCATTTCCTAATAAAAACATGGCCATGAAAACATACAATATACATCAACTGTTTAAGGATTAAACAATAAGCCTCTTCTTTTAGAAAGCAAATAGCAGAAAATCTTTCCAAAAATGTCATAGATGCAGCTGAGATTCTTAATGTTTCTGTTAAATGTTTACAAAGTATTGCTAAATTACGCTTGAAATTGATTAAGGAGTCCTTTGGATAGATCTGGTAATAGTTTTATTTTCCTGAAATGTCTAGATGATGGAAAATACAGCTTTTTTTAAGCTTTATCCCTTATGTCACTGGGGCAACCACAAAGCAAATTTTGTAGTTAAAAAAAAAGCCTATGCTTCTATTCCATCTCTGCTAATTTGCATACCTGTTTGTCAGGTACACATTCAAGTCAAATAATGACATGAAAGACATTTACATCATTTAGCTGACACCCTATTCAGTGCGATGTACAACAGAGGTTCGAGACTCATCATTGAACAACTCAATACTGGTACGCTAGATAACAAAACGAGGTATAACAACCCTCAGACTCAGAGAGAAAGGACAAATAAATATTGTTGGCTCGGTTCAAGGAAATTAACTGGCCTTATTGTCGGACCTTTGAAAATAAGTAATAAGCACTTGCTGCCACACTGAAAACTATATAAGGCGGGGGCAATAAATCAAAATTTGAGTCCAAACATTACTCGCAACATTCTGCGAGCACTGCGATGTCTCGCTCCTGCTTGTGAGCACATAGACAATCCTCAACAACTGCTCATCGAAAACGTGTGAATGTTTCCCACACACTTAGCCATTGCTAAGGCAAGCAGAAGCACTCCTGAGCAAATATTGGGACAATGAGGAGAACAGCGGACAATGCGCATCACCACCCACAACAGGCCCTGCATGGCACTCTGCATGGCACTCTGAAGATTTATGTACGAAATCATGGATGTGTAATCACCAAACTGTTTAGTTATTAAGAACATTTTTCATAGACATTACTTTGGACCATGATGTTCCCTAAGAGCTTGTTGGATGTAATGCAAACTTTAATAGCATTACAGCTAGCAGTGACTTGGGTGAAGCAATCACCTCCAAACACTTTTTTAACTATTATGGTCAAGAGAGATGAAATTCCAAACCCCTTCACTTATACCAATGCGGTTCTATGCACTCAACATAACTGCTAGGGTTTGTTGTCGTTTTAAATTAGTGAAGACCTTGCCAAGATCTTGGCAAGAACATTAGTCTGACAGCACTATTTATCGCGAACACTGTATCATACATCACTTTATGACTTTGATAGAAGGTCTTGGCACGTGTGCATGGATTCACAACAAGGTATCCAGGTAAATATTACTGCCCTTGGTTATATACTGTTACATACAGTATGTAACTAGTGATTATTAACATACATCAAATAATATCAAACTAATTGTACGTTTTCAACATTTTGACGCCTGTCTGCTGATGAACATGTACAGTATGTAGCTAACAACTCTTTAAAAGCTTATTTGGACAAGGACGTGTTGACCTGCCTTTAGATTACAGCGGTTGTGCTTCAAAAAAGGACATTGACCTTGGTTTAGTCTTGAAGGGGAATAAAGAGGAGTGTGTGTGTGTGCGTGTGTGTGTGTGGTCTGGTTGGGTTGGTATAAGTAGTTTGATTGCTATCTCTTAAATGCCAAGCGAGGCTCTTATGGTATTTTAGAAAGGTAGTGGTTATGAACGGCTGTGACTTGACTAATTATCTATAATTTCCATAAAGATTCAAGTTGTGTGTGTTAGATGGAAAGTATGCACATGTGTATGCACATGTGTCTAAGATCAGTCTGGTTGTGTGTGACTGAATATCTTATCTCAGGCAGTAATGGGGATATTGCTCAATTTTCTTTTATAATGGAGCAAACACACACACACACACACACACAAGCCATGAAGTAGTGAGGTGGCCACTGGACCTTTAAATAAGAGGCTTTTTACCTCAGGGCAAGTCAGTTTTCATTATTGTTTCATTATTTTTTTTGAAAGAGTTCTGAAAAAAAAATCTAATTTTTTATTTTTTTCATTCTTTTTTGGCAATAATTACCTACAGAAACTCCGGGAATTCCAGGTTTTGGAAAACCACCAGTAAGCAATATTATTTCATTCAGTGTGAACACAATAAATTTTACAGTTAATATAGCTTACGGTATATTCTTGTTTCCTCCTTGAAAAAGGTCAACATCCCGCCCTCCTTTTTATGCCAGAAACACGTTCACCCCCTTTTCACATTTCTCACTGTCACTGAAGTTACATTCATTAACAGGTCCATTAAGATGCTTTTAATTAAGTCTTCTTATCCAATTCCAATGAGGCACTGCATAAGCACTGCTGATTTCTGTCTTCCACCTTCATTTCAACATATTGCCTTTCCTCTTCTCTCTCACTCTATGTTTTTTTTTTCCTGCATCACGCTTTTTGCTGACTAGGGAGTCCCTGAAAGTGCCGAGCGGTGCTTCCCATCAGCACGGATATTACAGGGAGGCCCCAAGTGCAATTAAACAGAAAGACAGAGAGAGACATATTGAGAAGGACAGGGAAAAGGGGACTCAGCCTGGGGTAATCATTCTATAAAAGCACCTCTGCGTCTCAGCTGTCTTGAATGTCAGCAATTACAAGCCTCGGAGGACCAGCAGCATGAGCACACACATTTACATGCAGAAGTTAACGCATACGCAAACACCCCAAGGTGTACATGAGGAAGAGAGTGTGAAATAAATACATGATACAAACACAATGAATAGGAATGAAAGGAAAGAGAATTAATACTTTATACAGAACATTTCTTGTTCCTGAACTGTTCTCACAAATTTTAAAGCACACAGTCGTCTAGAATCTCTTGGTATGTTGTAGCATGACATTATTCCTGCACTGGAACTTAGAAACCCAAACACTTTTCCAGCATGATGATGATGTCCCTGTTCACAAAACCCCTTAGCTTCATGAGGACATGGAGTATGGTTGGTGAACACCTTTGGGATGAACTGGAACACACATTTTTCCCCAGACATCCAGGCAGTGGTGGCTCAAATGTTTAAGGTGCTGAGTTGCTGATCTAAAGACCACGAAGGCCTGGGTTTAAGCCCCACCTCTGGCAAGCCAACCACTGTCGGGTCCTTGAACAAGCCCTTGATGCTCCAGGGATGCTGTATCATAGCTGACCCTGAGCACTGACCCTAACTTACTAAGATGGGATATGTGAAAAAAAGAATTTCACTGTGCTGTAAAAAGTATATGTGACAAAATAAATAAATAGATTTAATTCTATTTTTATTTTTTTCTGTATATTTTGACTTAATTTATTAATTCGAAAGAACATTTCACTATATGTTGTACTGTGTATGATTATGTATGTGACATAATAAAATGTTATATTGAATTTGAAATTTTCACGCTACCCCTGACAAACCCACTGCTTGTACCTGGTTCAGGTGTGTTCAGTCAATCAGAGGGTAGGAAATACCAAATCACCAGTTTTTCCCTACTTCACCTGTATCTAAAATTGCATCATCCAGCTTTTGATTGACTGAACACACCTGAACCAGGTAATCAGCAATGGGTAAGGCAGAGATAGCTGGAAAACAAACAGAACAACGTAACTTAAGAAACATAAGTCACTCAGCCCTAAAAACAAAGACAGATGTAAAGATCAGATGACCAAGTATTATTGTCTGTATAGCGTTTTAACATAGTACGATTGTTCTGTTATAGGAAAATAATTCCATCATAACAGTGTGGTGTAATTTAACCGAGGTATAGCACAGTGACTGTAACCACACTGAAACTTTCTAATAGTAGCATAAATAACTTCTCTAACACCAGTAATTGCAAATTATTAAAATTTTGCAAATGTTTATAGTTACATTCAATGAAGTGAGAAAAATCTTAGCAGAATGTTTTCACTGCCACAATTTCTCCTAATGATATCATTGTTGTAATGACTTTATTAAATCGAAGCAAAGTGTGAGCAGTAAAAGTCAGACATTAACATAAGGGCTAATGAACAACTAGCTATTCTGCTAATAGGTATTTCCTTACAATTGCTAATCTGTCTAATACCATAAATACTTACAGTAGGTCTAAACCAATGAGATGAACAGTATTAAGTGTCTTTCTGATACAAGCTCAACCCACTGTTAGTCTTCTGTTCTGTTTATGAGTGTATGAATAGTACTGCACTCTAAACCTTAATGATGTTTTTACTTAAATGGTCAAATTATCTTGACTAGAAAATTGTCATTGAGTGTCATGAACTCAAAATTATCAGTCATTAAAATTAGCTTATGCTACTGTTTCTTTATTGTGATTGGACATACAAGAGAAACTATGTCTTCTAATTGTGAAGGAGACGACGGGAGTTTGAACCAAACACTAAGTTTAGTAAACTTAATAGTTTAAGTACATTATATAAACACTGAGTTAAACTCAAAACTTTTAAGTACAGTCTACAGGAGCACCAAGTTATCGGAATCTAAATACACAATTTCATTGCTCATGTTACTGAGTAAACAGGTTTACTCAATCAGTTAAATTTTAGGGGTTTTAGTGTGAGTGATAATCCTTTTTCACACCCTTCATCTGACTGAACAGAATGGTGCAGTGGGGAAGTGGTGGCTCATGGTTAAGGTGTTGGATTACCAACCCGAAGGTTGTGGGTTTGATTCCCAGCTCCACCAAGCCACCACTGCTGGGCCCCTAAGCAAGGCCCTTAACCCTCAGTTGTATAACAAGAAATATTTTTATACTCTGGATAAGGGCGTCTGCCAAATGCTGTAAATGTAATGTACAGTTTGTTTGTTTTCTCTATAACCTGTTTATGTAGCATATGCCATATCAACAAAAAAGTTTTTTGTTTTTTATTCAAGTAAGAAAAAAATTATTGTGGAATTATTACACCATTATTACACAATTATTACACCATTATTACATCATTATTACACAATTATCATTTTTACTACTACTACTTATAATAAGGAGACTTGTATTATGTGACCCTAACAAAGACAACAGCATTAGAAGTTAAATTTATCTTGTGGTTTTTCTCACACACACACACACACACACGCATTACGCATTTAAAACTGACATTTTGCCGTTGTTTGTTAAGTTGCTTTTGTGTGTGTGCGCAAATGTAAAAAAATGTTAGAAAATGAGTGTAAGCAGTAGTCAAGTGCATGCAGTGTTTCAGAATTGCTTGGCTGGTTGCAGCCTGTTTGTATGTGTTAGTATGTGTTTGCGTCAGGTTAGTGCGGTGTTCTTTTCCTAGGATTAAGATCAGCATAGGTGTGTGATGCATCACATTTTAATGTGCCATCAATCAGAACGGCTGGAAACATGCCACAGCGTTAACAACAGTAGACGAATCGCACACACACACACACACACATGCAAACACACAGATGTTCTTTATAACCAAAAATAAACACACATGGCTTTGTTTATCCACAGACAACGAGACGAAAAAAAAACAAGAAAAAAAGATTGCATGATCTATTAAATGACATTATATCAAAAAAACTTGTCAAATTTCTGTGTACTAGCCAGTGGTGGCTCAAATAGTTAAAACGTTAGTAATTGGAGTAACTAATGTCTTAATTGGGTTCAAGTCCCACCCCTGCACGACCTTGGCTTGCTACGAGAACCAGGCCCCCAGCCCTCAGCCTGATATGGCAAGAATGGGGACATCAGAAGCAGAAGCACAAAAAGCGTGCAGGTGTCTGTGGTAGTCTAAAAACAAACCTTAGCCGACCGGCACTTTCGTCCATACTACTTGCCAACATTTGCTCCCTGGACAATAACTGGACTATATCTGACTCCAGCAGACTACACAGCTTAAATTTAGAGACTGCTGCGTTTATGTTTTTATGGAAACATATCTCGGGAACAGGGTTTCCGTACGCCGCAATTTAGCTAGATGGGCTAACCTTGTTTCGTACCATCAGAAATGCAGCTCTGTGCGGTAGGGCTGGCGGTGGCGTGTGTATTTACATCAACACAGAATAGTGCAAGAACTCTGTGATTGTCCCCACTTACTCTTCTTCTTTAGTGGAGACTGCAGGCCATTTTATTTACCACAGGAATTCATCACTTTTTTATTGAGTGTACAATTAACCCAGCGCTAATGCTAAGGAGCACTTTATGCATTACAAGACAGCTTCATCTGCTTGTGACAATGACGCCTCCCTCCCAGATGCTCTGAACGACTTCTATGCCTGGTTTGAGGTGCAGAACAATGTGCCTCCCTCTGAAACTGGATCCTGGACTTTCTGATTGGAAGACCACAGTCTGTCCGGAATTGGAAGCATCATCTCCAGCATCACCACACTGAGCACTGGGGCCCCGCAGGGCCGTCAAGTCAATCACCAAGTCAAGTCGAATTCAATCGCTAAGTCAAGTCAAAGTCAAACGCTAAGTCAAGTCAAAGTCAAACGCTAAGTCAAGTGAAAGTCAAACGCTTAGTCAAGTCAAACACTCTCATCCAACTTTTAACCTTGAGTGAAGGAATGTTTCACAATTTAAAAGCAGAGTTAAAAGAGCACCAATTTGTACCCCTGGGAAATGAAACCCTGCTCTGAGACTGTGCAACTGTATTGCGTTGCCAAAACGTGAAGAAGGTGAAGCGATGCAGTGCTGAAATATTACAGCTATAAACTTAAAAAGAGACACGTATTTAGAGACTGAACAGCTTGTGGCTCATCCCATATGCTTTGTACAATAACTAAAATCCTACTGTTTTGTTTAATTCTTTATTATTAATTTTTTTCGCCTTTGTTCATTTTACAGCGTTGATGCAAAAGTGTAGACAAGCAGTCACTTGCTGTATTTATCTATTTATCTGAATGTATCCGATTAAATGAAGGCTAATCCAGGGTTAAGGAATTTTAAAGTGTAAAACATTAGATTAGGAATAGAAAGAATTAATTATTAACAATCATAATCAGTGTAAAAAAGGTAAAATAATTTGACCCAGGAATTTTTTTTTAATATTTCATGTGTGAAAAAAATCCTAGTAAGCTGGATGAAAAATGGTTAAGTATCCTTGAGGCACTGAACCATAAGTTTGATTACGTCCCCATAACAGCACGACCCAAACTGTTTTATTCCTTTAATACTACAGGAGTTTAAAAGTATATTTTTTATTAGAATGACACCATATGTTTTAAACATCTTTTAGATGTTTGTATGTTAAATAATTAGTTCCTATTATAATTTACATTATAACAGTTTTAAGTCATTTTCTTATTAACCTTCTTTTTCTAGTAAATAAGCCTTTTTTTATTTTACTTTGATTTTCAGTATCAATTTTATGCTTTTTCTAAAAAAAATTTTTTGACCAATCAGAACTGAGAATTCAAACGCACTGTGATATTATTTTGAATTCCTTGACTATATCTCTTGGGAAAATGTTATAATTTTATAAATATTGAAAAAAAATGGACAAATACTTTGTTTGCAGGTTTATAGAAATATTTTTACACTGTGTGGGTTTTGGCCATGACTCGGTCGTCTAATACAAGTTTTGAAAAATATGTTGTTTTTGATCGCTAGGCTACCAACAGTCGATTAATAGCTGCTGCGATGAGTTTTTGTCCTCCAATAAAATTTCCTTACAGTGTCAGAAAATTTTAAACCCTTTCCTGCAGTGTGACTTTTACGACGACCCTCAAACCAAGAACCAATGGAAGTGCCGAACCTGATGACGTAATTAGTGCGACAAATTCTAACCTCAGGAAAATGCTTAAATGGTGGACAAAACAGCATATTAAGGCATGTTATGAGTAAAACTAGCTTTGTTTTTGCTTTCTGATAGCTATCATTTATCGAGTGAATACCGTTTTCCGGACGAGTCTTCCAGTGTTCATCCGTTTTTGTTGACTGTTTGTTGACCGTGTCTTGACTGTTGTGCAGTCTGGCATTATTACAACTGATATCATACAGGGTGACAAGGAGATCATGTTCGTACAGTCGGACAAGCAACAACTGCAAAAGACTATTGAAAGTCGCACAGTGAAAATCTGTCTTAAGTCACGATTGTAGATTGTAGACAAATGTAATGTCTCTATAAATGTTTTATCTTAAAGGTCACAGTCTCAGGGGAAAGGTTTCATTTCTTTCTGTTGTGCTATGGGCTATAAAATGTAAGCTGTCAGTTCTATTTAAAGGCAGTAAAGGCATGTGAAGACAAAAAGAAAATCATTTGTTTTGTTCTCTATCTATCTATCTATCTATCTATCTATCTATCTATCTATCTATCTATCTATCTATCTATCCACCCATCCCTCTCTCTCTCTCTTTTCCTTTCCATCCATCCATCCATCCGACCAACCATCCATCCATCCATCCATCCATCCATCCATCCATCCATTCATCCATCCATCCATCCATTTACCTATTTATTCATCTATCTATCTATCTATCTATCTATCTATCTATCTATCTATCTATCTATCTATCTATCTATCTGTCTGTCTGTCTGTCCAAATGTAGACCAGTTAAAGACTTTCATATTAAATATTGAGTGTGTGAATTTAGTGCCTTGTGGTATACAATATATTCAACTTTATATTAAATACAGTATCGTGTTCTACAGCATCGAATCTCTGTAGGCTGAAGGAAAATCACACCAGAGGAATGTTAGTCCGAGCTGAGGTACACTTCCACAGTGCTTTAGTTGTTACACAACTCATAACCTTGTCAGCATGAATCTGACGGCTTGTGTAAGGGCTGCGTCCAAGACCTTTGTAGTCGACCGACAACTGACAGACACGACTGAAGCGGGGAAATGAGTCACAGTGTCCCCACGGTACATAAGAAAAGCTGACTTCTGTCTATCCCGTCAGCTTTCATGTGTAATGAAACTCTAAATACAGTATAATTAAACTCAGGGGTGGTAACAGAGAGCACTAAAAAAAACGATGCATTGAATTTACCTCATTCTAATGCTTGTATTTTTAACATAGATAAAAAACATAAAACAACCTTTAATTTATCTGCATCGTGAAATAATAGTGTTTTTTTAAATTTTATTTTACATTTATGGATATGGATACCGCTGCTGTTTTAGTGGTGCTTCAGGGGATTCTTTTCTTCGGAGTACTTATGCTGTAAAAACATGCAAGAATGTTTGATTGCCATCTTTAAATTGTCTGTAGTGTGTGAACACTTGTGTAAGCTTGTATCCTTTAGAAGGTCTGAACCTTGTCCAGAATATCCCCAATACTGTGTCCCTCGTCTTTTGGAATAGACTTTAGGTTTCCTGTTACCCTGTATAGGATAAGTGGTGCAGGAAATAGATGGTGGACGGATGTGAGGCAAACTATTTATTATATAGTAATACTTGTGGAATGGTAGCTGTGGGCTCTTCTGCATGGCCCTTTACTCATAAGTTACTAATACTCTAATTTTTAAGGGTTTCTGCCAAATGCTGAAAATATCAAGCATCCCTATTGTAATGTAGTATTTCTGCAATATACTCTATTTTATTTTATTTTATTTTAATTGATTGTTTCTCCACACAGCATACAGAAACCGACATAGTAGTAAAGAAGAAAAAAGCTACACTAAAACACTAATAATATCTGTCAGATTAAAATAAAATAAAAAAATGTATATATAATAAAGGTTTGAAGACTCTTAAACTTTTATTCAAACTGTCACAATTTGTTTAATAGACAGCGGCAGGTAATGATTTGGAAACGTTGATGAGTTTAATCATTTATTAAATTTTATTCTGCCTTTTTACAACTTTTGTCAAAAATAAAAACACAATTAACACAAACACTCGAGTCAAAGCTGTAAGAATTAAAACTAAACCCAGACTAAACATAAGAGTCACTGGAATAGATTTAACTTTTGTTAATACGCTTTGTGACTCAGCCTCTGCTGCAGTCAAATACAGCACCAAAAATATCTACCTGGAAAGTGCTTTGGGAGGAGAATCCAAATCAGTGTATTTTGCTATGAAGGGAGGACATAGCTAAAAGGGAAAGATCTTGGAGGGGAGCTGGCTGCTTTTACCTTCTTTTTTGCAAGAAAAATTCTATCAGTGTTTGGGAAAGTAGGAAACCTTGTGCGTTTTACCGTGTGTTTAAAAGACGAATTATTTTGCACTTAGATGTTTGAGTTTTGAGTTTCTATGATGGGAAATTAAACCGTAGAGAATTTTATAAGCTGTACCTCTGCCTTTCCTCATTTAAAGCATTTAAACAAAAATTAGGCAAAGGATGTTTAATACCTGTTTTCATGATATGATCTTCTTCTCCTTCTTTTTGCTGTTCCCTTTTAGGGGTCGCCACAGGGAATCATCTGTCTCCACCTAACCCTATTCTCTACATCCTCTTCACTTACACCCACTAACTTCATGTCCTTATTTATCGCATCCATACTGTATATCTCCTCTTTGGTCTTCCTCTTTGCCTTCTTCCTGGTAGCTTTATTTCTAACATCCTCCTACCAATATAGTCACTATCTCTCCTCTGTACATGTCCAAACCACCTCAATCTGGCTTCCCTGACTTTTTCCCCCCAAAACATCTAACATGAGCCGTGCTGAACTCCCTGCTGAACTCATTCCTAATCTTGTCCAACCTCATCCCTTCCAAAGAAAACCTCAACATCTTCAGCTCTGCTACTTCCGGCTCTGGCACCTGTCTCTTCCTGAGCGCCACTGTCTCTAAATCATACATAGATTTTCATGATAATGATGCTTCTCGTAATTATTATTAGTTTATCATTATTAGCAATTTTTGTGAATGCACAGCGCAAATATAGTACAACTAATAGGTTTTACATCAATGCTTTATATTACTACCTTTGAATAGATAAGTGTATTTCATGTTCGATGTTGAATCAGTTTAGTACGTTTGCTTAACTTATCCTGCTGTCAAGACTCAGATTAACATTCTGGCATAGATGGACTCGTGGCAGGGTGAGTGAAAGACATCTATTTATAATTTGCGGCTATATAAAAACCATAAAACCTCAACAGCAGGTGTGTGAATGATAGTGCAACTAGTGAACGTCAGAGATCCATGCAAAACAATTGTTTGTGTGTGTGTTTTATTCCAGATCATATTCCAGAGACAATAAAAATGGAGATTGTAGAACCTGATTAACTTTAAGCAAGTTACATTTACATTTACAGCATTTGACAGATGCCCTTATTTACAATGACTTACATTTATTTCAGTTTTTTTAATACAACTAAGCAATTGGGGAGTTAGGGGCCTTGCTCAGGGGCCCAACAGTGGCAACTTGGTGGCACTGGGAATCAAACCCGGACTCGGACCCACCTTAACCACTAGACTACCACTTCTCGAAGAATTTATCACAAACCACCCTGAAGCAGCTGTTACGAAAAAAAACCCCTCTCACTTTAGTCTTTCTGCTTTAACATTTTAGGGTTTAAAGTAAAGACAGAGATAAGAAATGACATCCTTATCTTTCACATGCTTTTATTTTGTTTCATATTTGACTCTGCAGTGTGAGTTAACACAGAAACAGTGTTGGTACTTTTACATTACACATGCGGAACGTTGCTTTACCTGGAATTAACGGAGGCTGTGGTCGATTAAGAGCAAAACCTCTATACAAACCTCAATAAAACAAATAAACAATTTGTTGAATATTTATGATGGATGTGATTTTTCCAAGTAAGGATGTGATCCTGGATTGACATACTATGTTATTCCTGAATCAGCATTTTAATCAACCAATCATGATTATCTGATGTCATCAGTGTGTGCCGACCAAACCTGCCTCAATCCATCCCTTGTAAACTAAAATGTAATATTATTAATGTATTTTTATTAAATTAAATTAAAAAAAGACATATGTAATATATTACATGCTGTACTGAACAATTGCAAACAACATGTATGTGCAGTTTAGTTAATGTGCGAACATTTGCATCACCTTCGTGGCCAAAATAGATGTGTGTGTGCAGTAAAATGTATTTAGGTGTTCATGCATGACTATAAAAAAAATAATTTTAATATTTTTATTCTAAATTTATGGTTATAAATATTATTTATCTGGCTTGTGATTGTTACATTTCAAAATGTTGTGATTTAATTAAATCATCGTAAACCCTGTTCTATAGTTAGAATTATGCTCTATTGTCGTTCTACGGGTTCACTGTTTTAGAAAACATTTTACAATCAATTGTTTATTAGAGATTGTTTATGATTCACTGTCTACTTTTTTTAATGTTTATTTTAGATCATCAAAATCAATGCAGTCTAAATTCACTAATGTTGTCACTGAAATATTTTAAGAGTTTGTCTCAAAAATGGATTGAGGCAGGTTTTGGTCGGCACACACTGATGACATCAGATGGTTATGATTGGTTGATTAAAAAAGGTTGATCAAACGCCCCACACCACATACTATAGGAGCAAAACAGGACAATCTAGAATTGTTTTTGTTCTCATATTTGTGGTCTCTCAAACTATAAAAATCCTATAATAGGATTTTAGTGTGTATGCAGCATAAATTAACTGATTCTTTATTTAACTTTGACTCTGCACTGACCCACATTTACACATTGTTAATCATTTTGTACAGCTTATGTTTTACTTTTATGTTTGTTTTTCTGAATGTGTACAATTTTTTCTATATTTATGCTCAGTGTTTTTTAATTTTTTTTTAGGGTCATCGTTAAGCACCAGCACTATAAGCTAAACATAAGTGGGGCTCAATCTTCTGCCTGAAGTCGTACATACAGTTCAATTTACATGCCAAAAAAGTACTTTACCTTCTTAAATATAAGAAACACACTATAAAGGTATATCCTCGACCCCATCGACAAGAAAGCTCCAGACTATTTATTTGTGAGTATGTGTGTATATATATATATATATATATATATATATATATATATATATATGTGTATGTGGGGGGGGGGGGGGAATTAAAAGCCAGTGAGGTTATGAGACATGAATAGGATGAAGGTTGCCCTTTGAATGTACTGCAGTATTCCATCGTATTTTAATCCTGCAAATTCTTAAAATGTCACTGAAACTGTCATCACTGTTCTTATGAGTTGGTGTTTGTGTGTCTATTCGGGTCACATGTTTTT
Source organism: Bagarius yarrelli (assembly GCA_005784505.1). NCBI lineage: Eukaryota > Metazoa > Chordata > Actinopteri > Siluriformes > Sisoridae > Bagarius > Bagarius yarrelli. Next base: position 2,495,667 of record VCAZ01000053.1, read on the forward strand.
TTCTTTTTGATGCAAGAGATGAGACATTGTAGGAACACTGTGTAACAAATGCCCCTATAAAAGTTTTGATTTGCCCTTTATACTTTTACTTAACTTTACACTTTCCTATTATGGACTAGTGACTGTGGTTATGAATCACAGGATTGTTCCTTGTACAGTAAATAAGTGCTACAGAAGCAATACTATAACACTTATATCCACTGTGTGTGTGTGTGTGTGTGTGTGTGTGTGTGTGTGTGTGTGTGTTTGTGTGTTGGCTTAGTGTATTTGATTTTATTTTCAGACCGGCCAAAGCATCCAGAACAAAAAAAGGCAGAGGTTACACACACACACACACACACACACACACGCTGACACACATCCACACTTTCTCTTTCATGACAGCACTTGTTCCATGCCGAGCAGCAGCACCCGGACTCGTGTCCTGCAGCTGAAGATAAATCTGTGTGCAGTGAAAGATCAGAAACTCAATCAATAAAATCACTGAGCAGTCACAGTGACCTACCCGCTTCCCACTGAGAGAGAAAAAGAGAGAGAGAGAGAGATGAAGAGGGAGAGGAAGAGGGAGAGCTTGAGAGACTGAGAGAGAGAGAGAGAGAGGGAAAGAAAAAGGAAGAGCGTGAGAGAGAGAGAGAAAGACAGAGAGAAAGTGAGAGAGATAGAAAGAGAGAAAGAGAGAGAGCGTGAGAAAGAGAAAAAGGAGTGTGTAAGGGACAGAGAGACTGGTTTTCTGACAGGATTAAAAAGGAGCAAAAACGAGAGATTGTCTTTTTGTAAACCCAGTAATTTTTTTTTCTGTTCACCTGGTGATGAAGATTAGATACACAAATCATGTAGTTGAGCATTTTAAAAACTACACACACCAATGATTAAAGCTGATTTTTTTACTTAGCAGTGAGTAAAATCATGCAGTGCTTTCTGAGCCATGAGTTTTTAATATGAAGAAATTCGGGACATTAAACTGAATATTAAACCGAAGAATTCGGATCCTACAGGAAGTAGGTCAGAGGTCAATCAAAGGGACGACTAGATCATCTCTGAAAAATCAAACGAACCCTTTCGCCATTCACACAGAAGAAAATGTATAATTTATTATTCAACGTAAGTTTAACGTTCCCAGCATGTGAAACATTTGTCTAAGCGTCTCTGGTGTTCGTTTTAAAGTATATTTGATGTGATCATGCTGCTAAACTACGTTTTGAGTTAAAGCCTTAAACATTGTGAACAGTGCCGTATCTACAGTGGGGTGGTGGTCCTGTGGTTTTTTAAATATATATATATATATTAGGGATTGCATACCAAGAGCTAGGACAGGTTTGTGTGCAATAGTTTTATGCTTTTACCAGAAGAAACCCTCGATCATCTGTGTGTAAGCTGTATATTGCATAATAACAGCGGCAACAAACACAAATTTCCCATCGAGAAGACCAACAAATTTCCTATCGAATGCAGATATTTCTTTTTCTTTAACGTACATCTGTGCGGGCCACAAGATGTTCTAAAAAAAGGTTTGTGTGTTCGTGTGTATGTGTGTGTATGTGTGTGTTGTAGAGAAATGCACACAGAGAACTGTTTCAGTTAATATAAGAAACTGATATTGGTAAAAGCACAAAACGAATGCACACAAATGTGTCCGTGCTCTTAATGTGAAATCAATGATGAAAATCTTTGGTTTGAATGAGGGAAAAATATGCAAGATGTGACTCAAACCCTAAATCTCAGACATGCTGGGCGAAAGCTCTACCACAGGACCATTACACCACTGTTCATGATGGATAAGACTTTGGCTTAAAAACACAGTTTATAGACATGGTGGCATGACCTCTGACCTACTTCCTGTATAATCAGAATTCTGCGGTTTGAATTTTAGAGACTGAATTTAATGTTCTTAATTTCTTCATCTTGAAATCTGTATTTAAATTTAGAGCAGAAAAAGTTATTAAGATAATATTAAGTTGTGTTGAATGATATTTGTCAATAATTCCCAAATATATTCCCAAATAACTCCATATATTCCCAAATAACTCCATATATTGCCAAATAACTTTATATATTCCCAAATAACTTCATATATTCCTAAATAACACCATATATATTCCCAAATAACTCCATATATTTCCAAACAACTCTATATATTCCCAAACAACTTCATATATTCCCAAGTAACTATATATATTCCCAAATAACTCCATATATTCCCTGTATAGCGGTAAAGTGTAGGGCCACTTTACATTCGACAGCATTTGACAACTAGGACAAATATCTGATATGAAATCCTGCATGCCAAGTTTTGCATAATGACTGTAAAGGTGCACATAAACACCACCAACTTTGAAAATCTTGAAGCACAAAAAAGAAGAGAGAGAGTGAGAGGGAGACAGTGAAAGAAAGAGAGAGGGAGAGAGAGAGAGAGAGAGAGAGAGAGAGAGAGAAAGAGAAAAAAGTTCGGCTTTTTTTAATGAGTTGTAAAATTTCTTACAGATCCCATTCTCTCTCTCTTTCTCTGTCTCTCGACCTCTTTCTTTCTTTCTTTCTGTCTAAAAACCCTTTTACTATTCATATAAAACCAATAACTAAATAACTGCAGGACTTTAAAGGATTTTGTCCTGACCGGAAGATGAAGAAACTCTGTGATCCCAGCCCGTGCAGCCGCTCTGTGCTCTATTTTAGTTGGGAATTACCGCCCTTCACTCGACACACTGCTGTGGCAGATGCTGCGCTACGAGAGACCGGTTTCCCTTATAATTACCATGATAAATCTGCCACAGAAATGTCATTAATATATCCACTGTCCCACAGAGACTACCAGAGCCTGACCCTCAGAACTGATTCAGCTCTCAAAAATGTGCATAGTAAGTATAGTATAATAAGTGAAGGAGAAATTGTTAAAGCCACTTGGAGCCCCCGATTAAGATATCCAATTAGCCAATCACAGGGCATCAGGGCATCCATGCAGATACAGGACAAGAGCTTCAGCCGATGATCTCATCAAACATCAGGACTAGGATCTCTGTACTATACTGTGCTATACTATGCTGATTGGTAACAAATGTAAAAAAAATTATACACAAAATTCTCAGTACCTTAAAATACCTCATATATATATCCTAACATATACCCCAAAATACAGTCCAAAATTTGCCCTTAGAAAGTCTAATTCTACCCCTCCCAAAATACAATTTAATGTTTACCCCCCCTGCAATACTATTCAATATTAAACCTGCCAAAAAATACAATTCAGTATTTATTCCTATAAAATACAGTCCAACATTTACCCTTCAAATATAATCTATAGTCACGTCCCCAAAATATAATTTAACAGTTACCCCTAAAAAAATACAGTCCAACATTTACCCCCAACCTTACAATTCAACATTTACCCTGCCAAAAAATATACAATTCAATATTTATCCCCATAAAATACAGTCCAACATTTACCCCCAAAATTACAATTCAACATTTACCCCCCAAAAAATATACAGTTCAATATTTATTCCCTTAAAATACAGTTCAACATTTTACCCCAGAAAGTGATTATTCGTCTCTAATAGAAAAAAAATAAAGCTTCATCTGTAGAGTTAATATTTTATTTTTTAACTAATATTTTGTTTTTTTTCACAAATATTTTGTTTTTTTTCAAATACCGGACTATTCACTCTAACAGAAATAAGAGACAGCTATGCTCAAGACAGCTGCTGGAATGTCTGGAACTTTTGCCAAGATACAAAAAATGTCTACTAGGAAATGCATTGTTGGCTATAGGATTCACGCCAAAAAATGTGTTATTGTCATGTCCAGATCACCTTTTTTTTTAGCTTAGAAGTCATTTTTGAGACTCAGCCAGCATCTCAGTAGTGCCCTCTACTGGCACAGGCAGTTAGTAATCAATCACATTTAAAATCAAGGGCAATGTCATTTCACAAAGTCTGTTCTGCTGTTCCAGATTTACTCATTTAATGCTGTTCTTCAGTAAACAGATGTTTTTTCGCTATAATTGGCCACACGTGTAAATGATGTTAAATTAATTATTAGCATGCAAAGATGTAAATATGAATAGACGATTTATAATGATTTAAAACAAATCCATGGTGGCAGTTTTTGTAAGCGCAGTGTAAGGTCACTATGGCTTGGGGACAGTAAACAATGCATCATGCTGTTTTTAGAAGGAATAGAAGCAGCTCCGACCAAACCGCTTTGCCCATGATGCCCCCCCCTCCTGTACTTTATAGTGTTTTTGACCATGAACTCATCAGTGCTGTGATTGATTTATTGTAGCAAAGGAAAGGTCTTGATGTGCTTTATTGCACAAACAGATGACACTTAAGCGACAAGCACAATAAACACATACCACCGCATACAAACAGTTAGAGCATTTCTGTCTTGTTTTTATACAGCTTAGAGGAAAGGGCACATGGTTGGACCTGAATAAAAAGTCATAAATGCAGCTGTGATTATTTAACACGTGTGTGAATGATGACTGTCTGCATCAAGTTCATTCACTGACCGTAAAACAACTCGAAGGCATCATGTCATGCCAACCAAATAATCAGATAATCAAATCACGGCAACAGTGTTCTCTTCCTATGAGAGGGAAATATGATGCCATGCATACTGGAATGGTGTACTTCAATTATACTTTATTAACCCCCGGTCGGGGTAATGGTGGATTCATTTAATACCCTAGATGGTAGGTTTTTTAATTGCAGAGCTCATTTTGATTTAGTTAAAATGTTTTCCCATCATACAAAAGTTCTTCAGTTACTTACATTATTTTGCCTTGATTTAGAAAACTCTGTGTGTTTGTGTGTGTGTGTGTGTGTGTCTGTGTTGTTTTTAATTTTTTTAACTAACCAGATACTATTTTAAGCACTAGTTTGAATCCCTTACCCTTTGGATACCCTTAAAATCTACACACACTTACTCTTTGATTGATTGCAGTTCCTGCTTACATGCTTCTAGATAAATAACGCAACTTAATAACTGTGTCTCTGTGTCTAACCACACCAAGTGTCATGATAAGCAGTTGAGCAACTAAAGATTTATTCCACTCACCTGGTCTTTTTTCTAGTTTTCTCCCTCGACTGCCACATAGTCGCACTTTGGAGATGAGGATGAGGATCTGTTTTTGACATAGAGACTTGTTGCTCTTGGGGCAGGGTTTGCGCTTGTTGGAGATCTGCCGGTTGGCCTGCTGGTCCTTCACTTCCCTGCGCTGCCGGATCAGCGAGCTGGCGAGGGCGGCCATCTTGCTTTGCCCAGCTCACCCAAGTGGCACGGAGGGCGTCACTGAGCCGCCAACCTGCCCAACCACCCAGGATGATGGACAGAGAAGGCCAACGGAGCACAGCCAGAAAGACAGAAACGTAGCAGTCTCTTAAGGATGGAGGCTGTTAAAGTTTTAGGGTTCTGTTGCTAAGGTTGTGTTATTTAAATGTCGCTCTGATACTCCAGTGTCGGACCTCGAGTGTGACAGTAAGTTATTATCAGAGGCATGTTGCTGATGGAAGAGCTAAGCACTAACAAGGCATGTTTATGTCCAGTTCTGTTCTGTCTGTTTCTCTTGTCTGCTTGTCCCGTCGTAGCTAGTCTGGGCTCCACATGCACAGACAAACCTTGAACAGATACCTTAACTTACAATCGGCTCCAGATGTTATCTGTATCTTACAGTGACATTATCAATGCTAGTCAGATTGAGGGAAAAAAAAACCCCGCTAATGTTCAAAATTTTTCCATTAAAAAACTATTCAAACACGGACCTTCGCAGCGGAATAACAAAATGAACACAATTTCAAACGCAAACAAAATATTCAAGATACGTTAAAAAAAGAAAGAAACCTAAACCATGTCTAATTGATGCCAGAAGCTCACGTCCAGAGTAACGAATAACTGAAAGAGAAGCGAGGATGAAAGGAATTAGACGGAAGACTGATTCTGTCATCTTTCAGCCTCCTCGGTGCTCGCTCCATCTCTGGCCTCTGGGAAACGCTTTGTAAATTCCACAGGCTCCCTCATGCAGAGGTGACATTCAGGAACGGGGGAGAGAGAGCCGAGAATGAATGAGAGAAAAAGAGAGGGAGAGGAAGGAGTGCACTGTGGTTTGCAGCTAGCACAGATGAGCAGGCAGTCCTGTGTCCTTCACCCACGCTGAGATACAAGGGGGAGCGAGATGAATGAATGAATGAATGAATGAATAAATAAATAAATGAATGAAGGAATAGGGGATGAGTGGAGAGAAGGAGGTGTTGAGAGAATAAATGGATATTCCTCTCCCTTACTTTATGAATGGCTCTACGTGTCAGTCATCTTCTAGCACCGGTCCTGCCGTACAAGTCCTGAGAAAGAAACCTTGTCCCGCAGGTCCAATTCTATCAGTTCTGGTCCAGTTCTTTTCAGTCTTTGGTTCCGTGTTCTGTGGCAATTCTGACAATATGTAACTCTGTTAATGTGTGTGTGGAAGAGAAGGCATATGTGTTTGACAGAGAGAGTGTGAGTGTGTACTCCCTGTCTCTCCCCCTTTTGCCTGTATTATCGAGCCAACACTGGAAGCATGCTTCTGTCGCTCCGTCCCTCCTTCTCAAAGCCCTCCCATTTTCTCTCCTCCCTCTTGTTTTTTCCCTCCCTCTGTCATTCATATCCCTCCTTTTTTTCCTCGATCACTCATAGTCACTCCTCTTTCTACCCTCTCGTTCTTGTCTTCCTCTCCCCCCGTCTGCTTTCTCTCTCTCTCTCTCTCTCTCTCTCTCTCTCTCTCTCTCTCTCTCTCTCTCTTTCCGTTTGCAGTGTAGACTGGAGCGTTAAAAAAAAAAAGTCTGCCTGATGTTGCTTTAAAGGGGAAGAGAATGAGACTGTGAGTGGCTTCTGTACTATCCACACTAACGTACAGTGATATAAGTGATAAAAGATTCCACCTGTCATCCTGTCATGAGTGTGTAACAGCTACAGATGCCAACACAAATTAATATTAAATATTAATTAGCCTGTTAAATCTCTAAATTGCTATTGTAGAAATATTATCAGCATGAATTGATGATGGTCAGCGATAATTAGCGAAGAATTACATTTTTTAACCACCTGGTCCCTGGAGGGTTCGGCGGCGTGGGTATCTTGTTTCCAAAGTGTCTTGACGCAACTCAAGTTTATGGAAGGGAATGTCTCCAGGTTACGTATGTGCTTATCATGGTGCGGTAAGACGCATGTTTATATAGCATTACTTCTTGGCCGAAGATGTCACCTGGTTTGTAATGTAATGCCTCTCAACTGGACATACTATTCACGTGCTTCATACCAAAGGTTATTAAAAAGGCGTCTCCAAGGCATCTTGATGCATCGTCTTATTCAGGGTTATATATATATATATATATATATATATATATAATATATATATATATATATATATATATATATATATAACCTTAAGACATTTTTCTTTGTCTATGCGATTTCCAAAGAATATCTGACTTGGAGACTGCCAATAACCCTTTTTGACAATTAAATGTTGCAATTTTTATGTGCATTTCTAAATGCCATGTTTTTGAGGTTTGTGATGGATGCGCTTGGTGAGGTCTGTGATAAATTTAGCCATAACCAAGGCTGGTAGGATGAATATACCCAATAGCAATGCATACTAGAAGTTTATTGGCTAGCAGCTGAGACAATTGGATAGACTTTAATGCGGTCTTACAGCAGGTGGGCTAATTAGGCAGCGCTAATTGGTCTGTTGATACATCAGAGGGGACAATTGTTTCAAAAAAGATATCGGGTAATGATTGCGGAAACCTAGTGGACATTTTAAAGCTTGTTTTTTTTAGCACTTTTACGAATTTTTGTAAGAAAAAAACTAAAAATTAGAGAAGTTAAGTTTTTTTCGTCTTATATTTTATTTTGTGGCTGTGTATCAACATATCAACTTGTTACAGACTACATATTTTGCTTAGTTGGATTGCCTGCTGGACCTTGTACTATAATGTAAATAGCAAATATGCCCAGCAGCGCCTCTAAGGAAAGCACATCTTCCACCGCACATCCTGACTATGTTCTACAGAGGGACCATTGAGACCCTGCAGAGTACAGTGAGAACATCATCGGAGCCTTTCTTCCCTCCATAACGGACATTTACAACAGACGATGCATCTGCAAATCCAAGAGCATTGTGGACGACCCCACACACCCCTTACACACACTATTCACATTCCTGCCATCTGGAAAAAAGGTACCGTAGCATTCAAGCCCTCATAACCCGAATGTGTAGCGGTTTCTTTCTCCAAGCCATCAGGCTGCTCAACACACAGAACTGAACTGCTCAACTGACACACACACACAAAATTAACTCACTTACTTAACACAAATCGATGTTTACAGCACCACATAAACACAAAAATAGCATTTTGTTAAGCGCAGACATTTTAAATACTGTTTGCACAATAATCTTGCTGTTTTTCCTGTTGTTTACTTGCACATCCTTTTGTCTATCTGCACATCTCTATAATCTAGTCGACGCTATTTAATGTACTGTGCAGTTATTTGTTTTGTTCTGTATTGTCTGTTTTTGCACTGTCTAGAGTAATGTTTGTACTGTTTATTTGCACTGTTTGTTTTGCACTGGGTTGCACACATGCACTTTATGTTGCGAAGGACTTCTTTTATTCTTAAAGTCTTTGGCTCTGTGTTGTTCTATTATGTGGCGCTTTGTTGTTTTGTGTTATTCTCTTTGTGTAGTTGCCATTTGTGTGTAGCGCCATAGCGCCATCTGCCTGGAGAAACATTGTTTCATTTTTGAAACTGTGTACTGCATTTGCTATATATGGTTTAATCGACAATAAAAGCTTCTTAAACTTGAAATACATCAACTTTGTTAGTGTTTATAGATCAGTGGCTTTAAAGTTAAGGAGTTCGCAGATTTTTAGTGCGTTTGTCCATCTAGTAAAAATGCTGATTGTTCCTGCTTTGTTTATTGTATTTGTGTAGCTTTGTCATTTTAAAATTCAATGTTTCTCCTGCTGTATTTTGCCGTCAGTTTAGGATCAGGTCTGGTATCAGATTGGATTATACTTTTCCAAATCGTATGATATACAATCCAGTCATTTTGGCCAGTATCAGACTAATACAGATACTGAGTATCAGGGTGGCATATAACGATGTACTAATTAAGAATTTCCAGTACATAGTATTGCAAATAAAAAAATGTTTTGCTGTAAAAAGAACAGGTAAATATCCAAATGTAAAACAGTAAAAAGTTTCTGTTATTATCAGCCATGTACTGTTTCATCAAAATGAAGTTTGTTGTCCTTTCCTTTAACTGTATTGGTAACAATTGGTTAATTTGTGTTAACAAGAACCCACCCCCTTAGTGTCCCCTTCTTTTTGTTTGGGCCACTGCTCCTCAAAATGTCTGTGCATCACTCTGGTGTGTAGCATCAAAATAAAACATTGTTTACTGACTTGAAAGCTGCTTGAATAAAGTAACTTAATCTTTTTTTGTGAGAAAATGCGTTACTTAGTTCACAGAAAGTGCATTCCAACTCTTTTACAATGCACATCCCATCACAAAGCTAGAAATCCTCTCTTATCCCCGCCTACAGATGAAAGTTTGTGGAACACATCTGTTTTCAAAGAATTTTCTTTGATAATCTGAAGGATTCAGAAGTTTGTTCAGAGGGATGCACAAGGCAGTATCTTTTGGACCCAAACTACAACAAACTATGCGACTTTGACTGGATTTCAGCTGCTGAAGAAGTTGATGCTTTAAAATATACGCCAGAAAAAAATCCTGGCCATATGACAATATGTTTTTAACCAAAATAAACTTAAAATTTCATGGTCTCCTTATCCACAAAAGTAAAAAACACATTTAAAGCTTAAAGTCTGACTGTGGCACCAGAACACCACTTCTATTTTAACAGCTGATATCGGATAGACATAATTAATAATCTGCTGTTTCTACTTTTGTTTTTGTTTTTTCTTAGGAATTGTTACTTTTATTTTTAGCATAATTATAGTTCACATTCGTGTTTGCAGTATATTAAAACATTGTGTATGAGTGCATTAAACATTTTGGCTGTGTAAATATTTGTGTGTAGTGAGGAGGAAGCTAACATTGTCCTCTTTCTCTGTGAGTGTTGCATTATTAGGTTTTTATCCCACTAGTAAAACATGGGTTACCTGCAAAAAAACACTTATTCAACTTTTTTGTGTCTTTGCCTTTTCCAAATGCAAATCCTACAGACACAAAAGACACACAATCATTTTATCTGATAGGAGAAATATTGTGATAAGCTCCACCAAGCTGCTTTGCCAATTGTGGCTCTGAAATTGGCTGTAATGCAGCTGCCACGTGAATCATGACATTAAAGTTTCTCTTGCAGTCGCCTCCTGCGCCTCAGGCAGGTATGATGACATTTAGACTTTCTGCCAGCACTGACAGAAACACACTCCTCATGGCTCCTCATGGCTGGCAGGCACACTCTGCAGCCCACAGTGTCGGAGAGCTGGTGAATTAGTCCCAAAACTGACACTGTGTATCCACAGCCCTGCATCCTGAGATCTGCTGCAGAACAGTCTTTATTACAACCTGGGCGTAAGCTGGGGAAATAAAACATCATGACCTGACACAGCAGGAAGACGTGCATGTAGTAGATTATACACACCAAACTGAAATTGTTTTAAATAAATTGACTATATGACGAATCCTATAGTGTTGTAGAGTAACTTTACTATTGAACATGTAGTGGAAACTGAAAAAGGCTTCATAAAAGCTTTGTTCTTTCTGTTCCCCTATTTTATACCTTGGTTAAAAAATTGTGTTTAGCTTAGCAGTTAAGGCGTTGGGCTTGTAAACAGAAGATCCTGGGTTCAAATCCCAGTACCACCAAGTTAGCAAAGCTCTTAACCTGCATCTACTCATTTGGATTAAAAGAAAACAAAGATCAGTGTCACTCTGGATAAAGGTGTCTAATAAAAATCCCAGAATTAGAAACACAAAGAAGATTGATGTCTTTATATTTACAATACCTATTATTATTTACAAACAAGACAGATGCTCACTAAGCATCCATTAGGCCTGACTCGGACATCATGCTGGCACATTTTTAATGCGCACTTGCCAGGGATTTACTATAGATTGCGTCAGAGGAATTTGCTGGAGATGATCTGCCTGAGCAGACTGTCTTATTGAGGAGAACGCTGTGTATGGCACATCATTGACGTAAGCGCTTAAATGAGCTGCATTCTTCATTGTCAAAACCTGCAGACATTATGTGACCAGGTCGTACTGTCCATCTAAAGAGATTACACTCAGACTGTGTGTGTGTGTGTGTGTTTGTGCACTGGTGTTTCTCCTTTTCTTTTTTCAGTTTTCCTTTCTCTCATCTCCATCATTGCACGTCAACCCTGTCATAATCTATTGAAAAATCCCTTTGTCCCTTTAATAAAAGTTTAAGTCTAAAGTGTCACAAATTAAGCATAAAGCATAAATTGAATAATTTATATTATATATTATTATATAATACATACCCATAGAGGGCACCCTCTTGTGTTACGCTGACTATGCTTGCTTTTTCTAATGCGTTGGCATAAAGATGAAAAATTCCTCCATGGTGTAGCATCTCCTCTCCTTTTCAAAACAGTTGGAAGACATCTGGGCATCAAGGTTATTTGTTTCTGGAGCTTTGAAATTTTGTCCTATTCTTGCCTGACACAGATTTCCAGCTCCTGGAATTCATGGTCGTCTTTGACGTATTTTTCATAGATAAAAGAGCTGGACTGCAGGCAGGCCAATTAAGCACCCGGACTTACACACAGATATTTTTTGTTTTTCGGAATCTGTTGATGATAAGATTTGCAAAGCCTTTGCAATTTGACAATGAGGAACGTTGTATTTAAAGTGTTACACAATCTTTCCACACACTTGTTCACAGATTGGAGAGCCTCTGCCCATCTTTACTTCTGAGAAATTCTGCCTCCCTAGGACATTCATTTTATAGCTAATCATGTTGCAGACCTGATGTCAATTAACTTAATTAGTTGCTAGATGTTCTCCCAGCTGAATTTGAAAGTTTATTGCTTTTTTAGCCCTTTGTTTGCCCCCGTGACAACTTTAAATCTGAAATGAGCTCATTTAGTAAATAAAATTGTGTAATTTCCCAGTTTAAACATTTATGATATCTGTGTTCTCTTGTTAATAAAATATTGGCTTATTTGATTTAAATTTTTTAGTAGTTTTCATTTTATTCAAAATTAAATAAATCCCAGAAATATATTTTACTAAGGATCATGTATACACCACCCTTATGGCACCTTATGTGTAGCAGATCCGGTGAGCTCAGTACATCATCAATCTTAAGAGATATATTATGCAACAGCTGTCATAAAGAAAACATTTCTGTGTGTGAAGTTTAAACCATTTAAACAGAATGAATAAAGCCTTCATGCCAGCATGGAGAGTGCAGCAATGCAGGGGAAGTGAGGGGCTGAGAAACAGTGTGAGGGCTGGGAAGCAAAGGATCTGCTCCATTTTAATCAGACAGCCTTTAGAGGGTGTATCACACAGCTCCAAACTCCTGCTGAGATACACAATCATCAACATGGCTGAGGAGACACTTACACACTTAAACTACATTTACATTTACATTTACATTGAGCGGACGTTTTTATCCAAAGCGACTTACATTTATTTCTTTTATACAACCAAACAATCGGAGGTTAAAGGCCTTGCTCAGGGGCCCAGCATTGGTAACTTGGTTGTGCTAGGAATCGAAACCCCAATCTTTCAATTAGCAGACCAACACCTTAAGCACCGAGCTACCCCTTGCCCCACTAGTCAGCATTTTGGAAATTTGGAATCATGGAAATTTTTAAAGGACCTCAATTGAAGATTCAAAACAAACAAAAAAAAATCCTTAATTTTTCCTCTCCATCAACCCAACAAACAATGATGTAAAGATAAAGAAAAGATAAATGAAGTGCCTAAGAAAATTTCCTACGGCTCTTACTTTGCATGATGATAGACCTTGTTATGTAGCTAGTATTGTTGTTGATTTGTTGGTGTCACAGTAACACCAAACTCCTAAATACTAACTAGTCTTACCTGCAACTCATTTCCCAATCATTCTCACTCTCACTTTCCTGTAAACGAGACCGTCTGGTCTCGTATGAGAATATGCTAGACTCTCTCCTTATGTTTTCTGCTTCTTACCTTCTCTTTTCTTGCAACCCAGTCTCCAGCTCCAGTGTCCACCGTTCCCTCTCCTATTAAACCTCCACTTTACTCCTGCGTTTACCACTGGTGTCCGGCAACCAGTTTCCATTTACTGCCTCTTTATTGTGTACTCAGTAAATACACCTATCTGAACTCAACTACATATCCATAACCAAATAAGGTGCTTAATGACTGTTGATAAGTAAATACAGGAAATAAAGAACAAGATGTTACCATGTCTTTATGCTTTTTAAATTGTCCAGACTTCAGACAGTTAAGATAATCAACTATTGACATTTTTGCTACTACTGCTTTCTAACACCTACGCTGTATTTTCATCATGTCCCACTGAGACAGATAAAGTCTCATTTTACCTTCAGATATACCATAATATGATTATTATTATCTATACGTTCATGTGTATACAGTATTGTTTGCTATAAATGTCTAGATTTACAGGCATGGAAGGCTGTAAACACTTTACTTCTGCTGTGTTTATTTATAGACTCCTGGATCTGAGAGATCTGAAGGTATTTTATTACATATGTCATTCTGTGAAAAGGGCTAAAGTGATACTGTTAAAAAGTTCATGAAACAGTTTCTCCTGTAAATTGACATAAAAATCATTGTACTGTTTGAAGTCTGGATGATTTAAAAAGCATAAAGACATGGTAACTAACCCTATTTTGCAGAAGTCCCGTGAATATTGTTTTTTTCCCACAAATCTTGTCCTCTCCCGCAATCTGTTGCGTTGTGTGTAACAGTGTAAGAGTTATAGCTTTGGGCCTGTAGTCATATTTGCTTTGCTACAGTATAGTAACCTACATTGTGTATTGCATAGCAAGTTGTCTAGTTAGTTATCTATAAACAGCAAAACTCTGCCGTGAATAAATGCTACAAATATTTTAGATAACATTTCTGTCATTTGGCGGATGCTCTTATCCAGAGCTACTGTCAGAAAACCTTTGAATGTTATCCCACCAGGTCACCAGAGGGCAACTCTGAGACTTTCTCCTCCTTTTTTTAGTTAGGCCATGTGCTTTGTTCTGAGTTTGCCCAGTTTGTCTAATTTTACTCGCGGCCCACTTCCCTTCCTGCATACAAACATCATTCACATATTATTGGCTGCATATAGCATGTGTAGCATTAATTATACTGAAACATAAATAAACAACCAGCTTAACTAATTTAATGTGATGCATGAGCCCGTTTCTGAAACACACAACATGCCAATCTGTGATTCTCAACAAGTCTCTTCTTTTTTTTGTCACAGGATTTCCCCCGTTTTAATTTCACTGGTTTTTAATCTTTATTACTCGATAAAACCAACTTAGAGATCTGCACTCCTGCGGGAGTACCACCTGAGCAACGGGACACAACGCAACAGATTGCGGGAGAGGACAAGATTTGTGGGAAAAAAACAATATTCACGGGACTTCTGCAAAATAGGGTTAGTTACCATGTCTTTATGCTTTTTAAATCATCCAGACTTCAGACAGTTAAGATAATCAACTTTTTGACGTTTTTGCTGCTACTGCTTTATAACACCTACGATGTGTTTTCATCGAGTCCCACTGAGACAAAAGATAAAGTCTCATTTTACCTTTGTACTCAAAAAAAAATGTTTTTTCTTTTTCTTTTTTACAGCACAGTAAAATTGTTTCTTCACATATCCCATCTTAGACAGTTGGGGTCAGAGCACAGGGTCAGCTATGATGCAGCGCCCCTGGAGCAGAAAGAGATTGGTGGTGGTGGGGCTTGAATCCAGGTCTTTCTGATCTCCCAATCAACAATTTATTTCCTTAACCATTCGCTAACTTTAATGTAATTTTATAGTTTTTCTATAGACTAAATATATAGTAAATCTTTATACTGTAGATTTCTACAAGTGTGATATTTAATTACATCCTGATTAGTTTCATTTAATACAAACAAATAACTGAAAGTTTTATGTTAAATTACAACCACCAAAAGACATTACTTTGCTTTCGTGAATGCAGAAGTTTATTCTATAACCCGAAGTCTACTGCATCTCAGGGCAGACAGAGTGATAACAGCAATCTTATGCAAACAGAAAAAGAGAGAGTAGAGAGAGTAGGGGGAGAAGGAGGGGGCCAGGAAGACAGAAAGATTGAGTGAGAATAAAAGAGCAGAACGGAGTGTGAGGGAAGCTTTGGAGGAAGTAATTAGCATAATGCTTAATCTTAACAGATCTTTGGGAATTAAAAGTGTATCTGCCAATGCAGAGAGAAAGTGCTGATCCAATGGAAGCTGAGGAATAGCGGCAGAATTGAAAAGGGCACGGGATGGATAAAGCTCAAGGAAAATGGAAGACAGAAATAAGCGGAAAAATGGCACATGGCATCGGTATAATAACAGCAAATTTTAGAGTCAAATGCTTGCGTAAAGTAAGCGATTTAAAAAAAAAAAAAACGCTGGAATCTGTACACAGTTGAAAAATATAGGAACTCACATTAGCTCAAGTGTTTAGCCTTCTGAGAGCTGAAAGAGAAATACACTGCTATAGGCCCACTCAGAGCTGTGTAAATTACAGCCTCCACACACTCAGCAAGCCGGAATCTGCTACTAGTGTATTAGAGTGGGTGTCAGGCTGAGCTTGTTAACTGGCAAACCGGTCTGAATGAATCACTTGTGAACAAAGATTGATACTGCAAACCAGCCTCCAGGGGGTGTTTAATAACCGTATAACTCAGTGGAGATGTGCATGCTATTTCCATTACTCTCTCTCACACGTGTGTGTGGATGGGAGGTGGGAAGTATAGTAAATGTCCTAATGATGCCTCACCAAGGTAAATACAGTGTTGATGAAGCGACGTGACTGACTGAGGTCTGCTGAGTTATGGTTCTGAGACAATCAGAGAGAGAGCTTCTTAAGTTCTGTCGAAGAAGCCAAGCGCATTGTGGAATATTTGCATTGAAGAAAATGAATGAGATGAAAAAACAAAAATGGTGCTAAAAGATACTAGATTTTTTTGATGTGAGGAATTTAAGTAGCCTAACGTTCGCTTGTTCAGACCTAAAATCATTATTACTAACAAAAAACAACGTGATGGTAAGAAAGGTGAAGGTAATAACATTTAATTATTATCTATCTATCTATCTATCTATCTATCTATCTATCTATCTATCTATCTATCTATCTATCTATCTATCTATCTATCTATCTATCTATCTATCTATCTATCCATCTGTCTGTCTGTAATAAAAAAATACAGTATAGTGTTGATAAGGCACTAATTTTTCCATGGAGTGAGGAGAGAGCATGGAGTGAGCGAAAAGCAGGGAGGCTACTGCCAACAAAGGTGTGTATAGATTTTATGTCCTGGACACAAAGGAACACAAAGAAAAAAGCAAATAAACAAACAATAAAAAAAAAAACTAACAAAGAAAAACAAAATTAAACACATTTTTTCTAACAAACACATCTCATGAAAATTATGATCTGTAGTACAGTGGGACAATCTAGACAATGCTAACTTTAGCCTAATAGCACTGAAATTGTATGTCCCACCCTTCTAGACGACCAGAGAAAATATTACTACAATACATCAGAAAACTTTATAATGTAGTTAGTAACAGTACTAAACTACCAAACATGAAAATAATACCCGATTACAGGCTGCTGCTGGAGTGTGTGCTGGGTACATAAGCTATTAATTACACCATATTCCTACCTGTCCAAAATAAATACTGTAACCATGACATCATCTTTCAGACCCTTTGACTCCTGTAGTCTACTCCAGCGTGAAAACACAACACAGATAACAATTTGTGTTTTTGTATCAGGTGACTGTGCTGATAGCAGGGTTGCCAAAAGAGTTAAAACTGTTCATTGGCAATCCCATTATATTTCTGGTGTATGTGGCCTTCTGATGGTCTGTTATACCTTTATCCCTTTATTGCCTTAATCCTAAATTTTCTTAATTCTTTATTTCCTTAACCCTTATTCTCTCAATCCAAAATTTTCCTAAATCTTTTTTAACCAGTTATTCCTTTGACCCTACATTTTTTCAACCCTTTGTTCCCTTAAAGAAATGTAGGGTTAAGGGACTTAAGGGTTAAAAGATTTTACTTGAATAGCGGTGGACACACGGCCGATGTATAAGACTAATGGTCATGGGTCTGTGGACATATTTGCTTAAATATAGTAAACGACACTGTTTATTGTATGACATGTTCTCTGGTTAGTTATCCAGTATCATGAAGAGTTTGCTGTGGATTAATATCTATGCCTAAATGCTTAAAATGTGTTGTTAAAAAATAATAAATCATATCATAAGTGCTCTGATTTTGTCAAATTGAGTCCAGAAATCTAATTTAAATAAAACTAAAGAATATATAAAAATCATTTTAAAAACCTGCAGTTTTTTGTTGCAGATTAAAGCCGGTTGTCTGAACATGGCGCAACCGAGTGCGTGTTAAATTTTAGCTTTGACGATATGTGTGTATGTAGAGCAGGTGGTGTGTGTATATAGAGTTTGCCAGACTTTTTCAGCAGCTTATTTTCTCCTACAGTTTCGATTTTATTTAATTACAGACAAACAACACAAACCCTGCTAAAGGATTTAAGCTCCACGATACAAACACTGCAGACTGAGAAAATAGCATGTAGACGGGGGCATGAGCAAACCTTTATTGCTGTAACTAATTTATTTTTTTGGCTGGGTGGTAAAACCCGGTGGTCATGAAACATGAGGAAAATACACTAACGTTGTGAAAACCTAAGGCTACATAAAGCATAGACCAGGGATTCGATATGTACAGTATTTACTCCCATATATACATTTACGGCATTTGGCAGATTCCCTTATCCAGAGCGACTTACATTTATCTCTTTTATACAACTAAACATTTGGGGGCTCAGGGCCCAGCAGTGGCAACTTTGTGGTGCTGGGACTCGAACCCTGCTTTTCCAATTACCAGTTAAATACCATAACTACTGTACTACCACTTCCCTATATTTTGTTGCAGCAGTGGAAATCACAACCCACTGCAAACAGATCTCTTTAATAACTCCAAGACAAGTGGTTTTGGGAAAAACGGGTTGGAAAATAAGAACTGATAAATTAGTGTAGACTGCCTGGCTACAATACATCAAGGTCTCTTGATTTAAGAGACTAGTAAAGTGATTTCATCAAAAGCTGACAAATGCAGGAAAACATTTAGTGGTTATAAATGGCAGTAGAGAAGAAGAATTTATGTTTAGTATGAATGGCTCACAGCTCTGTTATTTCTAACACACTCCGCTGATATAAATCAGACATCCTAAAATGTATCAGCAAATCTTTTCTGGTAATGTATCAGCTTCTATTTAGAGAATAGACTTCCGGATAGAGCAGGCACAAGAAAAGGTAGAAGGATTTGATTATAAAACAGGAAGAATATCACAGAAATCATCAAATGGTTAATGTCAAAAAAGCAGGAAAACCACAATACAGTAGATTACATTTTTACAGAGTTACAGCCCAGAAATGTAATCTAGGAAATGGTAAGATGCCAGATGAAATCAATTTATTTGTACAGTGCAATAGACATGGTTACAAGGCAGCTTTGCAGAAATTGATTTAGATCCCTATTAAGCAAGCCAGAGTCAAAGAAAGGGAAAATACTCTCAGAAGAAACCACAGACAGCCTGGAATCTACCTTCATCTTAGAGACAGCACAGCAGAATACTAAACCTTTTTAGTCCATCTGTGTGGCAGTGAGTTATTATAGAACTGCGGTATTTAAGATGTAGGTATATAAGGATGTCTGGTGGACACCCAGAACTACCCTTGAGCAAGAAAATTGCATATAAAGCAGCAAGGATGTTGCAAAAAAAGGATGCCTGTCAATGTTGGCAGCACTGACAGGCAGATAATAAAGCTGGTAGAACTGAGAGTCTGGTTGTCTTTTTGTCGTTTACTTCGACATTGTGTCGAATGACGACACTAGGGGTCACGTTTGGGAACCCGGAGTAGGTCACGTGTGTAATTTCAACTGTGGAAGAGGCTTCCAGCGCACTGTTCCCCCATCTCCGTAAGTGTTCTACGATCGTGTCCCTATAGCTGTTTCCCCTAGTGCAGAGCCCACCCTGGAACCTACCCTATGTCGTACTGCCTCCGGTCAATCCTTAGGCGAGTCTTCACATACTACCCCCCAGCTGACGGGATGTAATCTTCGTAGGGCCCCTCCTCCCCCTCTTGGTCCAAGTTGCAGGACTTCCAGAAAGGTATTGAAAGGTGAGTATTAGAAAAGGCTACCGCTGAGAATCTTCACCTTTGCTATATCCTGGAGGATATGAGGCACTCCTGTATGTTGGAAGGTCATGAGGTTGAGTAAGGCTGCGCTTCGACACTCAATGTTGGTTAGCTATTGGTTATGTACGGTAACCCTTATTGATGGTGGGAACGGAGACGTTGTGTCGCTCATGCCACTGCATCAGACTGCTCCTGTCATTCGGCTCCTCAGAACGATGAGCATGATTGCGGCCGGTCTATTCATTGGCCTTTTCGAAACGTACTTTAGGCTACCAAATGTGACACCTAGTGTTGTCACTTGACACAACGTCTCCATCAGGGAATGAGGGTTACCATACGTAACTGAGGCACTTTACCAAGAGGGATATTAGCAATGTTACAGGTCAGCAATCAGCACACAACTCAATCAGCTCTGAATTCCTCCTAAAAATAGCAGATTACAGACGCTCTACACGGCTCGGAACATTCTCCAATCTTTGCTTTCAGCTGTGTACGTATGTGGGTGTGGATGTAAACTCCAGCTGTTGCAATTTAAAATGTCCAAATGTTAAGATAACACATATCCCATCTGTTCTGCTGTCAACTAGAAGAATAGCATGACTTGAGAATGCACGGTTTAAACAATGTTCAGTTTGGCGTTTAACCAAAAAAAAAAACAAGAAGAGCCAAGGAAACAGGAAGGATGGAACATACAAGAAATAAAGATTTCAACAAAAAGGATTAAACTGGCAGCAGACACAATTAATCTGATGATCTCATTTAGTCAGACACAAACAGCAGACAGCTGAGGAGACCTGGGTTTTCATTTAAATATCTATAGCTGTTTCCTAAGCCAAATTGTTACAAATAACACAACATTTTAATCAAAAACCCAAAAAATCATAGGGTTTTATGACATTTTATTAAAACAATATAAAATACCATACATTATAGAAAAATATGAAATCAGTGGTGGTTCTTTTTAGTTCTTATTTTCAATTTTATTTTTATAGCGCTTTTAGCAATGGACATTTTCTTAAAGCAGCTTTACAGAACATAGATAACAATACTAAAATCCACGATTAAAAATCAAAAAACTTTATCAAAACAATTCGAGTAAGCAAGCCTGGGGCGACAGTAAAAAGAAAAAACTCTTAGATACTACGAGGAAGAAACCTTGAGAGGAACCAAAAGGGAACCCGTCCCAGTCCATCAGCAGTCCAGTATCTGCTACCACTTCTCCTAACTTCTAAAGTATCCCAAAGAGAAGTCATTGGATTTTCAATTATCCGTAGCTTCATGAGGTTCTCTTCTAGAAGGCCATCAACTAAAGCAGCTCTCTGTCACCCCAGGGTAGCTGATGCGAATCTTCGACAGCACTGCAATTGCTTAGGCAAGGAGACCTACCTACCTGTGATTATGTACTCAGTTTCCCTTACTGCAAATCGTGGCTAGAATGAGATTGACCTTAAAACTGCATTCAGTTGTGGATTAAATGATTTCCCGAATGAACTACCTCTTAAGGCTGATCCCATACCTATGAACCTGCACCCTGGAGATGGAGCCAGAACGATGGTAGCAAAGAAAGATGAGTGGCCTGCATAAAGCCCTGACCTCAACTTCAATAAACACCTTTGGGCTAAATCAAAACACTCCAACGTCTCCAACATCAACTACGATCTTCCCTGACGCCATTGTTTACTTGAGGTCCACACTGATTAAGAAAGCATGCACTAATAAATAAAAGAGTTAGGGGATCAGTAGCACTGTTTCAGTAATAAATTTCTGATCTAATTTTTCTGGTATCAGCCTCACTATTACTGTTATCATTGTTTTATAGGAAAAGCTTACTATATTGTAAACTAGTCCAATATTTAAAATACTCTCAAAGCAATTTTATATATTAATGACAACCTATAAATTCACTTGTATGACTTAGAACCGTTCAGTATAATTAAGGTAACGCCACTGACCAGTAATTTGGAGTCACAAACAAATATTTACTTTTTTCAATGTCCCCTGGAATCCAAATCATCTTTTTTAAGATGGATGATATTGTCATAAAGAAATTCCTTGTTGTATTTATGTATTTACACAGCGGAAAAATTAGAAAAATATGATAAAAATTAGATTAAAAATCATTTTGGAATTGGATTGTGACTTCCAGAATCGGAATCAGAATGGATTGTGAAGTATCTGAGGATTCCCACCCCTACTCTACAGCAAGTGAAATTTGTTTCTTCACATATCTCTTCTTGGAGGATTAGGGTCAGGGAGCAGGGTCAGGGCACAGGATCAGCTATGATGTGGTGTCCCTGAAGCAGGAAGGTTTAAGGGTCTTGCTTGAGAGCCCAACAGTGGCAGACTGCCAGTGGTGAGGTTTGAACCAGGTCCTTCTGGTCTTCCAATCAACAAGTTAGCGCCTTAACTATTTGAGCCACCAGTGCCGCTAAACTTACCTGCTCATCCTAACTTCTATTTTGCATTTTTTTTTTTACTGTTTCGTAGAAAACGTTTATTATTGATCTATTAGTTAGGCTTAATTAGGGGCAGTTGTAGCGCAGTGGTTATGGTTGGACTACCAATCGGAAGATCGGGGCTCAATTCCCAAGTTGCTATCACTGGGCCCCTAAGCAAGGCCCTTAACCGCAATTAATTCGGTTTAAAAAAAAATTAATAAAATGTAAGTCACTCTGGTTAAGGACGTCTGACAAATGCTATAAATAAAAAATGTAAATGTTACTACAGCACAAGCTACACTAAGAGAGAATAGGCTTTTCAGCTAGCAATTTAAAAAGAAGTAGGGTGTACAGGAAGAAGAGCGATTGTCGATGGATAAATGTAAAAATTAAACAGTATGCCCGCTGAGAGGTAGAGTGGGTGGGAGAGCCGGGTGTATGGATAACTGGCCACCATCAGAGAGAGAACATGACCTCTATATGTCTGTTATTAAACATCAGCCAGCCAAAGAAAAGATCTAATTTATTTAGTTTTGGCATCGTGCCAGGACGATAAAAAGATCCCCTGAAGTAACTTGGCGCCAGATATATAATAATGTAGGTCGAGGCTCATGTCAGTTCATCACTACCTGAAACGGATAGAAAGTACATGGCTATGGCTATGTATTAAATAATAAATAAATGGTCCTTTAAAGGTGAAATGTTTCTTTGATACTGAAGAAACAGGAAAAGGGTCCTATTTCTAAGTAAATCAAATAAATAAAAAAAAAGCGAAAACATGAACAGGACTAATCATGAAAGGAAAAAAAGCAAAGCATTAACAAATGATTATTAAATTAATATGAGTTTTTTTGGGACAGAGCTTTATTTTCCAATAAATTAGATAGTAGAACCATAACAAAAACACTGTTGTCCTATCGCTGTGAAACAGACTGAGATTATCTCAAAAGAGTGAGATAGAAGAGGAAGAAAAAAAGGAGAAAAAGACGATGGGGTTTTTAAATAGTGCAATATTTCACTGATTCACACTCCAATGAAGATAGAGAGGCTTACTCCAAACAAAGCTGTTCATGAATACAGCCAGCTCTCAGCAGCTTTTTATTCCAGCTGAATCAGGCGATTGGAGTGCAAACAAACAGAAACCCAGCTTGCTTTCAGTGACCATTAATCAAAAGAATGTTTTCAAATAAGCACAAAATGCAATGGTCTTGTAATCCAGATCAGCTTGGGAGAAGACTCCGGGTTCATGGTACTGATTTACAAATAACTGAGCTGACATGCTTGAATTTGATGCTTTGAAAGTATGCAGGCTTTACAGCAGTAGATATAAGTATGCCAGACAGACAGGATAAATATTTACCAGCGACAGACATTGTTTAACATCTGCAAGAAGAATAAATGCCAGTGTGTTCTGTCTCTGGTGTTTAGTGACTGTGGCAAAAGACGAAAATCTACAGTATCCCTTAAAAAGGCAGCGGGCTATCAGTCTTCCTGCAGCTTTCTGTCGACTGGAAAAGCGTTTTTCATTATTGTCATGATTTATTTAAAAGCATAACTGTCCCGCAACAATACAATTATAATTCTCTATAAAAATTGATGTGCTATCAATGGTGTTTGTTGAAACGGTGTGTTTGTTTGTTTGTTTGTTTGCATACAAATCAGCTTTGTCAGGACTGCCGATCGAAAAATTGTAGGTTCAAATCCCAACACGACCAAGCTGCCACTGCTCGGCCCCTGAACAAATGAGGTAAAGCTGCTCTGTATAAACACATCTGCCAGATGCAAATATGTAAATGTACAGAATGACAGATTTATGAAAACAAAGTGGACTTATTTTATATACACATGATTTCTTTCTAAAAGCAACACAATAAAATTGTTCATTTCAAAATATTTCTAAATTTATGGTGTTGTAGTAATTCTATAGTATTGTACATGTAGTAAAATTCCCTGTGGTAAATATTCTAGTGTTTATAAACCTCAATATAGTAAATATGTCATTGTAAATTGTAGTAATGTGGTGATTTGTTGTTGTAATTCTACTACACTAGTTATAGTAAAACACATTACTACATTAATTACTATAGTAAATTTACTACAACTATATTATACAGTGTGTGTGAGAATCTTCACAGCACAAATCACAGCAAAAAGTGTATCAATGCTACACACACAAAATCCCTAAAACTAATAAAACTAAACAACATGTAGTTGATAGTTGATCAGATCACTGCAGTTCTTTCTATAGTACGACGTAAACAGTATAAATACTATAACAAACTAAATCCTTAAATACTATAATATAATACAGTCTTCTAGTTTACTCTAGTAAAGTTTACCACAGTATTTACCACAGTTTATCATTTTATTAGAGTTAATACTATAGTCTGCTGTAGATAGATGGAGTAAATACTGTAATATACTACACTTAACTATAAATTAAAATAACTTTAAATCCTGAAGTATACCACAGTATTTACTACAGTTTATCAAGTCACTAAAGGTAATAGTATAACTCTGATGTAAGATGTAGTAAATACTCTAACATACTAAAATATACTCCAATTTACTATATAGTAGTATACGGTCAGGGAAACACAATTTCATTTTTAACATTGTAGAAAATATTTAAATGATAATTTTAATCTCCAACATAAGGAAGAACAGACAGGTTTTGCTGTTAGCTGCAAATACAAAAATTCGCAAATCCTTTTTTCGTGGAATGTCATTACTGAGTAATGCACTAAAAATTTTGTCAGTTCAAACACTGAACTGGAATTCAATGCAACTATACATAAAATTTACCAGAAAAGTTTTTTTTTTTACCTAATCTGCACAATGTGCATACAATATGAGGTTAATAATTCTCTATTGTATTCGGGTAAAGAAGGATAAGGGCTAAATTCCACTAGCAACGTAATCTGCAGGTCGTTGCCCCAAGTAGCTGGAAACATTTTGAGTATTGCAAAAAAAAAACATATAGTACACATATAGTAGCTACGACTATGGTAGAAGAAACTAACATGCCACTAATAAAGATACGAAATAAAAAAAAACTTTAGAAATTTGTCTAAAATTACATAGGAAAGAAACTTCATTAAAAACAAAACTTTATAAATCAATTAAAAGAAAGTTGTTTAAACTAACAGTTCAGAAATGATTTTTCTTTGATGAAGTTCTAAATTGGCTGGTTTTATCATGTTCATGGCTCAATATCTAAGCATAAAAAGCTTTTTCTCTACTTGTGCATAATCTACAACCTAGAGAGCAGCCCGTATAACACATCCGACAGATTTAGGAGGTCTTTTTTAATCTCCGTTGACTGGTTCTTTATGTTGGTGCCGTGCCCTGGGGTTCTGTAATAAAATGCATATAATAGTCATGTCTGCTTGTGAGTCATGGTTTCTTCTATGCAGTATTTTTGAAGTCGCCTCTCAACTGCAGTAAATCAAACACAAGCATACAAAGGGGGCTGATGCATCAAACAGGATGAGACTAGGATCAATTTCTCACGCTTGTATCCTAACAAACGGGATGACGTTAATCGCGGCAAAGGTTTCATTCTGACCTTTAAATCTTTTCTAATCTGCTACACCCGGTGCTGGGAATTTCAATCGAAATGAGTTAGGAGGTTTATTTCCATGATGATATGTTCCTTTTTGTTGGATATTCACATGGAAAGAGAAAAAAAAGGAAAAGAAAATTGTTTACGGATGCAGCTGTGCTCTCTGAACCCAGACCAGCTGTTTGAATAAATCAAGATTGAGGACAGTGATGACAGTCAGTTTTCATGTTTTTCTGCCTGGATATCTTTAGTGGAGGTCAGGGAGAAAACAGTCAGTCAAAATGCCAGCAGCTCTGTGTAAATAAAGTGTGCAGACTGTATTTATGACTGCTCCTTGGCCTTATCAGGCTGATATGCAATATTGAAGTGGTTGGGGAAGTTATTTCAGTGGAGGTCAGAGAAGACATCAACCGGAGAAAAGGCTTTCAGCTGCTGCCATAACAAGGTCTCAGGCATGTGCTACCTGACCAGTCATTACAGCACATTGAACCGGACAAGCGAGCGACATGATGGACAACAGTGACAAGGAGAGGTAAGAGGTCAGTCCTTCATCTTAAAACATCTGTCCCCATGGTTTTGATGTGTGTTTGTGTGTGTTCGTTCTTGGCCAAGCCTGCATGAACAGAAAAATGTCAAGAGCGCTTACGACTATTCCAATCACCAGATGCCATCGCTGACATATACTATTAGTTTATTACCTTGTCTGTTAAATGCTAAATAATGTCATGTTAAGCATCAAATCACATGTGGGTTGAGGTTTCCCAGGCGTTAGAATTATGATATTTATTATTTTGTTAATTATCACCACTAATTAGGAAATGTAATTAAATGGCTGAATTGAAATATTGCTGTAAACAGTTTATCTCATAAAACACAGCCAGCTAGAGTCTGACCACACGATTATCGCTGTCTATTCCAAAATTTTCCCATCTACAGTGAAAATGTACAAATTAAATAAAAAAAACTATTTTGCTGGATTATTACCAATTTCTCTCACTTTGTCTGGCTTGACAACACGAACATACACATGCTTTTTTTTTTGACAGATCTTTCTTTAGCTTTATTACTAAACAAAAGCAGCTAATTGTTTGTTATAGCAGTGTGGGCTATTTCTCCGCCATGCAAGAACCCGTTCCCCAATCATACTGCTGCACTTTATATAAAGATTATATCGAGCCCCTTTCCTGTGTATGTAAAGTCTGTGTAAGTTTTGGTGTTTCTGTTTCATGTTTTATGTTACAGTTATATTGATGTTTTAAGTTTCCTGTTTATGCCCTTTGTTTACTTCCTGTCTTGTCACCTGATTATTTTTTCCCGTGTGTTTCTGTCATGTGATTCCCCTGTCCATTTGTCATGTTTCTATTGGTTTTCAGTTCTATATTGTCATTGGTTTGTTTTGGTCATGTGTCCCTTCTTCTTTAATATTTAAAGCCCGTGTATTTCCTGTACCACTGTGGTGAGTCATATTTGTAAGTCAAGTCCAGTCAGGTCAAGTCGGGTTAGTTTGGTCAAGTCAAAACAATTGGGTTAGTTTGGTCAAGTGAAGTCAAGTAGGGTTAGTTTGGTCAAGTCAAGTCAGGACAGGGTAGTTTGTCAAGTCAAGTCAAGTCTGATTAGTTTGGTCAAGTCAAGTCGAGTTAGTTTGATCAAGATAAGACAAGTTGAGTTAGTTTGGTCAAACCAAGATAAGTCGGGTTAGTTTGTCAAGTCAAGTCGGGTTAGTTTGATCAATTTAAGTCAAGGCAAGACAGGGTAGTTTGTCAAGTCAATTCGGGATAGTTTGGTCAAATCAAGTCAAGTCGGGTTTGTTTGTCAGGTTGAGTTAGTTTGATCAAGTTAAGGTGGGGTAGTTTGGTCAAGTTGGTTTAGTTTGGTCAAGTCAAGACAAGTCATATAATTTGGTTAAGTCAAGTCTGGTTGGTTAAGTTTAGTCAAGTTTATTTTCGTTTTGTTACTCTTTTCTTTCAAATAAAACTGCATCTGGGTTCTATACAATAATATATATAATATGGAGCAGTGGTGGCTCAAATGAAGACCAGAAACACCTGGATTCAAGCCACACTACCCACAAGCCAACCACTGTTGGGTCCTTGAGCAAGACCCTTAACCCTTCCTGCTCCAGGGGCGCTGTATCATAGCTGACCATGTGCTATGACCCCAACTTACTAAGATGGGATATGCAAAAAACACTGCATTTCATTGGCTCTGTACACGTACCTTGCACAATGACAATAAAGTGGAATATTTATATATATATATATATATATATATATATATATATATATATATATATATAATTTGATAATAAAAACATTTATTCTGAATGGAACGCCAAAACATATTAGAACAGAATTTTAGGGCTTTTTAAACTAAACTCAGTCCTTGAATCATGGCCATTCTAAACCCTGCTTTTAGCCCCAGGTACAAAAACATTTCACACGTGTAATTTGTAAAACAGTTTAGACCTACTGAACACTTTATCTGGAGTTATAAAAACTGTGGTCCAATTAACACTGTTTTCGGAGCTTTAACCCCACACTGTGGTATTGATTGTGTACAGGGGGAAATGATGCAGTTATGTTACAGCTAGTTGCTAAGCAACAGGAACCTAAACAGAAATTAAACAGCATGTGCCTCAGATTTAAAAGATCTAGTAAACAGCTAGGTAGAACCTGAGGGCAAACTTAAGGAGAATTTATTACATTTTAATTAAAATACCAAAAATATCAATATCTGCCTAGGCTCAGTGGTCGTGATTTTGACAAGTAGGCTGTGATCTTGGAATAACATCCTTGGTCAACATTTCAATCAACCAATCATAAGATTTTGATGTCTGGATCACAACATGGAATTAGACGCTATTAACAGTTAAAAACGTTATTAAAATAATTTATGATAGTACGGGAACCACATTAATTCATAATTTATTCTGTATTGATTATAATCATCCATAATAAACATTAATGAATTTAGACAGTGAATTATAAACAATCTCCAATGAACAATTGAGTTTAAAATGTTCTGAAATGGTGAACATGCAGAACCGCATCAGAGCAACATTCCTACTATAAAACAGGATTTTCGATTATTTCATTAAATCACATTCTTTTGGAATTCAGAAATCAGGCTAAGTCAGTGTTACTGGTCGTTGCACTGGTCTGGAAATAAACTCTTTCTTAGGCTGAGGCAAGCTAGTTAGCTTCAGGTTAACCAACCTAGCCTCCTCTCCTCCAACTTTTTCTGGTAAAGTCCGCCTTAAAAACGTATTTTCAAGTATGTCGAAACCAAGTCAGTTTTTTCTCTTTGCTTTATGTAAATGTTTACATTACAGTTTGGTTAATTTAATCAGCAGATTATTAATGTATCATTAGACAAATTTTAGCTAGCGTAAAAATTAACCAGTTTTCTTGCTGGACACATGCTAGCAGAGTAAAGCACAGTTAAACAGAACACTGCATTTACTTCATCCTCCGGAGTGTGTGACCTTCATGGAAATGTATTAGCAGAGCCAGTGTGTGACATGCACCCCTGCAGAGTTTTCCCCCTCTGGCTACAGTGGCGTTGAATTAAGTGGATACAGTCTGGCAGTGAATGCTGTGTGTATGTGTGTGTATGTTTGTCTGAGCGACAAGTTGGCATATGGCTTTGCTTAAAACAAGATGGGGATGACACAGCAAGCTTGCCAGCACCCACCCCCACAACCCATCACACATTTTACATAATGCACATCAACTGCCGGCTAATAAGAGCCACATCAAGTGCTTTTAGCGTGGGAGAGATGTGTCTAAAGAGGTGTGTGTGTGTGTCACTGCATTTTGTGACACCTAACAGGATTAAACAAACCTCTAAACTGGAAACTAAAGCCCGGACATGAAGAGCAGAGGGATGATTGAGTGTGAGAGAGTACGTTCAAATGCACTACCCAGAGAGAACGCAAAATATTTAATGAGAAACTGAAGGAAGAACAAGGGATTTTCAGGGGTTCCAATCAGAGTTGCTATGGGACAGGAGAAGTTGCAGAATGAATTAGTTCCCAGTGTGTTGGGGCCCCTGCTCTAACAAAACTTTAATTGGAATTTTTATGTCCCATTTGTCTTTATCAGTGCTGGGAGAGAGAAGCATTCCAGCTGAGAAGGAGGCAGCTCTGGGGAGACTAGCACAAAGTGTCCCTGATTTTACACACATATGGGCAATTTTTCAAAAAACACACACATACATACGCTTCGTCCACTTTATTAGAAACACCCCTACATTTAACACTCATGC
Organism: Bagarius yarrelli; assembly: GCA_005784505.1. NCBI lineage: Eukaryota > Metazoa > Chordata > Actinopteri > Siluriformes > Sisoridae > Bagarius > Bagarius yarrelli. Next base: position 2,525,388 of record VCAZ01000053.1, read on the forward strand.
AATTCTCTGATCAGCCAGTCAGAATGACAATTTATAAAACAAGAAAATGTTAGAAAAGGGAAAGATATGATCTTTGGGCTGGAAACACCACATGGTTTTTTCTATTTTCACTCACAAAACTATGGTTCACTCAGTGATTTATTCCAAAATAGGATACTTTTATACTATATAGTAGGTGAAACTGTATGTATACAAGGTGAGTAGTGTGTCCGAATCCTAAGTATGGTAATAAAGTACACGAAAAGTTCCCAGATGATCTACTACTCCTGCCTGGATTCTGAAGCATGCATATGATGTGTACTTTGTTATTTCATAATTCCGCGCAACCTTTTATGTGCTTTAAGAAAAAAAACAGTGTAGTTAAATTGCACTCGATTAACATTATTTAAGTTCAAAACGTTATCCAACTTCAGTTAGTGTTGCAGTGATAACTTATGTCACGTGACAATATCAAAATGGCGGTTTCATTTTTACTAGCCGCAACAATAAAATAAAAAAGTACTTGTTTAATGGTCAGTAAGTAAGTACTAACTTAAATGTAGTACATATATAAGTAGTATGCAATTTCGGGGAAAAAAAAAAAAGTTTTTTATTTTTTACACCACTCGTTTTAACCTATATATTTAGTCTGTTGTTTGGGCATCCCAAAGAAAACAATTTTAAAAATACTCAAACCAAAAACGATTGAATTTAGTACATTCCAATTCATGTGTTAATTAATTGAATAACTACTTAAATATATTTTAATAAAGCAGATGGGAAGCGTATATTTCTAGAGCACTTTCTATGCTTACAGGAAGCATTCCCAGAACTTAACCTAACATTCTTTAAAAGTTGTTTAAATGTTAAGACAAAATGTTCTTTAAATAATGTCCAAATGTAAGTAATAGTTAATATCGAGTTTTGTAATGGTAAGAGACAAAGTTCTTAGAACAATGTTCTTGAAACATTTATATTCGTACTTGATGAATGTTCTCACGGATGTTTAGAAAAACATATCTAGAAATAAACCATAAAATAAAGTTCTACCAACCTTAAGCAAACTGGACATTATTATGTTTTGGACATTATTAGAAATACATGGTTTCCAAAACCAAAATAGAATGTTTGAAAAACGTTTTCAGACCATAATCTTGTTAGCCGAGACTCAGTTTGAATGTACACACACACATACACACGTATAAAAGAATATAATGGCAAGGATGTAGAAGCACCTGATAACAAATGTCTGGGTTTCTTTTGTTAAACTTTCTACTGTTTACCACTTTGCAGAACATTACAGACCTCGGTTAAACTCATCTCCGCAATTCTGTGATTAGATTAAATCAACCCACTGTATTTCATCTTTATCTCAACCTATAGCATCAGTTGAGCAAAATCTGCATAATAAACATATCACTGTGGGAAGAAAATAAAACTCTTGCGTATTGGAAACTTTTAGAAGTAAAACTAAAACTTTAAAATTTAGTTTTAATGCATATATTAAACCCCAGCCTTAAACTACAGTTGGCAAATGTTGTAAGATGCAATGACAGGACATAAATTTTTTAAAATAGTTTCAATGTGGTTTTACTTAATCAGTAAAACAAGAAGCTTCTATGATTAGTTGGCCTTTTACACATTATTAATTCATTATAAATTATAGATATAGACAAATCTTTAATTAAAAAGTATCTATTCTATCAGTAAGTGTTTAATATTTACGGAATACATCAACCAAATTGAGACCTTTATTGATTAGATAATTTTTTTTCTCAGTACAGAGAATGTTACTAAAAAGAGTACATATTAATGAATAATATGTTATACAGAAAGTAACAATGGCTCACATTTTATGGGGGACATTATAGAGAACATCTTTTTGGTAGATCAGCAGTTATCCCTTCAATACAGTTTCTGACACATGCAGAAACCGCAAACACACATACACAAACACACATTGTATTTTTATTCAATAATTAATCAAAACATGGAAGCAGTGGATGGAACCACAATTTGGATTTGGAAGCATTTTTGCCTCCACAAACACACAGAATCATCAATTACCAGCGATTTGTCTGGATCAGTAACTGCCATCATTGCTGATCACCATTTAATCGTTTGGAAAAACAATCTTAGAAAGAAAACATAGAAAACATTGAAAACTAAAATCAGCGGATTATTTAGGTAGGTGACATTTTATGTGCTCAAAAACTTAGTGTGATTACAACATACACACCTCAATAGATATTTGGACAACAGAAAGCATAATTTAACTACACAAACGTCCAAAATGAACCTGCAAATGTGTCTGAAGTGATGTACGTGCTAGAGATCAAAAACTCCTGATGCACAGTGGGCTAGTTGTTGGCATAGTGCCATGCCTGCATATTTTCATGCAAGGTGTTGTGCTTTACAGATTGTACAGTTTCTGTCCCTTCTTCATTGGCAATTAGCCCTTATGGATGAGCCAGGAACCAGAATGTGAATACTGTTTACTTAAATGGTGATTGGGTGTAGCTTCACATGGTTATGGCTTTGATTGTTTTAATTTTAAAGATTGGTGTTCCACAAGGATCTGATCTAGGTCCTTAAAAGTAGGTCTAATAAAAATTTCTGCTATTTAAAAGTAGTAAGGATTGCACAGACACCAAATTTTCTATTTCTCTTTATTTCTGTTGGCTATATCACTAGTTATTCTTTAAATATATTTCAAATTTATATCTCTGTAGTGAAACATATATATACAGCTGTCAAGTGTGAGATGGCAGGAAGTATCACGATGCAAAGCAAATCTTCTTTTACTATACTAAAGCTGACTTTGCCTTAATTTTTTTATATCACCACTTCATCCTTTCTATCAATTTATCATTATTGTGGTAACTTCAACCTCCTTTACTTACAAGCGTGCCCAATCACAAGATTTCTTTAATACACAACCCACTTAATCCCCAGAGTATAAATCACTAATACCTGCAGTTGTTCCCCACTCACTCTCACACACTCTTACTATTTAGGAGCACAAGCCACAGTCACAGTCTGGTCTCAGTAATGCACAACAACAAGACTCACTTGCTGAGATCTACATATTGCAACCCTAAATTCCAGCATACCAGGCTTTCTAAGCTCCTTCCTGCCTCTGTTCTACAACCCTGTTACAAGTTCCAGCGTCTGTCTCTTTAAGTCTACCAGTTTTGTCTCTTTCTCTCCTGCATGCTCCCCAGGTCTGTAGTAACTCTGATCAGTTTCTATTCTGTACTATACACTTTTGTTGTCAATAACTGTACCCATCTGGGGGCAGTGGTGGCTTAAATGGTTAAGGTGCTAAATGTTGATAGAAAGACCTGGGTTTGAGGCCCACTGCCATCAGTTTGCCACTGTTGGGTCCTTGATTAAGCCCCTTAACCCTTCCTGCTCTAGGGGTGCTTTATCATATCTGACTCTGTGCTTTGACCCCAATTTTCTAAGATGGAATATGTGAAGAAAATAATTTCACTGTGCTGTAAAGAATATGTGACAAATAAAGACATTTACATTCGAAGAACTTTTGTCTCTAGTCTGGCTACACAATATAATTATAAATAAGGTGATGTAATTACTACAACAGCTATTAACAAGTAACCCCCACTAATCTCTCTATTTTCTAGGGATTTTATATATTTTTTTAAGTGTATTAAACAGTGTTTGGGACTTGAATGTTGCTATTTCCTTAATTTAAACTTTATTAAGATTTTTATCTTAAACTTAATTTAAGATAACTGGTTTAATGTAATTAGGAAATATTATATAGATTTACACATCATTGTCTTTTTCATAACCCCATTTAGAAACTCAAACAGTGGTTGCAATAAACAATTTATACTAATCACATGAAATACCATGTTCATGCACCAGAGCCTGGATGATTTGTATCTACAGCTCAGCTGTGTCCCGGTAAGATTTCCAGTAAACCTCTTTAGTGTCTGTTGATTTCTCAGTTAAAGTGTAAAGGTGAGGGCAATCAGTCAGTCTGTGCTCAGCCACTTTACAAGTCAACTGCGGTCACTTGTGTTTTAAAGGTCTTATTGATCGGTTGATTGCAGTGCTGGTTTGTTGCATTATTGTTACTACAGCTGAAAGAGAATCCACCACTCGCTGCAGAGTGTGTTTCCCAGTGTGTCAGGTATGTTACAGCTTAACAAGGTTGATAAAGACGCCTAAAAAGTCTTAATCGGTGCTCTGGAGGAGGTAAAATGTAACTGTGTTTTCAATTCCCTGTTCTGGATGGTGTGTGTGTGTGTGTGTGTGAGTGTGAGGCTGATAAAGCCTTGTGTGCAGTGGGAGATGTTTTGCAGAATTGGGAGTGATAGGCAGAACTTGCAGTTTCCACTCTGCTCTATGCATGCATACACACACAGACACACACACACATTGTGCATTGTGGTAAATTTAGGGTCTGATTATTTGGTTATTATTGATGCAAAGCTACAACAAATAGAATTGATAATGTGTGTGACATGACAATTATTAGTAATATTGGAGACACCGAGGGGCCCCCAGATAAAATTTTGCTTAGTGCCAGTTAAAGGCTTGGGACAGCCCTGCTTATGAGGTGAATTATATGCCAGTATTATTAATAATTAATTAATTGACTGTAAAAATTATTTATTTATTATTTATTATAGAATAATTTTCTTAGCCAATAACATGCAATTGCATCCATCTATCTATCTGTCCATCCATCCATTCATCCATCCATTGACTTTACCCGCTTATTCCTAATAAGGGTCACAGGGATCTGCTGAAGTCTATCCCAGCTGTCATTGGGTAAAAGGCAGGGTTACACTTATGACAGGTCGCCAGTCCACCGCAGGGCGATATACAAACTACATAATTACACACACGCACACTCACTCCTATGGGCAATTTAGAATCACCAATCAATCAAACATACATCTTTCTGGACTGTGTGAGAAAACCGGAGTACCCAGAGTAAACCCACACGAACCTTCCTGCTGTGAAGTAACAGTGCTAACCACTAAGCCACCTTGCTGTCCCAGTAGCAAGTCATTAGCTGAAAACATGTGCTTCCTCCATGTGGTTTTAGCTGTGTGTCTTCCCAAGCACTTTTCACTGTACATGTGTTAGGATAGGACAGGTGGAGTGTATTCATTTTAATGAGATTATAATTTGTAGAAGCTCACCGTTATGTGACAGCCACTAATTCTCATGAGAGGTTTTTACCAACTTGGAAAACTAATGATGAAATCTGTCATGTTCTTCCTCTAATTGTGATTCCATCTTTATCGTATGAACTAGCAGGACTATCAGAGCTTCTGCATCAGTCATCATTAGAAGTCTGGAAAAGAGATCTCGTTAAACACTTTTCTGCTCTCTAGAATCCATATGGTAAAAAAAAAAAGAAACACTTCCAACCTTTACAGATTCAATCACTTTTATGAACAGATTCAATTTAGACTTTCATCTACACAGAAACTTTGATCAGTGAACAGAAACAGAAGCGCAACCATACTTGCTTGATGAACAAAAACAACTTTGTTAGTTTTTTTGGTTACAAAAGCTTAAACGTGATCTATAAGAAGACTCGTCCTCATACATCGAGCAAGCATATCTGACTCATTAATGTTTATATGTGAAAGAGATTTTTTAGGAGCGTCTAACACATTTAACAAAACAACAGTATCATTTATTAATATATATTATATAAACCAGATCAGAAAATTTACACACAATACACTCACTGTCCGAGAGGAGACCCAGCTGGACACTAAGAGCTTTTAGCAGCTTATTTTCCTCACTTGATATGTAAAAAGTGTTAGACATTAAATTTTATGCCAGATTTTCTTAAACCATTACATGTGATTGGTGTGATTTTGTAGTGGCTACCGGGTTGACAAATTGGGCACCATTGTGCTCTAGGATATCCGAGTTCCTGTTTATGGACATTGTTTCAATAATTCTTCAAAAACACAGCCAACAATGTATTTGTAGAAAATATAAATTTGGCCATTTTTAAGTATATTGTTGAACATATTTTAAAATGTATAAATGAAAATAAATATATATTTTTTTACTCTTATTCGCAAACGCTTCTGCTACTTTAGACGTTTGTACACAACCATCTTGATTTTTATCTGCATTTTTAGATGAATGTGTCTACTAAGCTAAGTTTCAATAGCAAGTGTTAATACCATTATTTATTTCGATTAGTACAATTGCTTAATTGAGTTTATCCAAGTCATTTTATTGCAACTGTAATTCAAGTGCACACAAACTGACACATACACACACTACATTACTCATGCCGCTAGCATAGCAACCCCCTGTCCATTTCCCCAAGTCCAACTTTTCAGTCGGAGTGCAGCAGTGTGTGAGATGACTCATCCCGATATGCAAAGACAAAAGCAGAACACGCTCCTATTTTGCTTCTCACCAGCCTTTCTTTCTCTCTCTCTCTCTCTTTCTCTTTCTCTCTCGCTTTCTCTCTCTTACTTTACAGCACTTAGAAATCAAAGCCCAGCAAATAATGCAGACAATCATTGTGTTATTTGCCTCTAAAAAACATTTTATTTAAAAAGGAAACTTTTGTGTACAAATTATACATTTAAATATTTTATCACCCTGTGATAGACTGGTGACCTGTCCAGGGTGTTACCCCTCCTGCCTTTTGCCCTTTCAGGGACGGCTGGGATAGGCTCCAGAGGATCCCCGTGACCCCGAATTAGGAAATAAGCAGGTATAGAAAATGAATAAATATCTTATCACACAAGTGTCTATAGGATCTATAACAGACCAACCACTAGGAAAAACTAAAATTGTGTTATAATAAGTTAACATTGAACTTATCCATTGCAATATTTGGATACATTGATTAGGCACATGCTAACATGGCAAACGTAGCTAGCTAGTTTGTTGATCTGTTTACTCTCTCAACACAGACATTACAAAGTTTATGTAAGATTTGCAATGTATAAATGTAGTGCAGGTTATGGTTAAGTTAAGATAAACTGGTCCCACCCATAGCTGAGGCAAAGCATAAGCAAACTACAGCAAACTTTGTTTTTTACATTTTAAAATCTACTTAAAAATATATATTTTTATGTATTGGTAAAGGTTTTTATGATTAATTTGTTACATCATGTTGGGGTTCAGTTTTTTTGTAAGTCTTGTGTATGAAAGTTATTGGGTTTTTGTTACAGTGCCATCTTTCATAGTTCTCAGTCTAATATTTCCTGTTTTGATGGTTAAGATTTTGGACTGCTAACCAAAGGAAATACCAGGAAATATTTTTAGGATCAACAAACTAGCTAGCTATGTTTGCCATGTTAGCATGTGCCTAATCGATGTATCCAAATATTGTAGATTCAGCTTCCAACACCACCAGGTGGCTCCTGAGCAAGGCCCTCAACCCCTAATTGCTGAGTTATAGTATATAGAAAATAAATGTAAGTTTTGATACTTGTTAAAAAAATAAGATAGTCAGAACTGGATTTATCGAAATAAACCGCAGGTTTACACACTGATAGTATGTTCTGCTGTTATGTGCAGATTCCATTACCAGTTGTCAGGGTATTTTCCAAAACCCACAATGTAACATACTGCAGCTATAAATGAAATTGACATCTTTCCCACCACAAATATTTTTTCTTTTCATTTGTATGCTTGTTGTTTATTTCCTGTCCGCTGTGGCCATTCCAGCCAAATGAGCGTGAATGAGTTTCTCACGCCGCAGTCACGGGTGTCGTTTTTATGACTCTAAATATAAATGCAGTGGCAAAGTACTCTGAATGTGTGTGTGTTAGTACATAAGTGTGTTTACTGCTTAATTTATACACTAGGTCTTGATTTATCCCTTATTCTCCTTCTCCTTTCTCTCTCTCTTTCTCTGGTTCAGTGTCAGTATGGACAGAAAAATTGATCGTCCTATTACATTACATAACCAATAAGGGTATTGTTTAAATTTCTGCATGAAGGTGTGTGTGTGTGTGTGTGTGTGTGTTTTTAAATGGAAAATCCACAAACACTAATGTGTGTAAGGGTGTAGGTGAATGTGCAGGCATGCTCATGGTGCATTTTCATTTCTTCCCAATGACTTTCCATTCTTGGAATCAATTCTTCCACCGAATGGGTGGGGGAGCAAGATGCTGGCTTGCTTAGAAAAAGAGCAAATGAAGGAAGGAAAGTCAGACTGAAGGAGAATCTGTAGTGGGGTGGGGGAGGGGGTGTGGGGAGGGGGGGGGTTTGCCCAAGAGGCATCCCATCATCTCTGAATTTAGGTTGTCTCTGGCATATGCAGCCACACGCTAACCCTGTGCTGGCTTGAAAACACACTCCTATTAAACTAAGTGCAATAATAAATACAGAGGCACGGTAGAAGTATTTATTCTCTCCCCCCTGCTTCCAGAGTAAATGTAAGGAGAGAGAGAGAGAGAGAGAGAGAGAGAGAGAGAGAGAGAGAGAGAGAGAGAGAGAGAGAGAGACAGCGAGAGACAAACAGACAGAGAAAGAGAGTGAGAGCGACAGAGAGACAGACAGACAGTAAGAGAGAGAGAGAAAGACAGAGAGAGAGACATAGAGCGAGACAAAGAGCGAGACAAAGAGAGAGAGACAGAGACAGAGGGGCAAAGTTAGATAGATAGATAGATAGATAGATAGATAGATAGATAGATAGATAGATAGAGAGAGAGAGAGAGAGACAGAGAGAAAGTGAGAGAGGGACAGACAGTGAGAGACAGACAGCGAGAGACAAACAGACAGAGGAAGAGAGAGAGAGCGACAGAGAGACAGACAGACAGAGAGAAAGACAGAGAGAGAGAGAGAGACAGAGAGCAAGACAAAGAGAGAGAGAGACAGAGATAGATAGAGAGAGAGAGGGACAGAGAGAAACTGCATAATGTATTTTTACAGTGTTCCTGGGAAAAGGCATTTATTTAAATTTACATAAACAGGCTTCCCAGTTGGGTCCTTGAACTCCAAAGCCACTGAAGTCTTTCTCTTGATCCTTCTTCTTCATGCCTTCTTTTTTACCACTGCCACCTCACACTCGCTCGTTTAATCTCCACATCTTTTGAGAAGCTAAAAAAAAGTTGATGACGGCCTTTGATTCAGATAAAATGCTTCCCAGGAAGAAGGAAGCAGAAAGAAAGCTGACTGTTTTCAGGAAGACTGTGGAGAGAAGCACTATGTTAAAGCATGCTGAAAATGACTTTTATTATTAAAAGCATTATCGCAATCCCAGTCCGCCTCCACTTCTCTTGATGACACACACTATGTTGTATAATCTGCATATAATCTGAATTAGTTTTAAAAATAAGCATGCAGGTGTGTATTTCACATTCTTACGGTTTACATTAAAATCAGCACAATGGTTTATTAGCAGGCAGTTCCCAGATAAATGCTTCAGCAATGAGTGTGCAAATTTCAGAGCAGCATAGAGACTGATACAGAGTCAACACACACACACACACACACACACACACACGCGTAAATAAATTACATACAATCTATACAGTCTGATGAGAATTCTGCCATTGGTGTATATGTACTGTACAGTCAAGAGCCAGTTATAATTTATGCATGTTGATGAGCAAAATTTAAATATTCTAATGTCGCTTATTAATAGGTCTAATTAAATTTGAAAAAAATTCTAAAATGTAAAATCACAAATTTGGTTCGGATATTAATCAAAGAAGAAAAAATATTGTAATTCATGCACTACACAAATGTGTTTTTAATGTTAAAAATAAACCTGATTAGCAAAGTAAAGTTTACCTGTCATGTGTTTCTGTCTCTATAAAAGCATCCAATAGCGTAAGAGCGACCTGGTAATAAATTCCACCAAGATTCAGGTTTATCTGTAAATGTTGTTCGGTAATAGCAGTTATTACAATGTAATAAACACAAAAAACTCTGTTTAAAAATGGTTATTTTTTTGTTCTTTTTATGGTGTCTTTACTATAATATGGTGATCAGGGTCTGCTGAAGGACAAAGCCGAGGGTAATTATTTCTTATACAGTCCATATACTTCAAACGAGCCCATTACTTCGCCCTTTGGTTTATCCTACAGCAAAACTGCCTCTGTAACAAGGGAATCGATACCAGTCTCTGTCCTAATGGCCACCCTATAACATAGCATAAATAAACAAGGTCATAGTAAATCTAACAGAAGAGCTGCTGAGAATTATAAAAACAATTAATAATAATAAGAAGACTAATGTACCACTCCAGCTTTAACTGTATGAATTTAGGTGAGAAAAAAACTTTCGAACACCCGTTTACTACAACTCACTGCAACTTAAATCGTAAATCGTATCATTATACCAACCAACTTGTATTTCTATAACCTTAACAGGATCAAGCATTTGATGGAAAAAAACAATGAAACAAACAAATGGGGAAGTGGTGGCTTGGTGGTTAAGGTGTTGGACTGATACCAAAAGGACCAGGGTTCGATTCCTAGCACCAAAACACCACTGTAGTTATATTAGGCTTGTAACCCATAATTGCTCAGTTTTATAAAAGGAATAAATCTAATCGCTTTGAATAAGGGGGTCTGCCGAATGCTGTAAATGTTTAATTAATAGTAGGTAGATTTAAAAAAGAATTCTTTTTTGCATGTTTCTTCCAGACATCCAGGACTGAGGGGGTTTGAATACATAGTGTGTGAAAGGCTTTCTAAATAATTGTGTGTGTGTTTATAATAGTTTCCTGCGATAGGCTTTTGGAACATGACATCGTTGCTGCAGCTGATTTTTCTAGATAGGAATCGATAGCAAAAACTTAAAATGCCTATGTTTTGCATTGCTTACGGATGCACATACCATCCAAACCGGGAAAAAATGGCGAGCTTTTATTGTGAGCTTTTATAACAGTGACTCATAAGAGGGACATTATCAAGAAATTGACAGAAAAAGAAAGGAAAGACTGCTTGTGAACCTGCGTCTGCTGTTGGGAGGAGCAGAGACAGGTAATGCTTTTGTGCGCTTTTGTGAACATTTTGTCAACGTTAACTTAATGTAACATATGCTATCTCCATAATTATATAAAATTGGCTTTTCTGTGCTTTGTAAGGTTAAAACGGAGAGTCACTTTATGCAGTGACCCCGACTACATTTCATTTGGCAATTTTATACAACTGGGCAATTGAGGTTAAGGGCCTTGTTTGGGGGCTCAATGGTGGTAGCTTGGTGGTGCAGGGAATCGAACCCACAATCTTCGCAGTGAAACCTGCGTGCTGAACACTGCTCAGGGCCTTAAATATTTCTGCCCTATATATTCTGTTTACGCTACTTTATTATATGTTTATGTATCTATACAATTATGCAATTGGGGGTTAATGGCCCAACGGTGGTAGATTGGTGGTGCAGGATTTCAAACCCACAATCTTTGGGTTAGTAGTCCAACAACTTAAAAAACTGCACTACAGGAAAAGTAAAACATATTTTATTATATGTTTATGTATTATTATTATATGAAACAACAGATAACTACAAACAACATTACTTTGTAACTACACCTAACAGTTAAACTAGTGTAAATAAGTTACCCTGCCATGTGAATACAGTGAGCTACGATGACTTCTCCATCTAGATTTGTAATAATTTATGCTTTAATTGGTGTTTTGGTGAAATGTATTTAATAAGATAATTTCATTTAATAAAGTTAAATATCAGGTTCTAGTGCATAAGATAAGCGGTACAGAGATAGATAGATAGATAGATAGATAGATAGATAGATAGATAGATAGATAGATAGATAGATAGACAAACGGGTGGATTGACATTAAGATGCTATGTAATAATAGCATCTTAATGTCCATCCCTCCGTCTGTCCATCGATGGATGGATGGATGGATGGATAAATGTATGGAGATTAAGATGCTAATATGATATATGGATGGATAAATGGATGGATGGATGGATGGATGGATGGATGGACAGACAAATTGATGGATTAACAGAGAGATGAATGGACATTAGATGCTATATTACATAGCATCTTAATGTCCATCAACATCCATCGTTTCTCGACATGGATATTAAAATGTTAATATTTCGATGGATGGATGGATGGATGGATGGATGGATGGATGGATGGATGGACAGACGAATGGATTGATGGACAATGCGATAAATGGACATTAGATGCTAATATTACATAGCATTAGAGCACCTAAATTATTTTTGATAAACCACCACACATGCAGTATACATGCATTCAGGACAAACCCAATCTTACAAAAAAATGGAATAAAGAGGTGACTAAAGCAGTTTACTTAGTGTGCCATCATTACCTCAAGCATGCGGGTCAGCACCTACCCAACGCTTCATTCATATTCAACATATTCAACCTGCATCCAGACTCTTGTGCTTTGAGGCAAGAAATAAAATGTGTTGGGAAAAGCTGTCTAATGCAGTTTCCAGGCAGCTGTGGCATACAGCCACTGTTTGTCAGCTCAGCTACATTTTGGCGGAATTTCTGCCATCTTTAGGGATGTCCCTTTATCAGTTAAAGCAGAATTTATTCAGAGCAGCCTTGAAAGGAGTCTACATAACTTACATAATCAGAAATAATTACAGTAAACAAAAGAAAAATAGCACACAAAGCATTTATAAATGTATGCAGAAATGTTTCAATTAATTATTTATTTTCCCTCTGGCATCCCCGAACCGACTGCAAGAAATCATCTCTCCAGCAGGTATTAGGTTTTTCCAAGGGTATCTGTCCAGAAAATTGTACCACAATAACAATAACAAACTGGGGATATGCTTTTGAAGTGCCCAAACTACCTTAACTAGACTTTAAATTTGGTAGAGCAGCCACACTAAAATTTTAGCTAAATATTTAGCAAACATTAAATTCCCAAGCCACCAAAAACCCCAAATACCAGTACACAGCCATCTTATGGGTTCTCTGCCTATTACAGATGGAAGTCTTGCGCAGTGTCAATGAGTTATCAGCTGCTTCTGCTATCATCCCGCACAGGAAGTACTGGAAGCTTTATAGCTGCACAGAACGGACATTTATAAGTACTATCTGTAAAAATACACCAATCTGTTACATTATAATTAAACTGCAGTCATTAATTTTAATCTCTGCATGGATAGATAGATAGATAGATAGATAGATAGATAGATAGATAGATAGATAGATAGATAGATAGATAGATAGATAGATAGATAGATAGATAGATAGATAGATAGATTATTTTAGACTAACCCAATTTATGCCCCCACAAAAAAATGAAAGAAGCGAGGGCTAGGAGGGAAATCCCAGAACTGCCCCTGGTATGAAGGTATATTCATGCTCATTCTCAATGTTGCCTGACTAATTTATTAGTATAAATCACTCCAGAGGGAAAATACTAAAAAAAACAAACAAACCATCATTTGTTACAGTTATAACTGGCAAAGATCCATTATGTTACCACTCTGAGGTTGAGGTTGAGAGATAAATAAGAAATAAGAAGCTGACGCCCCGCTGGTAGACGCCTTACTGGAGAATCTTGCTTTATTTTTGCTGCAAAATTCTGATGTTCTTTTATGATTTCTGAATATTTTATTGTGTAATGTTCCTCCTACTGTATTAATAACTGCAACAGTAAGTCACTCAGTCATTTAGATAAAAAAATAAATAAATAAACAATGCGATACGCTTCGTTTTCTCCGTTTTCCAACGTGTTTTAACAAGCAATTTAGTCTGGAACTACAAGACTGTGTGTGGGTTCATGTGTGAGTGTGGGAAAGGGGGAAATTTCTAAATGTAAAACCACCACTTGCTGATTTCTTTAATGAAACCAATTTTTTTTTTTATATATAGTAAAACCGTTTTTTTTTGTGTCGTATGATGCATCGATTACTATTTGCATAATCACACAAATACCAGAGAAATATAATTTTTTTCTTTTTGTAGTAAAACCAGGGTTTGTTTTCTGTCATGCTGTTGTAATGATGTCGGGATATTAAACTGGAGGTAATGCGCTCAGTATCTAAAATTCATTCTTGACACTTTATATGGATCTACAGTATGTCATTAATTGTCTATAATATTTCGTAATACCGCTGCTTGGCGTTGTCATTTGATTTGTCTCAGTAGGTGCACTTTTACTTTGTATTCCCTTTGCTATCAAAATTTTAACGTTGTACGAAATCAAAACAAGGTTCTGCTGTTAAAACTAGCTGAGTGTGATGCTCTAAGAATGGCAGCGGTACCCCAGCATGCAACAGCGGTGTAATGTAGCTTCACATTCTTTATTCAGAATGCAAAAGTTAAAGCGAGGTCAAAGGACAGCAATAACGCATATGCATGCAAAGAACAAAAAACTATTTGCTATTCTACTCTGTATTGGACTGTTTTTGTCCTTTCTCATTTCTATTCTGTCCTTTAAATGGTCATCATTTGTCAGACGTCCTTATCCAGAGCGACTTACATTTATCTCTTTTATACAACTAAAAATTTATACAACTGGTGGTTAAGGGCCTTGCTCAGGGGCCCAGCAGTTGCAACTTGGTGGTGCTGGGAATCAAACCTTGATCTTCCAATAAGCAGTCCAACACCTTAAACACTGTGCCACCACACTACCACTGAGCAGATGCTATTCTGTACCAAGAATTTAGTAGCAATACCAATTTCTGGCAGAGCTTCGAATTCTCTCTTGGGACGAGAAACATGATTAAAAATGTAATTAAATTCATTAGAAAGACAGTAGAAGGAGAAAAGACAGATAACTGTCGATCAGACAGAAATTTTACCAGCAGTAGTAAAGCAGCGAGGCAAGTTTGAAAGAAGAAAGACACACAATCACTCATCTCTTGTTGTATGTCTTTCCTCAGCAGCAGGGCTGCAAGTGTAACAGAAGGCTAGAGACAGTTTCTTGACGCAGACTCAGCATTTATTCATTTCTCTAGTGAGTAATAAAGTGTGAAATCTCACAAACTGAGACTAGTGAACACCAGGTGATGACCGAGAACTCTCGTGTGGTGAGAGGGCCACCATGTGGCTTTTTTTTTTTACAGTATGTTACAGTATAGAACTAAAAAAATCAGCACTGTTTATCACTCAGCAATTATGTTTTAATGATTCACTGGACACTGACTAATGTTTTTATTAAAAATAAAAAAAAACACTATCTGACTACATACTACCTCACAGATCAGTCATAAGTCACTGTGAAATTGCATCATGCTAACTGACATAGGCCGCATCCAAAATTGCATACTTCCATACTATATATTTTTTAGCATGCAAATTACAGTATGCAAAAAAAGTTCCCCGGATAATCTACTACTCTCGTCTGGATTTGCAAGTATGAATACGTTGCACACTTTACTATCCTATGAAGCTACAGGAAAAAAACACTCGTCATATAAAGGAGAAGTGGTGGCTTAGTGGTTAAGTTGTTGGACTCATACCAGGGTTGAGTTCCATTGCCACCAAGCTGCTCCTCTGAGCAAGGCCCTTAACCCCTAATTGCTCAGTTGTATAAAAAGAGATAAATGTAAGTCGCTCTGGATAAGGACGTCTGCTAAATGCTGTAAATGTAAAGATGAGGAAGTGGAGGAAAGCACAGACGCGACCACTCAAAGTATCTTTAACTGCTTAAAGAAAGATATTTGTTACATGTAGTTAAATTGCACTTGTTTAACATCATTCAAGTTAAACATTATCCAGCTTTATATTCATGCTGCTGTGACGTCGTGTGATACGTCCAAATTTTATTTATACGAGTCGTAACAATATAAGAAGAACATAATTATTTAACATTTAGGAATTGCGAACAAACTTCAATGTCCTGACCTTGTTTTAAGCTTGTTTTTAAAGCTATTCTGTCCTTTTAGTGATATATAATCATTTGATTTTCTAGAATTCAAAATGGCCACCGTAGAAACTTTTATAGAAATGACCATCATTTTAAACTAAAATGGTGCTGTGAATTGCTACAGGGGGCATGCTGTAAAACTAAAAATAACAATATTATAAAATTATGCAAAATAAAATAATTGATTACACTTTTTCAGGAGGATATGAGGAAAAGAACATCTAATAATAACAACAGTACACGTGTCATTTGGTGAGTGCCCTCTAGTGGGATACCATGGCAAAAGCAGTCAGAATCCCTTTTGACTAAAGTGACTCAGGAGACTCGTTAAATATATGATTCATTTCTAGTTCACAGTCAGTAGTTACCTGGTTCTACAGATAAACTGGTTGAATTGGAAGTTTAGCTCCGTTGATGTGACACTTTTAAAAATTATTAAAGCAAATATGCAAATAATATGAACTGGGTCAAGAGCCAAGCAGTACATTTAGATAAATCTTTAATTCATTTGCATTAATCATGAGTACAGCAATCACAGCAGGTAATCAGGTAGGTTTTATCGAAGGAAGTAGTTGAAAGGAAGAATCCTGCACTTGCAAAACACAAAAATACTCTGCAGATTGCATCCCAATTTTAAAAAAAGAGCTGCAGCACAATTTACAAACAAATT
This sequence comes from Bagarius yarrelli, assembly GCA_005784505.1. NCBI lineage: Eukaryota > Metazoa > Chordata > Actinopteri > Siluriformes > Sisoridae > Bagarius > Bagarius yarrelli. The sequence goes on from VCAZ01000053.1 coordinate 2,541,855, forward strand.
AAAATCCTGGAGGGATTTATAAAGAACCGGACATGTGCAACACTGATGTCAGGGCACACCGGGGGCTTGTGGATATCAAACATCTTACACCCGATACACTTTCCTTTTTAGGTAAAGTATTAGTCTATTTATTTTTAATTCTCACCTGATCTACAGATATCCGATTTTATGAATTAGAATTAGAATAAATTCTGGTATTCCACAAATCTGTAAAGGACTTTACCAACTCATGAGAACTGGACAGGTTGATAAAGCTAGAAGTAATCCAAGCATCTAAATACTGGACCAGGAAAGAAGATTAATGATTGGAGAAAATGGTAAACTAATGTATTAAAGCCTGAGCAGAAAACGTGCACAAGGGGAGAGAGAGAAAAACAACAGCACAGTTTATGGCTACAATCAATAGGTTTTCATCCAGCACTTATAATACTCCATCAAATCACAATTTTTCACACTTTATTCATGTGTTATCTAAAATCACATGACAAATACAAGCCTTCTGGATATGTAGCTATGGTATGTTGTTTGTGGGCACACTATCAATTACCAGTTTATCCATCTATTAATTGTCTATACCCGCTTATTCTTAATCAGGGTCACAGGGATCTGCTGGAGTCTATCCCAGCTGTCACTGGGCGAAATGCAGGGTTACACCTTGAACAGGTTACCAGTCCAGCACAGGGCCACATACAAACAAACAACTACACACACTCACACTCACTCATATTGACAATTTAGAATCATCGATCGACCTAACGTAGATATTTTTTTGGACAGTGAAAGGAAACCGGAGAACCAGGAGTAAATCCACGCAAACACAGGGAGGATAAACTCCACACAGAAAGACCACTGCTGGGGATACGAACCTGAGACTGTCAGACTGTCAGGCAATAGTGCTAACTACTAAGCCACGAGCCGCCTTAATTAAAAAAAATAATAAAAACAGGAATGATTAATACAAAGGAAACTGTTTCTGAACATATTAAATTATAGTTTGCACTCATAGTAGTTTTTTGCAAACTGCTTTATATTAATCATATGGGGGCAAATCCTTACGTGTACAGTTAAATTGGTAAGTGTGACCTTCTCATGCATATCAGCCCATCTTACAAATTCGTAAACGTTCTTTAAAAGTTCTCTCAATGTTAGGACAAAACGCTCTTACAATAATGTTCATAAAAAGTTCTAATATTCTTATAGAGATCGTTTATCTACGATCTTGTGTTGCTGAGAGAAAACATTCTTAGAACAATGTTCTTATGTCCTTATGTCTTTTTCATGAGAGAAAATGCCCCTAGAACACCATCAAATAACAATTTAACAACAGTTAAGCAAACTGTAAAATTTTCAACAAATTTTTGGAACACTTTAAATCACAATCCATTTGATTTCTACCATTTGGCAGACGCTTTTTATCCATTTATTTTATTTATACCACTTAGCAATTAAGGGGTTAAGGGCCTTTCTCAGGGGGCCAGTTATGTTAACTTGGTGGTACAGGGAATCAAACCCCACAATCTTCCGGGTAGAAGTGCAACACCTTAATTAGTGAGCTGCCACATTCCAGAAAGCTACCAAAACCAAAACAGAATGTTTAAAAAACGTTCCCAGAAGATAAATTTGTTGATTTGTTGTTTGCTTGGAGGTTGGTGTCAGAAAGCAGTAGAACTCCTTTGACGACACTCAGATGATTCATATACTGCAAAATTACAAATGATATTTTAAATGAACTCTGCAGCAATACTGTCTTTACAAAATACTCTTCCTATTAAGCTGTAATTTATTATCCGTGTCAGCAACACTACACCGGGTCATTTGCTGTTTAATTGTGTAACTATGTTTATTGTTGTTTTGTTTTTTCAGCATTTATTTATATTTTATTTAGTCTTTACTTCATGTTTAAACATTAATCTTTTGCTTTAACATGGAAATTTCGCAACTGTGGGACGAATAATGTTCGATCTTATCTTGTCATTTCTTATATTCCAGCTTTAATGTCTTGTCGCATGCCTAGTCTATATTCTCGACCCTTTTTGTTATAAACATAGGAATCACAGAGCGGTGAAAACATTCTCCCCAGAATCTATTAATGCTCATGCATTTCTAATGGAGATAAATGACACAGGCAACAGAGCAGAACGAAGAGTGTGAGAGGCGATAGAAAAAGTATAGAGAAACTAAGCGACATGGAAGAATGATGGATGAAATTAGGTAGCGTGGCTGGATAGCGGAAAGAAAGAAACAATGACCCGCAGGAGAGAAACACCAGCATAAATAAATAATGAAGACAACAGTCATGACAGATCTGCACTCGTGTAAGTCACATCATAGATTCTGACTCGTTTCACCTCCTTATTTGAATAAATGTATTATGTAAGATGATTAAAATCAAATCCATCATCTCTTGGTTGTTATTATTTATACAGATGAGCTACAAATTATACTCCGGTTTTGTTGCCAGAAAGTAGGAATTAGAAAAATGGTCTTTCTTGTCCAACTGAGCAGTCAAGGGTTCAGGGCCTTGTTTAAGGGCCCAGTAGTGGCAGCTTGGTGGTGCTGGAACAGGGGTGGGCAATCTCTGTGCTGGAGGGCTGGTGTTCTGCAGAGTTTAGCTCCAACCCTAATCAAACACACCTGAACCAACTAATCAAGATCTTGCTAGGTAGGTGTGTTGAGGCAAGTTGGACCTGAACTCTGCAGGACACCGGCCCTCCAGGACCGAGATTGCCCACCCCTGTGCTAGAAGGTTATATATTTTATTCAAACATGAACCCATTTAGATATTTAACATTTTAGGACCTAATGCTGACTAATCAGAATTAATCTTACATGTGTGCATGTAACATTTTGCTGCTGCATTGCTAACTATCCTACTCGGGTAATATCCCTCCTCAGTAGCTGACAATAGCTAACTAGCTTTATCACACGTCTGCAAATTTATTGATTAGGTTTAAAAAAATGATTGTATTTTCTCACAATTTAGCCTGATTTTTACAATTATGGCCACATTTGTGAGAAATGTTCACTTATGTCGGAGTATTCGTACTGGGTAAAGTGAAGTAATTTAAGTGAAGTGAAGTAAAGAATTTAAAATCTGAATAAAAAAGCCAAAGTAAAATTAAAGACTTTACGTTTTATGTTTCGTTTTAGGTAGTGGAATTGGTTAATTCAAAGATTGTGGGTTCGAATCCCAGCACCACCAAGTTGCCACTGTTGGACCCCTTAATCTCTAATTGCTCAGTTGTGCTAAAATGAGCTAAAATGTAAGTCATTCTGGATAAAGGCGTCTGCTAAATGCTATGAATGTAAATGTTTCTGTAAATGGTTACGGATTCTTGCAACAAAGTATTTACCCTTATAATGGCAATGAAAACATAACCTTCAGGTGGCAGATTTACATCCTGCTCAGAATAATGCCCAAGCTCAAGAACCTAAACAGCTGTCTACATCTGGCAATAACTAATTATCACCATAGAAAGCCCAGAAAACAGCTTGAATTTTCTCCCTAGATTTGAGCTCAACCGCTACAGCTTGGCACTTTGTATTTCTTAATAAAACTCTTTTTTTTTCTGTGCAATGACCAGTCTTCCCTCTCCTCGCTTATCAGAGAACCCATGCAGAAACTATTTCTATTTCTGGGGATACTTTCAGACTTTTTCTTTTGACATGTGGCAGAATTCACTTTGCCTCAGTGCAGGAATCATGTCAATAGTTGTCTGTGTGGATTAGAGACTCTGAGAAATTGGTGGATTTGCTGAAATTGCAGGCTTTTCAAAGTAGAGTATTAACAGTGATGGGAATAACAGGGTTATAAATAAATAGCATAATTAATGGAGTTCCTTTTTTCAGAAACTAATTACTTTTTTTTTCTGTTACAACGCCAATACCTTTACTGGCAATAAAATGCGGTATTACTATAATTTACCACACTAAAGCGGTAGGCTGTGTAAACCATAGGCACAGAATAGTGCAGCTGATTAATCGGGCTGCACAATGTATACAAATTATCGATAAATCGCAAATGTGCATATTGCGATAGTTTGCAATAAATTATTTAATACTTCAAATAATAATGTACGCTCAAAGTTCCAGGTGGATGCGGATAGTAAAATATCTGGCATACAGATTTTAATTGGGATATGCGTTTGCATACTTTGACACGACAATGAACAAACCATGAAGCTTTTGACAAGATAAGCCAACCCGGGACACCTAGAGCCGCTGTCGACAATTTAGTGCCAAAACGAAGAAGAACCTGTAAAATATGGCAGTATTTTCGGTTACAGCATTTGGCAGACGCCCTTATCCAGAGCGACTTACATTTAGCGCATTTTTTACAACTGAGCATTGAGGGGTTTTGCTTTGCTCAGGTGGTGGAGTTGGGAATCAAACCTACAAGCTTCAGTTGGTAGTCCAACACCTTAACCATAAGCCACCACTTCCCCTTTTAAAAGAGATGAACACATGCAGACTGAAATTCTATGTAGAACATGTAAATCTGGAGTGGTAATCACTACAAATATATACAGTCACCCCAAATCCAAACACATTTTGTAGCTATGATCGGCAGCAAAACAATCTACAAACCCAGGTGAATGTGGCTAAAGAAATATATTTCGGTTATATAACTGTATAAAATATTGCATCAAATTTTTCTTTAATGTCATGCAGCCATAGTGTTCACACACAAGCCTGTACAGTCGCACACACCAATGACAACGGCTCCATCTGAAATCGCATAATCTTTAAGTATATACTACAGTCATGTGAGTTTGTACTTGGCAACTGTTAAATAAGTATGTTCTATATAGTATGGTTACGGGTAGTATAAATTAAATTCAAACGTACTACAGGATTAAGCTCGATGGCTGTTTATGTAAGGTGTAACTTATGAGCAAGAGAAAATAGTCTCTCCATGTCGGTGGCAATTAATTCTAATCTAATAAAGCACCTCAAATCGTCACATGACACGACAACATTAAAATAGTGTAGATTAATGTTTGTTTTATAATGATTGTTTATTCTATTTAATGTCCATTTCATTCATTTAACTTATTTGAATATTAGGACCATCCAAGTGATTAACTTTTATAATAATTTATATGTCAGTAACTAACTCAGTTACGATTTCTGAAGTAACTGGTAAAAATAACTAATTACTTTTTTAAGTGGTGGCTCATGGTAAAGGTGCTGGACTACCAACCCAAATATTGTGGGTTCAATTTCCAGCTCCACCAAGCCACCACTGCTGGACCCCTGAGCAATGCTCTCAACCCCCAATTACTCAGTTGTAGAAATGAAATAAATGTAAGTCGCTCTGTCTGCCAAATGCTGTAAATGTAACTAACAGTGATCATTAACCAGTAGCTGGACCTAGCTAAAAATGTCCTTTTCTCAGTAAATGGCAAGTCCAGGTATTGGGGTCCTTGAGACAGAGCTAGAAAATAAATCGTCCTAGTAACATTAAAGGCATTGTGTGCAAATAATGCAAGACAGACAGTACAAAAAAACAATACAAACACCACTCTAGACAGTACAAATAGACAATACAAAACACTCTATAGAGATGCATAAAATAACACCAACCAGACTATAAGCTATATTCTGCAAACTGAGTATGAATTGTTCAAACGATGCAACTATGTTAGGATTGGTGTTTCATCAGACACACACCTCAGCTGGAAATTGTCATGGTGATAGTGCGGTCAGAACCAACAAGGATTGAGAGTCTTTTGCGTGTGTCAGACATGATGACAAGCTATCAGGGTGGAATAGGTGGAATACGGTAAAGTGTCTCGCTCTGTGTTGCACATGTGGCACATTCACAGCTCACTGAAAGCAACTCATTTGCTTTCACACATAGACATGATAACCACTGCCAAGTCCAAACCGCTGATTATGTGTCTCCCTTGTAGAACCAGACAGCCCGCTGGGACATCATGCCCTGACTCATGCCTTTCCTCATCTTCAAAAATCAGCAACAATGCAGAGATTTGCGCGTGTGGCCTCCAGAAGGCCCTCAGCATCCTTAGCTGAACTGCATATTTGTTGCTTCAGCACTAAAATCATCAAATTTGCACAGGAGGACCTGAAACTGCCTGGAGGGAGAAACAGGGGCTGTTCGGGGGGCCTAGGGTCCTGAATGTCAACTTAAATTTGCAATAGACAATGATGACCAGACGCCCCGCCCCCAACCCATTTTCATTGTCATTGTATTTGGCAACCCAGACAAAGATAAAGATAAAACGAAGGAAGGGAAGGAATTAACCCCTTAGCATCCAAAAAACAAAGAACACTGCAACATATACATATTGCACATTGAAAAAAGTGGCTGTAGTGCATGTAGCAGTGGAAGGTAAGCTTACTGTAAGTGGTCCCTAGTCTATAACAGCTGTGAAGTTTTACGAAATAGTGGCACGAGTAACACTATTAATGCAAATAGCGAAGCAATAGTTCAAAGCCGTGAACACGATATGCTTCTTGAAAGCTATAGTATATAGAATTCACCGCACCATTTATTGAATATAAACCAGGACACTCGATTTTAATTCTTCTCACCTTTAATTTTGCTCTTTAAATTCTTCCTTGTGTTTTTTTCTTATGTAACCCTTAATGTAGCCATGTACTGTAAATGTTGTGTCATGCTAACGTTTTGCTCGCACCTGCTTATCATAACCATATCGTCATAAGTAAGTATATATTTTAGATGCTAATAAAAAAAACGCAACAATGCAGATAGTGGATGTGTTTTTTCCGTGTCTTTGTAATTCTGTGTAACCTAATCGTAAGGTAAGGTTATTTGATGGTCTGGTGTCCCAACAGTCCAGTCCTGACCCACTTTAGAACACCAAACAGTGGGGGAAATAGGACAGGGTAATTACAATGCTATATATTTAATAATTGTATTTTAATTAGGCTGCCATGGTGGCTTGGGGGACATAAACAACTACTTATACTGCCCATAGCTAACAATGACCCAGTTTAATAGTAGAATTATGGGTTCAGTTGGAAATACAGGGTCCTTTTGGGCTTAAACAGGAAGTGGAAAAAGACAGGAAGAGGTGTTTTTAGAACTGACAATGTGATTGGCAAATAGACAAATAACTTTTTTACTGTGTCCTGTTTAGTTAAATATTTTTGATTGTTTTTTATCTTTAAAACGTACTAAACGGTCAACTTATGCTAAGTGTAGCACAACAGAATGGATCACAGCATGTCAGTGTAACATTGTAATATTTAATGTTTTTTTTAATGTATAACCAGAATCTGTTTCATATGATCTTTTCAGTAGTCTGTGCCAAAGTCTAATCAGTTCTGTCCCGTTCAGTTCTTCGGGGATTGATTCTGCCTCCAGCTCCCTCAACTCAAGCTTCTGCTACTGACAGCAGATTGGGAGGGGTAAAAGGGCATCGTCTTCTGGATGAGAAGAAACGTCAATGTCATGTAATATCCAGCGGTGCTGATGTAGCCATGGTGTTGAATGATAATCAAGGGTAATGTGAAAAATCTCATGTTATCTAATTAACATCCCTGTTGTCTTTAAGTCAGATTTTGATGGCAGCGTTTTATGTTTGTAGACTGACGTCTAAAGGCACATGGACACCAGGAACATTGATCTAAAAAAAAAAAAAAAATCATGTGACAACCAACGTGCATTATGATGTGCTGGATAAAACTTCAGGACCTCGGCTTACTACGAGTACCAGGCCTTTATCCCTCGCCGTCTCCTGATGATGGTGCCCGGAAAGTGAGGACAGCTAAGATTAGTGGAGTCTTTCTTCCTTTTATTACGGACATTTTCACCACATGCTGCATCCGCAGCGCCAACAGCATTGGGGACGACCCCACACACCCCTTATGCTCACTTTTCACCTGCTGGCCATTCAAAAAGGGGGTCCTCGCAACCTCATTGTGTAAGATTCTTTCCTCAGTCAGACTCCAGATACCCAGAACTACCTCAACGGGCACACACACACAAATACAGTTATGCATGGACATTTTAATGCTGCCATCACTTAATTTGCACAATTTTTCCTGTATATAAACAATAAAGCTCAATCTGGCCGGCAGTATTTTTTATGTTTCTCTATAGACTGCTTTGTAGTGTCTCTTTGCACCCTCTGAAGTGGTGGTACATTTACATTTATGGCATTTGGCAGACACCCCCTTATCCAGAGCGACTTACATTTATTATACAGCCGAGCACTTAGGACTTTGCTCAGGGGGGAAGCTTGGTGGTGCTGGGAATTGAACCTATAATCTTCTGGTTAGCAGTCCAACACCGTAACCACCTGTTTGTATTGTTTATTTGCACTGAATGCACCAGGTTGCACAATTCACTTTATGTTTTTAGGACATTTTACTCTTTGTTGAGTTTATTGTTAAATGTAGCTCTTTGTTGTTGTGTGTAATTCTGTGTTGTTTTGTGTAGCGCTGTGGTTCTGGAGAAACGTGTGTACTGCATCTGCAATATATGACTGAAATGCCAATAAAAGCTTCTTGATTTGACTTATAATTTGAGTTGATTTTAAAGTTTTTATTATAAATACAGGTGGTTTCATTTGTATGTAATTGCTTGACATTATGCAATTGTGCAATAGCTTTTACTTTTATGCTTCATAATTAATTCAGTCAGACAATATTTTAATCAGGAGGACAAAAGTTGCATTATTAACTGTAAGACAATACGAGAGTTAAAGTCAAGCTGAAGTAAAGAGAATGTGATGTCCTGTACCACAGCATCCCCTTTCGGTACAATATGGAACTGCAGCTGCATTCAAACCCAAATTCCTTTGTCCTGCAAAACAAAATAAAACATTATAATAATAATAATAATAATAATAATAATAAAAAAAAGGTTAAAAGTACTCAAATGAGGATTTTTAAAGTTTTTTTTGTGCAGCCTTTGTTTAGCGCAACTATTTAGATGTTGCACACGTTACTAAAGTGTGTGCAAACGTTTCATCAAAAATAATTAAACAGAAAAACATTTTGGACACACCTTATTCTTCATTCTCTCTCTTTATCCATCTCTCTTTTCATCTCTCGCTGTCTGTGTCCCTCTCTCTCTCTCTCCTTCGCTCTGCCCCTCTCTCTCTCTCTCTTTCGCTCTGCCCCTCTCTCTCTCTCTTTCGCTCTGTCCCTCTCTCTCTCTCTCGCTCTGTCCCTCTCTCTCATTTTGGCCCCCTGGTGGTCCCCAGATTCCACTTTTACAACTAATAATGCACTAAATTACGGTAATAGTTTTAAAACAACATTTTCCACACACTCATTTTCTGATGTAATATTTTATTTTATTTCATGCTACGCTTACCAGCATCGCACATGATTAAAATGATAAATAATTAAAACGATCAGAATGCCTTTAGTGTATTACAGCAAAATACACACACACACACACAAATAGGTAAATCATTTGGTACAAGAAATATACGTAATAGAAACTCCTTTACATACTTGATCACTGCACAATTTCCATCATCATAATCAGCGTTTACATTCATTATCGATGTTCACGTTCTCACTTTATGACCGTGCTGCCCTACAGACACTTTAATAACATTCCTGACGGATAACATTCCTGCCTTGCTTTGTCAACTTATCGACTGCAAAGAGATGGGAGAAGTAGCAATGGTTCATAAGCTTTGGTTTTTATACAGTTGTCACATCCAAATCGTGGCTATTAGAACATCCCGTCATCCCCTGAGGGCAGAACCTCTTTGATTTGTGCCACCGCCATCGTTTTTCTCTTTATGAAATGTTCTTGGTACATACTGCAGCTGGGGTAAGGGCTCATCTTTTACTAAAACAGATTTGCTCCCAACACAAAGAAATTGCATAGGACGATTGTTCATACAAAATTATGCAACGTAAAACGACTTGAAATAAAAAAACAACAACAACAAAAAAAAAAAAACCACAACACATACTACTGCTTTGAAATGATAAACACAAACAATACACATTGTTTAAGCCTATTTAAAGAGCGACACATCTAATACATTCTGCAGTATCTGAACATCATCTAAACTCCTCCTTTGGCTTCATTTTTTGCCCCTGCAGTTCTAGTGTGTGTGACAGTTGTGTGTGTATTCAGTAGTATCCGATCGATCTTAAGTGCAACACACACTTTCACTTAAGAGCAATTTTCATCTATTTAAAAGAAGACAATCACGACAAGCCTGTTTTACAGTACACGTCGTTTACATACGAGATTTCTGCTCTTTGCATACATTTTGTTTCAAACTCAAAACATAAAGAAAAAGAGAAAAAGAGAGAGAGAGAGAGAGAGAGAGAGAGAGAGAGAGAGAGAGAGAGAGAGAGAGAGAGAGAGAGCTGTCCACACTACCATGCGCTCCAACACTAATCTGCCAAAGCTACATTCATTCCTCTATCCATCCCAAAGCAACTATGGCACATCTGTGGAGTAAGAGCTTACACCCTATTACCCTTCATTCATTATTATTATAATCAGCTTAGCTGAGGAGACTAATCAGCATCTTAAGTGCAAGTTAAAACACACCTCATCAGAGATTCTGTCTCCCTTTCTCTCCATCTCTCTGTTTGTTTCTCTCTCTCTCTCACTATCTCCCTCTCTCTCCGTCCCTCTCTTTTTCTCTGTCTGTCTCCTTCTCTCTCCATCTCTTTCAGTTTGTCTCTCTCTCTGTCCCTCTATCTTTCTCTCTCTGTCCCTCTATCTTTCTCTCTCTGTCCCTCTATCTTTCTCTCTCTGTCCCTCTATCTTTCTCTCTCTCTGTCCCTACCTCCCCCTTCTCTGTCCCTTTCGCCCTATCCCTCCCGTCTCTACCCCCCCTCTGTCCCTTTCCTCTCCATCCCTCCCCCTCTCTCCATCGCCCCCCCTCCATCCCTCTCTCTCGCCCTCTCTCGCCCCCCCTCCATCCCTCTCTCTCTCTCTCCCCCCTATTCCGCAATTTCCTCTATATTCCTTCCTCTCTCCCCCCCTCCCTCCGCCCGCCTCCCCCTCCCTCCCTTCCTCTCTCTCTTTCTCTCACTCTCTCTCTCTCACTCTCATTCTCTCACACTATTTTGGTATCAAACACTGAGCATGAAATGTATGATCATATATCCACATTGTAAAAATTACAGTATAATTAAGCACCAAGCTGAGAGCAAATCCGCAAATCAATATCAAAATCTAAACCACACACACACATCATACACATTTATAGGACACATTAGCAAATTTAATCAAATCATCATTTGACAGCAGTCAGATCAGAGCCTATTGATTTATGCCACCGGCAGAGTTTAGCTCTTTGATTGATTAAACATATTGAATGCAAGTAAACTAAAAAAAGTGTTAATAATGCACCAATTTCTGATGCTGCTGTGTTTAAAAAAAAAAAAAAAAAAAACACTTCCGAAAAGCGCCAGACGCGTGGCTTTTCTCAAATATAGCTTTAGTGCAGTTGTGGGACTCAGTCAAGTCTTGTCTAAGACAGGCTGACTTAGAGTAATGCACTGGAGACGTGCTAGACCTTTATCTAGACCTCTCTCATCACCTAGCCATCACGGCTTGCAAGCCTGAGGCTGCCTTTAAACTGCTGTCTACCATTAGAGATACAGAAAATAGTAGGAGGCACAGAGGCAACACCATACATACTGGGAATGCCTTCATTTTTCACAAAAGAAGTACCTGAGAAAGAGAACAAGATGATTAAGAGATAAAAGTAGCGGAGTGAAGAACATAATATCAAGAGACTTTCTTTGCAATAAAAACATTCAACATCCAGTGATTTGAAATGTACCTTGGTTTACATCATATCCAACCTTTCTGCTTACCAGGGTATACCAGAAAAAAAAAGGGGGGGGGAGGTTCCTCGTCAGTGTGTAGCAGGATATATAATCCCATAACGGGACTGTTTTGAGCTGTGCAAGACATTATAATCCAATACAGATTGCAGGATTGAAATCTTACTGAGAAAGGCAGCTTCAAGGCTTTTCATCAAATGGCATACAAGATCCCAGAACAGCCGCTCTTGTGCCTTACTCCATTTGGTGCTTTTTTTTATTTATTTTTTTTTTAATCTGTTTTGGTAGCAACTGCCATGTAGCTGATAGCAAACTTGATTTGGGACAGATGGTGTCTCTAGTAGCAGCTTAATCATATTCTGCAGAGCTGGCTTGCAGACTGTAGTGTTAGCCAAAATAGATCACCGATTGTATTCATGTAAGGGGTTTACTACGGTACAGCACAATGCACAGTTAAGGAATGTGTGTCCATGTGCTCTAAGCTTTGAAAATTAACTTTACCTCACTGGCTAAGGAAGAAAGAGTGCTGTTACTTTTCCTCAGGCAGTGTGTAGTGCTCTTGCTAGGGTTTTCCCCCTTTAGTAAAACTTATCATCAATGCGGAAGTGTGGCCTTGTCACGTCGTCTGGGTTGAGGAAAACAGAAATAGACTTGCCAGGGTTTTCTGTAACCAGCTGCTGCAGTCTCTGAGCTAGCCGGTCATCTTGCGGGGAAGTTGCTTTGGAAGGGCCGGAGCTTGGTGACGTTGCCCCGTGCCCGTTACTTGTCCCAGAAGCTTCTCGTTTCAGTTGACACGCTTGCCGAGCTTGCTCCAGCGCCGCACGCAAATGTTCAGCTGGATCCGATCGCAAGTGCGCTAGTTTCCGGGCTACTAGAAGGGCTGCATTGTCAGTGAGATGTTCCAACATGTTGTACTGAGGGAGAAAATAGTTGGGGCAGTTTTTACCCAGCACACAATGGGCCAGGTCATCCAGAAGACCCAGAAACAGGCGGGCTGGTGTCTCTTGCTCTGAACAGCTCAAGTAAGCCGCAGGTAAACGGTCACAAGCCCAGAAAAGTAGAGTGCGCAGGTGGTAAAGGCTAAGACCAGTGCGTGGACGTGCCAACATTCTGGATACAACAGCTTTAGCTGCTTGAAAGGCAGCAGCCATAGGAAAAGGCACACACTTCTTTAACTGAACCTCACTCCGAGAAAAGGCAAGTCTCCATTCACGGTCTGGTCTGGAAGATGAGCCAGCAGTTGGGGAGCAGCAGGGCAGAAGATAAAACCCACTGATTGCCTCCTCCTCAGTGATCTTTCCATCCCAGAAATGATTGGTAGTAAGCCAGCTTTGCGCTACAGCTGGCCAGCCTCTAAATGACACAACGGGCAAGAGATCATAGAGCACACGGCTGGTGCCTGCTTTAAGGATTAGCGTGGTCAAAGGTCCATTGCGTTCCACGCGATCAGGAACAGGAATTCCTCTTTGTGGGTGCCGCTTTAGCTCCTCTACTGCTGTGCCCACAACACTCCAGAACCATTCTGTGACCAGCAGGGGTGAGAAGTAAGATCCATCCAAAGACTGAGAAGATTGGAGAGAGGGAATTGTGCCCAATATGGAACCACCCTCCTCCTCTTCACCATCTTCCTGGCGCTGGATGTTAGGTTCGTCTTCACAGCAAATACCCCATCGCGCTAGCATGGATGGGTCACAAAGCCGTAAACTGAGCCAGGAGTGGCACGGCGGAGACTGGCGCATGTCCAGAGTTACAGGCTGATTGCGGTCGTGCAGTTTGAGGGCAGGCACCAGAAGTGTAAAATCCAGGTCAAAGTCCACACCTCTGACATAGTCACCAAGCTCCTCAGGGTTCAGATCGAGAACACCTTCCCTGGCGCCTCCTGACAAGAGCAGATACTCGTTCGCAACTGGGAGCCTCTTGTCCACCTTTTGGACCAGGCCTAAAAAAAGAAAGAAAAGACAAATTCTAAATGAAACTTAGAAAAACTAAAAAAAAAAATAATAATTTTAGAATTTTTTTTTTTTGAATTTAGCATTAAACAAAATAATAGGTATAACATTTGGACACTAGAAGCCATCGTGCTTTTTCCTGATTAAATTTTGTGCAAATTAAATTAGCACATGAACCTTGTGTCACACAGTGATGAAGGTGCGGGTGTAAAACTTTTCTTGCATGTGTAAAAAAAAAAAATTGGGCTTAAAGGGAAAAACACAAAAGGGGTGTTAAAGAGAGTGAGAGCAAAAATGCTGTGAGGCGTGCAGTTGTGTATAAATAGAAAAAAAAGATTGAGTTCTTTTGATTTGTTTATTGGACCATGGAAGAAGCAGCTACTTTAGATGCAGTATCATAATGTTAGACTCATTTCCCTAAGCTAGCCACCATGTCCATGGTGCACCGGGTAGAAACATCAGCTGAACCATAAGTCCATGTAACCAGTATGTATAATGTTTAAAGATGAGAACTCGTCCTTGCCTTGGCTGTTCTTGCCTTATACTCACAGCACATGGAATTCTTCACCACTTTAAGATAAGACGAGATAATATGCAACAATAAGGGCCCAATGCAAATTCCTTTTAAATTATAATATTAAAATTAATATAAAATTGATTAAATGGCTAGAAAGGGTCCCTTTTTTGCTCTGGAAGGAAGAAAAACAGATGAGGTACCAGACGATAAAGATACCAGTCATGAAAATTTAATCTGTTGATTGAAAATACTAAAATGTTGATGTGCTATTGATGAAATACTCCATCAATAAACATTATATAAACATTATCTTTCAGAAACTCCCCTCATTTCAACATGATTTCAGCAGAACAAACTGTTACTATAGTAACAATCCCCCATCAGCAGGACTGCAGTAATATAACCCTGCAATCTGAATCCCAGACAGCAGTATTGTCAGAGTCGTTGTTACAGAACATTAAATCAACACCTTCTGACTAAACACTCTTGAATAGGAAAACAGCATCACAGATTTAACTCACTATAGTTAACAAATGATAGTATGGTATTATTGTTGAGATCATGTCTGTGTCATAGAAACAGAAAGCGTATTCTCAAATAACAGGGGTAGAAATAAATAGTCCCCTTTTTTGTCCTACTTCTAGTGCAGAAAGGCAGTGCTGTAACAAGGCTCTGATTCAAGTATGTTCTGTTCATCTCACACTAAAAAAAATGATAATTAGAAACTCATCTCTGTGTAATAGCTTGTGCCTTGATGCTCCCCTAAGCGTCCTACAAGCAAAGACTAACTACCCTTATGCAAATACACTCTCCAAAGGACTCTCAGCATTGACACCTTTTGTTTTTTGAATGCTCCAGTTAGCCCCTTCATTAAAAAAGTATGACTTGTCTTACTGCACATTACATCCATAGTAATTAAAACATCAAGAGGTGATAACGTCCACCTTAACTAGATGGCAGTGTTAAATGTCGCTGGGAGACTTGTGAGAAACTGTAACTGGGTACTATTACTATACAGAACTGTACCTCCACTAAGAAAGCTCCAAGCTCAGACGTTAATGCTTTTTTCTATAATCATTAAAAGAGTAAATGTCGTCAAAAAAGTCGAAAAAAGCTAGAGCTCATCATCTGTTCTCAATTTTAAGAAGAAATAAAAACACAGCTGTGATTGTAAGGGGACTTCATAAAAATTATTCATGCTACATTTTTACATCCCCTAACTTATCAACAGGGCTTGCAAAATGCTTTAATTGCTGGTAGCAGATATTCCAATTTTTGGTAGACAGAATTAATTTAAAGTAGCCTGAAATTAAAACTGATACCAGAAAGACCGGGGTTCGATTCCCAGCACCACCAAGCCACCACTGCAGGCCCCTGAGCAAGGCCCTTAACCCCCAATTGCTCAGTTGTATAAAAAAAAAAAAAAGAGAGAGAAATGTAAGTCGCTCTGAATAAGGGCGTCTGCCAAATGCTGTAAATGTGAGACAAAACTTCAATTAAAAACATTTTTAAAACACAGACATCCATTCAATTCCAATTATCAACACAGAGAACTGGATCTAACTGATCTAACATCCTACTCCGGATAACAGTGATTCTCTCCACCGCACATGAGATCCTTCACATGTTTAGGCTCGCTGCACGAGATTTACACTCGTCACGTGAGGATAGTAGTGACAAACAGGACCATCTGGTTCACGACAAAGCATCACTAACAAATATCCTGTCAAATCAGTAGTGCGGCTCCATATAAAAAAAATAGAGCTGCATTTACATTTGACTTTAATACCACACATATCGACGGTGGCTCTCTGATGCCCAGACATTTCTGACATAATTATCCAACTACATTTATAAAAAAATGCAAAGATGTTTAAACATATTTCCATCCATCAAGTAGCAATAAGTCGGTTAATTATATAATCTTATTCGTCTACTTTTTTCTTTGGGAGGGACGAGGTTGGACAAGATTAGGAACGAGTTCATTAGGGGGACGGCTCATGTTAGAGGTTTTGGGAAAAAAAGTCAGGGAAGCCAGATTGAGGTGGTTTGGACATGTACAGAGGAGAGATAGTGAATATATTGGTAGGAGGATGTTAGAAATGAAGCTACCAGGCAGAAGACAAAGAGGAAGACCAAAGAGGAGGTATATGGATGCGATAAATGAGGACATGAAGTTAGTGGGTGTGAGTGAAGACGATGCAGAGAATAGGGTTAGGTCGAGACAGACGATTCGCTGTTGTGACCCCTAAAAGGGAACAGGCGAAAGGAGAAGAAGAAGACTCGAAGACAATAGCCCTGGGCAGCAGGCTAGCAATCTTGTGAGCATCGATTAATCTTAATGCACTTGATCTTTCACATATTAGTTTCTATAGTAACAACTAAATTTGATGAATTTGCATGGAAAGAACTAATAAATAGGCATAAACCGAGACTGAAAATAAACATGCAGATGTGAAATATATGATTGTTGAGGGAAGGAATGTTTCCTCTGGGAACTCTGGTTTCCTTCCTTAGTCCAAAGACTGCCTGGAATTTCTGAATGGTCTACAGTGTGTGAACTACAGTGTGTGAATAGGTGTGATACAGAAAATGGAAAAATTGATCAAACCTGGTAGTACAGTTTTAGGCAACGCAAAGGTTTCTCCAGTTCCCGAACTTTGTAACAATATTCTTCAGTATGTGTCTTTGCACACACCTTACTACACATATCTTACTACACATATCTTACTACACATATCTTACTACACATCTGTAAGCTTCCTAGACTTTCTTTCTATGACAGGGTGAAAGCATTACATAGTTCAAAGGGGTCTGTTTACAGTTTTGTGTCAGATATTAACACACAGCCTGTTACAGATCTGTATATGTAAGTTACAGATCAGATACACAAGTGTAACAATATCATTATGCAAAGGTGTTCCCTATAGGACATAAAATATATTTTATCTAAACTTTTTTACTAAAGTATTTCTTTTCTTCCCTAAATAGATTCATCTAACTTAATTCAATAAAGAGGTGAGACAATAAGTCTAGCTGGATATGCAGACCAAACAAACAAACAGTCCACAGAGAAAAAGCTTGGTTTCCTTTTGATGCACATTGAGTCTTTTGTCGGTCAGCTGTCTCAGGTAAAGCCGGAGTTATAAAAGGAACGAATTATAATCTAGCAGCAAGTGTGATTGTTTTGCACGAAATTACTCACCACATAGTAGCAGAGCAGTAAAAACAAGTATGTGTTTCGGGGATTTTCTCTAACCCCAAAAAAACTCTTCTCGTCTAATCATAATTGAACACACAAAACACACTCAGCCCTGTGACTTACTAACTCAACTGAAAATAAAATGGCGAAATATTAGGTAATGTGGCTAGAGCCGTCACGATTATCAAATTTGGGTGATGATTAATTGTCAATTGCCGCTCTGGTTGAAAGTAGGGTGCGGCAAGTACTACAGCTCCCTCTTGTGGCTAATAAAAGTGTGTAATAATTGCGGTTGGATTCAATGATCGCAGTTCGGTCAAATAATTGCAATCCTACGATTATTTAATAATTGCGACAGGCTTAAATGTGACCAATATGCTTTAATACAAATGCCCAAATAAGTTGTACATGTTAAACTGTAATTGTGTGTCATCTTCAACTCAAAACATTGTTTGTAGTGGTTAAATTGGAGTGACAGAATATATACATATACATCTTCACACAGTTTTATTAGATACTCTCCAGACCATTAATCTTTTCATCTCTAGACGAGACTGAAACCGACTGTCTACCAATAGTTTCAAGTTTTAGGCTAATAATTGTGGAATTGTTAAACCAGCGAACAGTGAAACGGACTTCTAGAATTGTCTTTATTGTTTCTCCACTGTAGTATTTCATTTTTAAGGTGATACTTTCCGTCTTCAGGGTGACACAGGACCCTGCTGTGAAATTCTTTTGTTTATTATACATATGTAAATAATTTCATCACATTTTATTAGACTGCCTCAAGAAAACGTGCATTAACTGTGTGTGCTTTGGGCTTGAAATTGTTTTGTTCATCAAAAGGGGGTCTAAGAAGCACTAGAACTTCCGGAACCACTGCCCTACCTTTAGATTTGACTTATGACCTTGGACATATGCTGTTACCACAGTGATATCAGTTATGTAGTGAGAAGCTCTGATGACGACAGCACTCTGCTTGGTAATCTGACACACTTTGCTGGTGTTCCTACAGGGAATATCATTCTCCTTGACGACGAGTGTCTCTGGTGTCGTGCTGCTGCGATAGATCTTCTGTCAAAACATTCCGCTATATTAATCAATCATTTCCCTGAAGAATATATTCAGTGACCATCCATTCAGCAGATCCCAAACCAAAACAAAAACAGTTTGCCTACACAGTTAGCCCCTGCACTTGTTTTTAGGGACCTAATGACCTGTGAGAAGAGACTTCCAGCTGCTTTTCGTATCATCTTCTAGTCACGTATCGTCTCCTAAGGTTGCTACACTATAATGAGTCTTTCTGGGACAGAAGAGCTGAGTGTGTGACTATTTCACAGATAAACATGGTGAGATTATAATAATGTCTGTAGGGAAAGTTGCTGAGAGATAAGATGTGCTGGCTAAACATGCTATTGTGCTTGGAATGCAAATTTTTTGCTCCCTTTTGCTAGCTGAGTAAATTCATGATGACAGACAGGACGGTATAATCATTACAACAGCTCTTTTAGGGAATACCTGCATCAATAACACAGAGCACACGGTTCCAATCTTACTACTTTCTGACCACAAGCACGCACAGATCTCTATGAAGTAATTGCACCCATCAGACTAAATACAATGCCAACTAAGGCTGTGCGATTTAGGTAAAAACATCTCATTGCGATTTTTCTGACAGATATTGCGATTGCAATTCAGTTTTCTTAAATGTGCAGCACGCACCTTATACAGTAGATTACACTTGTAGATTCCTTAATTCCTTGTAGTCCAGCAGATGCAGTGTGCTTGCATGTTTGCTGCTATTATGCAGTCAGTGCTGCACTTAATTGGCTGGTATGACTGTCACTCAAAGAGGGCAGTCATGCATTTGCTCTGGGACTATATCGTATTCACATCACAGCCTTCTGCGATTAGCTAATTGCAGCGTTTCAAATTGCGATTGCGATTCAATTTTGATTAATCGTTCAGCTCTACTGCCAACATCTGTGTGATGTGTTCAATACTAAAACAGTCTTTTAAATGTTAAACAACCACAAGCCCAACATAAAGGGAAGTGTTTTAGCCACTAGTGTAATATTCACCTAGTTTCCAGATACCAGTTGTGTGAAACATGGGAGGACATAAACGCAAGAAAAATAATGCACAGGGTTACAAAAAAAAAAAAAAAAAAAAAAAAAAGCAATTTACAATTATATTGGAAAAGCATTGAAAATCTGTTGGCGCCCTCGGGGGTGGCAGCAGACAAAAAGAAAACATTCAGCATACAGGAGATGAATAAATCTTTCCAGCAGGCGGAAAGCAGAAAACATAAGACGGATTATGGAGCGTGAGGAAAACTCTAAGCGTCAATGAGACAGAAAAAAAGGGGGAAAAAAATCACAGAAAGAGAGAGAGAACGAGAGAGAGAAAGAGATAGACTGCCAAGAAATAAGTTTGGGGGGAGGGGGGGTGTGATGTTGAGAGAGAAAGAAAGAGAGAAAGAAAGAAAGAGAAAAAAGGAGGGATGAGACAGATACAGAAAAGCAGTAAACTAACTTAGACAACATTATGAGCGATTATGATGTTTTAAGATGGAACAGAACTATAAAAAGCTGTAACATGCATCTATATCCGTCCTATTGTCACAATGAAAAAGGGCAGGATGACAGTTACCCCATGGGTGTGGGAGCAATGATAAAAAAGCGAATACTCAGGAGAAAGTCTTTAAAAACTTGGCAGGCTTGGGGTATAGCGGTGCTGGTGGAAAGCAAGCAAGAGGATGGGTGCAGTGCCACCTATTGGTCACAGGAAACCACCTTAAAACTGAGAAAACTGGTGGTGACCATAGATTTTTATGCACTAGACACTAGTACTGAGGTGTGTAGATTAAACGCAAACATAACGTTGTCCACTCTGTACAGTAGGTATGCAACAGTCTGTAAAAAATAGCATTTTACCCCCACCCCCACACACAAAAAAAGGGTAGTTTATTCGACCCTATTGCCTTTGCTCGTAAAACCCAATCGAGAACAACTTTAAATTTTATTTTTATTTTCATGTATTTATTTAGGTGATACTTTCATCCACAGCAAAACTATGTTTTATTTCTTACATAGGGTGAAGCGCCTCCTAGAACCTGCACCTGTTTCAGGATGCCCATATTTGGCATTGAATTTTTGTCATATCACAGTTCACACTGCCGTTTACTGACAGGATAATAAATCCTTAAAGTAAATGGTAATAAACCTTTTTAAAATAGCTCAGGTGTAATTTTTACGCTTGTCCTATGTTAACGCTTTATCCATTTTAACACCACAACTTGAAATCATAATCTGACCAGTAAAAGTCATGGCGGCCACATCTATAAATCTGAAAACTCCATCTGGTTATCATTGGTTAGTCTAATCAACACTGTAGCTGCCATAAACACCGCAACATTAGACATCCCCAAAAGCATTTATAAGATAGACAGAATAAAGATAAAATATCAGAGAGTATGAGAAAGATTAAGAGAGCGTGTGTAAGAGAGAGCGAGAGAGAGAGAGAGAGAGAGAGAGAGAGAGAGAGAGAGCGAGAGAGAAATGACTATGGCTGCAATTACAGTGCAGACCTTGATATCCAATTCCGATTTTTTTGAATATCTGATTTTGTGATCTTTTAATACTGGCCTATTTTTAAGATATATACATATATATATTGCCATTTTTTCCTTTATTGATGGGTGGGGTGGGGTGTGTGTGTGGGGTGGGGTAGTTGATAGGAAAGAGAAAAGCAAAGAGCACAATAGCACATGGGTGGTACCTATTAACCTACTACACCACGGTGCCGACCAAAACTGCCCCTTTCTGATATCTGCATTTACACTATACACAGCAAAATAGCCCAAGGTAGACATACTGACCGGTGAAGAAAGTATAAACGACAGTCCATGAACGCAATAGACAAACAGTATTTTGCTTCCGCATCATAAGGGGCAGTGGTGGCTCAAATGGTTAAGGTCCTGAGTTGCTGATCTGAAGACCAGAAACACATGGGTTCAAGCCCCACCACCGGCAAGCCAACCACCGTTGGGTCCTTGAGCAAGACCCTCAACCCCTCCTGCTCCAGGGGCGCTGTATCATAGCTGACCCTGCGCTCCGACCCCAACCCACCAAGATAGGATATGCGAAAAACACTGCATTTCATTGGCTCTGTACACGTACCTTGCACAATGACAATAAAGTGGAATATTTATTTTATTATTTCATTTATTTAATGTTGCCATAAAAAAGAATTTTCTCTTTATGCAGAAAAAAAAGAGGAGAGGTCTTGTTGCAGCCTGCACGAATGTATGATAATTCCATAACGTATTGATTTTCCAATGCTTTTTTTATATATAATGCATTATTATTTTTATTGTTTACAAACAAAACGGTCTTTAAGATGATAAAAAGAAATCAAATGACAAAATACACCATTGTTCTAAGTTTTTATATAATCGCTGAGTTGACATCATGCGCCACTGTCGCTTATTCAATGCTTATACAGCTGGATAACGTTCTGCTTACAAAAAGCGACCATGAGGGCGTCTACTTTTCCCACTGTGCCTGTCCAACGTGCTACGGAGGAAAATTTCCCACTTAGTCGCCAAGTGAACTGCAGCATTCAATTTTACATCAAGTTGTTCATTGATTCAAACTCGTACCAAACTCATGTCTCAGACGTGACAGTTCTACCTTTCCTGGCTATGAGCTCGGTCCCTGGTGAAGTGCTGTACGTTTATTAAAGGGAGTGTTTTTATCAAGCACAGCAGTGTTTGGAGGCAGCGCTGTCTGTGGGGGTGTTATAAAAAGTTTTTCTTGTTCTGCATTTTTGTTTCGTATTGCTTCATAAATGTGTCAATTGTAAAATTTGTTCAGAGAAACATTTAAAATGGTGTTAAAACAGTCAATTAAATTTGCATTTAGCGGACGCCCTTATCCAAAGCGACTTACATTTAGCTCATTGATACATCCGAGCAATTGGGGGTTATGGGTCTGGCTTAGGGGCCCAACCGTGGCAGCTTGGTAGTGCTGGGAATCGAATCCGATCTTCTAGTTAGCAGTCCAACATCTTAACCACGCACACATCTACCACTTCCCCTGATGAATTGTTAAAATTGTCCATCACTGCAACGATGATGATAATATTTCACTGTGGACATTTTACAGCTGATATCTGACCACAAACAAAACTCGATTTCGTAAAATATTTCCATGTTTTTCTTTCTTTTTTATTGCTTTTGTTACCAGAACTACATTGGAGTTGCTATATCCTATTTGTTTTTAGGACCATTATGCATTTTTTAAAAAGCCAACAGCTGCAAAAAGATTATATATTATAGAATACTTGTAGGCAAAGAAGAGCAGTTTTTTTCAACAATTGCATAGATTGCAATTTATTAGCGATCAGTGCTACATTTGGCCAGGCTGCGACAAGGGCTCTCCTCTTCTTGAATGAAGCAGAAGTAAAATACTGATTAATCATTTAATCCTCGTCCATTGCGTCAAATGATTATCATGTTGTTTTTTTCCTTCTTTTTCTGGTCAGTACGTCCACCTTGGGTTGTTTTGCCGTGTATAGTACAAATGCAGATATCGGATACGGGTCAGTTTTAACAGGATCAGCATCAGGATCTGCAGTGTAAATGCAGCAAAAGTGAAGCATTCTGGTGACTCGAGTGTTATGAGGTCTAAAACAACTTACCAAACAGGGCTGCTGATTAAAAGTTATTACTTTATTGTATTTATAATTACACATTAAATATGCATTATACAGATGCATAAAATGTACCCATTCTCGAAAAAAACCTAATTATCTATAGCAAACTTTTGAGGGACACCAGAAATAACAGACTGTGGAAGGTTCTTATATCAAAAACTAATCTTGAAGATAGAAACTCATCACAACACTGAGCTCCACTGAGTGCTTTACTCCTTCCTTAAATCTGTTTATACATATCAAAAAGCAGTTTCGGCTCACCGAGCATGTTAAAGATGAAGTCTTTGGCCGTGTGCACTTCCAGGGCAGTCTGGTCCCCGAACTCGCCTTGCTCCAGTTGGACGAGCTCCTGCACATGTGACGACAGCTGCTCGAGCGCCGTGCCTGAGCGGAAGTCCACCTCGGACACGCGTTTAACCGGCACCGGTGGCCGCGGGTTCACTGCGCTCCTGATCGCCTCCATCGAGCCCAACTTAAGAGAACACAATTTTGAGATAGAGTATGCTGGATTCCTCAGTATACTTACAATTAAAGAACATTTTAGTCGAAGCAGTGAAACTATACAGGGGAAGTGGAAGTGCGGTGGTTAATTTGAAGATCCAGGTTCTATTCCCACCACCACCAAGTTACCAATGTTGGGCCCCTGAGCAAGGCCCATAACCCCTTGTTATGTAAAAGAGATAAATGTAAGAATAAGGATGTCTGCTAAATGCTGTAAAATTAAAATAAAATACATTTTGAAATTATAGCTAGGACAAAATCCCCTTTTCAATTAAAAACATTTTATGTTTTTGCTAATAAGAAATAAAAATGTTGCTAATTACAAACCGGAAGTACGGAAAAACCGTGAAGCTTATTTTGATTGGAAACTTTTTTATATGAATTATATTACATTTTAATATAAGTTTATTTTTTTAATTATCTATAATGTTATTCGACAACAACATTTTATTTTTTTCATGTTTAGAAGTAAATATTTAGCTTGTATCCTGACGACAAACGCATACTACGTAGTATATAAGAATTTTCTGGTCGTCATGGTAACGTGCCATTGAATGTACTTTATCTGCATACTAGACTGAGCGACGGATAACATTGTATTTATTAGCTAGTGTTTAACGGTCATTACTACACAAACTACCCCGACTTTCCCTACAGGTTAGTGATCTAGAATCTACTTATATTTTAAGCTCTCTTTTTTTTTTTTTTTTTTTTTTTTAATAAATGAAACAAGTGGCCAGGCTACGTAGCACCGTCGCTAATTAATTAGCCGGCTAATGTCCTGGCTAACTTGCCAAATACTACAGAATTGTTAAAACAGGTAGCTAGCTCTCTGCATCTATAATCTAAAACTGAAACGTGAACAAACTTAAATTATTTAACCAAGAAAGTCGAAATAAAAACCGGAAAATATTGACACGTTTAGCTTATTAGTGGCTAAAAGTGGCAGCAATAAAAATAAATTTAAATTCCACAGCTTTGGTCAAGGATTAGCTGACACGCTAGTCAGAGCAGGTGGGACGAAGTGCATTAATTCATCAAGATAAACACTTTAAATAATTCATGCCAAGATTGCTTAAACACACACCCACCCACACACCCTAGATCGCAGTGTCCAAGCTCTGTCTTATGCCCCGTCGGGTTTGTTTAGATATATGATTAGAAATCCGCTTTCAGCTCCCGTCATTTCCAACTAGTCTCCCAGACACACGCCTTCCCACGGCAACACCAAACCCGGAAATCACTGCGCCCAAAAGGGTCCTGGGATTTGTAGTTTTTGGATAGATTTGAGCCGTGGGCATGGAAAAATAACGGGGAAGTGGTGGCTTAGTGGTTAAAATGTTGGACTGATACCAGAAAGACCCAAGTTCGATTTCCTGCACCACCAAGCTACCACTGTGGGCCCCTGAGCAAGGCCCTTAACCCCCAATTGCTCAGTTGTATAAAAGAGATAAATGTAAGTCGCTCTGGATAAGGCCGTCTGACAAATGCTGTAAATGTGATGTAAAAAATGCCACATTCTCTACACCGTGTGTATCAAAAGACCCAATTCCGATTTTTTCCTCTGATGTGGCACTGATCGGATATGACTGACGATCGTGTAAGCAGGAAAACAGCACATGGATTCCAATATTTTTAGATGGGATTCAGGCCTCATTCGTATGTACAAATAAATCAGATATGAATCGGATACATGCATCAGCGTCTGCCATGCAGGCAGACAGATCGGATTTTCACCTGTCAAAGTGAGTTGTACATCACTGAGTAAGAGACAGCGGCGCATGACATCAATTTAGGTGGACACCGAACAAAGACATACAGTATATTATATTTACGGGGTTTTTTTGCTTAAAATCTTTTTTTTCGTTTTATAGATATTTTTATATATAAATTTATCACTTATTTTTTTCTCATCCTAAAGAGATCATTGTTTCGCCAACCTTTATATATGATATGGACGTAACATACTGAATAATCATTTAGTTTTCATCCAGTGCGTCTATTGATTATCGCACCATTTTTACTTTCTTTTCTGGTCAGTACGTCCACCTTGGGTTGTTTTGCTGTGTATAGTGTAAATGCAGATATCGGATACGGATCAGTTTTAAAGGACGATGCAAACGAGTGCTCAAAAAAATCGGATATAGTCACAAAATCGGAATCAGTCAGGAAGATCTGCAGTGTAAATGCAGCTTTATTACTCAGGAACGTTTGATGCAGAGAATTATCCAGAACACTTTCATAATGTCAAAATGACCCAATGTAATAAATGTAACCTTCATTTCTATACACAAAAAAAAATAAAAAATAAAAATTTAAAAAATAAATCCATTCAGTTAATTTATTCATTTTATTACTTGTGATGAAGCTCATTGCTTAAGTCACATCCACAAATTCAAATTGTTCCCTAAAGATTTCCAAATGTTCCTAATTCAAATGTGAGGTAATCTCAGATCCTGGGTTTGCCCTGGGGTCAAACACACAACACACACACACACACACACACACACACACAAATCAAATAATGAACAAATTGTCCAAACCATTGCATATTTTATAATTACTGATTAATAGTTTCAACCATTTTTACAATATTTTAGAGACTCTTTTGTTAAATTAAGAATCCCAGGCTTAAATAATCCACTAAAGCTTCTCACATTTCCCCGGTGTGACTTGCAATACATTCAATGATGTAAATGAATCTTTTTTTTTTCTTTTTACCACCAGAGGCACCTCTACAGCTTTCAAGCCTTCTCTTTTTCCATTTCTCCTTCACTATTTTTAGCATGAAATGAGATGTGATCAAAGGAAGTACTTCAGTAGTACTGCGAAGTAAAGCATCCCATCTTCTAACCCCATTCACTGTAGTGTCATCTCGAAATGCCATCCTTTTGAAGTGGCATCTGAGAGACTGGCAGGGCTGATAATTGGTTCTGTGGTGAAAAGACAGTGAACACAGTCCCTCCCTTACAGCACACTTACTTTAACAAAGAGGCTGAAAATGAAATTTTACATTTGTTACATTTACATTTATGGCATTCAGCAGACACATTTATCAGGAACCACATACATCTTATTAATACACTGAGCTATTGGAGGTGAAGGGTCTTGCTCAGGGGCCCAACAGTGGTAACTTGGTAGTGCTGGGAATCAAACCCACAATCTTCTAATTAGCAGTCCAACACCTTAAACAGTGGTAGATGTACAAGACAAGTTCTATTATATGTTCACACATTTTAACGTCTTTATTTGTCACATAGACTCTACAGCACAGTAAAATTTGTTTCTTCACATATCCCAGCTTAATAAGTCGAGGTCAGAGCCCAGGGACAGCTATGATGCAGCGCCCCTGGAGCAGGAAGGGTCTTATCCAAGGACCCAACAGTGGCAGACTGGAGGTAGTGGGGCTTAAACGCAAGTCTTTACTTCAAACAAAAGTATTTTGTTCTATGCCAGTCAACCTCAGCTATACACCACAGTTTGGCCGTCTTGATCTCTAACATTTTACTGCACTTCTAGTTCTACCTAATTTATGTTCATGTCTTTTCTCTTTTTTTTTTTTTTTTTTATATAAAGTGAGACGAAAAAATGAAACCGTTTCTTCACACAAGTAGTTTTCAATCAGATTTTAGGAGAAGCAGCTGCCGGGTCTTTTTCAGAGCTTTAGGAAGTGGAGAAAGTGGTTAAGTTGTTGAACTGCTAATTGGAAGATGGAGGTTTAGTTTCCAGCACCACCAGGCTGCCACTGCTGAGCCCCTAAGCAAGGCCCCTGACCCTCAATTGCTCAGTTATATAAAGAAGATAAGAAAAATTAAGCAGGTTGGACTGATGCTAAGATGCAAATGATTTTTCTGTTTACAGAACATATTTCAGACATTACATTATTCTTTGCTTGTTCATAGTTAAAATGTCCTGATCATTTTTCTAAGATAGTAGAAAAGTGTCAAATTAAAGAAAACTATTCTAAGTGTAGAACATTTCTGAGTAAAAACCAAATATAGCAGTTACTATTAAATAATTTATTTCCCCACAATACCATTCAGGCTATAAATGCTTTACAATTATAACATTTGCCAGACAATATTAATGCAGTTGAGGCTCAATGGAATTGCTCAAGCGCCCATAAGTGGCGAGTTTGTGGTCCTGGGAATTGAACTCATGACCTTTCTTTTAGTAGTCCAAGCATTTACCCACTAAACTACCATCCGCCTGTAAATCTAAACCTCATACAAACCATTTTATCCTTACACAACATCTGGAATGCACCTATCCAATTACAGGCGCTATTTCAGCAGACTATATAATGGCATTTAATAAAAGATTTGACGAGATAGAGACTCTAAATTCCAGGGTCATATGGGATATACTTAGAGCATGGTTTTACTGCAAATCATAAAATCCCACTAGAGGATATGGTTACCTTTACAAGACCGAATGAGAGAGCTGAAAGCAGATGTGATGCTGGAAAGATCTGTTGAGAGATCCTGGTGTTTCTGTTTATAGGTTGCTGGGCAGCGTTAGAGAGACATGAAGAAGAGTGATGGGAAGTCCCAATTATTTTATTGACGCATTTTGTTTATTTTAGCAGAATATAATTACAATGTCATATGTTAAGAGCCGAAAACCTTTCATACATCCACTTAAGCAAACATTGATTACATACAATAATGTTTCACATACAGACTGGCCCGGACTGGATGGATGGATAGATGGATGGAAAGACAGACAGACAGAAAGAGTAGACTTGTGTATGCAGATAGATAGATAGATAGACAGACAGACAGATAGATAGACAGACAGACAGACAGACAGATAGATATATATTTTTTTTAAAGTTTTGCATGGGTATTTATTAAAAGAACAACTTCTTTACACTGTTTCAAGTTTTCTGATCTTATCGCAATAAAAAACAAACGTTAAAATACTTGTTTATGGTAATCATATGGGATTTTGCAATTAAGGGTTATCTTCTGCGCACCCCTGCTGGACTGTGGTTCATCTTAGCCATCACTCTAATTACTCACGATGCTGTAGCTCGGCGCTAACCTTCAGCAAACAAAGTTAACACAAAGAACCGAATAAAAAAGCCATTGCAATACTGTGACGTGATGCCAGGCATGTTCGACTTCTGAAGAGCAACACTTCCCTGAAAGATAAATGGAAAAGGCTGGACACTTTATGGTCCATAAGAGCACAGCAGACTCTCCAAGCAGACGTTGATCGGACTCGGGTAATGAGTAGATGGTAAAATTTCCCGCATTAGCAAAACATCATGGTGGGGAGGCAAAAACTATTAAAAAAAAAAAAAAACCTAATCAAAACAGCCTTCATGTACAAGTTCCATAAACCTGTCCTAACGCCGAGATCCTCAGGAGACCCCAACTCCAAATTAGGCCCAATTAAAATGTGACAGTGACATTTAAAATCATTATGAAATGGAGCGAGACCAGCCGAGACCCTTATTTTTAAGATAGATGTGCTGATTTGTGCTGGAAATTCTGATCTCCCTCAGGCACGATGCAGTGCGGACTCCATTGGATTTGATTGCTTGACCCTGATTTGTGCAGTAGCACTAATAGCCCAAATTAATGAGAGTTTCATGAGAGACTATCAGGGTTTATCGGGGCATGCAGTGTCTACATGAGCCACCCCTCCCCCAACCACCACCACCAACCTTTTTTTTTTCCCGTGCGTATGAAGCAGACATCGCAATCTGTGGTGAAGATTTATTAACCAATTTTCTGAAAGGTTCCCAAATTCAGTGCACGACATAAAGTCAGGCATCCAGGATTTAGTGGTTCTATAGATTTTTCTCATGGTTTAAATACAGAGACTTTGAAAGTCTTCTAAACGATATGGACAGCTTCGTGCCATTTTACTTGCAAGCTCAATTCCCGAAGGGTTATTGAGACATCTCAGAGATGACCTGCGAAGCTTATTCACCGAATCTTTTTCTTCACAATATCAGAAGGTCAACCTGGCAATTACTTACTAAGACAGATTTATTTTTCAACCTGAGAAACAAAGATGTTAAATCACAATATAAAAAGACACATACATACATACTCATGATTGTCCCTATTGTAATTTCATTTTGGAGTAATTATTTTGAAGATATACTTTGGAAAAATATTTGGTCTTTACCTAATAAACCTTTTATTAATAAGAAAGTTTAAGGGGTGGGTATCTTATAAACCGCTCCACCGATTCTACCCCCAGGCAAATGTTTTTATTAAAAATGTCTTTTTGTGTGGAGTGAAAGATGAATCTGTCCCTTACATTTTCTGGGATTTCACCCCTGCTGCATTTCTTGATGTGAGTTTTTGTCTGTTTGTATGTGCTGCATTGTTACACAATTTTTTTTTTTGGTATTTAGGGATGTCTTCTCTGAAGTTTAGATTTACAACAAGAATTGAAAAGACCAACATTTTCTAATAAATCTATTTATTTTTCCAGCTACATTGTACATTCCAGTGCAAATTTTTTGTCTATGAAAACTCTGTTATATTTGTATATTTAACCAAGATTCATTTTATTTGTGTTGCCCGAATTCGTATTTAATTTAAAAACACGTCTGAAATCAAGCTTAACACTGTATTTTAAACAAATACAACAACAAAAGTCATACTTGCAAGATAATCTATTATACTTATAGGGGAAAAAAGACCCGCAATAATTTTTTTCTTGCCATTACCTCTACCAGTCATCCATTTTTAAAGCATGGTCCTGCTGCCATGCTGCCAGTGTTAAATCATAAAATATAATTAAATAAAAAAACGTAAATTTAGGTTGTTTGGCCACCTCATAGATATGTCACAGCTTCAGGAATACAAAAGAAAGTGGCTCGAATTGGATTGAGAATTCGATTTGCAGCTCTTATATATCTCTATTACAGACCAAAAAAAATCTAATTTGTGCTTCTATGTAATGTAAATGCAACCAACTTCTTATCAGATTGTCACAACTCCACTTTTTCTTCTAGTATGAAGGATTTTTTTTCTTTCTGTTAAAGAAAGGCATGATCCTAAAGCCATATCATTGTCTTCCAGACATAACTGAATGACTCCACCCTTCACCCCATATCTCCAGCTTTTAGCACTCAAATTAAACACTCCTTGCCAAAAAGTCATTGTCAAGAGTCAGGAGTTTTCTCTTTTACACAGTTCAGAGAGCCATGGAAAGCCAGCCGACGATTAAAAGCACCCCCCCGACTGGTGCCAGCTTCCCGAAGGACGGGTCACCAGTTAAAGCCTGGTGATAGAGAGGACCACAGAAGCAGCCCATGCCGGTCAGGAGAATTGCTCCAGCCTACAAACACAAAGGCAACATGTAAAACTTTGCATTATTAAGGCCGCATTTACACTACACACGTCAAGTGACCCAATTCCGACTTCCTCCCCAATGTGGCACAGATCGGATATGACTCATGACAGTATAAGCAGGAAAAAAATCACATGGATCGGATTTGGACCTTATTCGTACGTTGTAATAAATCGGATAAGAGTCTGAAGCAGGCAGAAGCAGGCAGATTGGATTTTTACCTGTCAATGCGAGTCAAACGTCATCGAATAAGTGACGATGACGCATGACGTCAACTCAGGTGGACCCTAAGGCTGCATTTACACTGCAGGTTTTAATGCCTAATTTCGATTTAGTTAGTTAATATCCGATTTGTTAGATGACCTGCTTACAGTATCTTTTAGAACTAAAGGGCTTAAAATAGACTAAATAGACAAAAGTATTTGGACACCTGATCATCACATTCATATGTGAATTTTGAACATCCCATTCCAGAATTAGATCTCATTGTTACTTCTATGATAACATCCACATGTGGAGCGTGACTGTAGATATTTATTCAGTCAGAAACAATTAGTGGAATAGTGGATTAGTGAAATAATAAAGGTCTGGTGTGCAGTCGGTGTTTCAGTTCATTTTGAAAGGTGTTTAGCTGGGATGGTAAGGTCGAGACTCTCTCTGTGCAGGACACCTCGAGTTCTTCCACACCAATCAAAACACACCATGTGTTCATGGAGCTCAGGGGTTTTGTGCACAGGGGCATTGTCATGCTGGAACAGTGTTTGGGCCTCTTAGATTCAATGCAGGAATAATGCAATGTTACAACATACAAAGACAACTGTGTGTTTCAAATTTTGTAGCAATTAGAAGATAATCAGTCTGGGGGAAAATATGCTTCTGTGAATGTATATATTTATATAAATATATACACAGCAAAATTTTGTTCGATGGAGACCAAACATTATATCTTCTTTAAACAAAAGTTTGCTGTGTATATATTTATATAAACCAGCTGAATGTTATTTGAGGTGCTTATGTGCTTACCAAAGCAGGTTTCCTGCATCGTGAGGCTCCTAAAAGAGCCAAACTGTGGTAGAAGTGATAGGTATTGGCCGTGCTGTACAGCTGAGGATAAAGCATGAAATACATAAGGAATAATACATGACAGGAACAGATGTTATAGGAAAAATAATCCATGGTTGGCTACCACCATGTTAAGGATTCTACCACAGCACAGCTCTTAATGTTTTATTCCTTTCTAGACCACAATGATTAAGTATTCCATTGTTCATTATTCATCAACAGCAGCATTTTGACCATGCAGAGTTGCATTCAATGCTTTGAAACATCCGTAAGACAGCTGTTCCCCTTTATCACATAAAGTAAAGGTATCAATAATTTATTTAGTGGCTAATAGGTTGTGTGATTGATCAATAACAGTTTTACTCTGCAGCATGTTCAGGGGTGTGAAAATGTAAAAAAAAACTTGTCTCAGTCTATAATCACATACTACTATATTTCAGTAATACCTACCTCCCAAATGTTCTTTAAAGTAGGGTTACAGGTGGTATAAATGAATTTTGGATGTTCTACGCCTGGCATTTTGATAGACACGGGATATACGGCGCCACAACAGCGTGAGTGAAGTTAAATGATGTTGAACTGGTACAATTTAACTACAATAAACAATATTGGGCTTTTTTAATATGATGCATCGTCTCTCCTGCGGCCTCATGGGATAATAAAGTGTGCATACTTCAGAATTCGGGCAGAAGTAGTAGGTCATCTAGGAACTGCATACTAAGAATTCGGACATAATACTCGCCATGCATACTTATTTACACCATGCATACTTATTTACAACAGTTCATTTATAAGAACATGTTTTATTCGCTTATTTATTCCCTAATTCGCGGTGACAGGGATCTGCTGGAGCCTATTCCAGCCGTCTCTGAAAGTGTGAAAGACAGGAGGGGTACACCCCGGACAGGTCGCCAGTCCATCACAGGGCCACACACACACACACACTTTCTGCTATGGGCAAATTAGAATTACCAATCAACCTAACACACATGGGGTTTTTTTTCAACGGTGGAAGGAAACTGTTTGAAACTGACGCAAGCATGGGAAGAACATGCTCAGAGGGTAAGTGGTAGCTCAGAGGTTAAGATGTTGTAACAAAGTTACCATTGCTGGGCCCCTGAGCAAGGCCCTTAACCACAAAATGCAGTTGTATAAAAGAGATAAATGTACGTCACTCTGGATAAGGACGTCTGCCAAATGCAGTGAATGTAGATGTAATATGGAAACTCCACACAGAAAGACCCCTGGCTGGGAATCGAACCCAGGGCCTTCTTGCTGTGAGGCAAACGTCCTACAGTAACTACAGTAAGCATTTCTGCCATTTCCGTATAGGTCTTAAGTGTGATCACGTGATAGTAAAATATCTAATCATATCTATACTTTAAAATCCGGACAGATGTGTAGTAGTTCATAGTTTTCCGCATACTAATTATTTTTATTTGTGCCTTGCGTACAATATTTAATAGAAACATGATAAAACATTAAGCAGATAACATAATATACAAATAGAACAATTGCCAAACTTACCGCTATAAAATGAATTGATTGCACATTTTATTGTGAATAAATATATATCAAATCGACTTTTTAGCCGGTATACACACCTCTCTCTGGTAGTCATCCCTGTTACTCAGTCTGAACCCTGCGATAGACAAATCAGACTC
This sequence comes from Bagarius yarrelli, assembly GCA_005784505.1. NCBI lineage: Eukaryota > Metazoa > Chordata > Actinopteri > Siluriformes > Sisoridae > Bagarius > Bagarius yarrelli. Next base: position 2,575,560 of record VCAZ01000053.1, read on the forward strand.
GTTTATTACACAGAATAATGAGTTATAAAAACAAGGCGAAAAAGGTTTAGTACTTAACTAAAGTTACTTATTTACAATTATTCAAGAAGCCAATGCCGAGCTGAAAGGCTGCTTTTATTAAAATAATAAATCTTAAACAGCTTTAGCTCACCGTGAGCTCCATAAGCGCCGGCAGTGACCGCCAGAGCCCCGCTCAGTGCTGCTAACCGCTGTACCGCTAACGACGAGCTCATGTCTCCCACTTAACCGAACAAACTGAGGACATTCACCAGAGAGAAACAAAAACTTCCTGCACTCACTTCCGCGTTCAGGCAAAAGGACGAATCAGCGCATAGTTTGCGGTCACGTGACCGGTCGTTTTTTATTACGAAATTGTTTGTAAAACCATGCATTATCATGCAAAATTGTTCAGCCTGCATATCTTTATTGAATTCTAATTTTTGACAGATTTGTAAGATTTGTTCAAAAATTATCTCAAAAAAACGTATAAAAACATGTCTATTACATTTATTATATAAATCTTTTAATAGTTTCGGATAAGCAGAATGTGTGTGTGTATATATATATATATATATATATATATATATATATATATATAAAGATATATATATATATATATATATATATATATATACAATATTAACAAATAAATGAAACGAGAACAGTATGTTAACATTTACAGCATTTGGCAGGTGCCCTTATTCAAAGCGATTTACATTTATTTCTTTTATACAGCTTAGCAATTTGGGGTTAAGGGCCTTGCTCAGGGGCCCATTGGTGGAAGGTTGGTAGTGCTGGAAATCGAACCCTAATCCTCCAATAAGCGGTTCAACAACCTTAGCACTAAGCTACCATTTCCCCCTGTATCTTTGCATTGCAAAAGATGAAATAAAAACTGAGAAATGGCTGATTTTATAACGCTGAATAAAATTAAAAAGCAATAAAGGTACTCAGTTATCAAATATTTTGTATCTTTATTGAAAGAGTTTAAAATTTAATGAAAAATGAGTTCTATATAAAATTATATCCTAAAATAATAACTTACTTGTTTCCCTCTATTTCTTAAATACAAGAGAAAAAAAAGGAAAAAGAAAATATATGTGGCCAGAAAATAAACCTTTCGCCTTTATGTCTAGACAAGAACAGAGCTGTTGTAGTTGAAATAAATAGACCACATAAAATACATTTATGGCTATGTTTATTACCGGCTCTACACAATGTGTCCTTAAAGATTCGTAAAGACATCAGGAAATAGGATAAAATTAAACATTTACCAAAAGAAGGTGCATGTCAGATGTTCGCACGACTAATTCAGTGAATTAATTACTTAGCTTTTTCCTGAGTAACAAAAATAGAGATAAAGGAAAGACTGTTTAGAACTTCCTTTGCAACCTAAATGACCCCAATTCACTGTTTAAAATATCACAGGCGTTTCATCCAGCTCATAACTTTACCATCCACATTATATGAATGTGGTTTTGTGTATTTTTAAAAACCTGCTATTTTACGGACAGACTAAAGATCAGTATTATCCTGGACTGGGGCGCCAAAGCTTGGCTTTGAATCGTGGACTAAGCCAGTTCTTATGTATGTCTATAGATATAAACAAATAATGTTACAATAAAAGAAGTCATCAACTTTTTAAAGATGTCTAATATTCCTATGCAACGACTCTGTGTGTTTTATTATTAATCATCATTGTAGCAAGTATTAGGAAGCTTTATAAGATAGGAGATAAAGATATATCTTTATTCATCCCACATTGGGGAAATTACTTTCTATGATGTTACAGCAACATAGAAGAAGATGTGCAAATAGAGTGACAGTACAGTGTATAAATACAGAAGAAAAACAATACAATAGTAGCACTTCCCAAAAAATCGTCCTAAGTCTGAGGAATTGCACTAGGGTAATATTGCACATTTTAAAAAAAAGATTATTATTGCACAGTTTTTATTTTAACGAATTGTACCAGGATAATATTGCACAGTTTAAAAATGGTTTGCATGCAACACTATTGCTATTGCATGCAAATAGAAGATATTGTCATTTCAGCCATATATAGCAGATACAGTACACAGTGAAATGAAACAACGTTTCTCCAGGACCACAACGCTACACAAAACAACACGGGAACGACACAGATCTAAGGACTAGAGAATAATTTGTCTTAGCAACATAAAGTGCACCTGTGCAACCTGGTGCAAGCAGTGCAAGATGAAACAATGCAAATAGACAATACAAACACCACTCCAGACAGCGCAAAATAGACAACACAAAAACAAACCACTCCACGAACGTATAATAGCAACGACCAGACTAAATAATTTATGCAGATAGGAAAAAAAATGTGCAAGTAGATAAGTAACAAATCGTGTTGTTCAAAGTGACTGTGCTTAACAGAATGTTTTAGTGTGTTTATGTGGTGCTGTAAACATCAATTTTTATCGAATGAGTGTGTGTCAGTTTGACAGTTCTATAGTTTTGGCCCATTAATTCATATATTTTAAGGTCAAATACAACGTTTTTTTCTTGCATAACTTGAACCCATGACTTATTTTGTGGAAAAATCGTATTAAAAATACTGCCTTAGAAAATTACCTAATCATCTCCATGCATGGGTGGCACAGTGGGCAATGTTGCACATCTTATAGCTCCTAGTCTCAACCTCAGACAACTGTTATTTGCTATATATATATAAAAACAAACACAAATAAAACAAACTTCGGCCAATAAAAGTTGCTATAAAGTCCAGACATCCTGCTGTCAGTCTGGCTACCGGAGTCATTTTCAGGGTCTCCTGTTCAATACTGAGCCCAGATGCATCATCTGGTTTTATAAATTCCATTCATTAATTATATCATGTGGCCAAATTATTCTCCAATCACTTATTCTGCAAACACAGCCTTGAAATATACATACTCAGGAAAAATTGCTCTCTCTTTACCATACATGTAAACCACACTCTTGTTTATTTCATTCTGAATTTCAGCAATTTAAGCTTTAGCTGCAGGAGACTCCAGTGGGGGGCACTGTTTTTCTATCATCCTACACATCCTACTACCTTATTTAACAGGCTAAAACAGCATCTGGGGTTAACCCAGTAAATCTAAAATGCTTTGAAAAATATAGAAATCTATAAAATGTTCTTGTAAAGAGGCTAGATTTAAATACGAGTCTGTGATTACTTCATTTTTAATTACTACCCCCATTAAACAACATCCTGTTAACACACAACCGCATACCCTTACGTGCAGGCTTCTAACCCTTTATCTCTTCTGTGTGCTGTTATGTGAAGTTCTGAGCCAATGAGAAAATGGTAAGCAGTTCTGCTATACAGCAATAAGCTGGAGTTAGCTGTCATTTATCTTTATCAAGCTTTTTTTTTTAATTCAATGGCTTTCTGGTATGCAGTCCACGCATGGACCGCAAATATGTCACTCAGTTTGTCTTTGAACATATTTAGAAATTTATAACATGACAATATTTTCAAAAGACTTTGTGCAAATTTTAAATTCATATTTCCTTACTTTATTCTGTGAGTGACAGAAAAGATTCTCCTTTGAAAGTACAAATGGTTTCCTCTGCCAGGATAGAAAGACTCCATTTAATTACACAGCAATTATTTTTTTAATCTCTCACCCACCCGGGCATGACATTTTGTTGGTAAACATTCATTCATTCATTCATTCATTCATTCATTCATTCATTCATCCATCTTCTATACACGCTTATTCCTAGCTGAAAGGGTGAAAGAGGGGTACACCCTGGCCAGTCCATTACAGGGCCACACACATGCACACTCACTCCTATGTGCAATTCAGAATCATCAATCAAACTAACATACATGTTTTTGGACTGTAGGAGGAAACCGGAGAACCCGGAGTAAACCCAGGCAAGCACGGGGAGAACATGCAAACTCCACACAGAAAGGCCCCTATCCTGGGAATTAAACCCAGGACCTTCTTGCTGTGAGGAAACAGCTAACACTAAGCCACAGAGCTGCCTGTTGGTAAACAATTAAATAAAAACTGGCCAGGAGCTTGACCAGGGCCAGAAAAATAGTAAAGTAGATGTGGTAGTGCCGTGGTTAAGGTGTTGGATTGCTCTCTGGAAGATCAGTGTTCGATTTCCAGTACCACCTAGTTGCCACTGCTGGGGCCCCCCTGAGCAAGGACCTTAACCCCCAATTGCTCAGTTGTATAAAAGAGATAAAGTATAAGTCGCTTTGGATAAGGACGTCTGACAAATGCCAAAAATGTTACCATGTTAATTATTTTAATTTCTTTTATACTGCGTTTACATATTCAGCAATTGTTTGGCTACAATTCATCAGTGTCTGTACTGAGAAATGTTTAATTTTTTTTACTACTGGTTGCCATAGTTATAACATTTATGAGTAGGTGATGCAATTACATTCCACTTAACAACAAATCAGTTTTATTGCCTTTAAATTAAAACATTCTGGATGAATATTTGGTGCTTGTGTATAAACTCACCAGTGTATTTTTAAATATTCCCATTAGGGGATGCTGTAATAAACTGATGCCTATTTGCAAAAACGTTTTTTAAGCCACTGAACACACCCGCAGCTGGTTGAAAAAGGTTTGCTCATGGGTAAGTGGTGGCTCATGGTTAAGGTGTTGGACTACCAACCTGAAGATTGTGGATTCGATTCCCAGCTTCACAAAGCCACCACTGCTGGACCCCTGAGTAAGGCCCTTAACCCCCAATTGCTCAGTTGTATAAATGTCGCTCTGCATAAGGGCGTCTGCCAAATGCTGTAATGTAATGTAATGTTGATATCACCAGAAAAGTAAGAGCTTTCATTGACAATCAATAATATGATGCCCTAAATATTTCCTGGGAACTTGAGGCAACATTGCTAACCAATAATCCGCTTTGCCACTTACTCTAAAAATATATTTGGTAATTTTAATGATTATAATTGGTTTAAAAACTCTTCATTTTTTAAAACATTAAATTCTAGATAAACTTTCCTCAAAATCGTTTATCTGGGACAGGGACAGGGATGCAGTGAAGCGGGAAAAAGTTAGGACAATTCAAATTTGGGGTCCCCCAGAGCTCTGTTTTATTAGTAGTGCTAAGGTAATAGAGATTATTTTCATAGTGCCCAAAATTGCAGGTGACTCTCCTGGTCGGAAACACCAACTGAAATCCAAATGGATAAAAAAATGGTTTTAAACAAAATAAAATTAATAAAAATATAAAATTTACCCCATAGCGCCTCTTGCCCCAGTTTACCCTACATTTGTATTCATGAAATGAGCTTTATTAGCAAGGACCCACTCTCTTGTTTCAGCTGTTGAAACAGGAAGAAGAGCAAGTAACACTATTGTAAGGGTTCATTAAGCTCATCTGCATCTTCCCTTCCATGGCGATCGATGCAAATTGACAGTTAAGTCACCGGTTGTTGTTTGGAAAAGCCTATCGCTGCACAACACCTGTCTGCTTTATTCAGCCACTGTTTATGCTGTTTGTGAGTGTTTTTCTTTCTTTTCCTTCTTCATCTCCCTCGATACCAGACAGACACATCTGCCCTGCATTCTTTTACCTAATCTTCTGTTTAAAAAGAGTGGTTGTTTTCAAGGCTGTGATGTTGACCAAACTATCCGTTAAGGCGACCGTCCTATCGCGTAATAGCCAGTTTTGGAATCATGTTTCGGGAAACCTGGTTGAAACAGAAGGACCTCGTCGAGTGTGTACGCAGTCTGCTGCACCAGGTCTCTGCAGCGATGATGGCGTGCTATCAGTAAGCAGCTCTTTCTGGGGTTCAGCGAATATTTGGGTGGTTGCTAGGTGATGTTCAGTGCTGTCTCTAAGAAGTGCTCTCAGACAGTCACGTCTTCTCTTCCACCCCCCTACCCCCTTCTCTTATTTTTTTTCAACAGTGTTTCTTAGAGGTCATCGACTTCATCTAATAAGCCAAGTTCTCTGCTTTTCCCAGTGCCATCTTTTTGACTAATGACTCCCCAGTAGAGCTTTTTTTAACGATTATAACATGGAGATCAATGTGCATGAATTTTGTTGTAATGATCGAATAACCCCGTAGTGGTGGTGGTTTTGCTGGTGGTGGAACTGTTACCTCTTGAGCAAGATGTTAAAATAAATTTTTATATAATATTTTTTTAAAAAAAGCAAATTGATGCTTTGCTGTTGGCTCATGACTCCTATTAGCAAAGTTAATTGTCAGAGGATTAGGAGTGTACTGCCCTCAGGGGCTGCTAGACTCTTTTTAAGAAGATATAGTTATCAGTGCAAGTGTACTTGATACATTTCCGTACATGGATAAACACTTAGTGGCCAGTTTGTTAGAAAATGAGTTTTTGATCTGACTGCCCAACATTACTTGGAGCTCCCCTGAAGTATGTATTACCATCATGATAGTAATGTCATTATATTTCATTCTTTTTCAACATTTTTTGTTTGGTTAGACCTTGCTTTGTTATACAGTGTAAAGTCTGCTAAATTTTTAAAAAGGAAATGATGAAAGATTTAAAAAAAATGGATGCCCAATAAAATGGAGATCAATGAATAGTCTTAAAAAGCAACCAACAATGTGAAGAGATTTGCAGACCTTTGTGCCAAAAGCAACCTGGTCATTGTACAGAGTTTCTTTTTATCGCAAAAGGAAGTGACCGAACCTGCTGACAAAAAAACAAATCATTTACAGTAATACTGAGGGATTCGGAAGATCTCTGCAAGATATGCTCATCCAGCAATGCCCTAATGTTACCCCAGATCATTTACTAGTTGCTAGAAAGAAACTGGTCTATAGTCAGGGCATGTACCTTGAGTACTATGTCCTGCTGGGAGATACCATCTCAAAGTTTTATTAAAGGAACGCAAATAACATAGGTTGCCATACGCTGACTAAAATGACATGAGATTTACAAGAGTTATGGCTTTTGCAAGCACAAATCTTGCATTTACTAGATTGCAACAGTGTGCATTGTCCTGAAGCAGTCGTTAAAGTGAAACTCACCCTTCCATGTCAATTTTACTGACTATAGGTTAACACAGATGCCCTTGACTTTACCCTCACCCACACTGAGCAACAGATGCAAGAAATGATGTGCACTGCTGCGGACAACTCAGCCCACCTGGGTCTTAACATCTACAGAGGAAAGACTATCATGTTAGAAGGTGAAGATTTAGAGGAGTTAAAGAGCCTGACTTACCTTGGCAGGGTAGCAATGATATGAATCCAACCTTTATCACCAAATAGCTCAAAATGATTCTTTGTATAATATGGTCTGGCATCATCAGCAACCATAATCTGACAACAGCAGGGATATGAAGCAATTTTCCAAAAGCACTGGAAGTCATAAGCTGAACTAATTCATCATCCCTTTAAATAAAACTGAAAAAAGGATCATAGAGGATGATGATGATAATGATGATATTATTGATGACGGTCAGCATCTTAAAAGGAAGTACACAAAATAACTGAAACTTCTGTTGGACAAAGAAGAAGCTGTCATGGAAAATATTGACTTTGTATATTATTTATTTTTCTGGACATAATTGCTTTACGATGCTTGCTTTATTTCTTGCTTTAAAATTAGCAAAATCTATCATAAAGCATATTGCATATGATAGTTGATATATATATATATATATATATATATATATATATATATATATATATATATATATATATATATATATATAAAGTTACGTCTTTTTTAATGAAATTTTTAAATAAAATATATATATATACAACAAACAGTTAAAATTAAAAAAATACATAACTTTAAATGTTTATTTTAACACTGTTTGATTAAAATCAAACAGTAATCAGTTGAGTCATTAGACAGTAATGAGGCTCCTGTGTGTCTTGGTCAAATGCCATAATTGACTATAAAAAGACTAGAGAGACTGATATTGATAATGTTTTACACAAATTTAATTTACTAAAATTTAATTTATTATTGCCCTTGATTTATTGATCTATCTGATGTCTATACCCTCTGATTCCTAATCAGGTTCACAGGGATATGCTGTAGTTTATACCAGCTGTCATTGGGCAAAAGGCAGGGGTCACCCTGGACAGACAGCTGGTCTATTACAGGGCTACATACAGACAAACAACCACACATACTCACACTTACTCCTATGGGCAATTTAAAATCACCAATCAACATAAAATACATGGACTGTGGAAGGAAACCGGAGAACCCGGAGTAAACCCACACAAACACCGGGAGAACATGCAAACTTTACACAGAAAGACCAGGATACGAACCTGAGACTTACATTACTACATTTGGCAGACACCCTTATCCAGAGCGACTTGGTAGAGCTGGGAATCAAACCCACAACCTCCAGGTGGGTAATCCAACACCTTAACCATGAGCCACCACTTCCCCTTTTTGCTGTGTGGCAACAGTGCCAACCACTAATTTACAGGGTATTTAATGTATGACACATTTTATTAAATAAAACCAATAAATAGTAGTTGCTTACAGATGGCATGTAAATATATTTTGCCACAATTAGATAAAATAACTACATTTCACAGAAGTTAATTTTTTTTAAATAATTGTGCAAAGGAAAACCCAGAGGCAGTCATGTGATTTCTTAGTATTCATAAAGCATTCAGCGATAATAAATATTCAACCAAAACAAAAAGGCATGTGACAAAGACACTATCGTATGATATATTGATTATTATGGACAATAGAATAAACAAAGAGGTTTGAATAGGAGAGCTGGCCAAAGGTGTGTTCTGGTTTGAAGGAAAATGATGACTTGCAGGAAATTATTCTGCCTACAATTTCCTGTCACTGGTAGGCGTGTCACAATCAATCATTTTCTTTTTTTCTATTTTACTATGTTCTATTTTACAGCAACCTGTTTATTCTGTATCCACATAAAATAATTAATTGAGTAATTCATTCATTCATTCTTTCATCCTTTTATTAAATTATCCATCTGTCCATCAACAGGTTGGGATTTGGCTAAACAGATTTAGGCCCTTTTTAAGGTACTGACAGAAGGTGAGCGAATGCAAATACGTCTGGTTTAAATCAACCCAATCGATTATATCACACAGGATTCATAAATATTAATTTTACTCTTTTCTTTACTCAAATCAGTTTAGTCCTGAAAGATCTTATTGCTAAGAACAACATGGTAAAATACAAACCTCAAATGACACCATTTGATTGTTTTAAGTTGTTGTTAGCTAGAAACAAGTAACTGGGTTATTTAGGAAACTTTCTGCATGTGCAAAAAAATATATGAAACTCAAAATCACAGGATCTGATGTGTCTAAATTGTGGGATTTATCTGAACTGTGGGGTTCATCTGAGTCATCTGAACTGTGGGATTCATCTGATTCATCTGAACTGTGGGATTCATCTAATTCATCTGAACTCTGGGATTCATCTAATTCATCCGAACTGTGGGATTCAACTGATTAATCCAAACTGTGGTGTTCATCTGATTCATCTGAACTGTGGGATTCATCTTATAGCACAGCCAGATCCAGGCAAGTCAGTCTTTCCAGTTTTCAGTGGATTCTAGTCATGGGGTGCTGCTAAGAGGTGGTAAGGGTTGGGGGCTAAGTTAGGATGATTAGAAGGGCCATGCAATTGCGTGCGGCACCCCTACTGCCGAATGCCCTTTAGTGCAATACCATGGTAAAAGCAGTAAGAATCCTTACTGACTCAGCAGACTCGAAGAAATTGGATCCGTTTAATGAGCAGTTTAAAAAGAGTTGAATTTTTTCTTCTTTATCTGACAGATTATGTATTTTTATATCTTTTTATCAGACCAATGTCACAGTAGCTTTTCTTCAAGTTTTGCATGTTCTCCCATGTACACTGTGGGTTTTTACAGAAGTCTCCAGTTCCCCAACCTCTCAAAACTGTGCTTGTTAGTGGATGTCTACACTTAATTTCCTGTAAGTGTTCCCAACATAGCCTTATAATTACCTTCTGAACCAAAGCTCAGCTGCACTTACCATTTTTTTTCCTCTGTAATTTCCAGGTTTGAACTATCCTTCCTCTTTAACCCCTGCTTACATTCGCCTGTCTGTTTGATTTATCTGTAATGGTTTTGCGGTCCACGATGTGGCTTGCTTCTCTATTTCTTAAGCTTTATACAAGTTTTATTACTCTTTATTTATTTATTCCATCTGTATAATCATTTTCCATAAACTGTAAAGTATGGCATTCAATAAACAAACCTAGAATTACAAGCAAATTAACAACAAAGCCAACAATTAAATAAATAATAAAATGGCAGGGGATTTTGGAGGAATGTGGAAATGTGTTTGCTTTAGAGAGAAATAAGGTGGTGCTTTTCACCTATATGGATTTTATTGAGATTTTATGTAATAGAGCAACACAAAGTAGCAAATAATTGTAAAGTGGAATGAAAATTATATACAGTTTTCAAAATTTTAACAAAAATCTAAAAAGTGTGGCGTGCATCATGTATTCAGCCCCCCTGAGCCATCTTTTGCTGCAATTACAGCTGCAAGTCCTTTAGGGGAATGTCTCTACCAGCTTTGCACATCTAGAGACTGAAATTTTTGCCCATTCTTCTTGGCAAAATAGCTCAACCTCAGCCAGGTTGGATAGGGAGCGTCTGTAAACAGCAATTTTTAAGTTATGCCACAGATGCTTAATGGGACTTAGGTCTGGACATAAATATTTTTGATCCATCCCATTGTAGTTTTGGCTGTATGTTTATGGTTATTGATCTGGCTGGAAAGTGAATTCCTATGTTAATAAAACGTGAGATGATGTATAAATGGCGTGACGTTGCAAAAAAAAAAAGCGATTTTGGCAATAAAATGGAAAAGGGTGACAGAGCTAATATATGTGGGTGTGTATTAGACTGGCTTTATTACAGACTGCACATGTATGAGGTAGCAGCACTACATGTTTTTTTGTAACATCATTTAAGACTGATAACTTCCTTCAGGAGATAAAAAAAACTTATACTTTCCTCATACAAATTTTTTTTTTGTCATGAATAAAACATCAACAACTGAGTTTTATTCTCAGTGGAACAGAACAGAACACACACACACACACACACACACACACACACACACACACTTTCTTATAGCTCTATTTATAACCATTATGTATAGTACATACAAGGGAACTGTTTGAGAAATAACTGTAGAGTACCACTTTTCATTCTAGCTGTCAGGTAACTCACATTTTTGTTGTATTTTTCTGAAATCCAGACAACTTCATTATCTGGTTTGGGTGCCCATATGAAAAAATATAACATGCATAGAACAGTAGTAAAATTCCATGTGATAAATACTGTAGTGTTTTTAAACCATAATAAACTAAATATACCATAGTACATCGCAATGATGTGGTAATTTATTGTGGTAATTGTACAACTCTACTATAGTCTATAGCACAGATCACAGCAAAAGGTGTATCTTCCAGTTAGCGGTCCACTTTCCCCCAATTCCTTTACTGTATTTTGTTCTGTGTTGTGCTTTCCTAATAAAAAAATGTCAGATTTCTTTCTTGCATTCTGTTTCTTTATTTATGGCACTTTCCCTCTTTTTTATACTTCCTATTCCAGTGAGAATAGGTGAGCACAATGACTGCCCGTTTCAGCTGAGTCGATCTTCTCCATACCAGAGCCTGAGGCTTGGATGACATCAGCTAACAGCAGATGCCAAGGGAGTGTGAGACTGTGAACACACATGCACACATACACACACACACGCTACATCCTATTAGTACCAAACTTAGCAGTCTGTCCCTGATCACACAGATAAGAATCAGAAAGACAGCAAAGGTGTGAGAAGAGAGAGAGAGAGAGAGAGTATGAGAGAGAGAAGAGAAAGTACGAAGCAGAGTGATGGAAGTCTCTGTTCCCCACGGCAACTGCCTGTGTTCCTCAGCCAGTGCCAGGTGGTAGCTGTACACAGATGCCCGTTCACTCGACTGGCAGCAGATTGACACAGGGGTCACTGATTGTTAATTAAGATTTAAGCAAGAGCAAAAACATTTGCTTGTTCTGTCAGACATCGCAGGGACTCCTACGGTGCCCCCCCCAATGCTCTTGCACTGCCAATTTCTACTTTGCTACTACAAAGCTCTGTCCTGCAGTCCTATAACTGTAGCAAGCGAAATGTTATTAACAGTTCTCTGTTGTCAAGAATAAACCCTTTATTGAATGTCGTTATCGCCGCTCTGCTGCTTTGCCTTATGTGAGTAGGAGGAAAAGCTATAATACTTTATGTAATTCAATTTCCTGTATAACATAAAGATAAAAGAGAGAGCTCAAATTCAAGGTCTAGTCTCTAAACGATGATACCTCAGCTGAATACTAGCTCAACTTTTATGCTCAGGACCTTTTTACCATCACTGCAATTTTTTTCACATAGGTGAATTTCAGTATGGTGGCACAGCAGGTAGTTTTGCTGCCTCACTGCTCCACAGTCAGAAGCTCTAAACTATAGTTGCTGGCGGTTTCATATGTATAACTTGTATGCAGTATTTTTGACCGAAGATCCAGATCCATCATGACATTACAAATCATTCAGTGGCTTAGTGGTTAGCAAGGTTGCCCCACAGCAAGAAGGCCAGGATAGGGGCCTTTCTGTGTGGAGTCTGCAAGTTCTTCCTGTGCACCGGGTACTTCGGTTTCCTCCCACAGTCCAAAAACATGTATGTTAGATTGATTGGTGATTCTAAATTGCTTATGGGTATAAGTGTGGCCCTGTGATTGACTGGCAAGCTGTTCAGGGTGTACCCCTCCTGCCTTTTGCCCTTCAGAGACGATTGGGATAGACTCCAGCAGATCCCTGTGACCCCGATTAGGGAATAAGCGGGTATAGAAGATAAATGAATCAATGAACGTCTCTTCTTTTCTCTGCAAATCATAATGTAGATTCTCCTACAGTACAAAACACAGGTTTATATTATTCAGCTAATTCTATAGTTTCTATCGTAACAGCTCATTCACATGGATTTTCTAGCAGAAGTAATAGCAAACCCTTCTGTAAGAGGAGTTTTGTAATATATGAAATTTGACAGTGCTTTGAGGTAAAGCTGATCCTTTATTGTTTCGGCCATTGTGAAATCCACTGGATTTAGCGCTTCGTGATTTCTCAGTAACACGACAAGCTGCTAATTTTACCTTCAACAGAGAGAGAGAGGAAAAGCGAGAGAAAACAAGCTATTTATTGCAAGTAAAATGTTCCTGTTAGAGAGAACCGCAAGCAAAATAACAACGAAGCCAACAAATAAACATAAATGAACGAGAATAGTTACTCGAGTCAGAAGAGTCGATTTGATAAGCTGTGAAATTGCAGGGAATTTTGAAGAAATGTGGAAATGTGTTTGCTTTAGAGAGAATTAAGGTGCTTGTCACCTTTTACACATAGGTTTATAAAATGTGAGCTGATGTATTAATGACATGATTTTGCAAAAGAATAACAGCGAAACTTGCAATTTCTGTGATAAAATAGTAAAGGGTGACAAAGCTAACAATAGTGTGGGTGTGTATTGACATGATTATACAAGGGGATAATAAATAAAGTTTCAAAACCAGCCGTGCGCTGCCATCTGTTGGCATGTCTCTAAACTTTTTGATATCCCCTTGTATTTTCATGGCAAATGTGTCACACTTCTGCAAAGTTACATGCAATATTTAAATAATTGCTTTATCCCGATCCTAGTAAAATAAATAAAGAGTCGATCATATCAATACTGATTGTGAGGTGAGAATATACTCAGACCCATGCATACACGTATTTATAAATTCTCATCCAAGGGCTTTTTTAAGTAGTTGGAAACTAGAAAAAAACCCCATGAAAACTCCACAAAGGTGTAAAGCAGCCACACAATCATGCTGCACTCGAAGCATTTCTATAAGGAGGATTTCAGATGTATTCAGGTTTATTCCAGGCTTTACAGAACAACGATTGTGTCGAATAGACTATTAATTATACACCTGGCCCACGGTTTTGACTATTTTAAGTATTGAATTACCTTAAATAGTTATAGTAGTGCAGTTATAGGGCAGCATGATGGCTTAGTGGCCTTACAGCAAGCAGGTCCTGGGTTCAATTCCCAGGCAGGGGTCTTTCTGTATAGAGTTTGCATGTTCTCCCTGTGCATGCATGGGTTTACTCTGGGTACTTCAGTTTTCTCCCACAGTCCAAAAACATGTATGTTGGTTTGGTTGGTGATTCTAAATTGCCCATAAGTAAGTGTGTGTGCGTGTGTGGCCCTGTCATGGAGTATCCAGGGTATACCCGTCCTGCCTGGAAGAGGCTGAAATAGGCTCCAGCAGATCCCTGTGACCTTGAATTAGGAAATAAGCGGGTATATAAGATGAATAAATAAGTTATACACACACACGCAGTTATGTAGATTTCACAGATTTTTCTTTTCCTAAAAAAATCTAATTACGATATATCTTAATTTTTATGATGAAAATGCTAAGAGAGATACAAGTAAAGGTGAGGCAGCTTTAATGAATGTTTGGTCCACAATTCAAAACATAAAGCAACTTTGAAGCCAATAACACAGACACAAGTAAGGCAATCAGCAGACGATACAAACTGGAATAGACGAAAACACAGGTAAGTATAAATACAAAAGCAAGGTCAAACCTGGACAACATAGACAAACCAATAAAAAACAAAGAAACTCTGAGTGTAGACCTTACAAAGTTACTGTGACAATGAAGGTACATTATATGTGCATTGTGATAAGTGGGATGTGCAAGGAATGTGGTGGCTCCGTGGTGTTGGATTGCTAACCCGAGAATTGTGTGTTCGATTCCTAAAACCACCAAGTTACCACTGCTGTTAACCCCCGATTGCGTAACCCACGAAGTTGTGTAATGAAAATAAATGTAAGTCACTCTTGATCATTATGCATCTTTGCACAATCTATAACTATCTATTGTTACACCTCTATACTCTATCCATATACCTCTGTACATTATTTACCCCCACCTCTGTAACTATCACCCCCATACCCTATTTATTACACTGCTATTTATTGTAAATAAGCCACTTATGCACTTCTGGTTAGATGCTAACTGCATTTCATTGGCTCTGTACATGTACCTTGCACAATGACAATAAAGTTGAATCTAATCTAATCTAATCTAATAAGAGCATCTGGCAAATGCCATAAATGCATAAGTGGAAATATGGCCATGTGGCATGTTAGTGGTTGTAGATCTAAGATGTCCAAAATGTTCCAGCTATATTATAAACCACATTACATTTCACTACAGCTATATTTTATCACCTAATTTGAACTGGCTCTTAATGCACAAACTCGCATAGCATGCGATGGCATCTGCATCCTGCTGTCTAGACCGAACATGTTTTGACACCAGCGGGCTTCCCGGTCTGATGTTTATAGTGGTGACAGGTGTCATAATGTAGTTCAGATGCAGCTTTGGAGATGCCAAAATGCTGGTTGTCAACTAAACAAAAGTGCTATCAACACGTCTTTACAAGATTTTCCTTTGTTTTTCTGTAGGATGGGGAGTTTTCTTTACTGTCATGATTCTGTCAAGCAGCCAAACATGGCCATGTATTGTGTGAAAAGAGTTTTATCACATATGCAAGTAGAAGCATAAATCTGCTGTGTTGTCTGGTATACGGCATGTCTGCACTGTGTATTTGTGTGTGTGTGTTAGATGATCTGTAGGTGGGTAAAAGTGTGATTGCAGTAAATGTGCTGATAGGGGTGTGAGAGTGAGCTCGGTATCATCTAGGTGTTGAAATTAAAAAAAAAATGAACAAGTGTTTCTTTGTATGAAAAAAAAGGTGAGTACCTTCACAGAATCCCACTCCCACCTGCCTACAACATGAGTCACGAGGTTGGTTTAACAAGTATTGCACTTTTTGCTTTCAAACACTTAGTATACTGAACATAGTTTAGGTTTGGACTTGTGTTACTTTCTTTTAAGTGACTTCTGTTATATATTCAAAACTAAAGAGTTGAAGTAAAAAATAGTTTTTATTGTAAGTCCTAATAGTATATGGTGTTACAAGATACCAGACAGACAAGACAGGATGGTTTCAACCCAGACGGGTGCGTTTATTTGAAGTTAGCATGAAAGCAGAAAAACAACAACAACAAAAAACAACACCACCGGAACTGGAGACGGATACCAGAACTTCAGAGATGACAGATGAGACTAGGAGTGGAGGTATCAGGACTGGAGATCACAGGAGCGGGAGAACTCAATGCTGGAAGAATGTGGATAATAGCGTTAGGCGAGAAAGCTAGAGAATAAGGCTTGGAACACAGAGAGAGGGAGTCTTGTATGCTCTAATGCGACCAGACCCCGAGTGATGGTGAGGGTGCTCTTAAATAAGGGAGTGAAGGAGAGTGAGAGTGATGTGTAATGAGTGGCAAGTAAGACTAGTTTATTTGGAGGGCTGGAAGGATAAAGATATTTGTGTACCGTGACCTATGGCAGACAGTACTAAACATACAACATAAATAATAAAGGTACAAAAGATACTCGGGAGTGTAAATTGTATCGCAAGAATGGTTATCGCAATATCTGTGTACATCCCAATTTCATAAACTGTTTCATATTTAATACATAATAAAAGATAGAAAACATATCAATTGATTAAACTGAGGAATTATACAATTTAAAGGCAATAATTAGGATAATTTTGAATTAGATGTCTGTAATATGACTCTAAAGAATTTCTACTACTTAACAGTCTTGGGCCTAGTTTGCCTTATTTTTGCTTTATAATTAGCCAATTTTCTAAATGAATTAAGAAACATTTATACATAAAGAAACATTATTCAAAAATTGTTCTACAAATTGTAGATGTTAATTATTATTTCTGAGAGATTCTCCAATTCTTTTTATACCTAATGTTAAAAAGTTGCTAAGCTGTTGTCAACCCTAATTTTGCCCACTGACAAAAAAAAACCTTAAGCTAAAAAGACCCATTAAAACACCCCCTGTCTTTTCGATTAATTGTTACGGTTGTGTTAATTAAAAACACAATAAGGCAATAGGTCCACCAAACCTGCGAACATCGTCGAGACCAGTGGTTCCCAACCTTTTTTTGTCCGAGACCCCTTTCCCCCCAAAAAATATTTAATCATGTTAAGTCTCTTGGCATTTCTTGCATTTTGTGTCTCCAGTATTTCTAGCACAGTGACCCGGATTGGTGGGAGCTTTTTTTTGTTACCGGGGTCCAGTATCCCTGGGTCAATACTATCAGCTACTGAAGACGAATCAGTTGTTTTTGTGGAGCACGGATTACAAATCTTTCTATTTCCATTCTTTGGTTAACCAGAGAATCATAGAAAAAAGTAGCTAATGTAATATGATAAGTGTACTGACAAGAAAAGGAAGTAAAAATGGCGCAATAAGTGATGGGTGCAATGGATAAAATGATTATTTCATATGTTACTTTCGCATCATACCTAGAGGTCGGCAAAACAATGCTTTCTTTAGGGAAAGAACTGCTTAGAGAAAGAGAAAGAGAGAGAGAGAGAGAGAGAGCGCCTAGTGTAAGTGTGTGTGTGATTCCAATCAGCCGCAGCGTGCGGTACAGAAAAAATAAACTTGAATTGTTAATACTGCCTCTGATCTGGAACTCATTTTTACAGTGAACAAAATGATTAAATATCAAAATTCACAGTTGCACTAAGTGATTATATATCGCTGTTGGTGTCCACTCGAGTTGGCATCATGCACCACTGCCGCTTGCTCAATGACAATGACAGGTAAAAATGCCATCTGTCTGCTTACACTACACATGCTAATGCACGTATCTGATTCATATCCGATTTATTACCACGTACGAATGAGGCCTGAATCCGATCTAAAATAAGTATATAAGTTGTATAAGTTGGTGACCGTATGGTGATTTATTGGCGTGACATGCTTATAGTCTGCTGTGTGTGGGTATCTAAAAGTTAAATTATGTGGAAATCATCGTTTGAAAGACCCCGTGAAGCAAAGTGCTGGTAAAAAAAAAACAACTTTAAAACCTCAAAAAGTTCAAAGCACCTTTTCACTGGTCATTTAACGAGATTGACATTAAACATAAATTCAGTCAGAGATAGCAGGATGTGTAAGAGCCTAAGGAACGAAAAAAGAAGTATGACTGCGCTGGCTTTTAGTATTCATTTCGCCTAATGTACAGCTTAAATGAAGCTCTCCTGGCCTTTTGATGAAATTACTGCGCAAGTCTGAATATGGAAGCATAATGTGGCTCATGCTTTCGTTGACAAATCAAGCCTCTATCCTATTTATTACTAAAGAGTTAAAGTAGTCGTATTGCATTTACATTTCACTGATGTTTTTATCCAATGTAAATTACATGGTTAGCATCTCCTCAAAGCACAGAGCTAGTAACGTAGCTGAAGCTGATACAAGAGCCATAAGAAGACATTTTATGGGAAGTGGTAGCTCAATGAAAAAGGTATTGGACTTCTTATTAAAGGATTGGGGTTTGATTCTCAGCACCACCAGGTTGCCACTGCTGGGCTACTGCAGTCAAGGGCAAGGCCCTTAACACCAATTGCTCAGTTGTATAAGAGAGATAAATGTAAGTGGCTCTGGATGAGGGCGTCTGACAAATACTGTAAATGTGAATGTAATCGTTATGTCTTCCTGTCTGTCTATCTACCTATTGAAAGAAAGAGCAAGACAGACTGATAGATAGATAAATTGGGGAAAGTGGTAGTGCAGCGGTTAAGACGTTGGACTGCTAATTGGATGATCCCCTAAGCAAGCCCTTAACCCCCTATTGCTCAATTGTAAAAAGGAGATGAATGTAAGTTGCTTTAGATGAGGGAGGGAAGAAAAATGTTGAATTTCTTATTATTCAGAATTTAATATTTATATTTGCTTATTTTAATTTTTCAGCTGACTGTTCTGATAAAAAACAGTCCTCTTCAATAAGGTTCCAGGTCGGGATGATTTTTTTTTTCAGACACTGTTAAAGCAGAGCTCAGGCAGATGCACACATCCTCTGAGACTGAAGCTCTCGTCTGGCCTTTGCCCCTGGCAGATGTTTAGTTTGTTTTAGCAGATTTAGATGCACCTGCTAGTGCAAGTTCCAAGTTTTAAAGTGCATTACGTCGAAATGAACTAAAGATGATGGATAACCATTTCTTTGCCCTTTTTTTAGTTTACTGTCGTAAATGGAAATATATTAGGTAGTACTTTAGTCTGCAGGTGTGGAATTATTTAAAAATGTAAAAGGCACAAATGGACTAAACAGTAAAAAAAATAGATAACCAAACAAAATGCAACAACAGATGCTTAACACTGATGAGACAGTGTCAAGCTGAGACACAGGAACTTAAATACAGGTGATGGCTGATTGGCAGGGGTGTTGAATGGGATGGGGGCGTTCGGGTGGGGCTTGATTTGGACGAATTCAAGGTCTCACACACTCTAAGGACCCCCAGAGGTCTGTTTTTAGTAATAACAGTGCAGAAAGGGTGTGGTATTTGGTCCAACCTGGTCCAAGTCTTTCATATGGCCCAAAATTCCTAAGGACACCCCTGATGATTGAGACATGTGACTGTGCTGAGGTGCTAAAAGGTGCTACTGTAACATTAGTAGACACCTGAATGGGATCACATTTACACAGCAGCAAAAATAGACCAATGACATGCAATATAGGGTTGTTTAGGTCTGCTTACAATGTTTAATTAAGAGAAGACAATACATGTAGAGACAAAAAAAATGATGCAGGAAACCGTGACTTGCAGTTTAGGGGTTTTGTGCAGATGGACATTGTCTTGCTGGACCAGTGACTATCCTGGTTTTATATATTTTTTCATATCATATTCCTACAAACACCTATACGAATATTAGCAAACAATTGGTAAAGACATATATAATAATGTGTAGTGTCTTGTCTCTCTATTAATATTTATTAGATTTCTTTTTCTGTCTCTCACTGTAGTCGGATTAATTAAGGACAGAATTATAATCACAGAGCAACCAGGAAAGTCTCACAGGTTAGTTGGGCTATAAAAATCCTGTGCCTGTTTGCCTGGCACTGTTTTATGAGACTCTTTGATAAACAGCCTACATGATTACTTGATTACTGTAGGCTGTGATTAATAATTTCAATCTATTAATCTACTGTAATTGATGTTGATAACAGTGTGCCTGAAGCTATAATATCTGTCTTTGTCTAAAAAATATTTGCATTTTAAAATAAATGATAGCTGCCCTAAATATAATGCATTCCTGTATATCTGTAGGTTTCACACAGTATTCTGTTATTAAATAATATGTAGTAGTTGATCGCTTTAAGTGTAGTAATAATAATAATAATAATAATAATAATAAATATTATGTAATAAAATATTTCAGTTTTCAGTCTGAAGGTTTCTCCCTGTGTTATGAATCTGTTTTGTCCCTGTCTTCTTTAGATAAAGTGGTCTCGACTCAATAAGAGATCTAGAAAAAGCGTCTGTAGCACATGACAAGAGCGGCTGCAATGCAGCGTTCAACTACTGTATCTAACTGACAATATTGGTACTAAATGACATTAAGTTAAAATACTGTCACTGTCTCAATACATGGTGCAGGAGTAGCTACTGTTGCCACTGAACACGACGAAACAATATCAAGTTTATCTGGTCAGGGGTAATTGGAAATTGCAAAACGGATGGAATAGTATTTTATTACTCTGGATCATGTATCCATTCACCCCTCCATCCAGCCGTTAATCCATCCAGCCATCTATCCAGCCATCCAACCATCTATCTAGCCATCTGTCCAACTATGTATCCATCCATCCATCCATCCCTCTGGCTACCCATCCCTTTATTTATCCATCAATTTATCCAGCCATCTGTCCATCCCTCCATATATCCCTCCGGCCATCCATACCTCCATCCATCTATCCATTCATCCAACCATCCATCCATCCATCCCTCCGGCTATCCTTCCCTTTATTCATCTATCTATTTATCCAGCCATCTGTCCATCCCTCCATCTATCCCTCCAGCCATCCATACCTCTATCCATCTATCCATTCATCCAACCATCCACCCATTTCTCCATCCATCCATCCATTTATCTAATTATCCAATTATCTATCCATCCATCCATCCATCCATCCATCCATCCATCCATCCATCCGTCCATTTTATTCCATATTTATTCCCTCTTTTACCCCTATAATAACTTCCACACTTGTAAAAAGGCTTTGCAGTAGATTTTGAGGTGTGCCTTACTAATATTCCATTTAGCCACAATAGTATTAGTGAGATCAGACAGTAATGTTGGCTGAGGAGGTCTGGGGTGCAGTTGGTGTTCCAGTTTATCCCAAAGGTGATGTCCCAGTGAGGTAGAATCAGAGTTCTTAACTACAACCATAACATACCATGACTTTTCTGGAGCTCAGGGGCTTGGCGCATTACCATGATGAAACAGTTATTGGGTCTCTTAGTTTCCAGCGAAGGAAATCTTAAGGCTACATATACAGAGACAACCTATACAACCGTGTGCAAAAATCTGGGCAACACACAAATATGGGTGAGGAGTCCAGAAATGGGTGAGCTGGTAAGGAGTCCATGCAGTGATGCTTACGTTGGTTTACCACATTGATAAGCTTAGTTTAAGAGAGACCAAGACACTTTGTGGCCTAGTTAAAAAAAACAATAAAAATTTGATCTCTAATTTGTGATATGATATTAATTATGATAACTGTGCTGTACAAAAGGTCAGATAATGAATTTGATCCAAAAGAGTTCATAAGATTTTGCAGTTTATGCAGGTTCTAATGCACGCTGTCAAAAAAATCCTAAACTGGGTTTGAACTGTATAGGCTATAATCAGACGTAAAGATAATAGTCGTGATCAGTAATGCAACTGTTTCCTCACAGAGAGACGGCCCGGGTTCTGTGTGTAAAGTTTGCATGTTCTCCCTTTGCTTGCAGAGGATTTACTCCAGATACTCTGGTTTCCTCCCACAGTCCAAAAACATGTATTTTAGATTGATTGGTGATTCTAAATTGCCCATAGAAGTAAGTGTGAGTGTGTGTGTGTGTGTGGCCCTGTGATGGACTGGCGACCTGTCCAGGGTGTCCCCTTTCTGCCTTTCGCCCTTTCAGAGAGGCTGGAATAGACTCCAGCAGATTAGGGAATAAGCAGGTATAGAAGATGAATAAATAAATGAATAAATAAATAAATGAATGAATTGTAGAACACAAAAACGCTGGAATATTTTGTTTGTATGGGTTAAGAAAAAAGTGCGTGTCGCTTTAACGACGGGTTTCTGACGTCACCCTGATGTGAATCGTCCAGATGACGGAGACAGAGAGAGAGAGAGAGAGAGAGAGAGAGAGAACAACAACCAAAAAAAATCGCAAGCTGTTCATCCTCCGCTTTTCTGCGGCTGGGAGAAATACAGTGCTTTACAGAAGGCAGGGCAGATAGTGAGGCTATGTGCTAAATGTGCGTTAACTCCAAGGCCTTGATGTCTGTAGATGGGATGCGAGCGTTGTCAAGGCGACAAGCTAGGGGGCGTGGCCTTGAGCATCATCTACGGGAGCTGTAACAGAGAGAGAGAGAGAGAGAGAGAGAGATGCCTATGCGAATGAGGGGAGATCGGAAACGCGCATCTCTCCTATCGTCTCTATAAACATGCAGACGGATAGACACTCTGACGGATTTAACAAGATGACTTCACTTTAAGAGACAGCAGGGGGGTAAAAAAGAGAGAAAGAAAGCAGAAGAAAAAGAAAAGAAAGAAAAGCATTTTGTTAAAGAGTGAGGAAACGCGCGCTATATTACGCCCGGGAATCTCGGATGAGAGGTGCTGCGTTTGGATGAAGAGATCAGACCCGGTTATTCACTTTCGTCTTCTTTCCTAATCAGACTCATTCTACAGGCTTGGTGTCTTTGTAGATTGGATTCCTCATAGCAACCTCGACCAAAACAAGCCGTATCAAAACGCATCCAGCTGCCTGACAGAGGTTTTTCAGTTGACATGAGAATATTTGGAGTTTTGCAGTAAGAGGAGACACCACTGGCAGGAGGAAATACAGACTGTCCACTGCACTATAATATTAATCCAACACCAAGGATTTCCATCAGCTGGTCTTCTCATCATCAGGTAAAAACAATTAGATGTTTTTCAGCCATAAAGTATGGGGCTAAAAACCCCCTTGGCATTCAACAGGGGTATATGACCTAAGAATAATAAATCAGCTAAATATTATTCATCTGTCACTGTGTACTTCACGTGATGCTTTTCTATGTATTTATTAATTTAATTAATTATTTATTTATATAAATGCCTCTCACATCGTGTTGAAACAACACCTACAGGGTTGATCTGTAAACTATGGTGTTAAATTAACGCCTTCGGTTTTGAATTAACACCTACTGTGCCAAATTAAAATCCCGAACACAAATAGACGCTGTAGGTGTTAATTCGTCACAGGTTAGGCCTTCCATGCTCATGGCCACCTGCCCAACACAACTCAGTTTCGCTGCAATCTATTAATTAGACGGTTGGCATGTCTGGATGGACCGCTTTTTTAATGGCTCCGTGCTTTTGGTGTGATTTAAACAAAAAAGATTTTAGAATCATTAGAATCACTTTCAGATTGTCTACTGCTTTTTGGTACTCGTTCTTTCTCTCCCTCTTTCACACACACACATACACACACACACACGTAACTAATCATTTAATCACATATCAAAGATAAATAATTAATGACTCTCCAATGTGCTAATGGTGAGAAGTGCTAAACAGTACACACACACACACACACACACACACACACACACTAAAAGAATGGGCCACATTTATATGCTGTTCTGGTGTGTCCATTCCAAGCCTGAGTGGATGGTGGAATTCAGCAGAGACAAGAAGATCTCTGTTCTTTGGTGGAGACACCAAGGGGAACTGCTCTCTCTCTCTCTTTCTCTCTCTCTCTCTCTTTCTTTCTCTCTCCCTCCCTCTCTTTTTTTTTTCGCTCTGCCCCAAATAACAAGTATGGATGACTGGATGTATCATCTGGGATTTTTATAATAGATAAATCACTTTTCTTGTGACCAACTGATCTTTCCCCGAAGTCCTTATTTTAATAATCTAAATTTTTTTGTAGATTATTGTAGATTTTTTACGTAGAATAATGGGTTTTTTTTATTTTTAATTATATACGTTATTAAGTGTATGCAATAAATCAAACTAGGCAAACAAATCATACACCCAGTGCCTATTTATAACTTACCTCATTAAGTTGTAAGCTTATGGTTCACTTTAAAAACTACCTTGTTCATTACCACCATCTTGTATTAGTTCCAGCATTTTTGCACTGGATTTTAGTAAGCAAACACGTTTCACCAGGACTGCATATCGATTTCATTATAATTTATTGTTACGCAGCTTTATTACAAATTTAGTTCTAATTATATCTGTTAATAAACTCCAGACAAAAATCTACCAGAAGGATTTGACCCAATTTGTTTATCCATTCATTAAATTTAGTTTGAGAAAAAACAAAAGAATATTATGGTTAGGTGAGAGATTTATAACCTACTGAAATGAACAGTCAAGTCAATAAGAACAGCTGTGACCGAAATGGTTTTGTGTGTGTGAGCTTTTGTACTGTGGTCTGACATTGGCGATGCCTGGAGACCTGCGTTATTCATTCCTAGCAAAGTAGCGGATCGATAAGCTCTAACTGATCTGCAATGAGCTGATTAAACCCGGGCAGACAGGTGGTCATGTCATTGAGAGGATTGTTAGTGTGATGTTTCTGTGGGGAACTCGGAAGGTGCACAAAAATCGAATCATACGGTAGAGGCTCAGAGAAAGTAGGCTTTTTTGTGTCAGTGTTGGATCGTGTGTGACAAATGTGTGTGTCCCCTACCTACCAGATTACAACCTCTGTGTCTGAAATAAAGCCTTTTAGGGTTCTGCGTTTCTCAATGTTTCTTAAGAGGCTACATGCTAATTATGACTTTAGCTTTCTGTGTGTGTGTGTGAGTATGTATACTATGTGTGTTTGGCTGTTGTGCATATGTATGAGTTTGTTTATATAACCTATACAGGAATCCCATTAGCACGTGCCTGGTTTTCATATGCGATGTTGCCAATGTTGGCAGATGCAAGCATTTTATACCCATTTACTCTTTAATATAAACATACATTTATTTACACACACACACACACACACACACACACACACACATACTTTCATGTTTTGATGCACACACTTATGTTCTGATGCTCCTTGATGTGTTTGATGTATAGGTTATTGTTGGCCATCATGCAAAAACACTGCAAGCCTTTTAATGAGATTAATATCCTGTAGTGGAGTGTTATGGCTCTCTCCTACACAGAGGGGGGCTTCAACAAGTCGTCTCTTTGGTTTTAATATTCCCGGTAGAGTCTGAAACTATTTGAAATGGTTTTAAAGTGTTGGAAACACCCCACAGAACAGAACAGAACAGAACAGAACAGAACAGAGCAGAATAGAACAGAGGGGTGGGGTGAACAGAGCTCATTAGCTTAGAACTTGTTTTGACAAAGTTCTACACTAAAGTTTTACACTAAAATAGGGAATTTTTGGTAGACTTTTCAGTAATGTTCTCAATGTTTGTGTGTGCGTGTTATATATATATTTATATATATATATATATATATATATATATATATATATATATATATCTATATATATATATATAATATATCGGATATCTTTCTTACAGGCTGAAAGGTTGGACAAAGTTTATAGGAAATTCACTTCAGTCCTTCAGTAGGTGAAATACCGATACAGCCAGTGAGCAAACTACATAAACAAAAAGACCCAATAGATAAAAAAAAAAGTAATCACGCACACACACACACACACACACACACACACACAGATTGTGAAACAGTGAGAATAAGAGGCATCTGATTTACTTACTAAATAAGAAAAGTCTCTGTCTTTATATGTCCGATCTGATTCAGTAGCAGCATCAAGAGAATCACCTCCAGACCTACAGTGTAGTCATGGACATTGTGGACATTTAAATAGTATAGTTGTGATTTTATAGTTTTGTAAGAAAAAGTTGTGCCTAAAATATTTGAGTAAGAAAATGTGAGCTATTATGGCTTAAATGTGTAATGGTGACTGAAGTTAGAATATTAAAACAAATGGGACTGTTTTTCATTGATCACTGCTGATTATTTTTAGCTTTTAGCCATAAAAATACGTGGACAGCATGAAAGCTAAATGCTGACTAAAAGCTGATCTCTTCATTTGCATCTAAATGAGCTTGGGAGACCCACCACAAACATTTCAAATTTCAACATTAGGATGGAGATTGTAGTATGAGCCTGAGCTTCTTGTTTCTACTCTAAGCTTTGATTGAAACATTGGAAATGATGTATTATTCATTGTGCAGTAAACTAGGAAAAAGGTACCAAAGGTGCCAAAGGTAGCACCATAGCACCAATTGTAGCGTATATCATATATGACCATAAGGGTGTAGAAGCATTTCAAGATACTTTACTGGGAATTATCCTGTAATTAATCTATCTATCTATCTATCTATCTATCTATCTATCTATCTATCTATCTATCTATCTATCTATCTATCTATCCAATTATTCATTCTTCCATCTATCAACCATTAATACATCCATTTATATAATTATCCATCCATCCATCCATCCATCCATCCTATATTAAAATAATTAATCTATCTATCTATCTATCTATCTATCTATCTATCTATCTATCTATCTATCTATCTATCTATCTATCTATCCAATTATTCATCCTTCTATACAATTATTTATCCATCCATCCATCCATCCATCCATCCATCCATCCATCCATCTATCTATCTAATTGTTAATGTGAAAACACTGAGATATTTAATCTGAAGTTAATTGGAAACCATAGTCCTGTATATATTCATAATGCTCCTCAAATAAACACTGTAGATTGGTGTTAACCTTGATTCTTCTCTTACATGGCATGTTCGTGTTGACAATTTGTATAGTTATAACAAAGATTATAATTTTTTTAAGAAAGCTTGAATTTTATGGTGTTAAATTATGATATTGTTTAGCAAGCTGAATTACTCTAGAGAACCTGATCCGATATGGAATACACCTTTGGTATGATAATTTGTCAGTACAGCTAAAATCTAGACTTGGACATTTTATTCTGCAGCCATGAAAATCATGGGCAAGACAAAACCTCTTTATCTCCAGACTTTATATAAAAAGTCTTTGCTAAGAAGGCAGATAAGCTTTTGCATAACATAACACACACCTTGAACTGTGAGTTTGTAATGTTTTTTTTTCTCTCTCTCTGTCTCACGCTTGTATGTGTTATTGGGTTGTGTTACTTTGTAATTGTATTTGATGCGGTGGATGTACTTCTCAGCCTCAGACAAATTTTTCCTATACCTACCTATCTGTATGTCCATACACCCGCCCCCCTATCTATTTAACTAGCTAACTTCATTGACTGTGTTCATTCCATCATTTATCCATCCAATTATCAATTCATCTATCCACCCATCCAATTATTCATCCATTTATCTATCCATCCAATTATACACTTATTCATCCATCCACCCATCTAATTATCTAGGCATTATTGTAATTATCCTTCCATCCATGCACTTATCCGTCCATCCATCCATCCATCCATCCATCCATCCATCCAATTATCTATCCATACATCCAATTATCCATCCATCCATCAATCTAGCCATCTATTTACCCATCCATCCATCCATCCATCCATCCATCCATCCATCCATCCATCCATCCATCCATCTAATTCACCAAAGTTACACAATCAAAAAGAAGTCAGGTCTTCATTATTCCTACTTAATAACCTCCATCTCTCTTTAAGTATCTGCACTAAAAGTCACCATTATTAAATATTATTTAACATTAATTATATCAGGCTGATCTGTTGTGACACTTGTGTCTTAACTTATATACGTCTTTCACCCATAATAATGGATTTATTTCTTTTTAGTACCCAGCTTTCTGTTTTGCCTTTAAGGTATTCAATAAAGTATTCAGTAAATGCATTTGAGTATAACATACACACACGAATACACAGAAAGGCGTTTATTATGTTGTTAAAAAGCTATTTCAAAAAATTAGCGCTGATGCTGTTTGTAAAATTGGGTTCTAGTCATACAGGTTCCATAGTTCAGGTTATTCCGTAATATTATCATCATATCTAGGAGTTATGGGATAAATGAGGTGTCATCTTACTAAACCTCTCTGCTTGGTTAACTATTTTATATACACACTGTAGAAACCAGGCATGCAGGGAGACCTGATGCATCAGTGTGCCCTCTAGCATTACTGTGTCATTATCCAACAGGTATGTGGTTGATGTCATCTTTTTTTCCCCTATTACCACCACATTTACCTTCATTTTTCCCTGTTATGTCTTTTTCATGCTTCCCCTCTCTCGATGTGCACTTCCTCTTGCCGTGTCTGTAATCTTGTGGCCTGGACTGCAGTGCGACGATGATGCTGTATGAGAGGGAAGTGGGTGGCTGCCTTTGTCTATGTCCTTGTCTGAATGTTAATGTTTAATAGCAGCTATCAGTGAAGAGATGGCCATTCCTATCTGCTGCGTGATGGCCAGGGAAGGTCACAGGTGTCCGTCACAGTTAAACTTTGATGGAGACTAATGAAGCGTTAAACGTTTCATCTTTGCGCCTTATTTTTGCACACATTAACTCATGTACACACATACAGTTATAACAAACTGTCTCATGTGTGTCAGAGTGGCTTGAAAATGGTTACTGGGGTAAAAGGATAGAATACAGAGCAACTCGTGCCTCCAGAGTGCTTCTTGCTTTCTTGGCTAACTGGATATGTAGGTTACGATGGCTAATGGGCACAGCGGGAACAGCGGGGATCGACTGAGCAGCAGCACGCTCCTGGCACCGGTGAACTGATTGGCGAGGCCCTCTGGCACCGCAAGGCCACTTCTTCCAGATCAGGCACGGCAGTCAAGCCTCGCCTGCTTTGGCACGTGACTGAACGAAAAAAGAATCGAACTTTATTTTCTGAGGCTTAATTAGCACTTTGATCTATTCTCTCTCTTATGAACAGTGGGAGATAGCACTTCGCTGTCTTCCATCAAATGAGGACACACCTGTTTGAGGCACTGAAGAAAGAAAAAATGATTAGATGGTGAGCAGTTCCAGAGTGATGAAGCTGGGCCAAATCTGGAGTGTCACTTGTTTTTTTGCTTCCTTTTTCTTCACAGCGGTGGTGATGATTGTCTCTGCTGCTGTTACAATCAGCACTGTAACCATCAGACCTTCTGCCAGAATGATTTAGTGCAGACTGGTAAAAAAACAAAAATAACAAAAGAATACTAAAAAGAAAAAACATTTTGTGTTTGTTTAGTATGAATGGATGATTTATGTATTATAGGGAAGTGGTAGCTCAGTGGTTTAGGCATTGGACTGTTAATCAAAAGATTGTGGACCGATTCCTAGCACAACCAAATTGCCACTGTTGGGCCCCTGAGCAAGGCCCTTAACTTGCAATTGCTTAGTTATATAAACTAGATAAATGTAGGTCACTCTGGATAAGGGCATCTGCCAAATGTTGTAAATGTAAATGCAAATTGACTTGAATGGCTCATTATAATTCAAGTCTCGTATTATATTAATAAAAATTTATTTTTATTTCAATGATCTGCTGAAAATCTGTCTGTCATGGCATTTATATGGTAAAATGACACCCTATCTAAACAATCCAGACCAAGTACACTTAATCATAGCAATGGTATTCCTTAAAAAATGTTTAAATGGTACGTCTTTAAATTCTCCAGATCTTAATTGCTGGAGTGTTTTTGGGGTAAACTGGACAAAACCGGTCCCTAAGGCCCCACCTCACAATTTACAGGATTAAAAGGAACTAACCAGTGCTTCTGGTGTCAGATACCACAGCAAGGGGTGGCGCTAGCAAAAAAGAATATGGGCTCCCTTCCACACCTATTCTGCCCCAAACATACTATTATACTACTGCTAGCACTCTTACGACTAATAAAATGTTAATTTGCACTAATTGTACATACTTCTCCATATGCACTCACCCTTTGCACCAGTTGTATAGTAGCATATTGTATATTGTTGCACCAGCAGTTTACACTTCCTATCTGTTATACATCTGTATATCAGTGTATATCTGTTATACATTCTATATCTCTAATCTGTTGCTATTTATTGTGTATCTCTTTTCATTGCTATATGAACATTTTATATGCTTACATGTACATTCAATCCGGTTAAGTGTTTCTTTATCATCTGTGTTTATTGTATGTGTGTATGATTGTGTGTCCTTTAAAAAGAGAGCCTTAATTTCGTTGTAGAACTGTACAATGGCAAGAAAAGTCATTCTTAATTTATGTCATGTTTGTTCGCGCCACCAGGATGACCTGGGTTCAAGCCCCACCACCATCTTGAACCTTCCTGCTCCAGGGGCGCTGTATCATAGCTGACCCTGCGGTCTGACACCAACTTTTGAAGATTAGATATGCAAAAAAATGCAAAAATTTCACCGTGCTGTAGAGTTTATGTGCCAATAAGCCCCTTTACCCAATTTACCGCCTGAAAACAAACATTAAATGTTGCATAGGGTTAGAGCTGTTTTGGTGGCACAAAGGAAACCTATTTACATTCACAGCATTTGGCAGACACTCTTATCCAGAGCGACTTACATATATCACATTTTATACAACTAAGCAATTGGGGGTTAAGGGATTTGCTCAGGGACCCAACAGTGGTGCCTTGGTGGAGCTGGGAATCAAACCTACAATCTTCAGGTTGGTACTCCAACACCTTAACCATGAGCCACCACTATTTAAAATTGTACTGTATAAAGTTATGGTTAAGTGCAATACAACAAGACATTTTGTGAGGACATAACTTTTTATTTGGGACACTCATTATGGAACACTCATTCACTAGGACTCTCTTTCAGTCAGACTGAAAAGCACATACACTAGTATCTTTACTGTGACTGACAGACACAAGGGGTCACACCTCCATTGTGTTTTTTTTATTATTATTTATCCCTTATCATTAAAAACATTTCTGCACTGCCATTGATCATCTGACGTTGGTGAAAATGGTTCTTATCTCTGCATCATTATCTTTATGATGTATCATTATGCTAAAATGCGAACCGTTAGTATGCAGCTGTTGACAGACCGACTGATGGAACCTGAGTATGTAGATGTATTAAGATGTTTTGGCTTATTTGTGTGCTTGCTGTTTAGAGAGTTTATTTCTTAATGCTATTTTACTTCCCTGACTCGTTTGTTCAACGCTGATCTCTGCCCCAGAGTGGGAAGCTTAATAACCTCCCATTACGGTTGTTCTGATTGTGACTGCTGACAGGCTGGCTGTTAAATAAATGAGGATATGAAACAGACAAGTAAAACAGAAAAGTGCTTAAAGTTAAGTTGACAGTGTTTGTCTCTTTTTAGCAAGGACAACATTGAGAACATTTTTGCAGATGTTTTTTTGACTTTTAATGATTTTTTTAGATTTTAAACTGCAACATACTATAAAACACTAATTTAAAATGCACTGTGGTTAGCACTGTTGCCTCACAACAAGTAGGGTCTAGGTTCATATTCCCAGCCCCTTTCTGTGTGCAGCAAGGGTCTTTTTGTATTCCCTGTGCTTGTGTGGGTTTACTCTGGGTACGCCGCTTTCCTCCCATACAAAAACATGTATATTAGGTTGATTGATGGTTCTAAATTGCCCATAGAAGTGATTGTGTGTGTGTGTGTGTGGTTGTCTGTAATGGACTGGTGATCTGTCCAGAGTTTATCCCTGCCTTTCACCCAATGACAGCTGGGATAGACTCCAGCAGATCCCTGTGAAGCTGATTAGGAATAAGCAGATATAGACAATGGATGGATAGATGGATGGTAGCTAATTTTTCCAACAAATAGCTAAACTATATATACGTACATAAACCCTTTAATAAAGGCTAGGCAAAACTTCTTTCTTTTTTTTTTTTTTTTTTTTTTTAAATACATTTATGTTGTTTTTCTCGTAATGATGATAGTTGTTTTTTTGAGAGCAGAACTTATTTTTACCATATATCAAAAAACTATTAGGCATTTGTAAAATGTCTTAGAATTAAACTCCCCACCACAGAGCTGTAAGGCCACAGCTTTAACCATGCAGCAGTTGTTTCCTATAAAAATCACTTGCTCATTAAAAAACGAGTGCTTTCATCCATAAAGAAGAGAACAGTATTCATGCCTGATTATGCATTTTGACAGATAAAAAAAATAAGTCATAATCTCTAAAAAGCTACTGTTATATCTCAGAGTACATGTTTTCTTTCTATTCTCTGTCAAGCTTGTGTGTTGGAACTTGATAACTAATGGTTGTGATTTATTATTATGGGCTTGGGGACACGGTGGCTTAATGTTTAGCACATTTGCCTCACACCTCCTGGGTTGGGGTATGATTCCTGCCTTCATCTTTTGCTTTGGGGGTTTCCTCAGGGTGCCCCAGGTTTCTTCCAAGGAAGTATGGTGTGTTAGGCTTCACAAAATAGTCTGCAGTGTGTGAATGGATGTGAAGTTGTGCCATGCATTAAATTTTTTATCATGTCCAGTGTGTTCTTTATTTATCCCCTGGGATAAACACCAGGCTTCCTGTATAGAAAATATGCATTCAGAAAATGGATGGATTGATGGAACATTAAAAAAAGGTCATCTTATAAATATTAATATTAATATTTAGCAGCCTGTCGGAGTGAAAATGGGCTGTGAGCTGGAGACCTTAAAAAAAGATCAGCAATTGAGTAAAAATACATGGTCGGATTTTTAACATGTGCAGCAAGTGAAGAAATTCTCATGATTTTCTGACATTTTATTCTGAAATAAATGCTATATTAAACCACTGCACTGATTCAATAAATGGGTCTTTACTAGAGCTGTGTAAAAAATATCTATACAGCTAATTATTACGATATTTTTTTCACTATAGCGTATCGATATTCTAACCTCTAGCTTTGATACGCAATTAAATTACGTTTTAAACTGATTTGCGTTTACGTTAATATTCAATTATAATCCCTCAGTGTGTTAAATGACTTCCTTCTCCACTTCTGTAGTTGACGCTAATATTCTAACCTTTAGCATTGATACGCAATTAAATTACGGTTTAAACTGATTTGCGTTTATGTTAATATTTAATTATAATCCCTCAGCGTGTGTCAAACGACCTCCTTCTCCACTTCTGTAGTTGCCGCTGATGCATACGGTGGTCGTCTTAGAAGCAAACATGGCGGATAAAATAAGGGCGCCTCCTGCTTTGTATTTGTGGAATTTGTTTAATGTTAAAGTATTGCGATATTGCGGTATTGTATAACAATAAATCATGACATATTGTATCGTGACCCATGTATTGTGATATGTATCGTATTCCACAGCTTTTATCAATACACAGCCCTAGTCTTTACATCCTAGTGTGTAACATATTGCTTGTAGTGAAGGGGTTACAGCTTCAATACAAGCATGTATGAATTAAAGGATATCTAATGAGATGAATTTACTGAGATTTGCAGTGCCAGGCTAGGATTGTTGTCTCTATTAAAGCGTTATAAAGTAAGTCTCTAGTGAAACAGTCAGGATTTAGTACGTAAACAGCAACAGGGTTCTGTAATTCTGCAGCTCGGAAATATGGTTTAAAAACATGCTGAGCAAAGTAAAAATACACCAAAGAGAGATAAAGACAAGTCAAGTCAAGTTAAACTTTACTGTCATGCGGGTCTCGAAGAACTGCGGTGCTACATGCTAATTAAACTTAAATACAAACATACAACAATAGAAGTATAAGAAAAACAATTAGTTGACTATATAAACACAAACTAAGACTGTATGAAAGCTTTACATAGAAACTGTAAAAGATATTTGGGGAAAATGCAAGACGATTTGCAATGCAATGCACGAGTAAACATGTATTTTCATATTTTGAGAGAGTCAGAATAAGAGAAAGAGAGAGAGGGAAAAATAAAGAGATAGAAAGAGAGAAAGAAGAATATATATATATATATATATATATATATATATATATATATATATATATATATATAGATATATAGAGAGAGAGAGAGAGAGAGAGAGAGGGAGAGAGAGAGAGAGAGAAAGACAGATAAATATAGAGAAGGAGAACGGAAAAAAAAACCCAGAGAAGCCTAGAAGGCAGCAACATTCTGCACTCCTTTGGTATTAAGATGATAGTCTTCCTCAGTTTCCTCTTGAATCTGCTGTTAGTAATTTAGTTCCCTAATAACATAAATTTGTGATTGCTTTTATTTAGGTTAATGTGGGTCCTGTGGGCAGGTAACATGTATGCGAGTATAAATTATGATGGATTCTTTTTCCCCTTTAAAGCTTTTAGTGTAATTTGTGGGGACCTAATTAGCTAATGCAACCTAAACATTAAAATACTAGGACAGATCTTTATTTGGTAAAAAATTCCTTACTCATAACACACCTACAGCGTTGCTATTTATAGACTAAACGCCAAATAACATTGTTCTGCAGGGTAATTGCACCATAATGAAAGCTTGGTGACATAAAATTAGAGGGTCACTATACTTTACCATCCCAGACAGCAAACACATGTTTCGCTTGTTTTGCTTAATCACAAGCACCAGCTGAGCCAATCAGAATCCTTTACATTTGAAGAGCTGCTAGTCAACCAGCAAAACTCTGAGCTCAGGGATGCCAGAGTGACAGCTGATAAAGTACTACAGATTTACTGAAAAAAAAGAAGGATTGATCTGTCATTTTATCCGGTAAGGTGGCCTTTTTTCCTGATTACTTTGCTCGTCGGTTGTTTAAATTTTTTCGGTGGCCCTGTAATACCCTGTAAGACGGATGGGATGGGCTCCAGTAGATCCTCGTGACCCACAATTAGAGAAGAAGCTGGTACATAAGATTAATTAATGAATAAATGAATTAGTTTATCATACTGGCAGCAATGGTTGAACTTTCAGTAGTGAAACCAAAATTCTTTTCATTTAATTGTACGTATCATGTGATGGTCTAATAAAAAAAAAAATATTGAATTTTATATTTCTGACATTTAACTTCCATAAACCAAAAGAAAACAGTTTCTTACACAGGAAAAAAATACTGTAATATTTATAAATTAACTTTTACCGCATAATGTTGTAAAATTTCCTGTGGTAAATACTGGAGTGTTTATAAACCTTATAGTAAATATAAAACAGTAAATTACAATAATGTGGTAATTAGTTGTGTTAATTCTACACTAGTTATAGTGACTTTACTATAGTAAAATAAACACATGACTACATTAATTACTATAGTAAATTTACTACAACTATATTATACAGTATGTGTGAGAATCTTCACAGCACAAATCACAGCAAAAAGTGTATCAATGCAACACACAAAATCCCTGATAAAACTGATAACTGATAAAACTAAACAACATCTTAACAAACTGTTCATTTTTTATTGCTTATTTTTGTTAAAAATCTTCAGTTACATTGTTGAACTTTTACTGAATCAGTGATTTGACATTGCTGTCCATCAGAAATGGGAATCTGGTCTTTCCCACTGGAACACACTGTCCTCCATTAACAACTCTGTTCCTCATAGAACCACTCTTTAAAATATAGTTGATCAGTTCACTACAGTTCTTTCTATGGTATGGCGTAAACATTAACCGAGTATAAATACTATAACAAACTAAATCCTTTAGTAAATACTATCATATAATACAGTCGAAAAGCTTATAATAGTTTACTCTAGTAAAGTTTACTACAGTATTTACTACAGTTTATCATTTTACTAGAGTTAATACTGCTGCTGTTAGTCTGCTGCAGTAAGATGTGAATACAGTAGTGAAGTATACTACACTATACTACAAATTACTACTACATCGTACTGTAACAAAAAATACTAAAGGATACTACGGTATTTTCCATGTGGGAAATTTAAAATTACTACTCAAAATACACATTACTACACAAAATCCTGAGTTTAGCATCAGAATCAAAATAAAACACAATTTTCTTTGTTCTTGGAATCAATAGTATTAAAAACAGCATCTTACAAAACATATTGCTATTTTAAGCAGTGTGTCAATCCCAAATCCTGTAGGATGTGTATCTGGTGTGTTATTATTGGAGTGGAAGAGTTTCTGCCCCTGACCTTTCTCCTACTGATAACTGAAACAATGACTACACACCTCAAACCTCCTCACTTAACATTAGTGTCTGAACTTATTAATACTATTGTGAATGAATGAAATTTAGCAGCTGAGCCCTAAAATCTAACGGAACTCCTTTGTGTGAAATTGATTATACAGTGTGAGACAATTGATACTAAATTGAGACTGGAATTTAGTGTTTAAATCTATAAAAAATTAAATGAAATCGAAAATATTCTACTGAATAAAATAAAATAAAATGAAATTAATACCATAATACCAATAATACCAAATATATATACAGTATATATATATATATATATATATATATATATATATATATATATATATATATATATATATACACCATGTGTATGGGGAAAGTGGTAGAGCAGTGGTTTAAGGTGTTGTACTGCTTATTGGAAGATCGGGGTTTGACTACCAGTACCACCAAGTTACCACTATTGGGGCCCTGAGCAAGGCCCTTAACCCCTATTTGCTTAGTTGCTTAGTTAGAGATAAATGTCAGTCGCCCTGGATAAGAGAGTCTGTCAAGTGCAGTGAATGTACCGAATATACAGAGTCGTATGTTGAATAGTCAGCAAATGAAAGAGAACTTTCTGGAGAAAACTAAAACATGTAGCTCAGCCTTTGCCAAACTTTTTCTTCTATATTTATATTTAAATTTATATTCAAGAAAGAAATTCTCAAGAAATTCTGTCTTTTGCTGCTTGAGTTTTAGGTGTCTTTTGGTGGCTAAATCTAGCAGGTGTTAAAAGAACTGCTCATACTGCACATCATGAGGGAATGCTTTTAGAAAAAACTGTTGAAAAATGTAAAAGAAAACAAAAAAGAGTAGTATACATGGAGAAGCGAGTCAGCATCGATTCCTAATCTCTTGTATTCTTTTTTCTTCTGGGGATAGTAGTTTCAGAGGACAAAGAAAAGTTCTTAACTGGTAAACATGGCTTTTGTCCAACCTCAGGAAGGTTGAAGCCACCCAGGTAGAGAAGCCTTATTCGTACATAAAGTTTTTGCTTCTAAGCTGTAGGGACGGACTAAAGCAAGAGCTCACAAAGATTCTATTTCTCTTTCTTTTAAACCCACAGAAAGTAACTTAATCTCAAGTCAAAAAAAACCACAGGTCCCTACACACCAGTAGAAAAACACATTACTAGAAGTGCCACAAACTTTTGACGTAATAATTAATCATAACTAAGTTCCACCGCTTCTATTTAATGCCTTGTCAAGTGCATGTGCCGTCACAAAGGTAGTTAATACACACAGTGCAAATGACTGTATAGCTTAAGCAGATAAAGCATAGACTACCTTTAGGCTGGCTCCTTCAGTTCTTCTACCCAAACCCCCTTTTCTTCCCCATCACAGCCGCACACCTGTCTACTTAATTAACCCATAGATCAGCCGTCTTGTAAATTAAGCCTCTTGAGAATAGCTGGCTAAGACTTCCTCTCCTTTTTATCTTTTTTGTCCTTCTACTTTGTGTTGCCTTTTACAGTTTGACAGCCAGGCTCTGACTTGGCGGTAGTGGTCTCCCGCAGGATTGGTACGAGACCCGCAGGAGTGTGGTGTAGGACAGGATTTGATTGGTGAATCGGTAGAATCCTTGTGTGTGTGGGTTGTATTGGGAAATAAAATATCTGAAAAAAAAAATCTTAAAACTAAATTACTGAAAACAAATAAATTAATATTTACCTACTGCATAAAAGCAACAAGTATGCGACAGTAATTCTCATGTGCGGAATGTAGAAATGACGCAAGTGGGTGTCGGTCGCTTGGTGCTATGGATATTATATTCATCTTTCCATTGAATTAAAGTCAAATAAAATAAAACATATTTGTTTATTTTCCGCTCTTTTTTTATTTGTATTCAAAAGGGAAGCAAGTGAAACAAATAGCATAGTAGTGGGAAGACGCAGTAAAAAAATAAAACTTCACCTGTGGGATTTTGCAGACGGGAGCGGGATAAAACTTGAATATTGCGGGTGCGATTTACTTCCGTAAAATCCGTCCTGCGCATGTCTTACTTGGAGGATTCTAACATTTTTTCACCTACTTTATAAGATGTCACCATTTGGAGCCAGCGGTATTGTTCGTCCTGGCTATTTGAAAAAGTCTGAAGCGAAGCAGCCTTGTTACCGTTAAAGCACAACATTTATTAGCCCCAACCTTTACAAACCTCTCTTTGGCATGGATGTCCTCCCATCCTTTCTCTCTCTCTCTCTCTCTTACTTTCTTTTTCTTATTTCTTTCTCTCACTCTGTCTATTTATGTCGTTCTAACATAATAAACTGGGCCATTCAGATCACTGTGGTAAGCTAAGAATGCACACTGACCAGGCCATGTTCCCTTAAGCACTTCTCTGTCTTAATCTTTCAAACAAACACACACACACACACACACACACACACACCTAGACTCATAAACTCAGTCTAACCCCATCTGACATATGACAAGCTCTGTGCTTTGTGGTGCAGGTAAGGGCATTAAATGGTTCACTATTTCCAGAAAAAGTGGACAAAATGGGTTTAATGGTGATTTATAGAAGTTCAGTGATTCAGGATATGAATTCCATGATCATTTTAGTCAGGATAAACGCTGACAGATTTACCCCGATTATACTTCAATAAACTAGTCCAGTCCGAATATAGGGCTTCAAACACACCTGGCTCATATTTGCTGCACCATAACTCCAGTGCCCCCACTGATCCCAAAATGAAAAATGCTTCAAAGTAAAAAGATATAAACTTAGTGCTTGATTATCTAGCTGTGCAAATCGCTTGAGCTTGCCTGGAGTGCACCATCATAGCCCTTTGGTATGGTTCTTCGGCTACTTTGCCCCTGCCTCTTACACAAAGACTGGGAATAAATGAGTCTGGCTCAATAAACACATTAGTAGCAGACAAATTGCGTCTAGCACCTCGATTATTCCCCAGCGCCTTCCAGATGTAGTTCTATACATTTTAGTACAAAAGATCATTTTCCCTCATAGGCTGTTCACCCTTTTCTCTGTTATAACATTGCTTATCGACAGTTTTCACAGTGATGTATAGGCTTTTGTTATAGCGTCAATAATCAAAATGCAAGTGATTCTTGATAGTGTCTGTAGCAGGGGCGCCACTAAGGAGCACTTCGAGGGCCCCTAGAGATCTGTATTAGTAGTAACAGTGGGTGTGTTAGTGGGGCCCACCCAACCTCATATTCTTTCATAGGGCCCAAAATTGCAAGCAAGAAAAATTCATTTTTTTTTACATTGCAGCATTATCCAAAGTGACTTACATTTATCTCATTTATACAACTGAGGGGGTTAAGGGTTTTGCTCAGGGGCCCAGCATTGGTGGTTTGGTCCTGAATAATACATGTATGCTTGTTGATTATTAGGGCTTTGCACTGGCAAGGGCCTCATAATGCGATGCATTCCACGATCCATGGGTCACGATACAATATACAATATATCATGATATATTACAATATATAATATACCCGCAACAAATGAAAAACAAATAGTTAAAATACAACAAAAATAAAAACACATCTTCTGAGACAATGACTGTATGTGTCTACGACAACTACAGGAGTGGAGGAGAAAGTTATTTGACACACACTATTGGTTATAATAAAATTTTAACAGGAATGTAAATAAGTTTAAAGCGTAATATTAATATTAAATTGATATTAAAAGTCGTTAAACTATTGTAAAAAAAAAAATTGCAATAGTTAGCTGTAAAACAGTGGGGAAGTGGTAGCACAGTGGTTTAAGTGTTAGACTGTTAATTGAAATATCAGGGTTCGATTCCCAGCACCACCAAGTTGCCACTGTTGGGCACCTGAGCAAGGCCTTTAACCCCCAATTGCTCAGTTGTATAAAAGAGATAAATGTAAGTTGCCCTGGATATAAAAAAAGCCAGATAAGACAGTGTGTGTATGGTTTATCGTGTGTGTGTGTATGTTCTAATTTGTGTGGGCATGTCCATTGATGAATGCATGTTGATTATATTCTCTTTCCCTGGTGGTATGTAGAGAAGGTACAGTCAGCAATCTTGGCACAAATTGGTTGTAACAAGCTGCTTTAAAACTCTAAGATCAAACAAATACAGACTCACAGTGGTTTTTTTTCATATCGTATGCTGGCGCCGGAGGAGACTGCTGATTGGTAGGATATTCGCAGTCTATTGCATTTGTTTACGTAAATATTTAAAGAGCCTGGAGCACTGCAGAGTTTGTAATTCCAGGCTGCTGGAAAGTGAAAAGGATTTCACTTATAAAAAATAAAAAAATACAAATAAAAATTGCTGATCTGATATTAAAATAATTTAGACTACAGCATTTGCTCAGGAGGTGATAAATAAGTTTTTATATCAGTACAAAATGAACTGTGTTTCAGTTCGGACTGTGGGGTGTATATTAAAACCCTCAATCTAATACTTTATTGTTTCTATATTAACGTGTTACAATTTTTCTATGATCTATTATTATTTTATTACTTTTTTGCTATAATAAACTTATTATAAGGAAATATTTATTTGCTACAGTCAGAGGTTAATGCTTCTAGCACCGAGAAGTTATAAGGGAGGATAGAGATCTTGTAAGTTTTATTTAAATTTTTGAACTCCACAATAAGAGTGGGGAAAAAAAATAGCGAAACGGCTGCTAAAACGGGACTGACCTTGTTCTGTTCGTTAAAAAAATAAAAATGGCACGATGCCGGGTTTCTACTTTTCTAAAATCAATACTAATAGTAAAACCTTGAATACCATCCAATATAAGAACCCATCTGCTGCTTTTTATATCCTTTAATATAATATTATCAATATTTAATGCACAGTGACCTAGTGGTTAGCATACTTGCACCTCCAGGTTTGGAGGATCCAAGGCCAGTGTAGAGTTTGCACTTGGTTTCTGTGTTACCCTTTTAATACCCTTCCCGAGGCATCCAGAGATTGTTCCAGCACTGGTGGACCTTCAGTGGGAAAAAGCCAACCCTGCGAGAATCCTGAGGCATCCTGAGATTGTACCAGCACTGGTAGACCTCGAGTGAGAAGACGCCAACCCTGCGAGGATCCTGAGGCATCCTGAGATTGTACCAGCACTGGTAGACCTCGAGTGAGAAGACGCCAACCCTGCAAGGATCCTGAGGCATCAAGAGATTGCCAGCTCCAGTTGGATTATGCTTTGTGAAGATTTGGGGTATTTAAACTGAAGTGGACTTCACGAATTTTAGCAGGATGTTCTTCCAACTCCCACTGATTGTATATGATTATTGAAAGAACCCTGCTCATAATCACACTTTCCGCTGTTTCAAATAAAATAATACTATATAAAACACATTCTTCTATAAAGAGTCAGCAACATGAGGATGGGTTCCCTTTTGAGTCTGGATCGCTCAGGGTTTCTTCCTCGTCCCATCTAAAGGGAGTTTTTCCTTGCCCTAGTTTGCTCACTAGGGATATTTTTTAATAACCTTATAAAAACATTAAACTAACATTAATCATGAACTTTTATATTGTTACTACTTTGAGACAACGTCCATTGTTAAAAGTGCTCTTAAAATAAAACTGAATTGAATTGAATTGTTTAGGCAGACTGACATCTCTCAATGGTTGATGGTCTGTGAGTGGGTGTGTCCACCCTCACTTGTGTGCCAAGCTTCCTGGAACACCCTAGTACCCTGGTACCCTGTGTAGGATAAGTATAGATAGATGATTAGATGGATAAATAGATATAATAGATGTACAATAATCAGTACAGTATGTGTATATATTATATTTATAAGTTGCTAAGCACTTAATGCTATATTGAATGTAAAAATGTATACGCCATTTGTTAAAATAAAGTATAGATATACTTATTGCCAGTTTGCTGTGGTATAAACATTATAAGTCATTCCAGGAGGTGTTTTAATAGTTAATGAATCAGCTTCATTGGCACTGGTACACTGCACCCTGTCATTGACTATTTTTATGTGTTTTTCCTTACACGAGATATGAGTTAGCGTTAGTGCTGCTAGCCTTGCTGAGGTGGCAGATAGAGAGCAGCTACAAAGGTCAGTGAACACGGTGTCACTCTCTGCAGCCCAGAGTCACCAAACAACCTGACAATTTAGACAACTTACAATAAAAAAGGATGCGGAGAAGAGCCACTGTTTCAGCTTTGTTTCTCTTCCAGTCTTCAATTCTGCTGCATGAAGTGTCTGGAGAGTTGCTTCTGCTTTGCTGTTGTTCCATCCTATCGTTTAATGAGGCCAGTTTAGGCCCCTTACTCCCTTTATAACTGGACTGCTGAGAGAAGCAAGAAAGCACTACTCATGGATGCTCTCTCTCTCTCTCTCTCTCTCTCTTTCTGTCTTTCTTGCTCAATCTCTTTCTTTCTCTTTCTTTAGAGGAAAACTATAGTTTTTGTCATTTTTCTTTGTAGCTGCAGAACCGGCAGCCATCTCATAGCTCATCTACTGTGTGTCAGTGATGGAGTGAGCGGATGTGGAAGCATTATCAGATGGGTTTTGTGTCTTATTTTATCCAAATCTTTCTAAAAATATACAGCCATGTCCTTTGATTAAGAAAAATTAGAAAGCAGAAATGATCAGGAGAAAGCTGAAGAAAAAGGGGACCTGAGCACCAGCGGTTATGTGACCGAATATTTTTCGTCATTGGTGGATTTTTTTTTTAAGCAGTAATGGAAAAATCTAAAAGGCAGCTGTTATTTTGACAAATTGTGCCAAGGACATTTATTGTATTCGTAATTTTTATCTCTGTCCAGTTGATGGCGATTGTCTTTATTAATTAACAATTGTGTCCTGACTTGTCCTGCAAAAAAGAAAGTTTTTTTAAAATGGTTAGATATTGTTACTAAAGGTGAAAGAAAAAGTAGGTGATGCAATGGACGATGGAGGACAAACAGACAAAATTTATCAGACACTGGCAGCTGTTACAGGACAACCATGCGGCAACAACGAGGTCAGGAAAGTGTACCGGGTTCAGTAGGAGCAAAAATGTACAATATTTTGTAAAACTGCTAACAGCTAATTTTAAAATGATGTTCTTATATTTTGTAATACATTTAGGTGTTAAATCTGCCTGTTCAGACAGAATGCTCATGTTTTATTTCCTTCCTTTGTCAGTTTGGATAACAAAACAAAAACATGAAATTTGTGGACATTTGGAGATTCATAGTATTTGGCAGACAGCCTCACAGTGACCTGTTGACAGAAGTCCTTCGAAGATTTTATCAATAAATTCATCATACTGACTCTCAAGATCACAGACTAAGAGTACTATTAGTCCAACACATTCACGTAAGTGTTTCTGACTCAAAAGGATGCCACAAACAAAGTTGCTAGAATGTCTTTGTATGTTGTAGCATTACAGTATTTCTTGCAATTAAGAGGTTCGAACACTGTTCCAGCATGACAATGTTCCTGTGCAGAAAGACACCGGTCTCCATGGAGACATGATGTGTTCTGGTTAAAGTGGAAGAACAACGATTAAACCCCATAGATTTGTAAAGTTTGTATGTTGGTTTGAAACTTTGACATCTGGTGACAATAAGCTGTGATGTCTCGTGATGTCACGGCAACGGCCACTCAAAAATGGGTCATAACGTTTAACCAATATGGTCATGTAACATATCAAAACTCTTAGCTTATCGAGGGTAACTGCATGACAGGCACAATAAAGACGTCACCTGCTGTCAAGGTTTCAAGTCAACATCAAACTTTGTTGCTATAAACTTCCTCATCTGTCTTTAGTGGCTCAGTCTTTTCTCTTACCTTTTCTACAAAGCCTTCCAGAAATGTTTACACTTATTCACTAAGCGGTTAACTGTTCCAACTAGACTCATTAGGCACATGGTCAGTAACACCAACATGTTGTGTTGTGTTAACTGACAGTTACATACTGTAGCAAGTGCGGTGTCAGAAAAGTCTGTGCTGTAAAGGCTTAAATTAGGCTACTACT
The DNA here is from genome assembly GCA_005784505.1 of Bagarius yarrelli. Lineage (NCBI taxonomy): Eukaryota > Metazoa > Chordata > Actinopteri > Siluriformes > Sisoridae > Bagarius > Bagarius yarrelli. Next base: position 2,619,746 of record VCAZ01000053.1, read on the forward strand.
TTGTTCATATTGTTGACAATTTAGTAAATGGTATTCGAAACAGCTTTATAGAAGAATTTCCAAATTTCTGAAATAAAAAAATCTGGTAGTTTTGGTTAGTTTAGTTAGTTTAGGTCACAACCTTAGTTATCCATATATTCTAAGCACTAACCAGCTTTAAAAACAGATTACGTACATTACACTTCATACCCATGCTACACATCCACCTAAACGCTTTTAAAGCATTTGACGGTGTCATAATTGTGATAAGATACAGGCATCATTTTAGATGTCACACAGGAAGCTGAGCTTCGCACCCTGAGAAGAGCATGATTATACACCTGCAGACTGAATGGCAGCAAATTTTCATAAATTCACCTGCCACTCAGGAAATAGCAAAAATTAGGACGTATTACATATAAGAAAAAGGGCCATTATTTGTATAAACACTCTTTGCCTTTAGTGACGGCTACATCGACGCATGCACAGGTTGACTTCAGTTTATTTTAATAATCTATTCTGCATCACATATTACTGTTTCTCTGGCCCCTGATGCCCTTAAATCTTGCAACAAAAATGAACAGAGAAGAAGAAAGAGACTTATTTCTCCCAACAGGTAGTGACATAGAGGCAAAACAATGCGTCATAATCTTTAGATAACCTAGGAATTCAGGGGCCAGACGTGCTCTATTTTTCTATCTTCAAACCTAAACACACACACACGCACAAAGCTTTAAAGTGTGTGACGCTGCACTTAACCCCCTGCTAAACTCCTCAGCAAATGTTACCTTGTGATACGTGAGGAGCTTAGACTGAATCATTCGCATGACTGTTGCTGTTTATGGAACAGCACTCGTGTTACGAATACTATTAAATATGAATCCTTATTTTAAATTCCTCTATAAGGCAAAAAAAAAATTGTACTCTGCACTCCCCTTAGGTCATATTTTATTGATGCAGAATATTCAAATGACTGTTTAAGCCTAGAGCATCCACAGGCTTCTGTGTGCCAAAGGAAATGTTGAAACTTTTATCATTTGTGGACCTGTTCATCTTTAATGTAGTTTCTTTCTTCATATTAAGTGGCTGGATACTCAGCCAGAATCCTGGTCCAGTGAAGAAGAAGACTGTAGTCGTATATTGCTAGACCTACAGACTGCTTTTATTAGTCAAAGAGGAGAATGAATGACATGTAAAGCAACAAATTACAGATCTTTTTTTTTAATTATCATAAAATATGAATAGTTCATGTCTCATGACTGGCTTACAAATATAGACTGGGTAACCGAGGGGTTTCAAACTCAGTTCCTAGAAGGCCAAAGCCCTGCAGAGTTTACTTTCCACCTTATTTCAAATTATGGATTTTTTTAAACAAGCCCAAAGGAGATGAGGAGATGGATCAGGTGCAATTAATTAGCGTTGAAGCTAAACTCTGCGGGGTGGTGGCCCTCCAGAAACTGAGTTTGACACCTGTGGGGTAATCCATGTTCCTTGAGTTACTAAATCCATTTGTTTTTTTAGCTACCCCTGCCCTACCCACTGCTGATTACTTGCTTCAGGTTTGTTTAGTCAACCAGAGGGTAGGAAGTACCAAACCACCAGGTCTTACCCACTCTCATCTGAAATGGTATCTTCCAGCTTCCCATTCACTCATTGGGTAGCTGCAAATCAGGCAGAACAAAGCAATTTAAGGAACCTAGGGTTACTCAGCCCAAGACTTTAGAGTTAGAATTTAGATTTTTTTTTTATTTAAATATGTCATAAAAATTATAGTTTATTACATAAACCTTGTCTGAAAATTATTTAATTGCTAAGACTTTTTCCGTGGACAAAATAGAGCTTGTTATCAGGCAGACCATACACACATCTATCACGACAATCCAACGGATGATGCTTTAGAAACATTCACAGGGTTTCTAGTGTTTTTTCCTAATGTTCCAGTGTCCCAGCATTGAACATGACCATGGTGTCAGATGCTAAATCAGATGCTGTGAAATTTGTCAGCACAAACAAATAAAGTTCAAGAACGTTCTCTCAAAAAGCTGTTGTTTCTTATAATACAGTATGTGAGAAAACACATCCAACACAAGCTAAAAATATTCTGATTAAAAGATTCAAAACATTCTTAGGAGAGGAAGTCATCAGATTTTTATTTTATTTAACTGGAAAATAATGTCCAATACAAATATGCTATGTGTCTTATAGTCCTTAACTTTCACACTTCAGGATATACTTTTAGAGCATAGTTTTTGGGATTTTCTTGTTCAGCCACTAATTCTATTTTGAGTTCATCCCAAAGGTGTTCAGTGAGGTGGTGGTCAGGGTTCTTTTGAACACTTCAGTTGTCAAGGTAGGTCTGCCTCAAGACTCTATCTTGCTCCAGGGTGGCAGAAACTTTCAAGAAACTTGTCAAAACAGCTAAATTACTGGTTGTTTTCTCTTCCTCAAATATCTAAACTAACACTTGATTATTTCTTTTTAAAATCCTTTGAATTACCTTTTAAACAGCATTTTAGGCTTATAGTACACTTACGCTCTGCCAAAAATACTACTGAGTATGCAAGGTGAGCAGTATGTCCCAAATTCTTAGTATGCAAAATACAATATGCGAAATGTTTCTGGATGATTTACTACTTCTGCCTGGATTAATGTTTAAAATACAAATTTTATTTGTCACATACATGATTATACAAAGTACATTATATAGTGAAATGTTTTTCTTCGCATATCCCACCATGGAAGGTTAAGGGTCTTGCTCAAGGACCCAACAGTGGCGAACTTAGTGGCGCTTGGGCTTAAACCCAGGTCTTTCTGGTCCTCCAATCAACAACTTAAACATTAACCCTAACATTAATCCTTAACCACTGCTTACAATGTACACTTTACTAACACATGAGCCCACCGGAGAGGTGGCTTGTCATATGCGGAATTGTTGGAAGGTGAAGACGCAACACTTTTCAGGCCATCTAAGGTGTCTTAAAGAAAACAACATTGTTCCTTGAAGTAAAATTGTACTCGTTTAACATCACTTTAACTTAATTGTTATCCAACTTAGAAAATCGAGCTGCTCTGACATTGTATGTCACATCAATATCAACATGGAGGATGTAGTACATCCAAATTTTATCCATGCTACCAGTAACTATACTATATAGAACATTGTTCACAAAATACATACTTCTTTAAATTTAAAACATACTTAATTAGTATGCTATTGTGAAAGGAAACCTAATAGAATGTCAGACACTCAGTAACCCGACTACTAACCAGTCCCACCTGCAACTCTTTCTCTCATCAACTTCACATTTCTATTCATAGTCACCCATTTCACTTAATCACTGTCTGGTCCTATCCCGCAGATAACTATGCTATATCATTTTCGCTAGCTATCTAAGAATCTTCACATCTGCCTCTCTGCACTTCTTCGTCTGCCTTCTACACACCACCACCAGCTCCTGCCCGTCTCCATCCTCTTACGGGGTTACCCCATCCAAAAGCCTCTCTCTCAACCTCATTAACCAGTCTCTAACAACCCTACCCGTCTGGGTTTCATGAACTCTGTTCTCCAGTCTGGATATTTCATGACATGGACCTGTATTGATGCATTAAAAATGTATAGATTGACGTATTTGGCATCTGCTGGAAACAGCTGTAGAAGTGTGACCTCTATGGACTCCCATAAAAAACACTTCTAGCACTTTTTCAGCATTTCATAATGGGGATATTAAACCGCATTTTGTACTACTTTAATTGCACATTAAGCAATCACCCAAAATTAGAGTGAAACATTGGGTGCCTTCATCTCAAATAAGTAACACATTGCAAATTGTGGTACCTTCATTAGTCACATGGAATTTAATGAAGTAAATATTCCTGGGTGAAGAGGGATATTGTATAAGAGTAATTTAGATAGAGACAGCTTATGGAAGGATTCTGGACTGTGGAGAATTAGTTAAAGCTCTTAGAGGATAAGGTAAAGGAAGTGGTGGAAGAAGAGGATTATATATTCTCTTGCTATGACTTGTCCAGAGAACAGAGAGAGAGAGAGAGAGAGAGAGAGAGAGAGAGAGAGAGAGATAATAAATGGATCATTGTTCGGGTTACTAAAGCTTAAGAAAGGAAAAAAGTCATAGGTCCATAACAAAAATCTGAGAAATGTGAAGTGAAATGAAAACAGGTTGCTTCCCCATCAGCTGAGCATATAATACGCTCTATGATGCTTGCAATCATTTATGATTGATTAATCAAAAGGAATCAGAGCCATCAGTAAATACAAGAATTGCCAAAGATCATCATCATCGTCCTCTTTTTTTATTTCAGGCCAAATTAACTTTACTTCTGGCAATCCTCCCTTGGGTTTATAGTCCACTCAGGTCTGACCTTGTACTCTGAAATAGCTCAGAGAGACCACAGAGGCACTATTGCAGCACACATGCTTAGTCTATAGACTGTGATTGAACAGCAGTGTTAATGTGGTTGCTCCAGTCACAGCTGTACGACTTCAGTCAAAGCAGGTTTTTAACTCTGGCCTGACAAGGCATGTGGAACAGCAGCGTAGCAGGCATCCGATTTGAACTAGTGTTCTTTCTGGAGCGCCTGCTTGGAAAGGTTACGCTCTGCTAGAGCCCCAACAGGCAGTTTGGGCAGTTGGACTTTTTTACCCAGCTAATTATAACACATCTTGTTTAGCAAAAAGGCAAAAATGTATGAGTAACAGTTACTGGGTGTACATCCATCCATCCACCCATTTTCTATATACCCGCTTATTTCTAATCAGTCTATTCAGCTGTCATTGGGCAAAAGGCAGAGGTTCATCCTGGACAGGTGACCAGTCCATTGCAGGGCCAAGAATATTCATTACTTCTCTAATGGTTACAAATTAAAGTTCTGTCTCCATTGTGTTCTCTTTGTCGGTTACTCAAAAACATTAAACCCATGTGACTAATCATTTAATACATTTGCCTTATTTTATTTAATGTTGGTTACTAGGTTACCAATACCACCGCCAGTCGCTTGAACAACTTGACAGAAACGCACTGAATTTGCATTTGTTGTTCGTCTTTTTTTGCAATCCTTCACGTTAGGATAGAAATCCGGCTACTACTGTCTCTAAACCGTACAATATTGCTTGATTCTAATATTGTAATATTTTTCTGTCATACATTAGTTTTTTAAAAAATACTATCAGTAAAGACATATTGAAGTAAAATATTTGTCATACTTCTAAGTTAATCTAATTCCTCAGTCATTCTTCAGCAAACTAGTCAGTCCACTTTTGCTCTACAAAAGACACCAAAGATTATGAAGCAGAGTTGATCCAGTCCCAGAGTAATAACCTTATCATATGACAAAAAAGCACGTGCCAGCATTTGCTTATGTAATAACTATGTAATAAAACCCAATAGCGTGTGCTGTTTTAGGAACGTTAATGATTATGGGATAGTGGACTTTTGCCTGACAAGTTACTGTCATCAGCGCAAAGTTTATTGTTTTGTTTTTTTAACAACAACATATCCTGAGGTTTTTTATTCCACTTATACAACAGTATTTGCCTGTAACAGCAAAATATTATCAATTAAATTACGCCACTTGCTGTCGATTTGCGGATACATTTAATGTAGTAAAACATCTATAAAATAAGTTAATTCCTGCTGCCACATTTTTATAGCAGCTATAAAAGGGTCATTTCCTCTTCTTTCTGTTCCTGAAGTTAATAAAATTAAAACATTGTGCAAAGCGAATTCTAAAAAAAAATCTCCAGCATACTGTACACTGAAAGTGCTAAAAAGTTGAATGAACTCATTTGATTTGAGTAAAATTTATCCCTCCATAACTAAATAATAGGTCAAAACTTATATATTTAATTTGGAATTAACCCATAGCTTGGTGCTTATGTGGTATTTAAGTATCCAGTTTATATAACTACATTTAAGTTTCCTTAAAACGTAAAATAGCTCAGTGGAAAAACTCCTGTCCTCTCCTTCAAAGTAACAGACAAGAGGTTTGTCTTTTGTAATAATCCACCAATCAGCACATTAGTTCCCCTTTAGGAACTCGAGCTGTGTCTAAACGCTTTGGAAGCAGCCTTTTATAACCTCTGGCTTGAAGTGTGACACCTACCATATAATTTCCAAATCAATATATATGTAATGTACAGTATATGTGATGTGGACATGTGATATAATTTGCTCTACTCCCCACTATGGTCCAGGCTGCTATTCTAAATCTTATTCAAGATCTTAAAACCAATCAAAATGAAGAATCCAACAGTTCTGCACTTTAATCTGTGACTTTTTATGAACACTATTGCTTCGGAAATAATGCAGAAAGAGAATGACCCCATTAGCTAGCATTAATGTTTTAATTATGTGTTAAAGACAGCTAAAAGCTTGGGCATTTATGACTTAAACATTTTATGGCACTAACTGATCTGGAGCCAATTTAGATGTTACAGGACAGGTCAAGGTTGTCCTCATGTAAAAGCTGGACAAAAGAAAGGGGGCACACAACTTTCCATATGAATGCTTCAGAGAAGAGAAAGAGAGTTTAGGGGTATTTCTCTGCACTTATCAAAACGTACAATATACCCTCATTAGCATTCTGAGGCCTCTGTTTTAATTCTGTTATTATCGTAGCCTCATTAGCATATAGAAAACTTTATCACAGTTGGTATGGTGTTATAGAGTAATTAGAAGATCACAGCCTATGCTTTAATTGTGTGATGGTTGTGATTATTGCAAATTTGGACATTAGAGAGAGAGAGAGAGAGAGAGAGAGAGAGAGAGAAAGAGAGAGAGAGATGTTTTCACATCTATTCCTATATTAACCTTCTCACACTTCTGGAAAGGCTTCTCATTAGAATGTGTTGTGTAACTGTGTGGAATTGCTAATTCTGTCACAATAGGGGTAGTTGTAGGGCAGTAGTTAAAGTGTTGGACTGCTAATTGGAAAATCAGGGCCCCTGAGCAAGGCCCTTAACCGCCCATTGCTCAGTTGTAAAAGAGATAAATGTAAGTCGCTCTGGATAAGGATGTGTCTGCCAAATACTGTAAATGTAAATAGTATTAGTGAGATCAGACACTAATGTTGGGTGAGGAGGTCTGTGGTGCAGTTGATCCCAAAGTGTTCACTGGGGTTAGGTTAGAATCAGGGCTCTGTGCAGGACACTCGATGTCCTCATGAAGCTTAGGAGATTTGTTCAGAGGGGCTCTGTCATGCATAAACACCTTCATTAAAATTTTTCAGCATTTGGCAGAAGCCCCTTATTCAGAGCGATTTACATTTATCTCTTTTATACAACCAAGCAATTGGGGGGTTAACACTTTGCTCAGGCGGCCAACAGTGGCAACTTGGTGGTGCAGGGAATCGAACCCTGATCCTCCAATTAGCAGTCCAACACCTTAACAACTGTGCTGCTTGTGTCATCATACAATATAATGAAAGCATTGAATGCTATATTGTAGGATTAGGATTATATAATCTCATATGCATATTTATACAGATATAAACTATTTCATGATTATTATAGGTTGTACTTTTTACAGGTCACTGTATAAATACAGACCTTTCACAGTGTGTTTATACTCAATTCTTGAGAGACTATGAATAAGAACAGGTTGAGCTTCACTGCTGACACATATGCAGCTGATTCATTGCTGACAATCGTTAAAGATCGATCAGGCAACTAGGGTTGACCAATTAGTCTCATTAGTCTCCCCTTTCAATCAATCTATTAGGACACAGGAAAGGAAGTGATGGAGCACCCAGTGACATCTTCGTGCTACAGATGGGCTCATTCGATATCAGAGCCAAATAATGACTTTATTTGATATTTGTGTCATGCAAATGGTGACATCCGAGCCGACACTGTAGCAGTAGCAGGTTGATTAATTACGGTGATGTTCGGTGTGATCTATTAAAGACGTAAATCATTGCCTTTTGTTCAGATCACACAACAAATGATCACGCACAACATGTTCATTATCTAAAGACTGGGGGAAGTGGTAGCGCAGTGGTTAAGGTGCCAATTGGAAAATCCGGGTTTGGTTTCCAGCACCACCAATCTGCCACTGCTGGGCCCCTGAGCAAGGCCCTTTTGCCTAATTGCTCAGTTGTATAAATGACCTAAATGTAAGTCGCTCTGGATAATAAGCGTCTGCCAATTGCTGTAAATGTAAATGACTGTCATTTTAATAACAACCCCATGTTATTATTTTATTTATTTCAAATTGAGGTAATTGTTTTTTAGCATTTCAACATTTGTAGCACGGTGTTAAGATTATAATCATTTTATTAGACATGTTTGCTTTTACAAGCATCTTCTGCTTTGCGGTCGTTTCCGAGGGAGTAAACAAGGCCATTAAAATAATTAGCTGTTCCTTGTAATTGTTTATGAGGTTTGTAGGAGCTAGTGGGCCAGGACAATATGGCACCCTCTCTCGTTCTCTGTCTCTGTCTCTCTCTGTCTCTCCCATGAGTAACATTTCTCAACTGTTTTTCTTAATCTCATTCCATGTCTGTCCCCATCCACCCTTACCTAATTTTTCCCACTTCCTCTCATTGTCTCAATAGTTAATTTTGTGAGAAGGATAAGCGGAAGGTTAAAACACTGATCACAACCAAAGACAGAGCAGTGATGATTGGAATCCGTTAACACCCCAGAAACCACTCCAACACAGATATCGAGTAGAACAAGGCTAAAGGTTTCTGACCTGGCTTAGTTCCAGTGCTACAGCCTGCATATGTATGCCTTTTAAACTCCATATGGCTAATGCTTTCCATATTCACATGCTGGATTTCCCTGGATGAAGAAGAACTGATTATAAATAATATTAAATGTTCGGTCCATTGTGGCTTGTCGACTATAAAATGTTTCTCTGGCCTAATCAGCATCTCTCCCAGCATTCAGTCGCGTCATCTGATTCGCATCAGCTCATATAGTCTATCCTGGAGGAGCTCTCATTGGGCTCTTCAGAGCACTCTTACCCTCCCTAAGAGCAACTTGTCAAATTGGGGTCAGGTTAGGAAGATGGCAGGTGGTGTTAAATATGGAGGAGTGGGTGTTTATCCTCTTTAGCTGCAATAAAAATTGCCACCACTCAACCCATCTGCCCTTATGAATGCCAACCTATCTAGGGCTGGTGGGAAAAGCTAATGGCTACTTATTTTGCTCTGTTTTGCTGATGTTTATAGTATTTAGGATCCTGTTTGAGTGAGTTCTAAGCATGCTTGTCGTCCCACATCAGTGTTTGGTGCCTGATGAGGTTAAATGGCTGTAGGCTGAGTTGACAGTTTAGAAGAAAGTAAATACTGGCAATCTAAATTAATTTTACAGCACAACATTCCAACTAGTTCTAAATCCCATGCTGGGTCTAAAAAATACCCCATAATATATATACAACCATATATTTTTATCACTTTTTTTTTTTGCTGCTGAGAATATTTATTGTGGAGTTTAAATCGCACAATTCAATACAATAGCCACAAATAAGCTGGAAATGACATACCACACCGTGTACCATGTAGCTTGTTTTAATTTATCTGAGAAACACAGCCGGGGACTGCATTTACACTGCAGATCTTAATGGCCAATTCCGATTTTGTGACTATATCCTTTTTTTTATGACACGCTTACATCATCCTTTATAACCGACCCGTATCTGATATCTGCATTTACACTATACACAGCAAAACAACCCAAAGTAGACAAAAGAAACCAAAGAAAAACAGCACGATAATCAATGGACAATAGACGAAGATGAAATGATTATTCTGTCTATCTATCTATCTATCTATCTATCTATCTATCTATCTATCTATCTATCTATCTATCTATCTATGCATACACATATCTATCTATCTATCTATCTATCTATCTATCTATCTATCTATCTATCTATCTATCTATCTATCTATCTATCTATCTATCTATCTATCTATCTATATGCATACACATATATCTATCTATCTATCTATCTGTCTGTCTGTCTGTCTGTCTGTCTGTCTGTCTGTCTGTCTGTCTGTCTGTCTTCTGTCTGTCTGTCTGTCTGTCTGTCTGTCTGTCTGTCTGTCTGTCTGTCTGTCTGTCTGTCTGTCTGTCTGTCTGTCCAGATAGCCATGCAGCAGTTCTGCCACAGCTACTGCTAGAGTTGTAGGACCTGAAGTTTGGGGTTAAAGCATTGCTCTGGTATAAAGTTAGAACTGCATGTTTTGTCTAAGGGAATGTGATTACTGTGATAAACAAACCCCTGTAATCTAGCATCCAGAATTGCATCCTTTAATCACACCTTCTATTTTCTGTAATCGTGTTCTGTGTAGCTGCTGAGCTTCCACTGAAGGCAGCGGTGAATCACGGAGTATTCTAAACACAGCAGCAGCACTCGTTCCCTCATGTCTTCCCTCCTTTCTCTGCACATCCTGTATGCTTATCCCTCTGCTCCCTTCATCATCTCCCTCCCACTTTCATTGTCTCAATCTCCATATTTCTTTCCATCTCGTCTGTGATTGTTGATGATTTATAAACCCGGTGAATTCCATCCAGCAGCAGCCACTTCGCTGTGATTGAAAGCGTTGACTGGTAATTATTCTGCTGGACGTATTGACTCAGCAGCAGCAGCAGCAGTCACTCTGCGCTGTGATTTAAATCAAACCGGACCGTTACCATGGTGGCACCGGCATCTTTACCTCTCACACACTGAAGCCCTTGCCTCCTGCACTCTCCTGCTTACTGCTGATTACTTCACTGCTTCCTTTTTCATCTACCTCCATGTTGTTTGCTTACGCCATTTTCCCATTCTCACCTCCATCTCTCTCTTTCTCTCTCTCTCTCTTTTTCTCCCTCTCTCTCTCTTTCTCTCTCTCTGCCATGTTTTATCCGATTTCCTCTTGTTGTTAACCACTTCTACCTCTCTGCTCTTCTCCTTGACTCTTAATATAATTTCTCCTTATTTTTTGGCAACCAGTCTTTTTCCTGTCATGCAAATTTTACTCCTTTTTTTACTCTTCTCCTTTTCCTGCAATCTTTTTTTCCTTATACTCTGCAAAGGGGTCGATGCCAAGACAGCTGCAAGGAGAGGGATTAAAGAACAAGAGCGTAAGAAGGGGATGCAGAGAGAGAGGGGGAAAGATGCAGGGAGAGAGAGAGAGAGAGAGAGAGAGAGAGAGAATAAAAAAGAAACAGCATGAGTAAGCAAGGTAGTGATGGCAAGAAAGAAAGAATCATAGACATCATAGGGCTGTGATGGATCTTTTAATAGAGTGAGCAAGACTTGCTGAGTGAGAGACTGCCTGAGCTGCAATATTTGAGAGCAAATATAGACCTGGAGACTCGCTACAGAGGCATAACTGCCCTCAGTGCCCCAGAAATCAACACAATCACTAGTTCAACTGCTCTTTTCTGTGTTAGCAAGGACATGATAAGTCCACTTAGGACTCTTCTGTATGATGACTTAAATAACATCACTACTAATTCAGGAGAAATATAATAGAACATGCCAAAATATTGGAAAGATGAATCCATTTACAGCATTTATCAGACACCCTCATTCAGAGCGACTTATATTCATCTATTTTATACAACTGAGCAATTAGGGGTTAAGGGCCTTGATCAAGGAGCCCAGCAGTGGCAGCTTGGTTGTGCTGGGCATCAAACCCTAATCTTCCTAAATTTTCCTGTGCTGGGCATCAAACCCTAATCTTCCTAGATCTTCCTGATCTAGCATTCTAACATCTTAACTTTTGTTCTACCACATACATCAGTTATTACAGAATATTTAGCAAGGAAAACATACTGTATATCTATACATATAAACAAACAGTTCAGATGTCTGACTGTTTATTTGGACAGTAATAATTTTACTCAGACGTAAAGCTTTGCTACCCTCGGAGGTCCTGACAAAATTCAAAATAATCCATCAATTTTTCCTCCACTAAAATTCTGTCACTGTTCGATTTCAGAAATGTACTGCAGTCTGGCTTCTCTTATGACGACCATCAAACCAAGAATCAATAGAAGCGCCGAACATGATGATGCAAAAACATACAATACAGCGAGAAGAGAAAGTTATTGCAGGTTGTCATGAGCAAAATTAAGGCTTTTGTTTGCCGCTAGCTACCATTAGCTTGATTGCAGATGAGTCTTTTTGTGTGCGTTCGTTTTTAAAGAACATTCGTTTTTATAGTTCCATACCTTTAAACATGATGCTGAACAAAATGAACTGTAATTGGTTGCTTAACATGTCAGTCAAACACCCTTTTGAGTGCTTATTGTCCAATAAAAGCTGCTATAGACTTTAAACTCAGGTTATTGTCTTTGTCAAGTTTCACTCATTCTTCTGTCCAGCTTAAGTTTCTTCCAGGTTCTCTAGGTTTCTTTAATCTCTCAGTAGCATAAAACAGCTCTATGTGTATCGGATTCTAAATTTGTCTACAGTGCATGAATACTGTACAGTGTGTGTGTTTGTTTTTTTTGTTTTTTTTGTCAGGATAATGCAAAACTGGATAAAACTGGGTTTTCTTCAGGTTCCTCTCTTTTCTACAACGTCTCAATAGTTCTAAAATGTGTTTCACACTAAGAAAAAAGGTTGTTAAATTGATTTAATTAAAATGTGTGCATGGGTTCCATAAGCTGGAATTGAACTGAAACACAGCATTTACACCTGAGCAGAGAATCAACACAATGCATTCTTCGTTCGATTTTTATGTCAACGTTTTACACACCATTTTATGGTAATAACAGTGTGCACAGACATCCTCCAGAAGCTGAACGATCACCATTTCTGCATACAAGGACACCAGGACAACTTCTATACAAACACATTAGTGCTGAGGAATCGCTGTGCAAATCTGCAGCGCAAATAAAGGAGGTAGTAAGGCTAGAGCGAGTAACAGTCATAGATGCTGGCAACAGCTTGTTTGTGCAAAAATTTTTTTCGAAGTGACATCTGGCTCAACCGAATGAGTGTGACAGCCAGCCCTGTTAGCATCAAGACAGCCCTTGACATCAGCTTGTTAATGAAGTGCGCTACTTGAGGGTAAAGACCTGAAGCAGCAGATCGCTTCTGTCTCACTGGGCTTCTTCCTCTATCTTCTGCACAAAAATGAACAGACGTTTGTCAGGCTTTGGATAGCTAAAATTTTCTTGCCACAGCCTGAGTTGATCTCAGTTAGCTTTTATTTTTCTTAAAATGAACTCCATGATAGATGTATCATAAGACAGCGTCAATGTATGATAGTAATCAGAGGCGAAACAGAATGAAGTGGGGGCTCCAAGCAAAATCATTGACATTTGGCTATTTATTTTGCGCATACAACTACGCAATTGGGGCTTAACGGCCTTGCTCAGGGGTCCAGCAGTGGTAACTGATGGCATTGGGAATTAACACCATTTAACACCTTAACCACTGAGCTGCCACCTCTCAGGTAATAAATAAAGCCCTTCTACAAGCTAATTTTGTATATATAATATCTTCATACGCTGAATATATATTTAAAAAACATACAAAAAGTGGTCAAAACACCCAACAGAACATACATTGTTTATTTTATTTGTTAACAAAATATCTATCTTCATCTTTATGGCAGAAGATATAATACCGTACGATACAAACTTGGCTATACAGTACAATCATTATATTCATAACAGTCACCTGCTAAGCGGTTGCTAAGTGCAACCCGCCCTAACCTGTTTCCAAGTAACTTTAATTGTAATTGGACTTTTACTAATAATTCATCTTGCAAATAATTAAATGAAAATAAAATGGGATTAACAATGAAACCATTTTTTATAATATAATTATCCTTAAGTTAATCTTATCTCCATCACCTGCTGCTGTCATGTTTCGCCTTTTCCTCCTCTCCCTACTTTTATTTTGCTTTTGGTTGCCAGATAAATAAGTTCTTTTCATGTTTGAATTAGCAAATGTGCAAGTAAGCGCTGTGCTAGTTTGTATACAGTGGCCGATGTATCAGAAAAAAGCAAGAAGGGATGCAGATATATGGCTCCATGTTATATTAATAATGACATTTCAGTTTGTTCAAATGATCAGCTGTCAGGGGCCCCCCTCACAGTGCAGGGCCCCAGGCCACTGCCTGCCTTTTCTGCCCCATTGCTTCGCCTCTGGCAGTAATCCACCCCATTTTGTATATGATACTAAATCAGGTGAAATCGTCAAATATTATATTAGAGTTGTGTTTTTTCCAGTCAGTTGGTTCTGCTGTGGGTAAAATAATTTGTGTGGATTTTTTGTTCTATCAAATAGTTTCAGGTGTTTCAGGTGGGGAATCCTGAAAAATAGTCCTTCAAGATAGTCACCTTTAATTTCTCGAGTAGGGCTATAAAGCTGGAACTTTGGGACATAGTAATGATAGTGTGAAAACATCCAACAGCTCTGGGAAATCAGCTTTAATATTTTCCGGCGATTTCATTTCCAATTTCTATTTTTCAAGGACCTTCTCAATTACTATTACCCATTTTCTCCCTTGTGCTCCTTGCACATTGGTCCTCTAATCTCCTCCACTTCCTCTGACATTCTCCTAGAAGCACAGATGAGTTTTGGAGAGGCTTCTGTCGTCAGTGCTCTAAGCTTTATGGATAAGTGTGTGTTTGTGCACGTACGTTTTAATTCTCGTGCACAGGTGGATTTCGGCGACCTTCGTGGTGGCTCGATGGCTGCCAGGATATTGAAGGCATAGATGTTAATTTGTAGAGGGAGGTAGCAACCCGAGACTAAAAATAGAGCAGAAGGCCAACCTTTCAGCAGTGGGCTTGGGTTAAAGGAGTCATATGCTGAAAAATAGATCAGAATGAGATTGCTTTGTTCCAGTGTTCTGAAAAGCCAAGGAATTTCCCCATGGTATGCAGGGCTCTCTGGGCGGGTGAAGGGGGGGGGGTTTGATGTTTGGAGAAAGGCTGTTGTGCTCCCCTAAACAGTTTCTAAATCATTTAATAAATATCAAGAACATTCATTCATCTTCTATACCTGCTTATTCCATAATTCCGGGTCACAGGGATCTGCTGGAGTCTATCCCAGCAATCCCTGGATAGGTTGCCAGTCCCACACAGAGCCACACTTACACTCTCTCCTATAAGCAATTTAAAATCACCAATCAACCTATCATACATGTTTTTGGACTGTGGGAGGAAACCGGAGTACCCGGAGTAAACCTACGCAGGCACAGGGAGAACATGCAAATGCCACACAAAAAAGTCCCTGTCTGGGAATCGAACCTTTTTGCTGCATGGCCCACTGTTAGTGGTTAAATAGCCTGTCGCTGACTCTGATGGTAAAGAGCCGCAAGTTATGACAGATTTGAGAAATATTGCCAAATTTGTTTGTAGTTGGAGCAGCATTCCATTTCACTGCTAAAGACATTTATTTCTATTAAATCCTGGTTTATAAATGTCATCACTGATAGAAAATTGAGTTTGTGCCGCATTGTTCTCTGCTGCCTGAATTAATCCATTAATAATGATCCTAAGAAGTTTGCCTGAATAGTAAAAATGTGCCTGGGTGTAACAAACTGTTTATTACAATTGTATTATATTATATTACTAATAAGATATGACTGTCAAATCAGAGAATAAGATAAAGGAGCAAAACCTTTACTGTAATCTCCAGACACTCTTTTCAATCTCTTTATGATTAATATTAAAGAGATTTTAGCGAGTTCATGAGCCAAAGCTTTAAGGCTAAATTACATCATAGAGGTGTGTGTGTTTTTATTACCTGATTTTTGTTCAGAGCACCAAACACACAGCTGGTTAGCAAACCCCATGAACGACTTACATTCAGCTAATACCCATGTATGAAACACAAAAACACCGCCTGTTAGTCATTAATCATACGTTTTTTTTTTCTTCTCCAACTTCTCATCTGGGTAATGATGCAACTTCCAGAGCAACAATAAATCACCAAATATCCTCTATCATTCATTTCATTTTCCTCAGTTTACATAAGCGAAATAGTCGCTTCGTCTTTTCTCCCTTATAGCATTGTACAAGATTCTTTTTCTCTCATTTGTCCAAGCTTTCATACTCTCATTCCTTCTACTGTGATTGGAGGTGTCTTACCAATCACTTCCTGCAAATCATTTCTTGCCATTTCGAATCTGACACCTCTGACATACTGCAGAATGTGATTTACTAGCTCAGGACTGACTCACAACAGCGTCAGAAACATCGTTTTGTTCAGTATTTGATGTCTCTTGACTCAACAGACATCAATTGAATTTTATTTAGAAAACATCTTATTCTATATCGTTTTAAATGGATGTGTACAAACAGGAAGTAACTGAGTAAAACTAGAAATAAAAAAAGGCTTTTCTATAAATAATGAAAAATGCATTAGAGAAATGTTTAGTTGCTGGTGCAGTCAGTGTGCAGTACAGGGGTACACAACTGTATGGCTGTTAATAAACTAAATAGAAAAAAGAATTAACTATAAAATACAAATTTACAAAAAAATACAAATTAATTGTGATAAAAACTAAGATAACATGACTGTGGTCGCATGTACTGCGATACAGAATTGATTTTTTTCGAATAATGTTTATTATTTGGAAATATGTAAGGCCATTTTTATATTAGATACAGCTAGGAACTGCAGTGTATCTTGTTTTGCAGTAAAATTATATATACTTCTGTAATTATTTGAAATATATTACACATAATAGATGTAATTCAAGGTTTTGGTATGTGTTCTTGTATCATGTTTTGTTCATGTTTCTTGTTTTATGTTTATATAGCGTTTATGTTTTAAGTTCCTCTTTTTGTTCATGCCTTTGTTCACTTCCTGTTCTGTCTTTGTCATGTGATCTTTCTTCCCCATGTGTTCCTGTCACATGATCCCCTTGTCCATGTGTCTTGTTCCCATTAGTTATTCTTGTGTATTTATAGCCTTTGTGTTTCCCTTTGTCTGTGTCGTGGATTTCGGTTTGTCAGGTTTATATTAGTCAAGTTCATGTTTTTTTTGTGCTAGTGCTAAGCTATGTAATGCTGAACTTAGCTAAGCTAAGCTACACTAAGTCAGGTTAGGTCAAGTCTTGTTTAGTTTATGTTCATTGTCTTTTCATGTTGTAAATAAACTGCACCTTTCGGTTCTTAAATACGGCTCGCCTCAGTAGAATGTATTACAATAAACTAGGGGGTATTATTAAATATACGAGGGGGTAATCAAACAATCCATTAGATGGCAGCACAAGGCTGCCTGCATGGCTGTGACTGTGTTTGCAGCCTGCAGCAGTGTGTCGCCATCTATTGGCGTGTCTCAAAACTTTTTGATACCCTCTAAGCAGGTGTGCCACTAAGGAGGGGAGAAAGCTAAGACAATTATAGGGACCCACACAATTTGCCCCCCCCCCAGAGATCTGTTTTATTAATAGCAACAGTAGGTGTAATGGGTGTAGTAAGGGGCCCAACCTAATATTCTTTCATAGGGCCCAAAATTGCTAGCGGCGCCTCTGCTACTTGTACACACACATACATATACATGGCTGTATACTCTGTGGGCATTCCAGGAATTAAATTCTCACACCTGTAAGAAATTCTAAAAATTCTACCATAGCAAAATTAAAATATAGTAGAAATAACAAATAAAATTAATTAAATATATGTAAAGCTTTAACTTTCATATCCCATTGGCAGATTATTTGGTTGTTGTTGTTTTTTTTTCGAACAGTGATAAAAACAAGACAATTTAAAACTAAAAATGACAACAAAAAAAAATACTAGAAATATGCTTATTCTGTATGTTGAAATAAATGAAAACATTTTCGGATCAAAACATTTTCATAAAAATAGGTTAAATTACGACTATTGAAAATATGTAGGACTTTTTACAGTGTAATAGAAACAAGGGGCTGTCCTTTATTTGCCATGATGGCAGCCATTAGCACCTCATGTATTTCAGGTCACTAAGAGCATTTTCCTGACACAGCACTGACAACAAAGTCCAGTACCGAGTCCTTATCTCAGCTGATAGCGCCACACAGCCTATTTATAGTGGCGTGAAGTCGTATTTTAAAGCAGAGATCTCAACAGCTCACTCCAAACTCACTAACCTGTAAAACAGCCAGCAAACATAGCTTTAAGTACAGTAGAATATAATACTAAAGTCTTTTCTTTTCAGAGTCCGGTCACAGCCTACTTCCTGTCTGATTTGATTCATTTGTCACACACTTTTTTTTTTTTGGTGCGAACCAATAGCACACCTACGTGCCTAACCTACAATGAAGAATTAACAGATAATTAACACCTTTGAGAATTTTACAATAAGAAATTACTCGTCATCCAGTTTTTTTATATCGACTACGTTCCGTTACGTTAAAAATAGCATAACGCTCAATGGATGCTATTGTATCAAGATAACTAATTTAATCATTTGTAACGAATTGTAAACTAAAGAAAACCAAACAGAGAGCCGAAGTAAGATTTCTGCAGATTTCTACCTTCTGTCCATATTTACTGTATGTTTATTTAATTTATGTTCGTTACAGAACTAAATCTTCCTAACTTTTTTTTAAACTTCTAAACACTAGGCAAAGAGTTAAGGCTACCTTAGTACACAATCATCACTCCAGTTCTAAACAGCCAACGTTTCAGAAGCTCATCTGATCAGGCTCAGTCGGTGTGGTGGTTTTGAAGCGTGCAGTTCTGCCGGATGTCCTTCCGTCATGATTTCAGAACTACTGTTAACATGCCAATATTTTCGAACCTTTGCTTAACATAATATTCACAGCACCAAGAACTGAGAACTTTTCTTCACCATCTTTTTGTTGCTTCAGAACGAAAAGGGGCATGAAAAGCAAACGTGTTAAAGAAATAAAAAGACTTTACTTATGATTTGCATATTTTGTTACTCTGCTGATGAGTGTTTTGATAACCATTTGGGAAAATGTCTGCAGAGGACGATGGGTTTATAGCAGACGATCATTTGAATGCGTTTATTTTTTTTAGATTTGGATGTCAGAAAAAACAGAAAGGATTTTTAAACATAAATTACTGACTTTATCCCTCTTTTTTTATCAACCTCAGTGCTTCCTGTTGATTAGTTACACCTCTGCCTGCTTTCCCACCTGGTCGCATTATCTGATAAGTGTTTCTTTTTCTAGCATCCTGTTTATTATACTCATTTTTTCCCTCTTGACTCTTCTGCAATCGGGTGCTTTTCTCCAGCGTTTTTAAACTCTGTTTAATTTTTATTTTATCTGGATTTTGTATGAACACTTGATTACGCAGATGTAATCAACTCAAATAAAACCCTACTGTATGGCGGAATATACATTATCTTCAAATCAGGATCTGGGACTAGTGCCCTATTTGCCTAGAAATATCAGTGGCAGCTGCTAACCACCGGTCAGGTCCTCTTAAGTCAAAAAGAGAACATATAGGGCGGATTTTAGGTAGAATTTTGCATGTTTCTTATTTTACATTTAGCGCTGTTTAAATCACTGCCACATCTTTGGTCTGTATTTTATTGAAGACCTTAGTTTCAAACTTAAATGCGGAATGTCACAGCGCTGTTTAGTGGGCATGTTATTAAGATCAGTTGGAAAGTAAATGCATTTGTTCTGAGTTTGCCCTGCACTGCACTGTCTCTAGTCAGAGCTAATTATGGTCTGTGCGGCAGTTGAAATGTGTTGCGCTGTTCCGCTTCAAGTGCTTTTATGAATTTTTGCACTGTCATTGTCTTAAAGATGCTTGACGGCACTTAAGTTACAATACCAAAGTAAAAAAAAAACATTCAATGTTATCAAAAACATTCCAGGAAAAACTATTTTGAATGGTACTAGGAAGAACCAGACTTAAAAGGGAACCCATCCTCATTGCGGTGACTCTTTACCGGAGAGTGTGTTCTATAAATTATTTCATTTTAAGCAGCGGGTAGTGTGATTCTTACAAGTCCCCTTTCTATAATCATATACTGTCCAATGACAGGACATATGATCTATCGTATTGTCACACATGTGTTACTGCTACATCTAGCTTAAAATGTTGTCCTGTCACTTGTGATGACATTGAGAAATTGTGTGATTTGTAAATTATGCCTGGTGGGACACATATAATAAATTGTAATAGACAAGCTGCATGCTGTTTAAAATTCACACTCCTGATGTAGAAGAAACAGATAAAGCCATTATTAGTCACACATACAGTACAATACACTGTTGGTCTGATGTGCCGAAAAGACCAACTTTACATTAAATAACCCAATCCCCACCGCACCCCACCCCTGAGCTGGCACCGTGGTGTAGTGAGTTACAGCCTTGGCACATACATATGGCGCTGTTACGCTCCGGATGATCCAGGTTCCATTCTGCCTCAGTTTGTTTCTTCCTGTCTAATCAAAAAGGCTATAAAATGCCCCAAATAGTAAATAAAATAAAACAATAATACCCCCCACACACGCGCGCACACTGGATATTAATATAAACACATCTATTTGTGCCGTATAGTCATGCTTAAGGGTACATATGAACAGCTTCTAAAAAAGGTGCTGTGTGGAGAAGGTCCTGAGAAATGAATAACTCATAATACAGGAAAGCAATTTTACTCAGCAAACTCGACCAATGTAATGTACCGTAGACCACAATGAATAATTCACACCAAATCAATACATATATATCTAAAACATGGAGTTTGCTTTCTCTTTAGGTACAGGAAAAGGTAATGGAACAGGGATCGTACTGCACAATCAGCTTTGTGCCGGGAGAGAGAGAGAGAGAGAGAGAGAGAGAGAGAGAGCAGAGATCAGAAAGAATACAGTGTAAAATCCTCCATTATTGAGGTTGGCAACTTTTTTGGTTAACGGTGGTTTATACAGTGTGCTTCACTCAGAGAGAGAGAGAGAGAGAGAGAGAGAGAGAGACCGACAGATAGACAGACAGAGAGACAGACAGACAGATAGAAAAAGAGTGTATGGAGAAAACATTGTCATTAAAGTGAAGACTGAAAAAATAGCGCTGGAAAATTCATGTAAATATTTGAAAATGCTACTTAAGTTGGTGTCTGTTCTCATTATAATACATAAAAAAATTTTCCTATGTTTTTTTTTTCGTTCTCTGTTATGTACAGCTAGAACTAGCTAGCTAATGTATACAGCTAGAACTAGCCAGCTAATTCATACAGCTAGAACTAGCTATCTAATTGTTATTTTATTTAAATTTTATAACAGTGTTATACTGTGTATAATTGTGTATTTGACAGATAAAATAAGAATTTAAATATTACTTTTGTAATTAAATTTCATGTAGGAAAAGACTTTTTAAAAAGGTGTATTATCACTATCAGTCTCCAAACCTGCACTTTTGCAGTCACTGCCCCGGAGTAAGGAATAGCCTACCGCTATATATAGGGGAAGCACCGACACTCGACAGTTTAGTGCAGGAACCCATAATGCTTTGCGGTTTCTAATGTGATTTGTAGCAGTCTGGAGCATGTGGGAGGAATTAGTGTATAGATGCACAATGACACTGCGATAAGCGTAATTACATTTACATTTACAGCATTTCGCAGATGCCCTTATCCACATCGACTTACATTTATCTCTTTTACACAACTGAGCAATTGGGGGTTCAGGCCTTGCTCAGGGGCCCAACAGTGGTGGCTTAGTGGTGCTGGGAATCGAACCCCGGTCTTAATCATTTTTCAATTCTTAATTATTACATGATATTCTAAAGAGTCTTTATGTAATGTGATGCATCTCTCCACTAAAACCAATACACTCCACTTTGTTTATCTATAAATACATTTTCTTTAAAAAATCTTGCAATTATTGAAAAATATAATAAAAATATACATTTTGTTAAAGAATTTTATTTTATAATCCTGTATTACCAATGATGCAATAGTTGTAATTGGTAAAAATATCCAGGTTTTTTTCACAATAGAAAATGTCTGATAGAAATGATCGACATCCAAAGGAAATGGGCTGTAACGACTCATCACCGAATCCCCATATGTCTACTTTAGATGAGTAATTTCTCTTAAGGGAGCTTTATACCTGCCATAGCCTGGAGCATCCATTCTAAAGCCTGGGGGTATTTTGCAAAAAAACGTGAGGAGAGTAAGAACGTAGGTTTAGTAGTAAGTTTAATTCTTGACTGCACAGGGGTTTTAGTCCATCTGGTCATACAGCAGGTCATAAACTCTAAATAACAAAAAAAATATAATTGGATAACCGATAGAGCAACATCAGACGCCCTTATCCAGAGCGACATACACACACAAAACCATGTCATTGTCACTGAAGACAAAATAGCTTTAGATTCACCAGCTACATACATGTACATAAACTCCACATTGACTTCCAGCGATAATAAAAGCCATCATTTAGACACGCAGAGAAAAACCCCACTGAGGAGCTATGGATTCATCTGGAGCCTGAAACACTGGTGTGTGTTAAGACTTTGGATAGAAAATTCTAATAAATGTGATGATAATGTGATTAATGTGACATCGAATGGCACGGAGCTCTGCAGGAGCAGCGAATATCGCTATGTAAAGGAGTCAGGATGCAGATAAGCCTGTGGTGCTTTTCTCTTCCCCTTTAATCATTTTTCCTTCTCTGACACACACACACACAGACACACACACACTGGTAAAAGCAAGAAGGTTGGTTTGCGAGCGTGCTTACTTTTATGACACTGACTTACATTCCCTGTTATACAAATGAGCAACTGGGGGTTAAGGGCCTTGCTCAGGGGCCCAGCGGTCGTGGCTTGGTGATGCTGGAAATTGAATCCAGGTCTTCAAGTTGGTAGTCCAACACCTTAACCACTGCGATACCACTTCCTTATGTTTATGGACGGAGATTAATGTGTAGATTAATGTGTGTGTGTGTGTGTGTGTGTGAGTGAGAGATAAATACATTTCGTTATGTATTGAACATTGCTCCTAGGGTTATTTGGCTACTCAAACCCCTCAACCACTTTAAGGTGGCAGTATTTTTAATGACATTTTTTAAATTAATTTTTTTTTTTTTTTTTTTTTTTTTTTTTTACAAGAAGGGGGCTATTAATTGCCCCTTGGTTTAGTTATAATTACCATTAAGCTCAATGTAATGAATTCACTAAGTCGAGTTTTTTTGAACCCAAATACAGTTTTTAATTTAAATAGAAATACCTGGCAAAATAACAAACTTGACTTGACGCTAACAAAGTTGCTAACACTTAACTTACCACAGTGATATAGGGACTGTCCACAATCCAAGACAAAAGACACCAGGAAACATCAGGGCTATAAATATTCAACAAAGAGGGACACATGACTAAAACAAACCAATGACAAGACAAAAATCAAAACCAATAGAAAAAACAGGACAGGATCACATGACAGGGACACATAGGGAACAAAGATCACATGACAGAAGATAAACAAAGGGCCTAAACAGGAAACGGAAACATGAAACACAAAACCTCAACATAACAAACATGACACATATGAAACACCAAACCTTACAATCAATTAGGAGCATAACAAAAGAGACACATTTTAAAAACTGCTAGTTTTAAATGATATGGACTAAGGGGTTGGAGAAAAAAAGTAAAAAATCTCACAGTATTTAGACTTGTGTGGAGTTTGCATGTTCTCCCTGTGTTTGCGTAGGTTTACTCCGGGTTCTCTGGTTTCCTCCCACAGTCCAAAAACATGTATGTTAGATTGATTGGTGATTCTAAATTGCCCATAAAAGTAAGTGTGGGTGGCCCTGTGATGGACTAGCGACCTGTCCAGGGTGTACCTATCCTGCCTTTTGCCCCTTCAGAGATGGCTGGGATAGGCTCCAGCACATCCCTGTGACTCCAAATTAGGGAATAGGCAAGTATAGAAGATGAATGAATAAATGTATATATTAATTGCAGATCTAGCTATCTAAGGTGTGTATCAGAATAAATTCCACAATGTGTTCACATATTAAGGCAAATGTATTTATTTGTCACATAGACTCTACAACACAGTGAAATTTGTTTCTTCGCTTTATCCCATCTTACTAAGTTGGGGTCAGAGCGCAGGGTCAGCTATGATACAGCACCCCTGGAGCTGGAAGGGTTAAGGGTCTTACTCAAGGACCCAAAAGTGGTAGACTGGCAATGATGGGGCTTAAACCCATCTCTTTCTGGTCTTCAAATCAACAGCTCTGTGCCTTAACTATGTAAGCCATTTCTTTTTTATTAATGTATTACACATTTGCCACATTTGTTTTTAAGCTTTCTTTATTTGTATTAAGAACAGAAAGTAACAGCCAGAAAGAAAAAAAGCAGAGAGACAGTGAGAGTAATTAATTAAGTGTAATGCACAAACTATATATGTGTTACTCAAATCCATATATCATTTGCCAAGATTCGCGACCACTAATAATAAACAGCTTGGGTTGATTAAATGACTTCTCTGTACATCAGGGTTTCTCAGTAGAGTCTAGGAAAACAGACGTACGTCTGCTCCGACTGCGAGCTTTTTAATAAATAAGAACTAACATTTAAATAACAGCACGCGTTCGGCTGGGTGATTCGTCATCACCCTAACAGCGTGACTGCAACTGGAGATAACAAATACTATGCCTAGACGATACTGTGTCTGTGTCTGAAATCGCACACTTCCATATTATATAGTATGTGGAAACAAGTATGCGAGGCAAGTAGTACGTCTAAATTCATAGTATGAGAAAAACAATGCAGGAAAAGTACCAGGATGTCCTACTATTTTTGGCCGGATTTAAACTAGAGACACTTTAGCCCACATAATTCAAGACCAAAGCTTTCAGGTGCTTAATGTATTAAATACTTTGGAAAAACAACATTGTTCATTGTGGTTTGGCATCATCCACGTAAACATTCTCCAATTTTCAACTACAATAACAATATGAATGGGGGATGTACTGTAGTATGTTTAAACATGATCCATACTACACATACTCATACTATCTTGAACTGTAAGGGTGGTTTGCCTACTGTGGTTTAGGCTGTAGGATTGCCGAAGGACTAAAGAAACGTTATCAGCACAATGCTATAAACTGTACATTTCTTGTCTATTACCATTCACTGATACTGAAACCAAAGACGGAAATAAGCTCAGTTAGAACAGCTAAATATGTGAGCGATGATTATATTGTATCGCATTAGGTAGCACGTCAGTGTTAACATTAAGGCAAGACTAGTTAGCATATAATTTATAATTGAAATTGTTTAATACAAAATTTTGTTAGGGTCACAGTTAAATTACAAGATAGATGAAGAATAAATCATAGACAGTTAATGATACCCAGCATGTATGTAAAATGTTACCTGAGAAAGAGAGAGAGGGCGAGCAAAAGGAACATGGACAGAGAGAAAGAGAAAGAGAAAGCGGCCACTGCTGGGCCCCTGAACAAGGCCCTTAATTGCTCAGTTGGATAACAGGTAATTATGCAAGTCACTTTGGAGAAGGGCGTCTGCCCAATGCTGCAAATGTGAATGTTAATGTAGAGAGAGCGAGATTAAGAGAGAAAAAGAGAGAGAGAGAGAGAGAGAGAGAGAGAGCAGACCCTCAAGAAAACAGCCCCAACAAAGAAAAAGAGAGAAAAGGAAAAGAGTCAGAGCAGCAGGTACAATCATCTTTTATCCCTTCTTCAATAATCATGTGACTAAAAACCAAATAAAGACACTTAATCTGACCAGCAGACTACAGCTGTGCAAAAGCTGTAACCCTTAGCAGATCAACAGGCGTTGATCACTATCAGCACCCCTGTGCCTTCAGAAATGCCCTATAGCCCTTTTATTGCTCACGATGTGTTTGGGACAGGAAAGCAGATGTCTGGTCATTTTTAATCCTACAGAACTTATTTAACAGTCTAAAAGTCTGGTCTAATTCAAACGTGTGATATCGGATGCAGCCGGTGACAGATACACACCAAATCAATGCAACAAATCTTCACTTTTTGAAGAGTTCATTAAAGAAAACGCGACACAATGACGACGGCTCTATTTGTACATTTTATTTTAGTCTCTTGTAACCTGCAACGAAAAAACATCACAAATGTCTAGCACTGTTAAAAAAACAGAATTTTATCTACGTTGGCAGTGATTTTTGCGCTAGTCTGCCAAATCGTAGGAGCAATAATCGATCTTGACGTCGCGTACTGACGGAGTCTGCTTGTGAAAAATGCACTCTCTCTCTCTGACACCCGCTGTCATAATATCATCTGCTTGTCACGCCCTTTTAGCTCAGTAACCTGCTTGTGACAGGTGATGTATAACGACATAAAGCGACTTAAAGCAGCTGTTAAAAGTTTCTCCGAATCAACTTTTTTATACTCTTTCTTCTCTCTTAATCTGGTGTCTCTCTAACCCAATGAACACAGCTTTTTCGAAGCATGCGGTCTCCACCGGGACACGCCTGTAATATTACACACTGTAGCCGTATTGTTATTGATCCAGGTAGGCATGTTCATCTTGCCATGGCGTGCTCAGTGGGGAACTCTGCTGCAGACTCAGGACTATATAGAAAACAGCAGCCAGCAGATTGCAATGCGGCTGGACTTGATCGTAAAGAGGTAGGAACGGTTGGTGTGAGAGGTGAGGTTAAGGCATAATAAGCACAAGAGAAATGGAGTGAAAAAGAATGCTGGGGGTTCTGATGAAGGACACGGAGTGAGCTACATTCGACAGAGGTGATCGAGGTGACTAAAATCCAATTGCAGCAAATGACATGACATGAAAGAAGAAGAAGGAGGGAAAGAGAGAGAAGAAAAACGAGTAGATACATTTCAAAATGGGCATGGTGGATGTTGGCAAAAATCCACTCATGAGGCACAAGCGGAGTTAATATTTATGGTTGACCTTACATGAAAATCCACACTGGCATTATTTTAGTTGAAAAAACTTCTATAAACACTTCTATAACATATAAAGCATTTGGAAGACATATTCACCCAAAGCGACTTTTATATCATATATGCAATTGAGCAGTTAAGGGCTGTGCTCAAGGGCCTAAAGTCAGCCATCTTTGCTGAAATGGAATTCAAACTTAACAAATTTCTATTTACCGCATTTGGCATTAAATTAATTTATTTATCTAAATAAGCATTTAAGGTTTAATGGCCTTTTTTAAAGGACACTTTTCAGCTCTGTTCACTGCTATCCAAGTGACATACTGCACACTATGTACACTATGTACTTCTCCTCCAAGCACTAGCACCCCCTCTCTCAGATTCACAAGTACCACTCGACTAGTCCCACCATCCCCAAAGAACACAAGATAGGTCTGCATTTAGACTTTTCTCTGTTCTGGCTCCAAGCTGGTAGGATAGACTTCCCATCAATGATTGAAGACCCACCTTTTTTATATCTTTGCCGCTATTTTAACAGTTTTTGTGTGTTGTTACACTTTGATTTGTCATCTATTGTACCAGTATTGAGCTGGTCAATGATGTGACTCAAAGCACTTAAGTACGTCGCTCTATACTCTACCATCTACTGCATGGCATTTAAAAGTGTAGTATCGTCTCTAATGTGACTTAGAAACTTTTTTCTAAGCTATTAATTAGCCCTTGACAAATAACAGCGCTAGCTTTAGCAGAATACAGTGAAAATTTCAAATGTCAAAAAAAAATAATTCACACAACGTTGGCTAATCTACAAGACGTCTCATACATACATACCATGTCTTGCACACTAGACGGTTATTAGCCATCTTGGAATATTTTTTTATCCAGCATCAGAGCTTGTTAACACACACAGACACACTCATTTTTAAAGTGGAGTGTATAAATAAAACAATGCTATCAAGAGATACAAGCTTATAATGTTCCCTTGATGAATGTGGTAGAATGTTATTAAATCTAAATTAATGCACCAATCGTATTTTTTGTCACTAATGTTTTATGGTTGGTGCAGTATGTATGCCACATAGCTCTAAGGTTCAAGGTTTCATACTGATCTTAAGTTTCTCATATTTGTGTTAACAAATCAAGCTGTTTAAGATCTCTGTGTGTTTGTGTATGTGTGCATGTGAAGTAAAGAAATGGGCAGGACAAGTGTTAAAGTGTCCAAATTCAATCAATATTGGAGAGGAATAGGCGCAATGTATCACCCAAGTATACACACACACACACACACACACACACATGCACATACACATTTGAGTGTAGGCGGCAGATGTATGCTGATGTATCAGAGCTTTGGGGGCTGTAAATCTTTTCTGTCCTTTAAATCCATTTCATCACCGTGCGACTTTATTACTGACTTGGGATCAGACACCCTCTACACACTCCACCCTCTTCAGCCAGTGTGTTTAATAAACACTGACACTCAAACAGATGCCAATTATTTCATTTTATCTTTACTGTAGTGTCTATCATAGACTCAGAGACACCAGTGGTGTGTCTCACATCACAATTCGTTTACATTGGTATATACCGTTGTGTGGGCTTGTAGTTGAGATGATCATTTAATTATGCATGCAAGGTAAATAGGATATAAAGCATGACAGGTTGTGATGTCATAGGATTGGTCTTGATTAGGGACTGTTGATTATTTTCCAATAACAACAGACCATAATTTGTCCCCGTTCTACCCCACGGTGGTTTATCAATGATTACACTTTACATGTTTTACTTAATAACATAGGGTTAGTGTTAGGGTTTAGACAATGGGGAGCAACCAGTGGCACAGTTTATCCCAAAGGTGTTTATAAGAGTTGAGGTTAAGGCTCTGTGCGGGACACCAGAACTCTTCCACTCCAACCGTAACAAACCATGTCTTCAGGGAGCTCAAAGGTTTATGTACAGGGGCGCTGTCATGCCAGAAGTGTATAAGCCTGTTAGAACCAGTAAGTAAAATCTTAAATCCAAAATAAATGTAAGTTGTCTGCCAAATGCCGGAAATGTAAATGTGTCTACCAGCCTTTGGCCATATGGTGTACCATGCAAGAAATTGCGAACTTGGAAAAAGGAGATCTTGGCAAAAATAAGAATGTGCCAGCTGGCCATGGCTGGTGCATTCATACAGTATGGAGATGATTGCCACCACTCATGTGATGCTGGCAAAATATTCCATCTAGAAATTTTTCACACATTCACATCATTTTTTACCTGAATTCTGAAAAAAATATACAATACAAGATCTCTGAATATTATATGTGTTCTGTGTTCTGTAGGTACAATCAGTTGTCATTTAGAATGCTACATTCCTGTCCCGGGGCAGCACTGTGGCTTAGTGGTTAGCACTGTTGCCTCACAGCAAGAAGGATCGGGTTTAATTTCTGTGGGCCTTTCTGTGTGGAGCTTGCATGCTTTCCCTGTGCTTGCGGTGGGTTTACTCCGGGTACTCTGGTTTCCTCCCACAGTCCCAAAACATGTATGTTAGGTTGATTAGTGATTCTAAATTGCCTAAAGAAGTGAGTGTGAGTGTGTGTGTGACCCTGTGATCGACTGGTGACCTGTCCAGGGTGTACCTTTCCTACCTTTCACCCTTTCAGAGGCGGCTGGGATAGACTCCAGCAGATAACTACAAATTAGGGAATAAGCAGGTATAGAAAATAAATAAATGAATCCTGTCCCTTCCTGCTCACCTTCTCATGAACCTAAACAATTTTAATAACAAATATTTTTTTACACCTACACCACACAATGCAGCAGCATGACATGTATTATGATGTGTGTTGACACTTTATTATGATGTGTGTTGTGAGAAAATTTTGCAATTGCATTTGATAGCCAAGTCAAGTCACCTTTATTTATATAGTGCTTTTAACAATCGGTAACAATTATGGTAGCATAAACAAGCTGTTTATTATAATATTTTATTTATTATTTTATATAAATAAAAGAATATTGGAGAAACATTTGACATGATTCTTTTTTGTGGAATTTGTGTACTGGTTTATGTGTTTTCTGTTTGACAGCCTCAGCCCAGTAGGGCTTTTTACCTCCATATATTTATGCTTATTAGCTGTGATACTGACATTAGTCATTTGGTTATTTATTTATTCTACTTCAGTAATTGCTTTATTCCTGTCAAGGTTGCACCATCATACGCTACACATGTACACTACGAGCTAGAAAAAACTTCCTGAATGGTAGCAAAGTCCATTGCTGGGGATTTACACTTTATAATATTAAGTTCTACCAGTTTATCGTCTATACTAGGATGTTTCTGAAAGAACCCAGAGTACAGTAACCTGAGCCTGGAACAGAACTGTGTAGACTCTAGATTTATGAATCCTTGATAAAAAAAAATTATTTACTCGGATCAGTCAGAAATGATCTTATTGCTAACAACAAACTAAAAATGACACCGCTCAATTTTTCTAAGTTGTTGTTAGCTACTAACTGTAGTAACAAGTAGCTGACTGGGTTGTTTAGAAATGTTTCTGCATGTGAAAAAAATTCATCTGAGGAAACTGATTCATCTGAACTGTATGATTCAGTGTGTGACATTAATGAGCCCAAGGATTTGGTGGATCCTAAGAACTTGGTGAGTGCCCTCTAGTGGAAAACCCATGGCAAAAGCAGTCAGAACCCTACTGACTTAAGTGATTTAAAGGAGCTGTGAGCATGATATCAGTTCATTAAGACATTCTGAAAGATTCAGTAATGATAAATGATTCAGATTTCTTATCTGTAGAACTGAGTACCCTGGAGATATGTTTCTAAAGTTGTCTACAAAGCAGTACTTTGATCATTCACATTAACAGCATTTAGCAGATACCCTTATCCAGAGCGACCTACATTCATCTCATTTATTCAACTGAGCAATTAGGGGTTAAGGGCCTTGCCCAGCAGTAGCAACATATAGCAACATATAGTGCTGGGAATTGAACCATGAGCTTTCAATTACCAGTCCTCTAACTAACACACCTAAACCACTGAGCAGTACTTTGACCAGTATGTCTGAGTTTTTTCATAAACAGTTTGGGAGAAATCCTTAAATGATTTTGCTGAGATCATTTTGTATGGAATCAGTGGACAGAGATGTATTATATGAGGGATTCGGACTGGACCGGAGGAGCTGTTAGAATTAAAACTAGCGGAAGACATTGTGTCGTCAAACTCCATTCAGTGAGGATGGTGTCAGTAGCCTAGCGATGGGTACTGAATCAAATGGAAAACGATCTCAATCAAATGTAAAAGGCAGTAAATCAAATGCAGGTTGTGACTTGAGCTAAATAGGTACTGAATCAAACAGAGTAGTTACTGAATCAAATGCAATAGATACTCTAGTAAATACTAAATTGAACCTAATTGGCACTGAATCGGATGTAGCAGGTACTGAATATATATAAACATACCATGAATTAAATGTTATAATAAATAAAATAGATCTATACACACTCCTTATCTGAAAGTTTTCAGCTGATTCAGTAATCTATTAAATCTATTGTAGTTTAGCACCTTCCCTCTTTTCCCACACACGTTCATGTATCCACCGGCACAAGCGAATGAACTAAAATCTCTGGCATAATTAGTCTGACCTTGTTACTGAAACAGGTGAGAGGTTTACAAACACACACACACACACACACACACACACACTCACACAGCTGTTTGATGTTTTCATTTATTTATTTCAATATCCAGTAGCACGTCAGAGACTATTACAGCGAGCAATTTGGCGTGACTGCCTTTTGATCCACACAAAATTCGAAATGAGGAAATAAAAGGATGAAAACTGTAGATATTTGCTGGCTGTTTACACAAGGGGGGTGGGGGTTGGTTGGGTGGCAGTGTAGTAACGCATTCTATTTACTTCAGTGCATGCATAGTTTTAAAAGTAGGTTTAACTTTACAATTACATTTTAGGTCATTTGGCAGACACCCTTATTTAGAGTGACTTATATTTTATCTCTTTTATACAACTGAGCAATAAGGGGTTAAGGGCCTTGCTCAGGGGACAAACAATGAAAACTTGTTGTGTTGGGAATCAAACCCCAATCTTCCAATTAGCAGTCTTAAACACTGCTCTACCACTTCCCCACACTTTGACCTCTACATTTGATGGTCCCTTCGTTACTGTTAAATGTAATTATGGAAATGCAGTTTTAATAATTAGTTTCCATCATGTTATGTATAGTGTGATGGTGAGTCTCGCAATAGGCTGCAGCCACCAGAAGTATGTACATGTAACCCACTTATTTTTTTAAAGAGCTTTGAGTTTGGAAAATAATGACTAAAAGAAAAGAGAGGTGAACATATTAATAGAGACAGAGACACACATGGACTTACATTCAAATAACTTATAAACTTTAAGGGGAAAAAAACATTACATAACGTGATGTCTTCTATGTGACCAAAACTGAATTGTCATATCAGTGTACAGAATATTCAGCTTCAACCTAAGAAAACATGCTGCAGTAAGTTTCATGCTTATAATTATTTGACACACTTTAAGTTTACTTTAAAATTTTGTATGTTAACTTCTTTTATGTATTTTTATTCATTTATCTTCTATACCAGCTTATTCCCTAATTCGGAGTCAGCGGGATCTGCTGGAGTCTATCCCAGCCGTCTCTGGTAGGGCAAAAGGCAAAAGGGGTACACCCTAGACAGGTCACCAGTCCATCACAGGGCCACACACTTCCTACTAACATGTTTTTGGACTGTAGGAAACCGGAGTACCCAGAGTAAACCCACGCAAGCATGGAGAGAACATGAAAACCTCACACAGAATGGATTTTTCTGGATTTTGGCTTTGATTTGAATTTTAATCAAATCCAAAGTAACTAGTAACTATAGTAACTAGTGTGTTAATTGCATTAGCACATAAAAGGTAGACTTGTTTGCAATCTACATATGACCGTTATGTGTGTGTATGCATCCCATGTAAGTTAAGTTGTAATTATTTAACACAAAGCACAACCATTGGAAAACAAGCCAAAACACACAGCGGTTATAAACGTAGTCCACACACAAGAATGCCTTTAACATGCTAATACACTTGGAGAAACATTCAGCAAACCTTCCAGTGTTATAAAGAAGCCAATTTGTCACCAATGGTGGCTTTTTGCCATGTTGGTATGTGTGTGTGTGTGTGTGTGTGTGTGTGTGTGTGTGTGTGTGTGTGTGTGTGTGTGAGTTCTTGTATGTGTGTGTGGGGGAAGTCTGTTTACCTGTTGTCATCTCACAGACAGTGAGCACGTTTCTTGGCTGCTGGTTAGTGAGATGACACTGGAGTGCTGCTCTATGCATATATTTCCATAATCAAAGCAAATTTGCTTTAATACAGTGTGCACTATGTGGCCTTATGGTAATTTTGTTTACTGCTTGCCTGTGTGTGTCTGAGTGTGTGAGTGTGTGTGTGTGTGTGTGTGTGTGTCTTTGTCAGAAGCTATGTTTATGTAGATATGTGCACTGTCTGTGTGTATTATCTGGGTTTGTGTGGGTGTCTAGGTGTGTGTTCTCTTTACTGTGTGGAACCAAAAACATCATGTGGTTTAAATGACGCAAACGCCCACATCATCATCATCATCATTATTAACATCATCATTAGCATCCAGCGTCTATATCATGGCAACACAACAAAAGACGACAACAGTCGCAACACACACAGCAGAAGTTCGGGGAAAAGGGTGACATTTCGAAAAATTTAATTAAATGTTATAGATTGAGTCGTGTTGGAAATAATTGCCCAAGAAATGGCAAAGCAAGAGTACTAATCCAACATGGTTTTATTGCCAAAGAAACCATGTGTGAGCCTGTGATATGCGTTCCCGCCATCGCTGGCTTGCGTTACAGCGCATCACTCAGCGCAGCAGTGCCAGTAATAGCTGCAAAAATGGCCAAAGCTAGCCATCTGGCCTGTTTTTCCACCCTCTCAACTTGATCATGTACCGCTGATGAGCTGTTTGTCGACCTTCAGAGCAAATTGTGGAGTAGGCTAGCGCTAATAGCTAATTACTGTGATGGACGTTTTTGTTGAATGAGACAGATATACTGTATGTTATCTAGAACTAATACAGTAAAGACGATTGGTTCACTTACAGTTACTAGTGTGAGGTGTTGAACTCATGGAGTAGATCTGATCGAAACAAAAAATTTGAATTGTAAAGAATTGTGAACATAGCCTCACTCTGTGGCACCCTTTGAAAGGGCAAGAAGTGCATACTCTTTCTACAAAGCTCCGGTTCCTTCGTTTACTCAGTCAGCGGAGCTGAATCCAATAGCGCTTCCCAGAGGTGCACTGTTGAATTCAGCTCTGCTGACTAAGTAAACGAAGGAAAATAACTGAAAAAGAACAGACATAAACTAACTGTCATGTTTGCGGAGCCAGTTTGAGACACATTCCTGGGGAATCCATGTTCCTTGGGTTACATGATCCACACGTTTTCCAACTACCCCTGTCCTATCGACTGCTGATTACCTGCTTTAGGTGTGTTCAGTCAAACGAGGGTCAGTATAAAGCAGTTTTTGCTAAGAAGTTACTCCTAAAAATGGATCAGTCACTGCTTCACCTCCAAAAGGTGATAATAATATGATATAATAATGTGTTACAGTTAGCAAGTTTCATAGGAAACTTAGTTAATGTGTACACTTTAAGCGAACATTGCTATACCGTACAACCTTCTCAATATTCAATTCAATTCAATTTTATTTGTACAGCGCTTTTAACAACAGACCGTGTCCCAAAACAGCTTCACACAGAATGCAGTACCAGTGAAAAGTGTAAGTTTGCCCCTAATGAGCAAGCTGGAGGCGACTGTGGTAAGGAAAAACTCCTTGAGATGAAGTAGGAAGAAAGCTTGGGAACTCGTCCTCATCTGGGTAACACTGCATTTTATTGTTAATTACAACATATTGTAATGATCAAATACAATATAAATCGTAGCCTTGGGTCAGTGGAGCAGAGTGAGTCCCATTCCATCAATGAAGCTTCTTTAAAATCGAGGAAAGGGGCAGGAACCTGTTCACTGGTGCTTCAGGATCCTAGCAGGGTTGGCATCTTATCCCTGAAGGTCCACCAGTAAATCAGGTTGCTTTATTTACGAGTAACCCAGGCAGGTGGAGAGGAGAGGGAGTTAGCTTTGGTGCTAAAAGGATCTGAAGCCGGGTTCTTAAGTTTTTGACGAGAACTGGAGAATCAGACAAACAGGTTAGTAGCAAAATGCTAACAATTAGCGAATGAAGTAGCGAATCTGGAAACATCCATGAAACGTACAAGAGCAGACAGTGAGTAAATGAAGGGCTTGTGTATAAATAGGGTAAGTGATTGTGATTGACTGTCTGGTTGTGCTGGTTGGATGTGAAACCTGACGTGACTGTGACAATTATTATCACTCATGAACAATGCATTAAGGTGAGTGTCTAATTACAAACTGTGTATGTTGTCTGTAAATATAACATAGTAACACTACATTAAGCTTACCTAAGTTGTTTAGAAAAGTGTCAGGTAATGATTAATAAGTCGTTGAAATTTTTCCTGAATGCCCCACAGAACAAAGGGGTGGGGTGAATAGAGCTCATTAGCATTGAAATCTGCAGGCACTGAAACGGGTCACTATGAACAGAACTGTTTTTGACAGGGTAAATTGAGTGTTTTTTATACTACTAATTAGAATTTTTAATGAAAGTATATTACAGACCCTAAAGAATCATACCAGCTTGTAAAAAAATAGGCATCTGATGACCCCTTTAAGAAACATAGTTTGTAGACAGAACATGATTTGTTAGTATCACCCAGTAAGTCGAATAAACTCGACTGAATAAACTTTTTTCATTCATCATTTGGCAGACGCCCTTATCCAGAGCGACTCACATTTATCTCATTTACACAACTAGCAAGTAGGGGTTAAGGGCCTTGCTCAGGGGCCCAACAGTGGTAGCTTGGTAGAGCTGGGATCTTTGGGTTGGTAAACCAACACCTTAACCACAAGCCACCACGTCCAAAAATAAATAAATAAATAAATAAATAAAAAATAAAAATAAATAAAAATATATAAATAAAAAAATAAAAAAATATATAAATAAAAAATAAAATAAACTTGTTCCCTCAATAACTTGAATATCGAGCCAAAACTTATATTTAAGTTCACATAACTTGATGCTACTGTACTTAAATTTTTATTGAGTTTATTTAACTCGGTGTTTATATAATGTTTTTTTTAAACGAATTAGTTCTCCTAACTTGGTGTTACGTTTAATCTCCAGTCTTCTACTTCACAGCAAGACTTTAAGCTCCGCCTTTTTTAATAATTCACTGGCAATCAACGCATTAGTTCTCTTGTATGTCCAATCATATTAAAGGAAGAGCAGCGTGAACTAATTTAAAGACTCCTGATTTGAAGTTCAAATTTTACGTATTAATTAGTTTGAAGGTTAATGTGACACTATCTTATTTTTTAAGTTATGTGTCCAGAAAGTAAAGACAGAGAGCGTGCTAAGGATAGGATGCCCCTTCGGGTATGGTTCCTCTTTTGTTTTCTTCCTAATATTATCTCAGTTTTTTCTCGTCATTCTTGTCTCAGGTTTGCTCATCGGAGATAAACTCTTATTCCTATTCAAAATTTCTGTGTATTTCTGTTAAGCTGATATGAGACAATTTCTATTGTTAAAAGCGCTATGCAAATTAGATTGATTTGAATTTAAATGAATTGTGCTTTCAGTTGTGAGCATGATCATTCTAGAAATAGCCATAATTATATGCAAAAATTGTAGCCATAAATAGATGCAGCTCTTGAAGGCCGGTGGCATTTATACAATGCTTGAGTGCTGTTGAGGGACCAGTGTGGGCCAAGAAAACATTCCCTACACACTGACATCAGCAGCATTGACGGCATTTGGCAGACACCCTTATCCAGGACGACTTACATTTATTTCTTTTTCTATCCATCTGAGCAGTTGTGCGTTAAGAGCCTTGCTCAGGGACCAATCAGTAGCAGCTTGGTGGATTTTGGAATTGAACCCATGATCTCCGGATCAGCATCCCAACATTTTAACCACTGCACTACCACTTACCCTTGCAAGCTAAAAGGTCCATAGCTTAATGCTGTATCTGCCACAATCCGCATGCATCAGCACAAATCAAAATCAATAGCCACCAATGGGTTCACAATCATCTGTCCATCCAGGTTTACTGAAACCACAGCCATAAGTAGCCTCACATTTCTGTTCCGGGATGACTAGATGATGAATTTGATGTGTTCTCTATTATAACATTGTGCTTTTCTGCTGTAAAAAGTGGTTCTACAGAGGCT
The DNA here is from genome assembly GCA_005784505.1 of Bagarius yarrelli. NCBI lineage: Eukaryota > Metazoa > Chordata > Actinopteri > Siluriformes > Sisoridae > Bagarius > Bagarius yarrelli. The sequence goes on from VCAZ01000053.1 coordinate 2,656,881, forward strand.
TCCTGTCAGCTTAAATCAGTTACCATTCTCCTTTGACGTCCATCAACACCCTGGTGTATTTTCTTACAAATTGCCCTTCACTTGATGCTTTTTCATTCTTTTCTGCACCATTCTGGGCAAGTTACAAGTTTCAAGGCGTAAGTATTTTTAACAGAGGTGGTTAGTAAGTTTAGCTTCGTTACATTCAATCAATGGTGTGTAGTCAGGGGCAGCAAGATCTTCTCTGACCTACATTTACAAATATAAATTTGTATATTTGTGTTAGGAAATTGTATTAATTTATTCCCAACAGTTTATTCTCTTCATTTTGTAGCGTTTCTCTTGCTGCACTGCTTTCAGTACATGTATGTGGATGTTAGATTTTGTCCAATCAGATTTCAGTTTCTATGTGTTACCATGTTAATCTAATCTGCCAAAGCCTTCAGAATTAGTAGTAACTAAAACTATATTAGCAGTCGAAGATTTTAAATTAGAATCTCCAGAGCCAGCTAGCTAGCTCACAGTGACATCAGCATTTTTCCATTTTCTGATTGGTTGATCAAAGTAAAACTGTTACAGCCAAGTTCGTCTAGCAAAACACGTCTGTACAGGAGAATTAGAATTTTTACGGCCACAATGGCTGACGGAGAAGAAGAAATTGACTAGGTCTCAGACATACTTAAAAATATGTTTTTAAGGCGGATTTCCGGAGTAGCGGTCGGCTGTCCCCGAAGATAACTAGCTTGTCTCAGCCTGGGAAAGAGTTTTCATTTTCGACAATCGTTAACACTGGCTTACACTCTTTAAATGTATTATAGATTTTATTTATATCTTTTATGTTTTTGTGATGTTATTAGATAAAATATTGATTCTGAACTGCTCTAGATGATGTACGTTTGGAGTCTTAACGGGATTTCTCGCTTTAATAAAAACGATTTTCATCCTCAATACGCAAAATCTCTCTCTGTCTGTAATGCCGCACCGTGTTATATTTTGCCTTTTGTATAGTATTGATGGTTTCTATAATTGCGAGGTGATAGTGGTGGTATTAAGTGATGTATCAGTTGGGTAAGTCCCCACTAAAGCCCCAGGGACCAAATGCATTCAGTTGAGTAGATTTGTGGAAAACCTGTACTTTTAAGGTTTAACTGGTCTTACTTTTATTCTCACTCAAGCATTTAATTGTGTTTTTTTTCCATAGTATTAAATGTTAATTATGAAAATGTATTTTTAATCATTAGTTTCCATTGTGTTCTGTATAATTAGATGACGGGTCTCGCGATAGACTGCGACCGTCTGAAGTACGTACAAGAAAAAAAAGCAGTTTGAAAATAATAGCTGAAGAGGGAGAAGAAGTGAACCAGTAAATCAGTGAATCAGTAGAGACAGAACATCCATAGACTCACATTCAATCAATTTATTCACCTTAAGGGGTGAAGCGAACAGTTCCGTCATGTGTGAATTTTATGTGACCAAAACAAGTCGAAATATCAGAGTACAGAATTTCCAGCTCCAACTTATGAAATTGTGTTGCGGTGTGTTTCATGATTAATAGCTATTTGAGGTGGATTCTGTAACTATGGGAACTGTAACTTTACCGTAATTTACTATAAAATCTCACACATTCACTTCTTTTTCGTCTTTTTTTTAGGTATTTTATGTTATGTTACAAACCTAATATAGCTACACTCACGTTTTCTATCTCTCTCTCTCTCTCTCTCTCTCTCTCTCTCTCTCGCTCTCATACACCCATAAACACACACACACACACACACTCTTATATCCCATCGCCATTTCTTTCACATACTCAACCACTCTTACATACACACATACTCTCTCTCTCTTCCTCAAATACGCGCTCTACTGTCTTACTCTCTCTTTCTCTCTTTTTCTTTCTCTCTCTATCTCTCTCTCTCCATATATATACATATGTATATATATATATATATATATATATATATATATATATATATATATATATATATATATGTCTCTCTCTCTCTCTCAAACACACACACTTATATCCCTTTTTTCTTTCTTTGAAATGCTCCCTTTGTTTACTTTCTCTCGTTCATAGACAGTCTCACTGACACACACACATACTCTCTTATATCCCGTCTCTCTTAAATACACACATACTCTCTCTCTCTCTTTTATATACACACATACTATCTCTGTCTTTCTCATATACACACATTCTTTCTCATATACACACATACTCCTTCTTTCACATAATTTCTCTTTTGCTTACTTTCTCATACATACACACATACTCTCTCTCTCTCTCTCTCTCTCTTCCACACTTACACTCTTTCTTGTCTTAATCTCTCTGTCTATGTGTTTCTTTCTCTCTCTCTCTCTCTCTCTCTCTCTCCCTCTCTCTCACACGCACACACACAGAAGACACACAGACAAAGTGGATTCTTATATTCTTCTATTTATCACTGTGTTCATTTCCAGCACTGAGGGAATTCCTGTGACTGCTTGCTCCATTCTTCATGTCAGTGCAGTCTGACGCAGTGGACCTCTGCGAATAGAAATTAATAGACCATCTTTTTTTCCTGACAAAATGGCTTGCACCCATAATAGCACTATTACACTGTATTACTCTAAAACAGCTGTAGCTACTGCTAACCAGGGATGACAGTGGTTAATAAAAGAAGTAATGTACTGGCCAAATCAACTCATTAAACTCGTGTCGGAAATTAATTACCCCTTACGTTTACGCTGTTCTGATTATTAATCTGAGATTCAGGCTGGAATTTATTGCAGGATACAGAAAGGTGACCCCGCTAGATGAGATTATGTAACTAATATAGTCAGCCTTGGACCAAATTTCGATGTGTGTGTTGGTTTCACACTGTGTGGATTCTCAGTTCTTGCCAGCACAAGTCAATAGTACAGAGCGAGACTTGGCAAAGCATCTACGCTAAACAGGCTGAGCGGGAAGACGTGCTGCAGAACATACACTAAAACTGGATGGATTTAGAATAGCTTAGCATGAAAAGATGAAAAGATTGACATGCTAACTGGCTAAACTGAGGAGCTGGTTAATGTTTACAAACCTGTCAAATTGATTTGTCTGTTTTTGGCTTTGTCTCTCTTCAAAAATGAGACAGAAATTTGAATTTCTTAACCATTTCAGTTTTAGCAGTGAATATACATTTGTGTAGATTTATACTGCTTATGCTAAATGCTGTGAAATGGTAATTTAAAAAATGATTCGATTGCTTTTGCTTTTCATGCAAACACAATTTTATTTATTAAACTTTTATATCTGCTTATTCCCTCCTGGGGATCTGCTTCCAGCTGTCTCTGAAAGGGCAAAAGGCAGGAGAGGTACACCCTAGACAGGTTGTCAGTCCATCACAGGGCCATTCACACATTAACACTCACTCCTATGGGCAACTTAGAATCACCAATCAACCTAACATACATGTTTTTGGACTGTGGGAGGAAACCAGAGGAAACCAATGGAAGCACAGAACATGCAAACTCCACACAGAAAGTCTCCTGCCCGCGAATCAAATCCAGGTCCTCTTGCTGTGAGGTAACAGTGCTGACCACTAAGCCACCGCTGCGTCACTGCCCTGGAAACACAATTTATTGTTGATTATTCAACTGCTTTTACATTGTAATTGTTTGCTTCTCTTTAGGATTTAAAAAAGTATATTAATTGTGATTTTAGTACCAACATTGCGATTGCAATTTATTATGCAAACTAATATGCATAAGTCCATTATCTTTTAGTTTTTTTAACAAACACAGTTCATAAATAATCAACACAAACTTATTTCCTGAAGGACAGGCCTTTATTATCACAGATAAACCAGGCTCTCTCACCACCCAGCATCAGCACACACCTTCCCCTGAGTACTAATTAGACACACCTGTTTGCAATCACCACTCACCTCTACTTAAATACACTCTTCACACACACACACGCTCACTCGCGCTGTCTGGTCAAATACTAGAAAGGGAATAATAGATTCCTGAATACAGCAACCTACCCAGCACTCCAGTATCTCTACTACTTTGTCCATTCAGCTCCATTCTTCATTCACCATTTTCTCAGGACAGTATTTCTCAGGGGCAGTGGTGGCTCAAATGGTTAAGGTGACAAATTTGTCCTTTTTTTTTTTTTTTGGTTAACCAGAGGATCATGGATAAAGTTAGCCAATGCAATATGATCGTTCTCCTTAATGCTCACTGCTTAACACTTTTCAAAGTCTGATGCAACCTTGCCACAGAGCTTGCTGAGGCCCCCTGTGGGGAACTGCTGCTCTACAGCACAGGGAAATTTGTTTCTTTGCATATCCCATCTAAAAAGGTTAGGGTCAGCTATGATACAGTGCCCCTAGAGCAGGAAGGCTTGGGGGTCTTGCTCGAGGACCCAAGGGTGACAGGCTGGTGGTGGGGAGGATTGAACCCTGGTCTTCCAATCATCAACCTAACTCTTAACCATTTGAGCCACGGAAGCCCCCCTAATATTTACCGGTTTATTTAATTACTTCAATCATGTTAGTATGCCTGACTTGACAAACTTTCAGCCTTGTAAACATGTAATAATTTTTAAGTAACAACAGAAACAAGTCACACACACAAAAGTGCAAAAAATATAAGAATGAATCAAATCTGTGGCTTTACACAAAAATGACAAATATTTTTGTGTGCTGTTCAGCGTTATTCCGTCATGTTGCACAGCATCTTTAGCCAAAATAATTCCACGCAACTAACATAATGCTCTTTTTTGACATACATGTTTTTTTTTCTTTTGGGTCATTGATAGAGCCGCGGGCCTCCTCAAGGCATAAGTGACCTTGGCAGCTGCTTAGGACCCCCTGTGGCCTACGAGTACATAAAATGACATATTGTCTGTCTTTTGTTTGTTTTATATACATTATATCATTGGATATTGGTAATACACAAATTCAATATTAAATGTAAGCAGGATGCATGGAAGGGTAAAAACATTTGTACGATTTAAGCAACATGGCTACAACAAACTGATAATGATGCGTTTAATGTAGTTGCAAGAATAATAAAGGACTGACAATTAGTCATACTGGTTGCACCGAGGGGGCTTCCAATTAAAATTCTGCTTAGTGGCCCCTAAAAGCTTGGGTCAGCCCTGGTTATTGTACAACACGTCACGGTACAGCGTAGCATGCTAAGATGATAGCGACCAGAGATAACCAGAGTTTGATCATAGCTTTTGAATGAACTTATTCATTCAGCCCTACTGCTCTCATTTTTTTTAACCTTACACACAAAAACATCTCATTACTTATTTATATTCAGCAAAATGTTGCGCTCACTTCCTTGACCGTAGCCAAAGGATTCGGGTGTATTTTTCTTCGTCTTCAAAACAAATTTAATGCCAAACTGAAAGCAGTTTTTTTTTATGAATCTATATTTTAACACATCGGATCTAAGTTGAGTTCTGTGGCTAAAGAGTGTAAAAGTGGTTATCACATTATATCCATTCATGTATTTTCTGTAGCAATTATACTACACAGGGGTTACAGGAAGCCTGGAGGAACTTTGGGAATGGACACCCAAAGGGGTGAAATCTACTACAGAGCATAAACGCTTACATACACACTTAAGATAATTCCGAAATGGTTATCGGGCTACAATGCATTTCTTTTGACTAAGCGAAAACGCTAAAGTACCTGCCCAGTCCACCTCATACACACTTAGGGAAAGTACATCTTAGCCAGTCCAGTCCACCCACTGATTTCTATAACTTATAGTCGCTCAGAAAAAATAATAAGAATAACAATAACTCCTAATGGCAATATTTTTAAAAAGACATTTAAAAAGTCTTATTGCTGCTAATTGAAACAATTTTATATCATTTTAACTGAAAGCTTGGTGATGCAGGGATGGTTGCCATGGTGAATAATGCTTATGTTGTTGTGGCATTGAGGCCATCATGTAATTTAATTGCTATTAGCTGAACTTGGCCTGAATGGAGGCTGTGCTCAAGCATGTCCCAAGTAAAAGATGCCCAAATACCACATCTCTCGTTCTCTCTCTCTCTGTCTTTTTATTCTCTCTCTCTCTCTCTCTCTCTCTCTCTCTCTTGCTCTCTCACACTCTATCTTGTTCTCTTTATTCTTTGCCATGATTTTGGTGCTCAAAGACAGCATTTTTCATATTGTGACAAGCACAGCAGTATTGGAAGCAAAACTCAGTCGATAAAAATAGGACTGGAACACAACTATGGGGTGCAGGGAAAGAAAGAGACATGAGAGGGAAGAGAGAGATAGACACAGAGAGAGAAAAAGCAATAGAGAGAGTAAACATACAGAGGCGGAGAGCGATATACATGTGAACGAGCTTGCGTTTGCCGGGTAGACGGTTGATTCTTTTTGTCAGCAGAGAAGAAAGCTGTAATGTAGTGATAGAGGATTGATAATAGGGAGAGAGAGAGAGAGAGAGAGAGAGAAAGAGAGTAAAAATGGAAAGACGTGGAGGTTTTGAGATGCAGTGCACTCCTAATGCTCAAAGCATCATTATAAAAACACAAGCATCCACATTCTCACCTGAGAGGTCAATGTGTTTTTTTTCCGTGTGTGTGTGGAAAGTGAATTGTGCATTTTGATGATTTATGATGTAAGTTTGTGTTGATATGCTTTAATTTTTTATGACTTAGTTTTGTATGTCACTGTATCTGTGTGTGTGTGTGTGTGTGTGTGTGTGTTAATTTACTACTTACATGGCCGCTTGGATGCTTCTGCGCTATTTGGGAAATTTGCTGTTTTTTCAGCATGGAGAAAGTTGTGTATTTCTACGAATAATCATGTGTTTGTGTATATTGATTTGCATGCTGTCATGTGATCAGGTATATCAGCTCTGAATGCCTGTGTGTGTGTGTGTGTGTGTTCATTCACTACTATATTTACAGGCATAAATAGATGTTTGTTGTATGTTTTCTGTGACATAGTCTGTGTGTGTGTGTGTGTGTTCACACTAGTTATTCTAACTCACAATAAAATAGATTAAAGCCTAAATATCCAATCTTGCTTGCAAAAATTGTAGCCTGTAGAAATCAGAAAGATGGAAGCGATCTAACAAGTCCCTAACTGTTGAAGTGAGTTTATTCTGTGGGAGTCAGATGGGTAACTTTACTGTGCCCCGTCTTGTCTTTATTTTTTTAAAGAGTGATATAAAGAATTAGGCCTTTAATCAGCCTGAACGTCCAACTTTTTCTCATACAGCCACAGAGATAGGGTCCATTTATAAAACTATTTTTTCTATAGTCTACAGCTGTGGTTATTTTGGAAGAACACCCTCCTAAGTCAAGTTGAAACCCCTTACTGCCCCCATTCCCCCATGCCCTATGTCCACATCCCACACACACAAACTGAATCAGACCCCTGTTTGTTATGCATTATATTCTTTAAAAACAAAAAAGTTTAGCAAACTTTGCTGCAGATTAGCATTAAATATCAAACAAATATATAATAAAAGTCTTCAGTTGGTAACACGTTATTGAGAGTGCTGTGCCTGTTGATTTGCTGCTATTTTTATAGATGGTAATAGTACAGGAATAAAGACAACATAATACACATCTATTTTTCTCCAGCTGTGTTATAATTGTCTTGGGGAAACTTAGCAAACGTCCCCATAGAGCCACTGGTTTCTTTAGTGCCCACCATTAGCATTTACACACCCCTATTCACCACCAGATTCACAAACCCCCTTGATTCTGTTTGAAGGCCCACTGGGGTGGCGCTATCACCCCGCTGAGAATCACTAGTGAACAGTTGTATGAAACCTCATGAAATGGTCTAATCTTTGTGGTCACCTGACTATCAGATCCATATGTGGTCCTTCTCCATCTGTTGTGACAAATTTGGTAGCACACAGTTGTCTTGATGTCCTGGTGTACGAAGCCCATGAGTTTTATAAAGACATGCTGTGTTCTGGTGCTTCATCTGACATCAGTGCCTGATGTTATTAACGCTATTGTATTTTGCTGACTTCTGCCATTTTAAAACATGTAATTGCCAAAAGTTTAATAGAAATCACACCAATTAAAATGACTTGTATAGAATTTCAAAATTTCCTATATTTGGCAAGGGGAAGTGATAGCACAGTAATTAAGGTGCTGGACTGCTAATTAGAAATTTGGGGCTCGATTCCCAGCACCACCAAGGCTCCACCACTGGGCCCCTAAACAAGGCCCCCAACCCCCAATGACTCAACTGTATAAAAAAAATTAGATAAATGTAAGTTGCGGTATATTGTGGGGAATGTGGTGGTGGCTTAGTGGTTGAGGTGTTGGCTTGCTAACCAGAAGATTGCAGGTTTGATTCCCCTGAGCTGGGCCCCTGAGCAAGACCCTTAAACCCCAATTTCTCAGATGCATAAATGAAAAAAATGTAAGTCGCTCTGGATGAGGACGTCTGATAAATGTCAAAAATGTGAAGTAAATTACAAACAAATGGCAACAAATTTCACTTTAAAGGGGCCCTCAAAGATAAAGAAAGATAAAATGCGTTGATGTTATTATTTCATGGATAAAAATCACTTTCCATTATAAAGTTTAGCTGACTTGGAGTTTATATGAAGGATTTGTTGTATTAAAACAGTAATGGCTTATCTGATTTAGCTAATTCCTTCGTTTTTCCTTCAACTGCTTCATATTAGAGACCCTGCTCTATCAATTTCAGCTACCTCAAAGCACCTGCGACAAAATGTTCCTGGCTTTGCCACTGCGTTGTGCCTCCTGTTATCTGCCAAATGTAGCACACTGCCTGGGCCAGACTGCCAAGCAGTTTCCATTAGGAACCTTACCATTCAGCCAAACTGAATATACACCCCTTTCCTCCACAGACTTTTCCCTTCCAGCATCGGCAGCAATATTGAAGCCACGGCATGGCATAAATGATATTTTCTGCACTATATCCTTTAACAGGGTTATCAATATTCAGGGTTCTGCTGCTCAGATTGGTTTATATGGTGGACACTTTGCACTGTCAGCCAGCTCATACATTTGGTGCGGCTTCTAGATCATCCTGGATCATGGAGAGAAATCTGACAGTGTTATTATTGATAAATTCAAATTTAGCAATAATGATGTACGCAGTTATGTTGTAATGTTATTTTGATGGAATTACTTTTTTGTTTTTTTGTAGGTTTGCCAGATTACACATCATGAACACTTTGTCCAATATTAGAAACTCTATAATTTACCATTAGTAATTGTCAGGATTACTTATTTATTTAAAAAACATTTATTTATAGACCTTTTTTTAAATAGTGGCCTACGTTTAACTTTAAATATAATTTAAATTAAATATAATTTAAATATAATTTAAATTATAAGGTACTATATATATATAATATATATATATATATATATATATATATATATATATATATATATATATATAATGTTTTTTTTTTAAGGGGATGTAGAAAATAGGGTTAGGGTGGAGACAGATGATTCGCTGTGGCGACCCCTAAAAGGGAACAGCTGAAAGGAGAAAATAAACAACACAAAATAGCACATAATTGTAAAGTAAAGCAAAAATGATACATGGTTTTTTAAATTTTGGGGTATCAGAGTACAGGGGGCTGGAAACAAATGCACGCCACACTTTTCAGATTTTTATTTGCTTAAAATTGTGGCAATATATATATTTTATTTGGAAATGTTGAATTCCTGTTTGGTAACAGCGCTAATTGAATTTGTTTGTTTTTTTACTAGCAAACATTTTTTAACTTGTGTCCTCGAACAATCCTTGTGTTTAGCTGAAGAACTCAAGGAAATTAAAATTTTCATTTTTTTATGTTTCTTTTGTTGTTTTGTCATAAATCGATTTGTGACTAAATACATATAGAAGGAGACCTTTAGCTTTATGCTGTTTCAGTAGTTCTGTAGTTAAGTGTGTACTGAAGGTGTGTATAATCTTATGAAGACCCATTTCATCTGGATAAGGACGAGATAAAAATGTTTGTAACTTGCTATTTGTGTGTGTATGTGTGTGTACTTGATTAAAGCAGTGATTTATGTACTAAGCCTGTGACACTGCCCTGATTGTAGAATGCATTGGATCCCACATGCTACAGGGATTTGTAAGCACTTCTCCATGCACGCAGCTGCTTGTTTTTCTATCCACTGTGCATAAACTGTGTGCTTTCTCACAGTAAAAAAAAACAACCCTCCGGTTTCACTGTGCTCTTTAGAAGCCTTCGCTTTTCTGGGAAGACGTATTTTAATCACCAGTGAGAGTAATCAGATAAGGCATCCTGAAGCGTGCATATGTTCACAGTGTATTAGTGGCCACTGGAGTGCTGTACAGTTTGAAAGATAAATGCGTGCTGTCAAATCTGCTGTTAACTGAAACAAAGTGATTTAGTGACCTTCGTGTAAAAGTATGCCATTTTGGGCAGATATACGGACTATATGGCTAAAGGTTTGTGGACCCCATAGGGTAAAAAAATTCTTTTTAAATATTTTTTTGGAAAAATCTAAAAAAAAGTTAGATTTCTTATACAAATGCATTTTTTTTAGCAATTTCTGAAAGTCCACAAGCCAGAATTAAACTCAAAAGCAAAGATATAATGACGCATCCTATATAAAACGTATATTTGCAACATTTTTGTAATATATTTTAATCGTATAATTCATTTTATCATTATATACATTATATACATTATATACATTTACGGTATTTGACGAATGCCCTTATCCACAGTGACTTACATTCTTCTCTTTTATACAACTGAACAATTAAAGGTTAAGGGCCTCGCTCAGGGACCTGATCCTCCAATTAGCAGTCCAACACCTTAATCATTGTGCTACCACTTTTGATCAGACACATCGGTGAATTCGTGTGAGTCACTTATATTAGCCTTTAGCTTGCGTGATTGTAATTATGAGATCTTCATTGGTCGTATTAACTGATCTTAAAATGCCATTCGCATGTTAAAAAGCAGATCATGTTTCAGTGACTGCCTCGAGCCTCTGAGTTAGCGATTAGCAAAATCGCATTTTAGCTTTAGATAAAAATGTCTGCCGGATAAATAGGTTGAAAATAAAACTGTAAAACATAATGCAAAATACATTGTTGGATTATTGAAATTGTTTTTAAAACAAGTGTAATTTTTTTTTAAAAATGGCACCACCGGAAGAAAATGACTCTTTTTATCATCTAATGCAAAACTATTTCAGATATAAATGCTATTTTCCTGCAGTTACCTGTGTTTCCTAAATTTCCTTTTTTTTCCCTAAAGCAGCTCTATAGTAAAAATGCCTCAGTAATAGTTTACATGTTTTATGATACAATATGGTTTATCGTTGGTTCACATGTGTGACAATCATACAGTGGAAATGATCTATTTGAAAGAATCTCCATCACGACAAGGAGGCCTGTGAGATATCTGGCTTGTTAAATATCTGGACTATAAAACAATTCAAAATCCTGCTGTGTGAAATAAGTTCTGACTGAAAAATAAATCAGCCAATGAGAGCGCAAGATACAGGGCTGCTGGAAGTTCAGGAAGTTCCAGTTCCAGAGAAAACAGTTCCTTGTCAACCTACATGTAATCAAGGAGGAAATCATTGTATAGACCATTCGTATCGGAAACCTCTTACTGGCTACCATTTTAATAACGTTTACAGTCTCGCGTGAGAACTCTGATCTTGCGTTATTTCCTCTTCACTCTTGCGTGTGTTTGTTTGTTAAACGTAATTTACGTTTAGGATGGAGTTGACCATAATATCAAGTGTGTAACCTCCTCTCGCTGTCAAATAGTCATGCAGTGTGAAAACGACGGTAATACAATAATTAGGTATTAGGAATTACCCTAATGGAATTTGGCAGATGCCGGTATCCAAGGCGACTAACATTTATATTTTTTATACAACTGAGAATTGGTTGTATATAAAAATTTTTTTTAAAAAGCGGAACCTTATACAGATTGTGGGAGCGGGCACTCCTGGTCAGAAATTCGGCAGGATTGTGTGGGTGCAGGTTTCAGAAGACAGTCTCGTGCGGGGCTCCACTGTAAAGTATCAGTATAGCTTTTTTTGTATTATTTGTTTTGAGTTTCTTGTTAAGCAAAGAAAAATATTTATTAAATATTTGGCAATGAATTAGTAAGAATAACTTTTAGCACACGGTGGCTTAGTGGTTAGCACTGTTCCCCTTACAGCACAAAGGTCTTGGGTTCGATTCCTGGACAGAGGCCTTTCTGTATGGAATTTGCATGTTCTCCCCAGGCTTGCGTAGGTTTACTCTGGTTTCCTCCCACCCAAAAACATATATGTTAGATTAAGTAAGTGTGTGTGTGTGTGTGTGTGTGTGTGAGAGTGGCCCTTTGATGGACTGGTGACCTCTTCAGGGTGTACGCCTTCTGCCTTTCACCCTTTTAAAGATGGCTGGGCTCCAGCAGATCCCTGTGACCCTGAATTAGGAAATAAGCAGGTATAGAAGATAAAAAAATGAATGAATGATCTTTTGGTGCTGTATGTACCTAAGTTTTTTTACATTAAACCACATAATCAGGTGCAAACAAGCTTTGCCATATTTTTAGAATTCCTTCACAGAGCGGAATTACCAGTTACCCCTTTAATGTTCTGAATGTCTGAGCATCTGTGCTACATTATAATCACTATGAACGGTGGCCAAAAGAATAAAAAGTGCTGTGGAAAAGGCACGTTGGGCAAAATAAGTGTGATGTGGTAGGTGTACACAAAAAAAAAGAAGCAGTAGTGGTTATATAAAAACTAGATGTGAGCTAAGAGATAGAGAGAGAATTGATTCAGTGCTGGTCTTGATTTGAAGGGGGTGTTGAGTGAGTCCTGCACACCCAGTGGAATAGTAAAGTTGCCACACGTCGTCTTGTTTGCAGTGAGAGAATAACAGCGATTGTTTCACATTCAAAGCATTTCATTTTAATGAGACACGAAACTCCACTGACGCGGTGCCGCCACCCAGATCCTCTCCACAACCAAACTCATTGTGGGCTAAAAAGACACCCAAAAACATGGATGAATCCATGAGAATCCAACTGTAACACTCGACAAAACGAAGGAAGAAAAAAAAGGGTAAGGACAGAAAGAGTAAAAAGTTAAAGAAGAAGAAGAAACTTTTCTGCTTGTAAAAGTCATTATATTTAAATATGTTATTAAATAAAAGACTGCATTATTTACATTTCTGGCATTTAGCCGACACCCTCAATCAGAGTGACTTATATTTATCTCTTCTATACGACTGAGCAATAAGTTAAGGGCCTTGCTCACGGGCCCGGCATTGATGGTATTGGTGGTGCTGGGAATCGAATCCTAATCTTCCAATTAGCAGTCCAACACCCTAGCCACTGCGCTACCATTTCCCCCACTTATTTAGTGCTCTAAAACAGAACCAAGTCCCGGACAAAATAATACTATTAGGATTCTGCTGGATTGCTGATAGGATGAGTTATAGATTTAATTCTCAGCACCACCAAGCTGCCAGTTCGAGCCTGTGAGCAAGACCTCTAATCCTTAACTGCTCAATTGGATACAAAATAGGCTCTGGACATCTGCCAGCTGGTGTAAATGTAAATACTTTTTTGTAGACTGAACAGTGGAGGAAGAGGAGGATGAGATAGAAGAGAAAGAAGAAAACGGACACCACCTACACACACACACACACACAGTCTCCCACCTAGGTATAACCCAAAACACACCACAGATCATTTATCATGTGACCTTCCCACTGCGATATGTCTGAAATTCATGATACATGACTCGGGTCAGCTTTTTCTCATCTTCCCACTAAGCCTTTCACCTATTTTTTCATCTTTTTTTTTATGTCTCGTTTATCAAGCAGTGCAAAGTCAAGGAGAGGTGCTTCATTACCGTTCCAAACCCCTTTTTGTTTCAAATATATCCCTTTTGTCAATTAGGCTGACTTTGAGTTAAATAAAAAACACACAGACAACCATACACACAAAACACAAAAAAACAAAAATCTGCCTCATTATTCTACCACCACTACCAGCAGGTAGACCTTCATGAAGAAGAGACGAGAACCCTGCAGGAATCCTGAGGCATCAGTGACCAGGTTCCTGCCCCTTCTCTCGATTTCGTAGCTTAAAAGATGGACTGGGACTCACTTTGCTCTACTGACCCGAGGCTATAGTTCACACTGCATTTGATCAGTACAATATACAATAACATGTGGTGTCACCCAGATGAAAATGGGTTCCCTACTGAGTCTGGTTCCTCTCAAGGTTTCTTCCTACTTTATCTCGGGGAGTTTTTCCCTTCAAGTCGCCGCCGTCTTGCTTGTACTTGTGTATTGTGGTTTTTTTTATTTATGTAACCTAATTAGAACATGGACATGTTAAGTTTAGTTGCAATAGAAAAATATATGATTTTCCCTTGTTAATGAATTAGTAAGAATGATTTTTGGCACATGGGCAGCACAGTGGCTTAGTGGTTAGTACTGTTGCCTCACAGCACAAAGGTCCTGGGTTTGATTCCTGGGCAGGAGCCTTTCTGTGTGGAGTTTGCTTGTTCTTCCCGTGATAGCGTAGGTTTACTTCATGTACTCTGGTTACCTCCCACAGTCCAAAAACATGTATGTTAGATTGAGTGTGTGAGAGTGGCGCTTTGATGGGCTGGTGACCTCTTCAGGGTGTACCCCTCCTGCCTTTTAGAGACGGCTGGGCTCCAGCAGATACCTCTGACCCCAAATTAGAGCATAAGCAGGTATAGAAGATGAATGAATTAACTGTTGGCGCTGTATGTACCTACATTTTTTACATTAAAGCGGAATTACCAGGTATCCCTCAATTGTTCTGATTGTCTGAGCACCTGCGCTACATTATAATCACCTGGAATTGAACTGGCAACTGAGTGTAAATCTTGGTCAGATAAGCTGACAAAGCATTAGTCGAATAGAACATCATTATAATCAAATACATTAAAAAATTGATCTTAATAGTCACTTGTGTCCACAATACAGGTGGCAAATCTATAGTTTTTTTAAAATGATACCAGTACTTTTTAAAAAAAGAATAGCCAGAAAAAAAATTAGATAACATTAAAGATAAAACAGACAGATACAGAAAGCTAGTAAAGGGAAAAAAACGGCATGGCAAAACTTGCTAACAAAACCGCCCACTGGATGGAAATGATTAGATCTGACTGTTCTTGGGCAACGTCAGTAGACAAGGATAAATGATAAAAATCCTTCTTTCCTCTGTTCTCTTTTTTTCTTTTTTTTCTTCTCCTCTATTCTCTTCTATTATCCTTACCCTTTCTCTCCTATTTTCTTCTCCTCTCTTCTTCTTTCCTTTTCTCCTCTTTTTTTCTTCTCCTTCCCTCTTCTCCTCCCTTCTCTTCTCTTCTGCTCCTTCCTTTTCTTCTTCCTTTTTTCCGCGCTTCTCTTCTTCTCTTCTTCTTCCCTCTTCTTTTCTCCTCTCTTCTCCTCTTCTCTTCTCTTCTCTTCTCCTCCTTAATTTCAATTGTATTTGCATATAGCTTTTTACAGTGGTCATTGTCTCAAACCGTCTTTACACAATCAAAGATGATGTGAATGAAACAAAAATCAGTTTGTCCCTGATTGTCCCTGATGAGCAAGCCGACGATAAAGGTGGTACCCGGAAATGGTAATAGGAAGAAACCTAGACAGGAACCAGACTTAACAGAGAACCCATTCTCATTTGGGTGACCATCCTCATTTGGGTCCTCTTCTCTTCTCCTCTCTTCTCTTCTCTTCTACTCATCTCTTCTCCTCTTTCATGCTGACAGCTCCTGACATGCCCTTCCTTTTTATAGTGGTTGTATTTTAACAGGCCTGTAACACTTTTTTCTGCTTGTCCAGCCTCGCAGGCACACACAGATACACTTAGATTAATGAAGGCCCAAACACACACACACACACTTGTAGCTAAGGCATTATAATGATTAGTGTGTGCTGTCTCATTAGCTCTGTGCTCTCCAGTGATACTGTGACCTCACAGGGAGGAGAAGCGCCTGGCTCAGGTTAAAGCCCTGTAAATATTTGACTTTAACTCTTCAGAGCATATTGTTCCCAATTTTATGCTCTGGTGGTCTGTGACCTTTATTTCCCAAAGTGCGTGTCACTTTGTCATTGTGCCGCCCTCTCAGATTCTAACAAAATGTCTAATTGCTTGAAGGAAATAAGGGTGAGCAAAGCCAGCCAAGAGCACCTGACTGTTAATGGCCTGGTTTACAAGCAAAACACATCCTCTCTCTCTGTCTCACTTCTCTCTCTCTGGACCTGGAACTTAAACTCTTCCGGTCTTCCAATCTCCAAACCAGAGCCTTAACTACTTGAGCCACCACTGCCCCAAACAGCAGTTATGTCATACGTACAGGTGAGGGTTGAGAACCTTACTTACGAGCCCAGCAGTAAAAGCTTAGTGGTCCAAGTAATAAAACTTACAACCTTCTGATCAGCAAACCAACACATTAACCACTTTTGACAAAGACTTGTATGTGCGAGCCGATGCACATACAAGTCGAAATAAGTGATGATGTGGTAGCTCAGTGGTTTATTTGTGGGATCAGAAAATCTTGTTATCAATTCCCAGCACCACCAAACTGTCACCTCATGGCCACCAAGCAAAGCCCCTCACTGCTCAAAAAGGCGCGCTGGAAAAGAGCATTTGTAGGTACATTTAGGGTAGAAAACTGATATTTACAGAACAACATAAGTGGAGCTTTTCTTTCAGAAGTTAATTCCTTTTTCCATTCCACATCCTCTGCCTTTAAAATGAATTGGCATTTTGGCAGTTAATATTTTTTTTTCTTTTCCACATCACTGGATTCTTATAACATACAGAATGAACCACTTTTCTGTCTCTTTTTCTCTAGTTAAAGCCTGTCTGTCACCAGAATACCTGACTAGAATACATCTTTTCCTTCTCTGTTCCTCTGGCTAAATTTGGTAGTGTTATGATTTGTTGTCTGAACTGCGCCTAGCGAAAAGGACAGGAAACACTCGGGATGCAACTTCTGACAATACTGTTTTACTCTTACTTGCTTTTCCCCACAGTGACCACTGTCTCTCTATCCATCTGTTTACTCTATCGCTCTTGGCTTAGCAGGGCTCTGATCGACTCTTAGCTTAATCTTCTGGGAGAAGAGAAAGAGAGAGAGAGATGAATAGAGGAGAAAAAGACTAAGCCTAAAGTTTGACCTAGCCATCGGCAGCCTCGCTATTGATGATCAGCTGTACACACGCGTGGACATTTATAAAAAAAACATAATCACACACTGGCATCTCCCAGGATTTGGGGCTATCAATAGCAAAGATTTTGTGCCACACACAGACCTACACACAACACACCACCTGCTCTCACATTTTGAATGATCTACTTGATCTAGGTGTTCTAATCCAGAATAAAGCCTGTGTGTGTGTGTGTTGGAGTACCGCATATACATGTATGTGTGTAAATTTATGGAGACATTTCTCCTTTCAGTCTTATTCATCCAAGCCATTCATCACTTTATGTCACCCCCTATGGTTCACAGTGTATCCACTACAGCTCAATTAGGTCTTGTAACAATGCCAATTAAGCAATTAAGACCTGAATAACCTGAGTGTCCTGCGGCGATGAAACGGGTGCCAGCTGCATGCTCTCGCTGTGCCTAAGTCTGTGCCTGCTTTAGGCTGCCTACAGGGCACGAGAGTTAGCTGCTTTAAGATAGGGCCAGAATGTGATTTAAGAACTGTGTTACCCTGGCTAGGAGTCAGAAACAGTTGCCTGATGGAGTTCTTAATGAGCAAGAGCGCTGTTTCCAGATTAGCTTAAACTTAAAAACTGGTTTAGGTGTTTCGACTACCAACCTGAAGATTGTGGGTTCAATTCCTAGCTCCACCAAGCTACCACTGTTGGGCCCCTGAGCAATGACCTTAACCCCTAATTGCTCAGTTGTATAAAAGGGATAAATGTAAGTCGCTCTGGATGAGACCGTCTGCCAAATGCTGTAAATGGAAACAAATGGAATTTGGGTAAGTTGATATTGTAGGCCGGTTGCTGATTTCAGGTTCTACACTTGCAGATTTTGCTTTGACTACCGTATTTACATAACCACACAGTCTGTTAATCCTGTTATTAAACAGTTCATTTGGGAATAAACATATTTCTATTTCATTAAACAAGGAAGGTGATGTAATTAAACATCCGTTGATAGAACAATGAGCATGTAAACAATCTAATCTGATCACTTTTCCTAATGAAATATGTCTGTACAGGCGAGTCATGGAAACAACATAGCGTAAAAAAGAAACATTTTTATTAGTATATAATTTTGTCTGTGTAAAAACTTTGTATTTATCAGAGACTCGTCATGTTAAATATTTAAACTAGCATTATTTAATCGAATTTTAAATGTATTCCTAAATGGAGCTTCATGTTTGAGTTCCGCTACATGGCTTTGTTCATGGTTGGTGTTTGCTGTTTCCGCTTCGTGTTTGCGTTTCTGCTTCGTTTTTGTGTTCCTCTTCATGTTTGCGGTTCCGCTACGTGTTCTCCTTCATGCTTGTATTTCGCTTTCTGTTTGTGTTCCGCTTCTTGTTCATGTTCCGCTTCGTGTTCGTGGTTCCCTCCGTGTTTGTGTTCCGCTTCGTGTTTAGGTTCCCCTCTGTGTTCGTGTTCAAGTTTCGTGTTCCGCTTTGTGTTCATGTTCCGCTTCGTGTTCATTTTCCTCTTCGTGTTCATGTTCCGCTTCATGTTATATCAGATCAAGGTTTACTTTTATGTTTTTGTGTATTTCAAGTTCTTTCATTTGTATGTTTGTTTATTTATTTAAATAAAAAAGTGTTTGCATCCAAACCTCCCTGTACGACTCGTACTGTTAGGATTGCATGAATTCCCCATTTTAGGCATTTGTATTCAGACCTCAGCCTGATTTAAATGCTTTACAGAGAGTTTTATGAGGACTGCACGAAAACCTGTCTCAATTATGCATAAATCTGTCCTTGACCTTAAACATATTTTTCTGGTGTGACATGGGCAGAATCGAGGAGATTAAATATTAATTCCAGCAACAGAGTGACTATTTAATGTAACGACAATATGTCATGCTGAAAGTGATGTTTCTGTAAATACATTTAAAAAAAAAATACTGTAGTATTGTAACTTTACAGCAATATTAAATACGGGTAAATATGACAGATAAATTAGTAATATTATAACGCTATTATAATGAAAACCTGTTTTTTCCGCTGTAAGGAAATCCGAATAGGCAGCTTCTAAATAAAAGGTTGTTTTAATATCTGATTACTTTATATATATATAAACTATTAAAACTACTTGCATGATGTCAGCAGACGAGTGCTGCAATCCAACCATGTTAGTTTTTTGGGGTCATATCTCATACATTCATTGTGGGGAGCTGATGGCGCAGTGGTTAAGGTGTGGGTTCGATTCTCAGCATCACCAAATTACCACTGTTGGGCCCCTAAGCAAGTCCCTTAATTCTCAATTGCACAGTTGCATAAAAAAAGATCAATTTAAGTCTCTCTGGATAAGGGCGTCTGCTAGAGGCAGTAAAGGTACGATGTCCCGTTTTAGAAACGAATGATTTGATTGGTCGATTGAAATAAAATCTGCAGTTATTACAGTAATTAATGGGATTAAATAAAACTGGTACTATTTTATGCAGCAGTTTCTAAATCAGCATTTTTTTTTTCTTTTAGACTTTTTTTCGAAGATTAAAAACCATCTACTACGATTGTTTTAAACGTGTGATCTTTAAATAAAATTTGCCTTGTCTTGACTTGCATACAGACATACAGAGGTGTATAAACCCGATAAATATTACAATTAAGACTAAATCTTTAAGTGTGTGTCTGTGTTTTGTTACATGCTTTGTGTATACTTTTGTTGTAAGGTTTAGTCAATATAGGTCAAGTAAAGACCAGAGAAGCCTTTTAGTAGTCTAATATCACAGACTCACAGCAGTGTGACACATGTTATTGATAAGTTGGTATAAAGGAAAAGGCTTAGAAGTAATAGAATGATAAAAGAGGAACAACATAATCAAAATCACATCTTTTTTTTTTCGTTTAACATGACTTACATTAGTGTTCTTGTCCTTTTATTGTAAAATAAATTGTGTATCACTGTGAGTATATAAAATACCCCAAAATATCCTAGCAGTGTAATCAAGAGCAGCAACAGACTCATTAGACTTTTATACAACAGCAATAAAGCAGGAAAACTAGGCAGAGGAGTAGATTTAAACTGCTGATGGTTTCTGTGGAAATAATGATAATGATCATGATGATGATGATGATGATGATGACGACAGTGTGAGAATTTTGCCCACATTACTTTTACATTCTATCGATTCACACTGGCTTGGGATATCTTTATGATCTTCAGCACTGTATGGTGTGTGTATGGTTCAGAACTGCTCACTGGAAATGGCTGCTCACTTATCGACAGCTCACTCCTCTAGAGGAACTCTTCCTGAGCAACGTCATATCAAATCCATTAATTCGTCCATCACATGACTAATCAGATGTGCTCTCATATGAAACTGTGGTGGTGGAGTAACTTCACTATAGAACATGTGGTACAATTTCCCCTGGTGAATACTTTGTTTTCACCCAAGCCTTAAGGGGGCCCTAAGAAAAATTTTATTTGGCGGCCCTTCGGTGCTGCCAATTTGATGATATATTGTAAATGTAACACACCCAATATTAATTTTATTTTGTAGCTGTGTTGCTTACCGATGTATTCGCCTCTCTATGCATCCCATTAACATAATATTGAGTTGTTGTTTTTTTTTACAATGTACTATTTCATTTGTGTATCTTTTGCCATTATCAATAATTTCATATGCTCATGGGGGCCCCACTTGTAGACAAAGTGGTTCATACTAAGCACCCGCTTAGTATGCTTATGCCTTGGGACGCCGCTACTACACTAGTTATAGTACTCTACTATAGTAAAATAAACACAGGACTACATTGATTAATACAGTAAATTTACTACAACTATATTATACAGTATGTGTGAGAATCTTCACAGCACAAATCACAGCAAAAAGTGTATCAATGCAACACACACAAAATCTCTAAAACTAAACATGTTAACAAACTATTTTTTATTGCTTGTTTTTGTTAAAAATCTTCATCAACATTGTTGAACTTTTACTGAATCAGTGATTTGACATTGCTGTCCATTAGAAATGGGAATCTGGTCTTTCCCACTGGAACACACTGTCCTCCATTAACAACTCTGGTCCTCATAGAACCACTCTTTAAAATACAGTTGATCAGTTCACTACAGTTCTTTCTATGGTACGGCGTAAACATTAACCGAGTATAAATACTATAACAAACTAAATTCTTCAGTGAAGACCAGAAACACCTGGGTTCAAGCCCCACCTCCGGCAAGTCAACCACTGTTGGGTCCTTGAGCAAGACCCTTAACCCCTCCTGCTCCAGGGGCGCTGTATCATAGCTGACCCTGCGCTCTGACCCCAACTTACTAAGATGGGATATGCGAAAAATGCATTTCATTGGCTCTGTACACGTACCTTGCACAATGACAATGAATTGAATATACTTACTTACTTACTTACTTATACTAAATACTATCATATAATACAGTATAGCACAGTCTTCTAGTTTACTCTAGTAAAATTTAATACAGTTTATCAATTCACTAAAGTTGATAGTATAGTCTGATGCATTAAATACTATTATATTCTACCTTATACTCCAATTTACTACATTGTACTGCAGTAAATCCTGAGGTTTACTATGGTTTTTTTTTATGTAGGCTTACAGAACTGAGAATGGGACATGAGGAGCTTTTTTATGTTCTTAATTACAGTAGGTTTCATCTTCTCATACTGTTTTCTTTACACACTCTGATTCAGTGTTTACAACGGACTAAACTTTGATAAACATAACTGACTGCGGTGCCGTGAAAAAAAAGCTTCATCAACAGTTTAAAAGTCTTGTTTTTCAACAAATCCCAGCTCATTCATTATTCAGCAGGGCCACCGAGCAGAATACTGTTTCTGCGGCCACGCTTTCTGGAGTATGTGCTGAAATTGTCATTTGGCATACATTGTCTTATGTCTAGTCTTTTCATAGAAAAATGGGTCAGTGTTGATTAGTGTGTTATAGAGTTACTCATTTTCTGCTCCCAGGAGGAAGTTCCTGCAGAATTAACTTTCTACAGAAGTATAAATTAAAAAAAGGACAATTCCTAAAGTCAAGTCTGGGTAGAACTGATAAGTTACTCCTAAAATTACTGAAATTTCTAATATTTGACCAAATTTAAATCTAAATAAAATGTCAGTTTAATCTTGTTCAATGAAATGAAATAAAGGCCTATTATTCATTTTCTGTTCCTTTTTCTATCTTTCCTTATTTCTATATTTCTTGCCGTTTCTTTCTTTCTCTCTTTTTTTGTCTTCCTTCATTTCTTCTTTCTTTCTTACTGTAATTTTTTCCTGTTTTTCTTCTTGTATTATTTTTTTTTCTTTCTTCCTTTTTTTCTTTTTTATGTTTTTGTGCTATTGCTCAAATATTGGTTCAAAAAACATCCAAAGTTTATTATATTTTTAAAAAATCTTTCTATCCAACAAGAGACATGTGAGTACGGTTGAAACACAGTTTACATGTTACACAACTATAAAACAAACTATTATTACAGAATGTCACTGGTCTAATAAGATTTTCTGTCTGATATTTTGTTCTTTCTTTTTCTTCTTTACAGAATTCTAAGAGTGGTTGCCTCTGTGACCAACCCCATGAGGACAGCACTGGGCAATGGAACGTAATAGACTTTTCCCCTATGACCTTTGTTATATCACAGCAACTTGCCAGGGCTGAGATCACCACTGGCAGTGCTTTGTCCTCAACTTTGTTCTTCTCCCTGTCCCTTATGTTTACCTGACCCCTTATTCCTGTCCTCTTTGTCCAGAGTATAAGGTCTAAAATAGGTCACACCTCTTACACTCTGTCCAGGTTTTGTCCCAGTGGATAATCTTTTCACCTAAACCCTCCTTCATTGGAAATCTCCAGAAAGCAGTCATGCACCCACCATGCTGGTGCAAGCAGGACTCGGGCTGTGCCCGTAGATTGGACGGTCCCAGCTGCGTTTATGTTTTGTGTCTAGCACTGTGGCTGAGTCTGGGTGGCTGTCAGCGTTCGGAACCCAGCGCCAAACACCCGATTGTCAGCACCAACTATGGAAAACTGCGTGGACTCAAAAAGGAACTGAATAATGAGATCTTGGGCCCTGTGGAGCAGTACCTGGGTGTGCCCTATGCCACACCACCCATCGGAGAACGCCGCTTTCAGCCCCCAGAAGCGCCTGGCTCGTGGCCTGAAGTGCGTAACGCTACTCAGTTCGCACCCGTGTGCCCTCAGAACCTCCATGGCGTGTTGCCAGAGATCATGCTGCCTGTGTGGTTCACTGACAGCCTGGATGTGGCGGCTACTTACATTCAGAATCAGAGCGAGGACTGCCTCTATCTGAATGTCTATGTGCCCACCGAGGACGGTGAGCTACCGCATTCAGCACTGCACACATACACATAGAGATTACAGATTTTAGATATATAATAAACATCTTATATTAAAAATGTATATATATATATATATATATATATATATATATATATATTTATATTGAATTAGTCATTAATAAAAAAAAAACTTAATTATCATTTAATTAAATAATGTTTTTTCATATGAAAATAATTTATTATTCTAAAACCTTTTTTCACTATGATATATACAGTATATTTTACCATATGTTAATAATAATTTATTATTCACAGCTACGGTACACAAAAGAAGAACAAAACACTTGAAAAATTGCTGATCAGAGCGTACCATGTAACAGCACAGCATCTTTTTGCTGCATTTTTGTTTTTTAGGAGACAAAATGCTACATATATCATCTTTTTTCCCTTCCTTTTTTTCTTGCTTTGTCTCCATCTACAACACAGTGCTGAGTACAGTGGACAGGGTGTTCATGTCGTCCAGTTCTTTTTTTTTTTTTAAGATAAAAGTTCTCTGTTTGGGATTTTTAGCAGCTGGTTTTTTTGTTTTTAATGCAACTTAAGTCTTTTAATAACACTTGACATCATGTTTCTTTCCCACACAGACAAACACACTGGTGTGAAACGTCTGTGTTAAACTTAGTCTGATGTTGCTCAGTACTAATATTCCCAGACAAATACTGATACACAGAATTCACACTGGGTACAAGCGCCACAGGGTTTTTTGTATAGTAACTAAACATTAATGCAGTGGCAGGTGGTGCATTTGGTTCCTCTTAATACCACGACTATCACGTCGCAATTATAGAATCCATCAATACTAAACAAAAACGTAATATAACACAGCGTGGCATTACAGCGAGAGGGTGAAATCCATTTTTATTAAATTAAAATAACTCTAAACCTTTTACACTACAACCGCAACTGTACCACGTACATCATCTGGAGCAGTTCATTTATTAATAACATCACAAAAACATGAAAAATTAAATTAAAAAAACCACATCATACTCACCAGAGATGCTTATTATTAATGGACACAGTTCATCCTTAAAGGTAGTAATGAGTGCATATCGCTACAGACGTGTTTTGCTAGTCTAACTTGGCTGTAACAGTTTTGTTCTGATCAACCAATCAGAGGATGAAAAAAAGCTGACGTTATTGTGAGCCAGCTAGCGTATTTAAAATCTGATTGGTTAAAACAACAGTCCAATTGCTTATATAGTTTAAGCACTACTGATTCTAAAGGCTCTGGGCAGATTAGATTAACATGGCAGCACATAGAGGCTGATAATTGATTGGACAAAAAATCAAAAACATACACGTACTGGAAGCAGTGCAGCCAAGAGAAACGCTATGAAATAAAAAAAGAGAATAAACTGTTGGGAATAAATTAATACAATTTCATGGAACGGATATTAAAATTTAGGTTGTAAATGTAGGTCAGCTTCTAATAGTGTTTAGGCAGCAGAAAAGGATTTACTGTCCCTGACTGCGCACCACTGCATTAATGGCTAAACTTTAACAAATATAGATTTTTGGATTTAAGAGAAAGTTGAGTAAAAATGTCTTATGTTGTATTTGAAATAATAAAAGGAGACTACAGAGAGTTTATCCAGGCTGTGAGGCTGATTCATGACACTGGCATAACTCTAAATCCATCTGCCATTTAAATTATACCAATTTTTGTCTACACCTCACTGAGGAGGTGAGCGGATGGGTATATTATGGCTAATACCAGCTGGAAATTACATAACAAACTGTCCAAAGCTTAAAGCTGTCATATAGCACACATTTATCACAATGCAATGAAAATCGAACCAGGAAGTAACGTTTACAATGTCTAAAGAATGTTTAAAGGGATAAGCAAAGTGAGCTCTAACTGTCAATCTTCTGTTTCGTTGAGTTTTTGTGGTATGAAATATTACAAATTCCGAACTGCGTGTTTTCAAGCTCTGGATGTGTTTTTTTTTAGGGGGGGCTTGTTTTTCTTCTTTTTCCTTTCCAGGCCAGGACACGCAACACTCGTTCAAAAATTTTTTTTGCTGGCAAAATGTTATTTTTTTCTTATTATCAAGTCTTTTGCTATTATATCGAAGTCAGCAATATAGGAATGTGCACAATCTAGAGTGGAGCAGCATGCAGACACATAGCCACAGTGGATTAAACATCGAAATAATACAGTGGGACACGTCAACATGCAAGTGAAACTCCACTGGGGCTCTGCTGAGTGTGTTTGAGTTGTGCGAGTTTTCATAGGAAACACCCCTGGTGTGAAAATGGTTGTTTTATTTTCCTGCCTGTCAACACCAACAGCACTTTCTAGCTTTGCCGAGCTCCTCGTTCCACCTTCTTTCTGTTCTGTATCTCTCTTTCACCCTTCCCTTTTTACTGATTTCTATTTTTTCTATCCCAGCAGTGTAGCAAATCGATAATTTCTTTAAACTTTGATGCAATAAAAATTATCCATGGGCATCTTCCTAAATGAGTAAATTCCAGCTAATGCAGTCAATTTATTCTAGACACCCGAGGCTTTTTTTAGTATATTAATGCACACCTTACATCTGCCCAAAATAGGGCATTTAAAATCTTGTAAGACTTATTTACTGAGAATGATATGCTTTTCTATAACATGTAACCTGTTTAAGCGTGTGTGTGTGTGTGAGCTGAAGCGTAAGACCTTCGTTTAAAGCGCGTGTGCTGCAGCCATGTGGGTTTAGATCCTCATCAGTCAGTGTCTTTGGGAACGATTGGCTCACCCTGCTGCACACAGCATGTCCTCTCATACATCTCCGGCAATCAATTCTGGGAGTGCTGGCCGCTGCAATATTCACCAGCTCTCTGACGATCCTTCATTCAAAACCTTCTCATGCAAGTCCTGAACTGATACTCACTCCTTCCCCTTTCTTTTGGTGGCTTTTTTTGATGGCTTTTTTTATTCAATTTAGTTTAACAAGGGTTTGATAAGTAGCTGATAATTGACTGGAACTGCAGCACTGCAATACACAGAAATCTGACGTTGATTTTCAGTAATAATCTTGAAATACTTTGCATTTTTATTGTTTGGATTTTTTCAAGGTGAAATCAAGGTAAAAAATGTATACCTTCAGCTGATCAAATAGATTTTTCTCTTTTTTTGGGGGGTGGGGGATTTTTGCTTTTATTTAAAGGACAGATAGGGATAAAATAAGGAAGCTAAAAATAGAGGGAGTGGGACCAAAAAGGACCCGAGCCGGAATCAAACCCACAGCTGCGCTCCGGTTTCCCAGGTTCGATTGCGGCTCACGAATAGATTTTTTGAAAACGCTAATTAATCTGCAGTCATATGTAGGTACTTAATATACAGTAATTAAAACGTAATATAACCTGATTTTTAAGTGCTATAAGATGTTGTTGAAATCATGGGTTTAATTTCCAGCGTCAATCAACTGTCACTAATGAATCCCTAAGAAAGGTTCTAAACCTTCAGCTGCTACGCTGAATATTAACATAAAATAAACATAAGTCGCACTGTAGGAGAGGATTTGTCAAAAAATTAAAACGTAATTAAAACTATGTCAAAAATATCAGATCACAATGCTCTGGGGCATTTTAATACACACTGTATAACAGGAAACAATATAGGATTTCTCATAGTCCTAGGAGCAAATGCAAAACGGTAGATTTTTTTTCAACCTGTTTTAATGTTAACATGGAGAACAAATATTTGGCTTTTTGTTATACACAAAAGACAATTAAATCTAAATTTAAGATTTAATTACTTTATATAAAGGCTGTGATGTCTTAATATTCAAAGCAGCCCCAGATGTGCCATCTACTACAAAAAAAAAAGTTGTGGGGCTTGAACCCAGATCTACCTGGCTTTCCAATTAACAACTCAGCAGCTTAACCGTTTGAGCCACCACTGCCCTTACTATGTAATGTGTATATACTGTATGACAAATACACATGCATTTTCTCTTATTTATGGGCTTTTATAGTTAATATGTTAAACTTCTGATTAGATATTTGTGACCTTAAATCTTAAGATTAATATCAGCTGCGACTGCGGACCCTTCAGCAAGGCCCCCTTAACGTTTAAATACAACATTTTACAAATCTAAAGAAATACTGCAAAAATGAAATTATATACATATTTTAAATTGAATCGATTTTTAAAATTTGTTTTCTAAGCCGACATTGAGATATGAAAGCTTTCTATGGGTAAAAATTGATCTATCAGCTCCACTGAGCTAAAACACAACAAGGAACTTTACTGGGGGAAAAGACATAAAAAGATTTTAGAATGGCCAAATCAATCATCAGACCTTAATGCAATCTGCTGATGAAGAGATGGAATTAAATAAAAAAAACGACTTAAAACAGCTACAGTACAACCAAGGAAAAGCATCATAGAAAAATAACTTCTATAATCCTACGCCGAAATCGTTAGTACGATTAGTTTCTGGCAGTGTCGGAGGATTTCAGACACTTTACTGCAGCGTGACCTCTCCTTTGATGACCATCAATTTTAAACCACCAGAGGAAAATGTGTAAATGAACAGAACAGCAAGAAATGAAACTTGTGGTATGTCATGAGGAAAATTACCACTACAAATTGTTGTTTTTTTGGCCGCTAGCTTCTGATTAGCTAGATAACGCAGGTTACGAAGTGTCACTTATCAATAATTTTGATGTATTTTGGCTGTCGTACAGTCTGACATTATAACAATTGAGATCCTACAGCGTGACCCCCATGTCCGTACAGTCTGACAAGGAAAAATCGGAAAAGACTATTAAAAATTGCACAGTCCACAATGTATAGCAGAAATAAAAGACTGGGTTGTACCATTTTATTAATTTCTAATAGACAATACCTGTGAGCTTTGGTCTCTAGTATCGGGATGGGTTCATATACAGTTGAACTGTAATACATTTACATTTACAGCATTTAGCAGACGCTCTTGTCCAGAGCGATGTACAAAGTGCTTCGAATCACATCACTGAACAGCTCAATACTGGTACAATAGTTCACAAATCAGTGTAGCAACGACAAAAAAATGTTGAAAGAGTAGCATGGGATTTTTTTTTAATTAATTTATTTTTTTTAATGTCAGGAGCGAGGTAGGTTTTTAAATGTCTCTTGAAAACAGCCAGTGTCTCTTGAATAGCTAGCCAGCAGTCGGTATTTGGGTTTTCTATTGACTGTACTTTGCCCTGGATCAATTAAGATATGCAACGTGAGGCCAGAGTCTCAAAAAAAGGAAAAAGAGAGCTGAAAAAAAGTTTAAATTTGTTTGTATTTATAACAGGGTGAAAAAAGATTTTAGTACAGATAGCTGCTTCAGCATCTGAGGCCATACAACTAAAGTGTGGAAGTGTCTAAACATGTAAGCAGGAGTTCAAACGTGATAAATGTGGACTTGGTGCAAAAATAATCATTCAGCTTCCTGATATGATCTGTTTGGGGGAAGTAGAGGTGGTGCTGGTGGAGATCAGTGATGAAGAGTGTGTTTGTCAGAAAGGTAGGAAAGTTGAAAGAAAAGGGAATTGGATGCTGTTCTCTCTGACAGGGAAATGAAAAGCGTTTTTGCGGCAGCACCCGACAGTGTGCAAGCGGGGCTTTTTAATAAGCATCAGACTTGACATTTCAGGTCCTCTTCACCTTGCAGAGCTGTGTCCTGCTTCACAACGTAGAGCAAAGCAGCTCCAACACCACAGACTGAAACATTCAGTGAAGAGCGTCGGTCAGAGAGCAAAGAAAATGCAATAATTGGTCCATTTTTTTGTGTGTAAATAAAGAGAAAGAACGAGAGAGAAAACAGAGAGGGTGTTGTAATGTTAGTTTGACCGCAAGAGCAAGGATTAAAAAATAAACCAGGAAGTTAATTGCATAATAATGAAAAAGAGGCTAAAAGGGATAAAAGTAAAGGTTTAGGAAGCTGAGATCGAAGGCAGACGTTGGAAAGATGGAAAGGAAAGTGTCGCCTTGGCAACCTTGCAGTTATTCCATCCTGTAGCTGTCTGACATCACGTAAGAGCTGAGTATTTGCATGTGTACGTTCATCCACTTGCCTTTCCGCTAGTCTCTCATAAAAGGAATTAGCAGCTGCTGCACACTGCATGCTATTTATAGTTTCAGAGGCAGGCAAGACGAAAAAGAAATCTCGAGTGTGTGCATGTGGGTTAGGGTGTGTACTCCTGACTTCTGCCGTCATCACGCAGATGTTGAATTCTCCAGAGCTGTTGTGATGTGCTGTCTGGTATTCATTTCATCTTGCTCTGTCTGTCAGTCATCTGCTGTCCTCTACTTCACAACCCATTCATTCTCAAAGGCTTTTTTAAAAAAGACATTATGTAAGAGATTTACTCTGACCTGGTTTTTACTCTGACCTGACATGTGGTGACACCCAGTGGTCTTTGTTTACATATAATAAAAAAGATATATATTATTAAAATATTTTTAAAAATATACAATAAATGGCCACAGTTTTTTTTTTTTTTGCTAAAATATATTGTAAAATCATTAAAAAAAATAGATTTTTGCTCTTCATATTTTTCAACCCAAGAAATGTTTTTAAATGTAACATTTTAAGGCGTTTCTTTTGGAAAGGGCTTTATTTATTGATAAAATAAGATGATAAGTGAAATAAGAGAGAGAGGAAAAGAAAGAGAGAGGAAGAGAGATGGAGAAAGAGAAAGAGAAGCGAGAAGAGAGAGGGAAAGAAAGGGGGCAAGAGGGAGAGAGAGAGAGAGAGAGAGAGAGAGAGAGAGAGAGAGAGAGAAAGAGAGAAAGAGAGAGAGAGAGAGAGAGAGAGAGAGAGAGAGAGAGAGAGAGAGAGAGAGAGAGAAAGAGAGAGAGAGAGAGAGAGAGAGAGAAGTGGAATTAGAAACGGTCCACAAGACAGAATTGAACTCGGGATGCACAGTAGCATCATTTATGTTGACGCACCACCCACTAGGCTACCGTTTTAAATGCATTATACTTATAATACATTTCATTAAGACCCTAAAGAATGATATTATATGCTAATAAAATATAAGCATCCGATGACCCCTTTAAAATACTAATTAAAATATACAGTGTCTCTATGACAGTATTTACATGCTCGGAATTACCTCGGCTAAAGAATAAATCTAAGCATATCCTTATTTTTTTAAATGAAGCATTTCCCTTACAACCAAAATTGTTTTTTCGCAGCAATTACACATTTAACTAGTCCTTAAGGTTTCTCTCAAAAAAATGCCCCAAATATTCCAGTAAATTTAGTTCTGGCTAAAGCTTTTGCTTACTGTGTTGACTCATTTCTCTGTCGGAACATAAGGTCCTCTTCAAATACTGTTATATTGTTTTAAAACAGGTAGTACCTTTACGGAATCTACAGTGACTTACATTTATCTAATTTTATACAACTGGACACTTAGGGGTTAAGGGCCTTGCTCAGGGGCCCACAGTGATAACTTGGTGGTGCTGGAAATCAAACCCACAATTTTCTAGTTAGCAGTCCAACCCCTTCATCACTGCACTACCATTGCCTTACCATAGCAGCGTTGACAGGCTAGATTTTTTTTGAATATCCAATTTTATTTAATTTTTTTTTTTACTTTTAACAAAAAAAAATTGTATTATTTGTTAACTCTATTATGGACCAGTTATGTAATGTGTAGAAATAACCTTATTAACAGAGTTTGACAGTAATGACAAATTTACTTTCAACTTTTAATTTTAACTTTTTAGCTAAAATGTCATCTTGCTAACATAAATGCTGAGATCAGATGGCGCTGATGAACTCATGGGTTAAACATCCTTACCCAATGTGTGATCAATGATCAGTTCTGTTTGCCTTTTGTGCTTTACAAAAGTTTACAAAATAACTCCAGGTGACAGCGAGAGCACACATACCCTTCAGTGCTTCACACGTCTTATCAGTGAGGAAAAGTGACATCAATTTCACACATAGTAACTTACAAAGTTACAAAGAGATAATTCCACCAATTTAAAGGCAAAGTATAGTACCGTAATAGAATTAACGCAAGATTTATCGACATATTTTTTGTAGGAAAAAAGTTATTTTTAAACTATTTAATGTAGAATTAGGAAGAAATTATTGCAAAAAGAAAATTATAAAAATATAATTTAATTCTACAATCATGGGAAACGCCTACTGTCTAATTCGGACAACAATAATTCATGGCTTTCAGCTATGGAAAAGACTTTTTACAGATAATATTATACTTTTAAGGGCTGTAACATCTCGTGATCCATAATTAAATGTCTTTGGACATCAAATGTACTCACAATTATAGAATCATCCATTTATCTGGCTGATTAAAATAAATTCTTCTCAACAGTTTGCTTAAATGTAGCTTCATCCATGATTCCTGTGATCATGGAAGATTTTAAGTTCCTTCAAAAGTTCTCCCATTGCTTGCGTGGGTTTACTCCGGGTACTCCGGTTTCCTTCCACAGTCCAAAAACATCTACGTTAGGTTGATTTGGTTATTCTAAATTAACCATAGGAGTAAGTGTGGATGTGTGTGTGGTTGTTTGTCTGTATGTGGCCCTGTGATGGATGGATGGATCCTGTGCCCAGGATGTACCCCTGCCTTTTGCCCAAGGACAGCTGGGATAGACTCCATGACCCTGATTAGGAATAAGTGGGTATAGACGATGGATGGATGGATGGATGGATGGATGGATGGATGAATGGATGGATGGGTAAGTGCTTCATAAGGACGTCGGGCTTGACAGATACAGCAGTTTGGTAGCATGAGAACATTTGTGGAGGTTGAAAGTGAAGCTGCAACTGCACTCTGGATCAGTTAAAAGAGTGACATGGTGCAAAAGCTAACTTTTTAAAAAGATGCTAGAACTATCGAGCTTGATCATTGGAACGATGTTATCTTGTGTGTGTGCTTTAACTGTTATGCTTTGGCTTTTAGCAGACGTTGGTCTCAGCAGACCACAAAATCTTTTTTGTATCCCAGATTTTGTAACATGGCCTTTTTCCATATTTTATATATTTTCCTGGCTACTCTCCATAGATCCCCGGATCAGTGTTGCAGCTGAACTTACGGTCTCTTCTCTGACACTTTCTCTTCCTGCTCCAACACTCTGTCTCAGTAGTGTCTGGGTTACGCTATGTTTTTCCACTTTATTCTAACAGATTTGAGCAGTGTTTCTAAAACATTTCCAAACTTTGCCAATAGTT